>JAVMKO010000002.1:117828279-119028279 GCA_032164245.1 Sternotherus odoratus
GGAGATCCCCCAGGTCCATAGACCTGGCAAAATTGCTGATATGATACCTACTGGCTTTAGAAGGCATGGATAAAGTTACAGGGGCATGAGTTCGTCCATCAAAGTTGATGAGGACCACCCAATGTCATCAGTTTGTTTGGGAATGGATACTAAGATGACTGATTAGTCCAATCTGAGCCCGGAATTGACGGTTGCAATGGGGACATGGAAGATCAGGCTGCCAACCGGGGGAAGAGAAGATACCAGCCCTGGACTTGCGAAGAAGACGCTTCTCTACAGCATCACTCAGTCTCTTTTGTTCATAGGCTGTTGCACCAATTGATTCCTCATGGTAAGTTGGATAGTTTATTCACCAGATTTGTCTGCACAGCAAATCCAACTCCTGACTCGCGGCGTTCATCTGGTCTTCGCCCACTCCAGAAGAAGGTGTAACCAGTTCCAGCTTCAGTCAGCTGTCCCTCCTCTGCCAGCGGGGTCTCACTCAGGGCTGCTATATTGATCTTGTGGCGGGCAAGCTCCTTGGCAATTAGGGCAGTTCTCCTTTCGGGTCTGTTGGCATCTGTATGGTCCATGAGAGTACGTATATTCCACGCTCCAAGAGTGAGTGGAATTTTGCTAATTTTCTTTGCATTTCAACCACATAAGTGGGATTCTCTCCAGCCACGGTAAACTGGTCAGGTTAGGTGAAGCAGGCTTTTTTTAGGGCACCTTTTCTAGCCCCTTCCTCAGTCTACAGAGGTAAGCAGTGCTATCCTAAAAGGACTGCTCATAGTCATGGTTACTCTGCTGTGTATTGGTCACTGGCACATTTAATGGAATACCTCTCTCTTACACACATACACACACACACACAAGCTTGTGCTGAATCTATATATATAAAAGTCAAGTGGTGTATGTATGTGTGTATGTATGTATGTATGTACGTATGACAGCGAACTCCTCCCGCACCGTATGAGCCAGAGACTTGAAATTTGGTACAGTGAGGGGTCTTGGGGTCTAGATGCTGGTAAGGGTCGAAAAATTTTCGGATCTCACCTCTGACGCCCCCCAGGGGTGAAAGTCTTTCAGGGCCAATCACATCGGCTGGGCGGTTAGGTGGTGATGATGTCATAATACCCCCCTCCAACAGACACCTCACTCGCTCAGCTCACCCCTCCCTCCTCCAACGGAACCCCGGAGATCCCTCAGTTCTCTGCCCCTCCCCCCTCCCAATGGAACCCCGGAGATCCCTCAGTTCTCTGCCCCTCCCCCCTCCCAACGGAACCCCGGAGATCCCTCAGTTCTCTGCCCCTCCCCCCTCCCAACGGAACCCCGGAGATCACTCAGTTCTCTGCCCCTCCCCCCTCCCAACGGAACCCCGGAGATCACTCAGTTCTCTGCCCCTCCCCCCTCCCACCTCAACCCCGGAATCCATCAGCTCTGTGCCCCCCCCCCCCACCTGCGAAGGTCCCCAGAATCCCTCGGCTCTGCCCCCCCCCTGCGACGGATCTGAGTTGGGTTTGGTGGGACGGTAAGTGAGGTGGGGGTGTCGGGTTCGGTCGGGGGGTGAGGTGGGGGTGTTGGGTTTGGTCGGGGGGGGGTAAGTGAGCCGGGGGGGTGTCGGGGTTGGTCTGGGGGGGGTGGGAAGGTGTCGGGGGGGGCTGAGGGGTGAGGTGTGGGTGTTGGGTTTGGTCTGGGGGGGGGTGAAGGTGTTGGGGTGGGTGCCCAGACCAAACCCGACACACCCCCGGCTCACTTACCCCCCGACCAAACCCGACACCGCCACCTCACCCCCCCACCAACCGCAACACCCCCTGACCAACCCCAACACCCACACCTCACCCCTCACCCACCCCGACACCTTCCCACCCCCCCAGACCAAACCCGACCCCCCCCCCCCGGCTCACGGTGCACTGTGTAACACACAGATTATTAAATACACTGTTCGGTCGGGGGGTGAGGTGGGGGTGTTGGGTTTGCTCAGGGGGTGAGGTGGGGGTGTCGGGTTTGGTCGGGGGGTCAGGTGGGGGTGTCGGGTTTGCTTGGGGGGGTCAGGTGGGGTTGTCGGGTTTGGTCAGGGGGTAAGTGAGCCGGGGGGTGTTGGGGTTGGTCGGGGGGGTGGGAAGGTGTCAGTGGGTGAGGGGTGGGTGTTGGGGTTGGTCAGGGGGTGTCAACTGTCTGCCCCCTCCCCACCTCCGACTGACCCGAGCAACGCCGGGCACTTATGCTAGTTAAAAATATAACATAAAATATTTCCCAAGTTCCACTACGTATCTCCTAAATAAGAAAAAAACATGATTTTATTTTTTATTGGTGATGGCAATTCTCATTGCTATTTTTATCTTTGGATTTAGCAGAGGTTCTGAGAAGTTTTGGAAAGAGATACAAATAATAAACTTGGAATACTAGCAGTTCTCTAGTTGCCTGAACTCAAGCTGAGAATTTCTGCTTTAGTAGTCAAGTCGCTGCATGAACCTTCGTTTGATCTTTTTACACTGCTGAAATTGCTCCTTGACTTTTCTTATTTCCATTGGCAGTGCAAAATCATGTTACCACATATGAACCACTGAATTTGCAGGAAAGGAATGTATTGTCATTAGACACTTATAACATTCATCCTGAAATTTAGGATTTTCATTTCCTGCGTATAAATCCTGTAACCTTTAGATCCATAACTGAATTGTATTGAAAATATGAGAAGGAAATAGTGAAAGTTGTGTGACCTTTGTACAGGTATTTGGTAGTTCAGCCATCCCAAATTCTGCAATGATGATAAAAAAGAATCTTAAGAGTAATTCAGGAAGACATAGCACTAAATTATGTGCAAACTTAACATTGGTATAAAACTTCAATAGACAATATGAAAGCAGAATTTGGCCCTTATGTTGTGATGGGTCAGCATGTGTCATTATGGAAAATAGTATCTTCATGCTTGAGTATATGCTGAGGCAGTTAATGGGTTTTTACACTGAAAAATATCATGCAGTCATGAGCAGAGGTGGGATCCAGCCTATTTGCCATTAAAAATGAATGTAACACAGTTTATCTCTTCCCTATATTTTGTTAACTTCCATTATAAAAACCATTGTTGGTGTCCTACTTTGCTTTAGTCGTCTCACAAAAAATAAGATGTGACCAGAAGACTAGGGAAGTTATCATAGACAATAAAGGGGAATGGCTGCCTCTCAGAATAAGTAAAGAATATGTTGGAGACCTACTGAACAATTTGAATGAATGTAAGTCAATGAAGCCTGATGCTATTCACCCCAGGGTATTGAAAGAATTAGCTGAAAAATCTCAGAGTGACTGGCAATAATATTTGTAAACTCATGGATGACAGGGGAAGGGCTAACATAATGCCCATCTCTAAAAAGAGGAAAAAACAGTAGCCAGGGAACTATAGATCAGTCAGCTTGACCTCGATAACTGAGAAGCTACTCGAACGATGTATAAAACATTCAATTTGCAAATATCTGGGAGATGGTGAGGTGATCACTAGCAGCCAGCAAGAAGTTACTAAGAACAGATCATGACAGGCCAGCCTGATTTCCTTCTTTGACAGGTTAGGTGGATAGGGGACATGCAATGGACAAAATATACCTGGACTTCAGCAAGGCTGTTGACACAATCCCACGTGACATTCTGATAAATAAGATGAAGAAAGGCAGGCTCGGAGGAACTACCATTAAGTGGTTACATAAATACTATATTAATTGTTGGTAAACCACAGGAAGGTTCTGTCTTTTTGAAAACAGGCAGCACTTGTAATGCCCATCAAGTATTGTTCCCAGAGCTGATACAACTGTAATCTTCCATGGATAACTGACTCTTAACACATCCTCGTTGACACTCAAGAGTTCTACTTTGCTTTTGTATGTACAACTGAATCTCTCCCCCGCCCTGATTCCATTTCTTATCCCCAACACTCTGACCTCTCCCTTTGCCCCGCTGCTCCAATTCACCCCAGTCCTCATTCAGAGCTTGACAATGAAGAGAGGAGAGCAATGGAATGCATCTTTGCTCTCATATATATTTAAATAAACCATAATCAGCAAACGTTGCTCTTCCAATCCCCACCTAAACTTTAGTTATAAGATGTAGCCTCATCTCCTTCAGCAGAAAAGAAACAAGAGCTGGCTCTATCCAAGAAATAATGTACACTGTGTGACTGTTGTGCAGTGCTGATGAATCGAAAAAAGTTCCCGAAAATTACATCCTTGCCAGAACCACAGCAGCCATCTTGCCACTGAAGAGCAAGTTACTGAAGTTTGGAAAGTGTGTTATTGATGTCATGCCTTTATTGAAGATGACAAGGAAAGTGAATGTTTCGGAATATGCTGTCACTTTGAAGCAGCTCTCCTCACCAACCAACCAACTTGAAGGAACAAGACGACAGTCTGGAAACAAGAATGAGGACACAATATTTCAAGTATTTCAAAAATGAGGACATAGTCATTATCCATGGGTGAGATTGTGTCTTCAGTGGAACATGGCACTTTACTTCTACTGTTACTAGGGGAAAGTTCAAATTCCATTAGCTCTGGGTAAAAAAGCTGAATATGCTTTCACCAAAAAGGGTACAATGATTGTAAGAATGTGATAGTAAGGTTCAGAGAAGATGACAAAAGTGGTCTTCATAATGCAACTAAATGACCAATTATAGTGTGACCAAATTGTGCAAGAAACTATGCAATCTTTCAGCTATTCAGCCTACATTTCCTGTCATGGCAAGGCAATACACAGACATGAAAACTTTCTGGGGAATCCTCCAACAGATTTTGATTTTACGAGCTGGAGACAATCCAAACATCAATGCATGGGTTGCTAACAAAAAGTATCTATCACATAAGATTATGAATGAAATGATCTCTCTCATGGGAAATGAGATTGTATAAAGCAAAATTACCTGAAATCCAGCAATACCATCAGAATTTCTGACCTGAACCCAATGACCTATCTGAAAAGGAACAAATGTTGATTTGTATTTGATGGGTCACCAAATACTTTTGACATTTATGAAGGCTGCAGAAGCTTTATGCAACTAGATAAAACTGACACACAACACCTGTGCACGGTTGTGAAAGACACACTGGTTCATTACATGTTCCACCTGGACATGGACAAGTATATGATGGAATGGATAACATGGCTGGGAAATTTCATGGAGTTGCTGCATAGGTGTGGGAAATAGAATGAGCAGCATTGTATGTACACTGTTTTGCACACTGTTTAAACAGGTGCCTATAGGATTCAAGCTATGGTATGTCACAATAAGGAATGCTTTAAATGTCTGATGGATACAGCATAACTGCGCACTATTCAACCAAATCTTTCAACTACACTCTTTTGGAATATTGCTATGAACTCAATTAGTCTTTTAATGCTAAGCATGGTAGCAAAGCCAAAGATGTTCTCAATCAGCATGAACTGTTCAAGTTAAGTTTTGGACTTAGTTTAGTGTATCGAATAATCAGTTACACTGAACAGACAACCTGAGTTCTGCAAAGAAAAGTCTGTTCTTTGCAAGGTTTACAACCTGTTGAGCTCAGTGTAGCTCTGGGGTGATTTAAAGGGCCCAGAGCTCCCAGCTGCTGGTACCACTGCAAGAGCCCCGGACCGTTTAAACCCTGATTAAAAGGGTCCGGGAATTTAGAGGCCCCATGTCTTCTGGTTGAGGCTTTGCCTCCTGCTCAGGACTCCAGAGTACCAATAAGTCCTGTGGCAGACCCAGGGCAGACAGCTGCCAGTAAGGCCTGTAATTAGAAGGGTTACCACAAGGGAACTGGGTCCAGCTGAGCAGGGCTGCCACAGTCAGAAGCAGGGCCAGCTGAGGCCAATTAAGGAGGCTGCCAGAGCCCTTGAAAAGGGACTCCTCCCCAGAGAGGCTTGTGGGAGTTTGAGGAGTGGGTTTGGAGGCAGTAGGTGTTAGAGGAGTGAGTTTGGTGGAAGCAGAGGAGTGTGAGGAGCGAGTTGGAAGAAGCAGGGAAGGAGAGGCTGCTGGCAAGCAGGAGGAGAGAACTAAGGGTCCCTTCCAGGGGGAACCTAGCTTCCCTAGCCTGCAGGAGCCTGACCCTGAGAGAGAAAGAGAGGGAGCGAGCTGCTAAGGAGCAGCAGAAAAAACCGGGTCTGGTGCAGTCTGGTCAGGGCACCAGGGCCGCACCAGCACCCCAAAGGACTTGAACCAGGGGGAGCAGAGGAGCCACCTTGCCACAGTCCTTTAAATTACTTTACGGATCGGCGGGTAGCGATCAATCTTTTGGCGATCGATTTCTTGCATCTTGTGAAGACGCGAGAAATTGATTGCCCGCGGTGCTCCCGTCGACTCTGGAACTCCAGCTTGCCAGGAGGCGCAAGCTGGAGTCGACAGGGGAGCGTGCCGCCGACTACCACCACTGTAATGACAGGCAGTCAGTCAGCTGCGGATACGCAACTTCAGCTACGTGATTCACGTAGCTGAAGTTGCATATCTGCAGTCAATCCCCCCCTGTAGTGAAGACCAGCCATAAGAGGACTATCTGTGACTCCATGGTAAGCCTGTTATAGTGATCCAGGAGTTCACACTTGTCACTGGGTTGGTGAAATCTAATTATAGAACACACCACCAGTTTGGGGTGCTCCTGTTTTCGGACAGTCTGCCTGAGGTAAGCACTCATGGCTGTGAGCCACTTGAGACAGTGTGATGTTCTTATGTTCTTATGTTCTTATAACTATCAAACTGAGATAATCCTGCCTCACCTATTTGCTCAAGGCTTGCAGCCAAAGCATGTTGGTGGTGCAGTTCAAAGCAGTCTCACCACACCCAAGCATCTAGCTCACCATATTTAGAAAAAGATGAGCAAAAATCTAAATGTGTGTGGGGAGTAGACAGTGCATTCAAAATATAGAAGGTTGATATGTTCACTGTACTATGCTTTAATCCTGTAACGTAAATACTAAAGAAGATCTGATTTAGAATTGATTCCTGAGGGTTAAAGCAGATCGATAACTGCTGTGCTCTACAACATTACAGTGAGAAGAATCTGTAAATTACCAATATGAACTGGGATGCTGAAATTCATCACACAGTCCACCCTACAATTGAGTTCATTTACTTTAACATTATTGAAAAGCATAAATTATGAAGCTTCATTCCACTGGGCCCTTATATTCATCATCCTTCCAAAATATGAAACGTTCTTGGAAAAATTGTTTCTAATAGTAGGCATCTGACATTAGTTAGGGTGATATTATAAACAATGTAACTTAAAAAGTGGTTAATTGCATTAATTTCTAGCATTGCTGTGACTGAAAATGTTAGTCATTAAGAATAAACAGCAATTAGGTATTTGGGTTCAACCTCAGTTGTTCACATACTGAGTAGTTATAGTAAATATGCACTGAGATGTGACAAAATCTTGTGCCATGAGGAACAATTCATGCAGCCCTATGGTTTCTGTGTGTGTGTGTGGGTATATATATATATATTCATGCAATTTAAAAGTGCATCATACCTAGCTATATATATGCAGTTTTAAATTTCAGGGGAAAGGCCTTTTTTTTTTGTATTGCAGAAAGGTGGAGAGAATCTGGTAGTTGTTATCCTCCTAAATATATTTTAAACGTTGGTCAAACAGATGTTATGTTTATGCTGCAGCAAATTTGAAGAAGATGAGATATAACTTGCCAATAATTGCCCTTGATGTTATTTAAAGAAGATGTATGTATCCATCAGCTCTGTTCCCAGATCTGTTGTTTTTAAAGGCTATTGTGTTGATCTTATAATTCTGTATTTGTGACATTCTTGTGCAAGTCATGGAGCAAATGAGAATACCAAAAAATTAGGATTGAGATTTTACTACAGAAAAAAGTTAAGGGAAGATGGCTAGTGATAAAGTTTTGTTTAAACACAAGGGTTGAGATTTTCAGAGTAGTTTGGGGGATTTAGACACATGGAAGATGGGTTGCACATGCAGTATAACATCCTTTTCCTGTGCAAAAGAGGACAAGAAAATATTTTACGTGTCCTAAAATTATTTGGAAACTCTTTTTTTAAAGTGTCACTCCCCCTAAAATGCACCAGACTCTCCAGCTGGAAGGTTAAACCTTCCTATGTTAATTCGTTCAAGTAGTGTTGCTATTTGAAGTTTAGGTAATCTAACTGGCAGACGGATGGTTTGATCACCCAATGAAACTATACCCATATGACTTATGTGACCCACTGTAGCAGCGCGGCGACTCACCCTGCGGCATCTCCCGCTGGTCCGTCCGGGAATTAGCTCTTCCAGCATCCAGAGCGCCCTCTGCAGGCTGATGTCCCGCTTGCTGCTGGCCCCGTATCCCTCCCGGACCCCGGTGCCATCTTACCGAGGGCACTGCACCCCTGCAGTACCCCCACAGTCTCAGGGTCTCCCCTCCCCAGGGAACCGCTCACCCTCTATCCCCACCTTGCCTCAGTCTAGGCGACTGCCAGTCACCACTTGCCCCCGTTCATTGGGGCAGACTGCAGTGTAATTGCCACTCATTACTGGCAAGGGGGGTTTGGCCTGCTGCTTCTACCTCAGTAGCCATGGGCTGCCCCCTGCAATCCAGTACCCTTTGTTAGGCCTTCCCCTAGGCCCTGCAGCCTGGGGGTTTCCAGGCCAGAGCTTCCCCAGATCCTCTTGCCTTGTCCCAGCCCTACTTCACTCTAGGTACCTTGCCAAGCTTCCAGCAGCCAGGCCTGTCTGCCTCTACAGCTAGAAAAGCCTCTCTTCTCCAAACTCTGGCCCCTTTTATCAGGGCCTGCTGGGCCCTAATTGACTCAGCCACAGCTGTGACTGCTCTGCCCAATCACCCTGGGAGCTGTTTGCCCTAGCTACTGCCTTTTGCAGGGCTGTTTTAACCCCTTTTATGCTGAGTGGGGCAGCCGCCCCACTACACCCACTATATAGTATATATTCTGGATTGCATATTTCATATACTAATGACCCATTTCTGAAAAACCATTGGCCAAATGTGTATAAAACATTGATGTCAAAAAGATGATCAGATTATTTAAAATCCCCATTGTTTCATGGACAATCTTCAAACATTAAAAAAGAGACCAATCAATCAAACGAATTGCTCATAGTTAACCAGCTGTAATCAGCACATTAGGAATAGCACATCTGTTCTTATGAAAGGTGCCATAAGACCTGTAACTATTAAAAGTAGACATGTCCATAGGTTTTTGTTGTTTTAATCCAAAAATTCAAGGTGAGGCTTAATGCCATGCTGGAGCACTGGTTTTGAGTTAACTCAGAAGGAAGAGCACCAATTACTGCGTCAATGCAATTTATTGACTGTGATGCAGTGGACACAGCCCAGGTCAGGTGAGACAGGGAAGGGGCTAATTCACTGGGGGGGAAAGAGCCAATTGAACCTATCACAACCTGGAGAACCAGCCCAGCATCCCAGCTAGTGGGAGTATTTTCAGTGGGCTAATCAAAGCACATACTTAATCCGAAAGAGGAAGCTACTTGAGATTGCTCAGCAGGAATTAGCCTGTTTCTCTCCTTTTTGCCTGAAGAGTCCACAGAGTGATGTGTCATTAAAGCCTGCCTAAAGAAACCCCCCCCCCCAAAAGGGAGGGAGATAAGGAAGGAGGCAGGTGTTTGGAGTTTTGGTACAGGCCTACTGGGAGAGCTCACCATCCTTGTGAGGCCGAGAAAGGAGTCTATTTACTTTGGACTCTGTTTCATTTGATTTTGATACAACGTTCTGAGCAGAAACATGCAGAAAGGAGGGTAAACTGACCGGGCTTCTATAAATGGATCAGTTTTGTTGGAATTTTATTTTGGAAGAAAATATAAAAACAACAACAACAAACATCAATGTTGGTATGTCCCATGTTGACATTTTAGGAAAAAATAGTTTCAGCTTTTCATTTTGTAACACGTTTACTGTTTTTATTTTATTTTTTACTATGTATGATATTTACATAGTATTCCAAACATTTCAAATGACTCAAAACAAACAAAAAATGGAAAAAAATGGAAAAAATGGGAAAAAAATTCAATTTTCAAAAACAATTGGGAAAAAATGGAAAAAAAATTCAATTTTCACTCAAATTTGTAACAAAGCCAGATTTCAAAGTCTCAATATCCTTCTGTCCACTGGTTGAACTGAGTTTTCCTTTTGCGGCCCTTCTTTCCAAATATTGATTAGGTTCACCTGTTCTATTCTTATAAGAAATGATAACATACCAGCCTGGCTAAGTAACAGATGTAGGTTTCAGTTTTTCCCAGTTAAAAATATGCTTCAAAGGTGAGGTATAAATAATTTCTTTACATATCTTCTTTCCTAAACTATTGTGGCACTGAACATTCAAGAGTACATACAAAACACTGCAGAGCACAAGTATGCCATAAAAAAATAAAAGTATTATAGAATTTCTGGAAGATATAATTTAAAGTAAGATTGGGTCAGGCTACCTTTACCTTGGAAAGAACTGACAAATAAGCTACTTGAAACAGTGTAATATGAATATAGGTGTTATATTTGAGGAGAGAGGCAGAATTCAGGGGCACTTTAAAATATATTTATTATTGAAGTATGGCTTTTATGTCAGTGAAAGATTATTACATCTATTGTGGGAGAATAACCTAGTAATATTAACCCCTGAAGGTCTATTTAATAATAATACAACATCCTAATAATTTACCAAGCAATTGCAATGTTTTTTCTGAAAGTTTTAAAAGCAATTAGTGTTCATGTATAACACCGGTGGCATTAGAATTTATGCACAGAATGAACATGGAATATGTATTCCTCTTTGATTTCAAAAACTGCATGAAAGAGTCTAAATCTCTTGTTGCTATCATGCATAACTCTTATACGAGTGTAAATATTTAGTTGAATTTATTCGGTGCCATATCCATCAGCTTAACCTCATGAATAATGTACTTGCTCAAGTATTGGAACTAAGAGCAGTTTAATAAACACTGTTAAAAATGCAGAGGGAATCAAACTTAGTTGATTTACTTTTGGACAGGATTTCACAGTCTTTCTTTTGTCTCTTGCATTAAACTATAGGTGCCTCAGCAGAGATCAGTAAGTTCTCTGAAACGGATTGATAACGCTGAAAGGAAGAAACCAAAGGTAAATATCTTAAAAATAAAAATAAAAACAGAGATGAAGAGAAGTATAGGAATATCATCCTGAAAATAGCAATTATGCTGTTGGAGGAAAATTTATAGAACATTGTCATGGTTCCTACCCCATGTACTGTACTCTAGGGTACAGATATGAGGACCCCCATGGAAGACCCCCATAAGCTTATTTTACCACCTTAGGTTAAAACTTCCCCAAGGCACAAGTTCCTTCTGTGCCTGGGTGGTAAGCTGCCACCACCCAGTGCTCAGTTAAAGATTCAGAGAATGGACCACTTGGAGTTCCTATTCCCCAACCCCCCCCCCCCCCTTCCCCAAGCCTTACACTCCTTCCTGGGAAAGACTTGAGAATAAAATCCTCATCAATCCTTACAGGTGAGTCTGATCCAAAACCCTGGATCTAAAACAGTGGAAAACTCAGTCAGAGTTTAAAAGAAGAATTTTAATTAAAGGATAAAAAATAACCTCTATAAAATCAGAATGGAAGTTAGTTTTACAGAGTCACAAAAAGATTAAAAAAACCCAAAACACTGAGGTGTCCCCTCTAGTTTAGTTTCAGAGTTACAGCGGAAAAACATGGGGATATCTCCCTCTAGCAAGAGAAATTCACAAGTGAAAAACAAATATAAGTTAACGAACCTTACCTGGCTATTACTTACAATTTTTTTGATATTGAGAAACTGGTGGAATTATGTGGAGATGGATTGCTGTCTGATTCCTCTTAAATCCAAGAGCAAACTAACTTCAAACAAAGAGCTTAAACAAAGCCTCTCCCTCCACCCAGATTTGAAAGTATCTTTTGTCCCTATTGGTTCCTTTGGTCAGATGCCAGTCAGGTTATCCAAGCTTCTTAACCCCTTACAGGTAAGGAGGAATTCTAGGCTACTTTTCTGCCTGGTTATGACAAACAAACATTTTCCTGGACTATACGCAAAACACACAGTGATGTCTATACTTAAGGTTGCCCAAGAAATTTCAATATTTTTTTCTTTGGGGCTGAAATGTAGCATGTTTCTCTATCAAGGAACCACCCAAGAATCTTTGACTGTCAGGAGCTACATTTGTCTAAGGGGAGGATGGCTTCACTCCCAGTGGAAACAAAGGATGATGGTGGCCATTTGAAAGAGGGCATCTTTGCTGAGGACTCTTTTAGCCTCTCCCATTGAGCACAATATGAGAGGACAGTTCTGTGAGGAATTCTTTATGGTAAAACATTATTTGCTGAAGGAGAAACGTCTTCAAAAGTAACATTTCCTTGAGTTTGAATTATATGAATGTTTGAAGCATCAGCATTATTCTTGCATTATCAGTTTCTTGGACGTGTTCTCCCAGACATTCCACCTGGGATGTGGAAGCTCTGACTTCTATTTAAAACTTTCAGGGACAATCTATATATATAAAAGTCAAGTGGTGTATGTATGTATGTGTGTATGTATGTATGTATGTACGTATGACTGCGAACTCCTCCCGCACCGTTTGAGCCAGAGACTTGAAATTTGGTACAGTGAGGGGTTTTGGGGTCTAGATGCTGGTAAGGGTCGAAAAATTTTCCGATCTCACCTCTGACGCCCCCCAGGGGTGAAAGTCTTTCAGGGCCAATCACATCGGCTGGGCGGTTAGGTGGTGATGATGTCATAATACCCCCCTCCAACAGACACCTCACTCGCTCAGCTCACCCCTCCCTCCTCCAACGGAACCCCGGAGATCCCTCAGTTCTCTGCCCCTCCCCCCTCCCAACGGAACCCCGGAGATCCCTCAGTTCTCTGCCCCTCCCCCCTCCCAACGGAACCCCGGAGATCCCTCCGTTCTCTACTCCTCCCCCCTCCCAACGGAACCCCGGAGATCCCTCCGTTCTCTGCCCCTCCCCCCTCCCAACGGAACCCCGAAGAGCCCTCAGTTCTCTGCCCCTCCCACCTCAACCCCGGACTCCATCAGCTCTGTGCCCCCCCCCCCACCTGCGAAGGTCCCCGGAATCCCTCGGCTCTGGGCCCCCTCCCCCCCTGCGACGGATCTGAGTTGGGTTTGGTGGGACGGTAAGTGAGGTGGGGGTGTCGTGTTCGGTCGGGGGGTGAGGTGGGGGTGTTGGGGTTGGTCAGGGGGTGTTGCGGTTGGTGGGGGGGTGAGGTGGGGGTGTTGGGTTTGCTTGGGGGGGTGAGGTGGGGGTGTCGGGTTTGATCGGGGGGTAAGTGAGCCGGGGGGGTGTCGGGGTTGGTCTGGGGGGGTGGGAAGGTGTCGGGGGGGTGAGGGGTGTGGTGTGGGTGTTTGGGTTTGGTCTGGGGGGGGGAAGGTGTTGGGGTGGGTGCCCAGACCAAACCCGACACCCCCCCCGGCTCACTTACCCCCCGACCGAACCCGACACTGCCACCTCACCCCCCCACCAACCGCAACACCCCCTGACCAACCCCAACACCCACCCCAACACCTTCCCACCCCCCCAGACCAAACCCGACACCCCCTGGCTCACTTACCCCCCGACTGAACCTCACCCCCCCACCTCACCCCCCCCACACCAATCGCAACACCCCCAGACCAAACCTGACACCCCCCGGCTCACTTACCCCCTGACCGAACCCGACACTCCCACTTCACCCCCCCAAGCAAACCCGACACCCCCACCTCTCCCCCCCCACCAACCGCAACACCCCCTGACCAACCCCAACACCCACACCTCACCCCTCACCCACCACGACACCTTCCCACCCCCCCAGACCAAACCCGGCTCACTTACCCCCCGGCTCACTTACCCCCCGGCTCACTTACCCCCCGACCAAACCCGACAACCCCACCTGACCCCCCGACCAAACCCGACACCCCCCCCCCCCGGCTCACGATGCACTGTGTAGCACACAGATTATTAAATACACTGTTCGGTCGGGGGGTGAGGTGGGGGTGTCGGGTTTGCTCAGGGGGTGAGGTGGGGGTGTCGGGTTTGGTCGGGGGGTGAGGTGGGGGTGTTGGGTTTGTTTTGGGGGGTCAGGTGGGGTTGTCGGGTTTGGTCGGGGGGTAAGTGAGCCGGGGGGTGTTGGGGTTGGTCGGGGGGGTGGGAAGGTGTCAGGGTGGGTGAAGGGTGGGTGTTGGGGTTGGTCAGGGGGTGTCAACTGTCTGCCCCCTC
Source organism: Sternotherus odoratus (assembly GCA_032164245.1). NCBI lineage: Eukaryota > Metazoa > Chordata > Testudines > Kinosternidae > Sternotherus > Sternotherus odoratus. The sequence goes on from JAVMKO010000002.1 coordinate 117,842,479, forward strand.
CCCACCTCCGACTGACCCGAGCAACGCCGGGCACTTATGCTAGTGTGGTATAAAACAAGAAACCTAGACTTATAAATGGAGGTTCTTAAAACAAACACTCTTAACAAAGCAGACTAGATCTTAGGCAAACACAACAACAAAATTCTGAACCCCACCTCCCATCTGATCTCACCCCACCATGTGTCCTGGTTCTGATCAGTGTCCTTAAATATTCTTCTGCCTTCACTCTCTTGAGTAACTCCTGCTTATTTGTGGAATTGGAAAGGAACCCCACAGAGATCCCCTTCTTTAATAGTTATCAGGTAAAGAATCAGCAGATCTCTGAGAGGAGTTTAGACCAGAGAATTCCAGCAACCCACTCCCAGATGGGTTTCTGTGTAGGAAGTCTATTCAAACCAATGATCTCTATCCCCCAGCAAATCCATTATTCCAGAAGGGAAGAGTCACTCAGAGTTGACAGTCCTTAATGGTTCTGTAATTCATAGTCATGCAGCTAGGTGACCAATCCATACACAAAAGTTTCCCAAATACAAACCTCCCCAAATGATAGTTATAGCACAATGTGAAGGTTACAGTGAAGGTTACAACCTAAGTAACACTTGAAATACATTATCACGTTCACAGAACAAAATGGGGTTCTGTATTCAATGTAGTACATTCTTGGTGGGGAATCTCATGGCCACCGTTTACAAATCTATTTCACAGTCTGTGTTTAAAGGAACCATTACAGAACCCCAATGCTTGTCAGAGACATTTAAAACCAAAAGAGCAAGTGTTTCCCAGATACTGAATTTGGATATCGAATGAGTGAAAGTGAAAAACACTGATTCCCAGAAAATTTTCCTTCAGTGAAAGTGTTCTGTATTCTCTGCAATTTAATACATAAGTGAGAAGGGGGACCTGTACAAATAAATTGTGATATTTCTGTTGATACAATAGGTTTTTGATATATATAAAGGTTTGTGTGCTGTAGCAGATATAGACTCGCCCAATTGCTCGTGGAAATACTGAATATAACTGGGACAGAGAAGATATTGTAAAAAAATTGTTAAAAAAAGATGGATTGCACGGACCTCTTGTGTGATTTTGGGCAAGTGATATTAATCACTTACTGCCTCAGTTCCTCATCTGTAAAATGGTGATAGTACTGTTACTATTTTTAAATTAAATATTGTACTAGTAATTTCCTTAAGGCAAGCTATTATTAAAATTGAATTGAAATTATTGCACACAAAGATTTTGTCATTACTGATCACACTTATTCCTCATATCATGTGATTGTTATTCTAGTTAATCATTATTTTAAATTCTGTATTCAGTTTGACAGCATACCTACAAACTGTGTAAAGCATGTGCCAGTTACGTATCTGTATCTAATGTAATAAAAAATAACCTTTTTTCACTTCGAGACAAGAGGAAACTTCATATTGCTCAAGGTGTTGGTATGTAGTCCATAAATTTGGAATTGCTTTTATCAACTTGATAAGCAGAAAAACAAAATATAAGAGCTCAATATTAAGAATTATTTTTCAATACTGAATTCAAGTATTAAAGTGCCGAACTGTGAGTTAAATCTTGGTAGGAGTTTTGCTCTGGGCTTCAATGAGTCAGGCTTGTGGTTCATAAGATGTGGACGCAGATCTTCAGCTAGTGTAAATCAGCAGACCTCCCTTAAGATCCAAGGGGGTAATGCTGGCCCCATTGAAATCAAGGGGAGTTTTGCCATTGACTTCAAGAGGGCTAAGATTTCACCCAATTGATCTATTTTGATTTATACCAGCTGAGTATCTGGCTCAATTAAATTAATGGCCTTCTTCTGCATTCTGTGCACACTCAAAGCTGCCCTTGCAAAATGAGAGAGAAGAGTGCACAATACATGTAGTTTTGGGCTCTAGAGGCCTTCACGAAACTAATAAACTCTTTAATTCCCAGAGAGGAAGACTTTGTAGGAAAATAATACTTAGTTTTATGTTTTGAAGCTTCAGCATTCTAGACTAAATTGCTTTAAGATGCTTCATTGGTTTAGAAGCATGTTATGTACCATGATAAACAAAATAATCTCTGGAGGATTAAAACTCCATTCACAATTCCTCTTTGAATATAAATTAGGTAATATTGGCCAAAGGAAAATCTGTTGCTAAGCGGGTTTAGATTTTAAAAGGTTTATTCTCAATACTTTTAAAAATTGGTATTAAAGAGGTTAGGCTAGTGAAAAAGTCTAGAGGAAAAAATGATTATTTTCCCCCCAAAACAGAAAAGCAAACAAATATTACAAAACAGAGAAATTTGAAAACTAATCACAAATATATACCAGTTGTGGAACTATGCACAGATTTCTCTTTGAGGGAATAATTTATTTTGGGAACAATCTCAAAACACTAGCTCAAGCACGATCTCAAGTCTCGTGAGCCCAGTTGTAATGTAATGAACCCAAAGCCTGCATCACCGGCCAGTCAGAACTTGGTCTCTAGTCTTCTACCCTTTCCAACACCTTTGCTAGAGCCTGATGCAACTTCCATTGACAACACTAGAAAGAGTCCTACTGATTGCAAAGGGACTGAACTGAGCTTTTAATGGGCAGGAGTACAAAATGTCCGGCTTTGATCTATCCACATGTATGACCCTGAAGAGATAACTGTAATCATCTAGTCTGGCCTCTTGTGTGACACAAGCCATAGAATGCAAACAAATTAATTCCTAGACTATAGCTTTTAGAAAAACACCCAATTTTGATTTTAAAATCACCAGGAATGGAGAATCTACCATGACGCTTGGTAAATTGTTCCAATGGTTACCTTCATTGTTAAAAATGTACATGTTATTTCCAATCTAAATTTGTTTTGTTTCCACTTTCAGCCAGTGGATTATGTTATATCTTTCTCCACTAGACTGACGATCCCATTGTCAAACATTGGTCCCCCATGTAGATACTACAGACGGTAATTAAGTTACTCCTTAGCCTTCGCTCAGATCTTTGAATGTATCACTTTAAGTCATATTTGCTAATTGTTCTCATGGCTAACATCTGAACCCTCTCCAATTTATCATCACCCTTCTTGAATTGTGGATGCCAGAACTGGACACAGTATTCCAGCAATAGTCACACCAGTGCCAAACAGAGGTAAAATAAGCTTGCTATTTCTACTCAAGCTTTCCCTGTTTATTCATCCAAGGATCTTGTTAGCCCTTTTGGCAACAGCATCACACTGGATGTTCAAGTTCAGCTGGTTATCCACCATGACCCCTTAATCTTTTTCAGAGTCACTGCTTCCCATCCTGTAAGCATGGTCCCCATTCTTTGTTCCTAGATTTATACATTTATATTTAGCTATTTTAAAATGCCTCAAGATATCTTAAGACTACATTGAGCAAGTATGTTTAGAGAATCTACTGACATTTATGCAAAAAGACACACTTTTTAAAAAAAATCTACAAAATAAAAAATGTGGCCAGTGTGTTGCTACAGCCTGAAAAAAGAACTCATATTTTCATTTACAAAGTACTCTGTTTCTCCACGTTGAAGGTTTCCAACTAGCAATCAACACCATCATGAAAGTTGTTTTTATATCTGGAGCAACAGAAAAGCCTATTTTTTTTAAATGGATATTTATAATGACTTTCTCTAGACTGATTATATGAACACATACAACAGGAGGGCCTGGTCCTACATGCCTTACTCAGAAAAATCTCTTATAAGCATTTTGCCTCATTCAAAATGTTCTCTAGAGCCTTTACATGGAGAACATGCCTTATTTTGTTGGTTTTAGTAGGTTGTTTGGATAGAAGAGGGTTGAGTTTCTGACCTGCATATGAGGAAAGAGAGACAAGATGATGTTGTTTCTGGCTAGCAGTGGGGAGCTGAGCTGGAGGATGGGTTTATGAGCCATATGCAATGGGTAAAAACAAGCACGGTAATGATAGTAAAAATCTCTAGCCATGCTTTAAAATTTACTTGATGTAAGGTCAGGGTGTGTAAGAGAATTTGTAGTCTATAGATTGCAGCTGTGCAAAAGATAATCTCTTTTTTTTTTGAATGTGCAATGAGATTTTACATGTGTATATGTTTAAGTGACAGTATGGGCTATGAGAGAATGTGAATATTTTTTATTTTTCCCTTAACTTATCACACCATACATTCAAATACAAATATTTTAACAGATTATTTCATCTATTTTATTATTCTACATACTTTGTAAATCTTGTAAAGTACTTTGGAATTACTTGAATGTAAAGCACTAACAGTGTAAAGTAACCATTCTTTATTATACTCGTTAATATATATATTGAACTCCAGAAACTCTTGTTATTGATTTACAAATGGTACTGCAACAATAAAACGGTAACAGAGAGCAGTTGGATACTGGAAAATATTTTGTAATATATGTATACAGTATAAATTTGCAATCTAAATTATAAAATATTAGTTTCCAGGCTTTTTTTCAATATTTTTACTTCAGTGGGAATTTTGTCCTCAACAGATACAAGATTGGACATGAGAAATGTCAGCTTTATTGATAATGTGCTAACAGCTGAGAAATATACTCAATGCAGCAAATACTGCCTACAATGGAACTTAATATTCGCCATCACAGAACCACTATTCAAGGCCATACTATTTAGATAATGCTTTCTTAGCCAAAAGACTCCTAATTCCTGGGGGGATACTTTTGTGTGATCTATATGCGTGATCATTTCTAATTTATCACACCCTAGAGGTCGTCTGCAAACTGAGAAATATGCACCACTGAAATTATGCTTCATTATCATAAACTATTTTTAAAACTTCAAAAGGGGAGAATGACACATTTGTATAACACAATAAATTCAAGACTCTCTAGAAAAAACCTTCTCTGGAATCTGTAGGCATTCTCTATTGGATATTTTTGTATTCATGCAGGGGAAAAAATGAAGCTTATCTACATAAAGATCAAATCATTTGATGTGCTATTCAAGTGCAGAAGTGAAGAGAGACACCACCCACTGTACAGGACTAGGTTGTTAGTACCACCTACGAGGAGTGGGGGTGGGAGGGCAAAGAATCCATGCAACAACAGCAGGAGCAGCAATAGCAGCATATTTCAATTACACCTCTGGAGTTTAGAGCAGTGATGAAGCTCCTCCAGTTCTGTCTTTTTCTGGCATGTCTTTCAGTGGTTCCCTAGCTGTGCCCCATGTTTTTCAGCTCAGCTTCCACAACTCTTCATCATGTTGTTTTCGGGCAGCCTCATTTTTGCTTGCCTTCAGGTGTCCCTCTTATTGCTACTCTGGTGATGGAATCAGTTTCCATCTGAAGCACATGACGGATCCATCTCCAAAACCTCCTGATTTGATAATGCTCAGATCCTCTTGGCTGCACCATGACAATAGATCTTAGTTTGAGATTGTTCTGGGCCAAAAGATATGGAGAATTTTTCTGAGGCAGGTTGTATGGCATGAAAACAGTTTGGACATGTCACACTTTCTCGTTCCCCAGCATTCTGCACTACAAAGTGGTGTTTAAAGTACGCAACTCTGATACATCTTGAGTTTGGTTTTGGTGTTGTATTTTGATGATTTCCAGTCTGTATTTAGTCCTGTGGCACCTTAAAGACCAACAAAAGAATTGAACCATAAGCTTTCATGGGCTAGTACCCACTTCCTCAGATGCATGCAGTGGAAGTATCCAGAGGCAGGTATAAATAAGAAGGCGAGAAGCAGGTTAGAGATAATGAGGTAGGTTCAATCAGGCTGAACCACCTTGTTATCTCTAATCAGGGAGGATGAAGTATTCCTCTAGCAGCTGAATTGGAGGTGTGAACACCGAGAGAGGAGAAACTGCTCTTGTAGTTAGCTAGCCACTCATAGTCCCTGTTCAATCCTGAGTTGATGGTGTCAAATTTGCAAATGAATTACAACTCCACAGTTTCTCTTTGAAGTCTGGTCTTGAAGTGGTAAGCATGTTCCTACCACAATCTATATAGAGTTCTGGGAAGGTTATACAGTTGAGGCATAGTACTTGATAAATATACTATTGATTCAGCAGAAAACATTCAGAATTAAGTGAATATATACATGAAAAACAAAAAATGTGCCAAACAGAATCAGGGATCTCAACAACAATAGTAATAAATATATTAATTATATAATTTAATTAATAGTCATATAAACATATATAATAGCATATGAGAGAGTTTGCAAAGAAGGATAAGTGTCTTACTGATGGGGACATTTAGAGACAGAGCAAAGAAGTGACTATCTGAAGGTCACACAGCACAGCAGAGCCAGGAGCACAATCCAAGTCTCTAGTTTCCCAGCCTGGTTCCCTGCCCACTGGAACACTTTGCTTTTTCTTCTCCTAAAATGATGGGCTGCTAATAATTTGAGCTATTTGTTAAATTGACTCTGTTTGTATCCTAATTATGTGGCTCAGGCTTCTCTCTTTGTAATAGGCCAAGTTAAAATCACAGATTGAATTGTGAGGGGCTTGAAGGTGATTTCAGATTTTGTGGGTAAGGGCTGTCGCTGAGGAAAATACATTTGTGTACAATCAAAGAAAAATGTCTACTTATTCTATTACTTACAAGCATTATTTAGCTCTGAAAGTTGTTTTATATGATCAGAGAAATTTCTCATTTGTTTAAATCTTAGCATATACCCCCAAAGCCCTACAATCTTTTCATTTTAAAATTAAATGAAATTTCATTTTCTTTTTAGCAAGTTCAGTATATTTTACTACCCATTGTTAATCAGAAGAGAAATTGAATAAGATCATAATAGCAACACCAGAGAGAGGCCCTAAAAAATCATAATTTAATTGCAGCTGATCCTGAGGAAAGCATACAAATGTTCCTCTTCAAAACTACAAAGTTTCCCTAATATGCAGCATAAGTGAGTCTGCAGTGCCAAATTGTTTATGATAAATTAAGGATTACTTGTATTGCATGTTTTTAAGGGCTTACATTTACCAATATAAGAAGGCTAACTCCTATAATGTTTTCAGTGATGAATTTTGCTTTTAGTATAGTGCCACTAGAGAACAGACATTAATCTTAGCCTCTTATTCATTAGCAGACTACAATAGAAGATATTAACTTTCTTCTTCCTCTAGCCATGCTATGTAAATAATTTACAACATACTTCCCCACTACAGGTTTTTTGTTTGGCTTTTGTTTTTCTAGGATTTTTTAGGAGTGGACTAAAGTAGGCTTCTTCACGCAGACCTCATATTGTTCCTCATGATGAGGCCAATTAAATCAATTCTTGTGGAAGCAAACACTGTGTTTATTTCAATTAGATTGTGGAAGATAATGTCCGGAGTTAGTTTTGTAGCATCCCAGCAGCACAATATATTTTTGTTAGAGCTGTTTTACAAATTTAGTGCTTGTAGCAAAACTAGGCTCATTGCCAGCTTTGTGCAGACTGTACAAAAGGACCATTTGCCAGTTTCATTAGTTTTCACCCTAAGCAATTTTTCCCAAGTGTTATGCATTATAATGGAATAGCAGAAAATGGAAGGCAAAGAATAAGGTTTATTATGACATGTTCTTCTTGCCCTGAAACTACAGAAAGTCTTCTAAAGAGTAATACTTGCATTTAAACAAGAGATCAATTTAAGTGGGCAGGAGAGACTATATCAAGGGAACAGATTGTCCTCTCCCACAGTAATACCCTTAGGAAGTGGCACAAGAGGGAGGAAACAGCAGTAAGGTTACCTTCATAGATCTTTTCCCAAATCACACTGTTGTGGGGAAACAGAGTTTACAGTAACTTGATGTAATGAAGGATCTGCACAAGCCCAGAAACCCTGTCTCTCTATAAAGACTCTATTGCCTCCAGCTCGCATCTTACTTCTTGTCAGGACAGGGAAAGCCAGTGGCTGCTCCCAGAACTCTGCTTGATGAAGTTTCTCAGGTACACAGGGAAGTAATTTGTGAGAAGAGTGTCACTGAGCAGTGGTTTCTTTAGTATTGTCTAAATTACGGGATGTTAGATAGTTAGTGGTAGATTTCCTTCTTGGAATAATGGTGATGCCAACCATTTCTACCATCAGGTATCCCAGACACTATGGATTCTATTTCATTAGCTATTCAAGGCATGGGTTGGTCATAGGTAGAGGCTCAAATTTCTGAGATAGCTTCCAGGATTTCCTGATTTGTAGTTGGTGCCAACTGTTTGGAATGAGTGTGCTGCATTATCAATCCTTATGAGCTTGGTTTACCCCTAGTGTCTGGAAATACCATCTCTGATGCAGAGGGATCCTCTCTGAATCAGGATCTTAATTCCTTCCATTGCAGGGGAGGGAGGGGAATCTGGCATTCTTGGAGTCATTACAAATGATAGGATGATGTAACATCCAAAATAGGCCTTTGAGATGTGACTTTCTTTCCACAACAGCAGAGGACAAGTACAATCTCTTGGCTTCCCTTACCACCAAGGAAGTTTTGGAAAAAAGAATATTGTACCATTTTCTGTCTTTGCTAATGTTCTCTTCCAGTGACTCTGACATTTTTTAGTTTCCTGCTGTTTCTGTGAAGGACATCTGAAAATTAAGAAGACCTTAGCAATGGTAGGAATGATCAGGGAGGAGGATACTTTAGTCAGCATGTAAACAGCAACAGTCAAGGAGTAGCAGGTTGATTTCTGAGCAATCTTCTTGAGTGGTATTTTCTTTCTGCAATTTTGGTGAGTCTGGGAGCAGCTCATGGTGATGGGACCATCTTTCCCGAAGATGGGGAGACCTCCATCCACCACCTGATGAAATGGTGATTTCACTAGAACTGGAAAGTAATGGGTATTCATTCCACACTCAGCCTGAGGAACAGATATAGTGTGTGACTGGCTATGTGTTTAGTCTCAAAGATTACCTTAGAAAAACTTAAGTTTGGGGCTTGGCTATCAGCAGTTCTGTCAGAAAAGATACTAATGTCACTTGGAATGAGTCACTGGAGCTGACCCGCCATGACCATCAGCTTTGCTGCAGTATCTGGTGCTTTGTGGAATAACAGGTGCCCACTGAGTCCTATTTGGCCTCACAAATGAAGTACAGTATATGCATGTAATCCTTTGTTTCAGGGGACTCTTCTTCATTTGAATCTGGATGGGAATAATGATGCCAATTTTTTGTCTTTAATTATTTTTAAGAACATAAGAACAGCCAGACTGGGTCAGACCACAGGTCCGTCTAGCCCAGTGTCCTATCTTCTGACAGTGGCAAATCTCAGGTGCTTTTGAACTGGATTTTTGACGTATAAAGGAATTTGTGGGGGTGCAGTGAGCTAGCACTGGATCTGCTATGTCATCTAGCCAGGTTTCAATAAAATATAATTTTGGGGGGACCTCCTCTGTAATGAGGCTGTTGATAGCTGTCTGGTTAACCTCTGATCTCGCAGTGATCAACACAAACCTGAGATGTTGGGGTTAGTCTTTGTGAGCTGCAGTCTCACATGAAGCGGTTTGTGACATGAGTTGACTATAGTGGTTGTGGCTCTCCATTGATGCATTTTCTCAGAATCAGTTTCTTTTCCGCAATTGTATGTTGCTTTTATGACTTGGATCTCAGAGAAGGAATAGTGGCTGTAGCATCAGCTATCTAGTGTATGGCCATATTACTTGACTCCTTGGAACACCATATTAGGGTTGCATCAACAATGGGTGTCAAAGAATTCTCTCATTCTTGAATTCTCCTGCAGTGCAGTGAAAGCAGTACATTACCCACATCTCCCATTCTGTACCCATTCTGGCTAACAGTCATTAATGGACTTAACCTCCATGAATTTATCCAGTTCTCTTTTAAACCCTGTTATAGTCATAGCCTTCAGAGTCTCCTCAGCAAGGAGTTCCAAAGGTTGACTGTATGCTGTGTGAAGAACTTCCTTTTATTTGTTTTAAACCTGCTGCCCATTACTTTCATTTGATGGCCCCTAGTTTTTATATTATGGGAACGAGTAAATAATTTTTCCTTATTCTGCTTCTTCACACCACTCATGATTTTATATCTCTCTGTCATATCACCCTTAGTCTCCTTTTTTCCAAGCTGAAAAGTTCTAGCCTCTTTAATCTCTCTCATATGGGATCTGTTCCAAACCCCTAATCATTTTAGTTGCCCTTATCTGAACCTTTTCTAATGCCAGCGTATTTTTTTTTGAGATGAGACCACTTCTGTATGGAGTATTCAAGATGTGAGCACACTTCGGATTTATATAAGGGCAATAAGTCAACCAGTATCTCTGAGAGGTTCTTGAAACAGGTGCCTTTTCCACATTGCTGGCTCCAGTTGCTGAGAATGCACAGAACGAATGTGTTGGCAGGCTGTTCAAACTTCCTGTAACATTCAGAGCAGTCACATTTCAGATGGACACTAGGAAATCTGGGATACTGCTGAGAATGCACAGAAGGGATGTGATTGGCTGGACTCGAGTCTGGGTGCTGCAGTGTGGATGCCAGAGCCTCAGGTTTGAGCCTGGGTCAGAACATTCTTAAGTTAGGGTTGACAATCAGTGTAGATGTTAAAGCCCCTGGTTTTGTAACTCAGAGTCCACAGACTCAAGTCCCACTACCCCTCTGCTTACATTGCAATGTAAACATATGGCCCCAAGCCTTTTTTTGATTATTTCACTGGGAGGGAGCAATCAAGCCCCGAGCAATTTCCAAACAAAATTAACTAATTGTACATAATTTTAAGTAATCACTGGAAAATGACAAGTAATTATGTTACTATGAATCAGTAATTAAAAATGAATATATAATTTGGGGGGTTGACTGTTGCTTCTAGCTTCTAATTATTAGCAACTGTTCAGATCCTATACTGAGAAATATTTTAACCCAAATGATAGAAATGAGAAGCGGAGAGAGTAATACCAAGGGGGAAAATAATTGGCCTTGTTGCTGGCTTTCATTAAAAAGGAAAGATTAAAAAGATGCTTTCACTGGAAACAGAAATTAACTTCAAAGGTTACATGTTAGAACTGGGCATTTGATATAATGTTAGAAAAAGGAGCACTCAGGGTACATCTACCCTGCAATTGAACACCTGCTGCTGGCCAATGCTAGCTGACAGGATCCCAAGGCCCAGGATATGGGACTGTAAGATTGTGGTGTACATGTTAGGGTATCCCTGGTATCTCAGGAGGAGGGAAGGGTGCAGAGCCGGGAGAAATATCTGTGGCAGATGAAGGACATTTATCTAAGAACTAAACTGAAGAGATTTTGGGGACTGACTTGAATAGTAACCATGCAATAAACAATATCTAGTTGTTGTTTAGTAAGTAGTAAGCTAGCCATTGTAGCTTCCTCTGTCATGAAGGTAAGGCACCATCACACCTAAATGGAAAGATAAGAAGTACAATCAGGGTCACAGACATCCTGAAAAAAAAAAGCCTCACTGCATTATTGGCTTGAAAATGGTCATACATCTTTCAAAGTCAGAGAATAATGTTATGTTTTCCTAGTGAGTGTAACTGTACTACTGCTTTCCATCAGATATCTTTTTCCATTTAGTTTTTAAATCTCATTTTAGTTATATTTCTATAATAGTTTTCAGATTCATTGCACTTCATTGCATTTATAAAGTATTCTTACTTTTTTTATCTGTTTCTCTTAATTTATAAATCTTGATTATTACAGTATCTCCTGACCTTTTGTCTCCCTCCTTCCTTCTCTTCTTCAACTAATACATTTTCCCATCATTATGTGTGTGATTGATGGTAAGTTTTAAGAAAGTAATAGGCTCATCATAGTGAAACTGGAAGACATCACTGAAACATAGCCTAGAAAACAAAATGTAAAATTGGGCATTGATTTGTCACTAAGCATTTTTTTAAACTGAGGTAAAAATAAGAAAAACTGCATATGCTACACCAATACATCTGCTGAGGATCTAATCCAACCATTCTAATCTGGTACGGTTTTATACCCTACTTACATGTTGGCTGAGGATTTTGTTTAGTCAGAAATACAGTTCCTTGTGTCCACAATTATATACTTTTGACAACAGGCAAGCATGTTGCAAGAAATCTTATTATGATTTGCAAGTAAATTCAAAAGGAAAAATACTTTTTGGGTACTTTGACTGCTCCGGATAGGCCCTGGTTATTGCAGAAGAAACTGAGCTTTAGACCCACCTAGCAGGAAAAAAACCCACATACATAAGACTCACTGCAGCTACAGCTCTCTTCTTGGGAGAGTTAATCCCTGATTGGTGACAAATGTGTGCATTTAGTTAGTAAAAATATACTCTTAAACTACATGATACATTGTATCCTACTCTGTAGGAAATTTGAACATAAAATCGTATCAGCTCAATATCCTAGGTAAATACAAAATAACTAAGTCACTGGTGCTGTCTGCACTGTGTATAATCATTGATACTTGTGCAACCTGTGTCATATCTTGCAGTATAAGATCACCTGCCAGGTTCTGGTAGGATGACCAGAGAGCAAGTGTGAAAAATTGGGACAGGGAGTGGGGACTAATAGCAGCCCATATTTAAAAAGCCCCAAATAATGGGATTGTCCCTATAAAATCAGGACATTTGGTCACCCTAGGTTCTGGTCATGCAACTTTGCAGAGGAAGATTGCCCTAGTGCAAGAGCCTGCTCTGCCATTTCCATCCCTGCTGCTGAAGCAGGGGGCATAGCAGGAGCAAAGGGATGGGACTGGAATGCCCTAAACAACACCAGTCCCTGGTTGCAGCATTGGCCCCATGGGGCTATTAGCAGTCAGCTTCAGTTAAAGTAGCCTTTTGGCCGTACTTGCTTGTCTGAGAAGCAGCTCCAGGGCCAGATAGTGGAAATGTGACCTTTATGCCACTCTTGCATGACTCTTGGGCAGACCTGAATATCTGGCTTGGCAGATGTGAAGTGGACTTTGGAAAACTGAGTGGGTAGCATTGTAAACCCACTTTGCAGAGGCCTAAAAACAGGGACCAAGTACTTAAAAGAGTAGTGCTGGCAGCACTCACGGTACTTCTGGTATTACCCAGTAGTGGAATGCCTCCTCCCAGCAAAATGTGCCGGAACACCATTCTGGCACATTCTGGCACTTTTTGAACCCTGTCTAAATGCAGTGCAAAACAGTGGAGAATGAGGTCCACTATATCCATAAAGCCTCAATCCAAAGAAGCATTCCAGATCTTGTGCTCCAGTATAAAGCGAATTTCTCCCTATTACTGCAACCCCTGGGACTACTTGTACACATTAGGTCACTAGGAAGTTAAAGGCAAATAAGAATCTAGCATGGAGCACAATCAACACCCTCTCCTATCTGTATAATCATTTTATTAATTCTCCTAAGAGTCTAAAGTAGCTGAGTGTGACCTGTTGCAAAAAGCAACTTATAGGAATGTTGAAATGAAGCTTTTTTTTCAGTTACACTGTTTGAAATTTTTTGAAAGGTATCTTTAAGGCAAAGGCTTACTACCCCTACATGAATCTAGCTAGAGCCTATTACACTTAATGCAGATGGAAACTTCCATACACCACAGCAGATGACTGCTAATGAGCCAAATCAACACTGTATATCTTGAATAGTTTCCAGGGTACCAGTCCTTTTCTCCACTGATGTCGGTGAGATCAGGAGGTGAAAGTCCTGCACAACCTCTCCATTTAGGCAAATATGACACATTAGATTAATTGAAACATGGGACATTGCTCCATTATAAGCTCAATGAGTATAAGGGCTATTGTTTACCTGTTTTTAAAAAAGCAGATTTATGCTAATTTTTTTGTCCTAGTAACCACCTTGGACTCTAGTGGGATGATACTCCTACTTTTCAAAAATGCATGTATTAGGTTCTTTCCTTGAGGCCTTTGAGACTGAGAACATTTTATACTTCATAGTGAGCAGAGACTTAAACCTAATACTTTAGGTGACTTCAGTGGGGCCAGGATTTTGCCCTTTAAGTTTTCCTGTGGGCAGACTGTGGTTTTCTGTGAACACATTTATTAGTCATTCGGCTGTACTATTGTATTCTTAATCTGATAGCCTACATTTGATGGTTATATATATATGCCTGTAATATCCAATAGCTCCAATTCTTAAATTCATTTAAATGTTCTAAAAATGTCAACAATGTTTAAAAAATAACAAACACAATTGTACATGCAGAGCCAAATCCTGCTCCCCTTACTAACGCATAAAGTCAAAATGTCTCAAACAAATCTATGAGAGAGATTCTGCTCTCTTTTGCACCAATGTGAATCTGGAATATCTCTACCAAATCCAGTGGTTGTTATTATTTTTGGATTTACACAAAGAAGAACAGAATCTGGCTCCATGGCACTTCAAATTGGGTGATTTCATCCCCCTTTATGCCCTTGGGGGAAAAGCCATGGGGGGTTGGCCCTGGGCTGAAGAAATCTCTGGAAAAGTGTGACATTTAGTCAAAAGAGAGGTTTGACCCCCCATGAAAGTGGCAGCCTCTAAGCTCAGTGGTGCCCCATGGTTCCCAGAGGATCTGCTAAAATTGTCAGAGGATCTGCTAAAAGCTACAGTATTATCTGCCTTCAAGGCTTTCCCCTCTTGCCAGCAACTTGTGAGTCATTTCTCAAAGGAGATTTGGGTTTCCCAGTATGGTGAGGCACTGTGGGAAAGTCAACACATGAGGTTTAACAGATTTATTGCTGGATGCCATGGGGGATGATACACATCCCACTAGGCCCTAGCGCATCCCTGGCAAATGCCCCTGTCTATGCATAGATTATGGGATCTGGAGAGGGTTGTCCATGGAAGTACATGGCAGTGTCTCAGAGACACATGACTTGCCCCTTCCTTATGGGAAGGGGAAGTCCACAAGCATATCCCCTCTCAGTAAAGTTGTTTGTGGGCATGAGCAGAGCAGGATTGTGCCTGTAGACTTTTCATTCAAGCCAACCTATGAATTTTAATTGCCTACAGCTCTTTGATGATACGAGACATAATAATGAGGATGAAATGCCAAGCACATAGAATAAGGTGTGTCCCTCACTGAAGCAGGCAGCCATGTCATTTGTGATAAAGTTTTAATTCTTTATCTTCAGATGTCTTGCAACCATTTCTAATGGAGCAAATTCACTGCAGACTTTAAAAGTAAAGTCAATAAATATAAAAGTTTTAGAAAGCAAATTCTGAACAGTGTTAAATAAGTTTAAATGTTTAGTGCTCTGTGTTTTCTGACATTTAGAGGAGTGTTTACTTTTATAGTGTCTGGGCTCTACTGATATATTCCAGAGTAATCTATATAACTACTAGCCACCAGGGCCCTCACAAAAACCAGGGGCCCTATCCTCATTGATGTAAGTTGACATAACTCCATTATCTCATGAGGTTACACCAACAACCCATTTTAAATAAATAAATATGACCGTAATGTTCTACAAATATCAGCATATGAATAAAGCTCCTGTTATCCCTATGAGGCAAGCAAGGCACAATTAAAATAAATATGTCTTGACCCAGTTAGCTTATCTTTGTTACAGCTACTCTGTTTAAACTCTCTAATAACTAGATTCAACAAATAAATAAGACAAGTAAATTTAATTGGCTCAACAAGAAGCTTAGGATAAGCAGGAACAAATTCTCTCTTTGTGCTGAGAGAAAGGAGACTTGGGGGTTACTTACAGACCTAGTGTGCATGTAACCTATGCAAAATATTTCTCCATTTGGATTTTCTGTCCTGAAGAGATTCTCTACATGTGGGTTGACCAAAGCAGATAACCAAGAAATCATGACTTCTGAGTATTCAGGTATCCCTGATCTATGGAGGAATAAGGGCCTGCATTCAAGATTTTTCCATTCTTCAATGTCCCCTTTTAGTTCATGCTGCAAGCGCAAACAGCTTCAGAAACTTCTTCACAGCTGATGGTTTTTCAAGAGTTAACTTGAACACTTTGCTGTGAAAGCTGTCTTCAGAGGAGTTATGCCTATTATGCAGATACTTCTTTGCTCTTAGAAGGTCATTAAGTCTTTTTTACACCTTCCAGCAATATCTTGAGTAAGTCCCTTGAACTAAGAATTCACAGTGTAGCCAAAAAATGTGTCCTTAATCCTCCTTCTCAGTTTCATATTCAGTCTCTTCGTGAGCTCATACACTGAAAGTACACTAAAAACACTTTGCTTTTGAAGCTTCAGTACCATTCATGAAGCTTCAAAGCATGGCTCAGAAAAAGAAAATATAGTTCAGCTATCTTCTTAGCAGTCCCCTTCTCCACAAAGCATTTCCAAATTACTTTGGGACACTCCTTCTCGCCTAAACTCTGGAAATCACTAGTTAGTGGTTTCCATCATTTCAGTAATCTGTCGATGGCTGTCTCTTTTGCCAGCAAACTAACAAATCTCAATAGATTGCACTCTTCCACCTCAACAAAGTCACAAATCTCCTTTAATTGTTCTGTCCTAGTAGCGAAAACATTATAGTGGAGTTAAACCTGTAGACTTAAATGTTCTACATCAACATCACGTTTTCCTGCAGTGCACTTCATTGCATTATGAAGAATGTGAGCTAAGCAGTTGTCTGCTATGATGTTCTCTTTGGATTTTCCAATTTCTGCTAAATACTGTTATGTTTTCTGTAATTAACACTGGCATTATCAGCTACATATGCTGGCAGCATCTCCAAACTGAAGTCAAAAGCATTGAGTTTTCAAAATATTTCTGTGGCAATGGCCTGTGCATTTTCCTATCATTGTAAAAATCCAGGAGAAAGTGTTGAATCCTTTTTTCAAAACTGAAATTCCTGCAGACGAATGGAAAACATTTTGTTGCTCCCTTTCTTGATGTATCAGTGGCCAAAGAGAAGAATACTCAAAATGCTTCTGAACTGAATATGGGGTTAAAATAGTCTGGCTCAATATTTTTGCCTTGGCTTTTCCAAAAGTCAAATCTTTAGTTACAGACAAGTCATGGTGAATAGTTGTATCAACTTTTACACTACAGTCAATACTTTGGTAAGAATGGTGATGTGCAACAGCATGGAACACTTTGCAAAGTTCACAAGCAGTCAGATTATCATCATGAGGCAACACAGTAGCTTTGAAGAAATTCTAGATTTTAGTTGAAGTACCTGCACTATGCAAATTCCATTTGTGCTGGTCAGAAGAAATGTGTTGGTTGAAATCTCCTTTTCCACAATTGATGGCATCTACATCACACCTACACAGGCTGCAGAATACATGGTGCTTTCTTTTCCTATTTTTTGCAATAAACTCAATCTTTTTGTCATTTGGGATTAAACAAAGTTTTGCATTTTGGCATGGTGACTATAAACAAACTCAGAGATAACGTTGGCTTTATCGACCACAGCAGAGAACAGATTGTGAATCAATGGTTGAGGGAACAATCTATCTGTACGAGCAGGGTAATCATCCTAATCAGTGAGAGGATTATAAAATCCTGATACCTGGTGGAAAATTAAAGTATCCAAGATTTCCCATGGTTCAGAGAGACTGACAGTGGTTCCTATACTACAGTGATGAGGCAAGGACAGTATAAGACCCTAGATAGAGCAATACCAAGAACCCCAGCAGGGCACAGCAAAGAAGCTTCTTTTTTAATCTTCTATGCAAAATACTGGCTTCAGTGAAGTTCACACCTGAATCTGACCTTCTGCTTTGAGAGAAATAGCAGATGTTAGCAACCTAGAATCTCCAAATCCTTTGGCTATGTTGCTACTTGCTACCCTTTTCTGCAATGAAGGAGCTACATGGGGGCCAACTGAAGTGGTCATAGTAAGCGTCAGACATTCTAGCTGCTTTTGAATTGCCTAAGTTATATGGGTTTAAAGTTACTCTGAAATATGAGTAGGTTCTATAATGCGCTGCTTCCACCAGTGCTCTGCCTAGTTGTGGAGGCAGTGGTTTCACACAAGTGAAAGAATGAGCCATCTCCTCACCAATGGAGGGTATCTTTCCCAGACAGAAAAGAATGCTCTGCTGACCCAAAGCCCACTGCCAGGCAAATTGTCTTGGGAAAAAAAATGTGGGAGTATTGGTGGTCTAATAGACTAGTTGATGCCTCTGGGGTTCTGAGTTTAAATCCTTGTTTAGGGCACAAGTTAAATGTAAGTGACTTTGAAACTCTTATCCCAGTCATGAGGGGATATTTGCTATATTGCAAAGCAATCATGCAAGTTATCATAATTGGCAATGTCTCTTCAAGTGAGACCACGTTCTGCACAGCAGAGGAGTGCTCAGGTTTACCATTACAGCACACCCCAGTGGCCCAGGACTGATTCACCCAGCCAAAGGGCTTCTTCTGATAGGTTTGTTGGAATCTGATGTACTGGTGCTTCAGGCCTCCAGCCAAGACATGTTTCCGTCCTACCCCTTTCACGGTGTTAAAGTCCAAAGGAAATCAATAAAAACACCAACTCAAAACAGGGTCATCTAACAAACCTTTGGCAGACCTCTGACTTTCCATTCAGAGCCTGTCTTCAAATAACCAGAGGTAACAAAGTCCTGTGGCACCTTAAAGACTAACTATAAAGTTTTGAAGCATAAGCTTTCGTGGGCTAATCACGAAAGCTTATGCTTCAAAACTTTATAGTTAGTCTTTAAAGTGCCACAGGACTTTGTTACCTCTGCTATTCCAGACTAACACGGCTACCTCTCTGATTCTTCAAATAACCACTACTTCATCTGGTCTCCCAGAGTATGGTCATCCCTTCCATCAGGAAGTTCATCCAACTGGCAAGCTACCTCAGTCTCTGGGCTGCAACCAGTCCTTTTGCACATTAGGAGAAGCAGAGCTCAGCTCTCCTTCATGGTCATCCCTGACCTGGGCTAGGTCTCTTTCTTTTAAATCATCTCCCCATGTCTGACACATGCTGCAGGTGAACCAGGGTAGTCAGCTGGGGCCAAAGCCTGTCATTAACCCTCTCCTTGCCAATGTGGGGCCTGTCAGTCCCAACAAAAAAGGATGTTCTGAAATGTGTGTAATAATACACTGGCAACACTGCGCTGGAGCTCAGATCTATAAAATCAGGTATATTATGCATTAAGCTGTGTCAACCAATCTATAGGTCAGATTCTGATAATCTGCCTCTTGATGAGTAGCAGCTTACTCTGCTAGTAACCCCACTGAAGTCCAGGGGGAACAAAGGTATCAAAAGTGACAAAGAGTCCTGTGGCACCTTAAAGACTAACTAAAACATTGAAGCATAAGCTTTCGTGGGCTAATACCCCTTCATCGGATGCATGCAGTGGAAGAAAAGGTATCAGAAGATGGCTCTGGTTAGCCTTCATGATTACTCACCAAGTACACTATGCTTGCAGCTTATATTTTTAGTTCCTCCATTCCATGAGCACTAAAGTCATCATAATTCTAAAGCAATCAATATAGGTGTAAAACAAATGACCTGAATCTCAGCTATATTTAGGTTCTCTGATTTTTCCAATTTGCAAAATAAGAAAGATTTCCTTTTTAAAAAAAATAAATCAAATGATTGTACTTAACTGAAAACTAACTTCATAAAATTTCAGTAAGGAAATAATTCTAACAACCATTCATAAGTTTCATAAGCTATTTACTTAATAGGACATACCTTTTAAAGTGTCAAACCAAACCATCACTCAGCCTGATCATTAAAAATGTCCTGACTATCTCCCTGATAGTATAAAGTAACTAAGTTACAATCAGTTTCCAACACTATTTCAAATTAATTATACTTTGCAATCAAAAGTTCATCCCACATTTGAAGAGAGAGAGCGGTCAAACAAGGTTAGGTACTGATATATGAACAAAATAAAGAGTGTATGTTTTAGTGCTGCTGGCTTCCTAAGTCAATACAGCATTGTGATTAAATAATTGAACTGTCTCACCTTATGCAGCGAAGCAGAATTCCAACAGGAGTAATCTTGAACTGGATGTAAAAAGGAATGCAAAAGTCAGCAAGTGAACCAGGCATATTCAGTACATTCTCTGGATATTTCCCCCCAAATAATACAAGTTTTCAAAAAATATCAAATAAACATGTACATCTATTAGTTAACTGGGCTCTTTATTGGGATTGATTTTCTGGTTGCTTCATACTTTGTAAGACCTCTCAACCTTTATAGTCTATTGTCTCTTTATTTGGTATTTTTCTTCTTCTTCTTTTTAATAGTTCTGGATGAGCTCTTAAGCTAGAGGGGGAAACAGTGCCATGTATGTGGGGCACAGTGGTAATTAACCAGTGTATGCAAACAACCAAAGGAAGGACCTATCGGACAGGTCAGAATCTGACACTGTTTTTTCCCCCACTAAATATGTGCTGAATCATATTATTTTGTGGCTCCTCTAATACTTTATGTTCGACTCATCTTAACTAGAAATGAAATGGTAGAATAAAGCACTTTCAACTCTTTAATACTTGTTACATTGGAAGTGTGCATCTGCTCTGTTCAGTGCCCGGTTCTTGTCCTGTTTCACCTTCTGAAAGCAAGATAAGCAAAGTTAGATTCATGTTGTGCCCTTTGGCCCCTGAGCCAATTTTCTGATTCTGCAAGAGGAAGCAGGGATTTGACATTAGCAGCTCAGCAATGCGAGAGAGCCAGGTACGCCGACACTGGCAAGGGGGATCCCTGCAATGCGGCATTCGTTGAGAAGGCCAGCAAAGCTTGTGTAGGTCCCAATTGTACAAGGTCCCAAGTGCCTTCTACAAGTGGCTGAGCTTTCCTAGCTCCTATTGATTTCACTTGGAATTAGGGGTGCTAAGGTGCATTGAGCACGACTCTGGATTGGGCCCTTGGTTTGCTATATATGGAGGGGGGAGCTTGCAGTACATTCTTGCCCAAAATCTATGAAAATATGGATTTTAACACCTGTACTGAATGAGGTGACGAACAGTTTGTGGAGCAAGGGAGTGTGTTAACTTGGAGTTGTTTGAAGTGAAATGTTGTTATAGAGTAAGTGGTAAGAGAAATTGTATGATGGAGTACGCTGTGGAATGAAGACCTAAAAGAACCTATGCTGCTAGGCTCACAGAGATACGCAGGGTTGGTCTCCTGGACAGAATCTCCATCTGGACTGCTCGTTTGGCATTTTGGGAGGTTGAATTTGCAAGTTGTCAGCTAATGCCTGAGGAGTGAGGAAGCAGGATCGTAAAGAAGGAATCTAGACTGTGATCAGAAAGGTGAGCATGGCTGGGCTATTATAAGAATAGACTTTCCCTAGGGGAGTGAGAAGTAGAAGTAGAAGTAGAAGTTACTGGATGCATTTGTTATGTTTCTGCTGGTTAAATAAAGGTTTTGTGATTTTTAAAAACCATAAGTGCGGGGCATGGCTGGGCTATTATGTGGGGGCGAGCACAGCTGGGCTATTATAAAAACCATAAGTGAGGGAGGGCAATCAGTTGGTGGGTTTTGGAGAGATCTGCAGGGCTTTCAAAGTAGAATTAGGAAGAGCAGCCAGGGTCACCTGATATTTACAGGCAAATGTCCTGAGAGGAAGTTTAAAGGAATAAAAAGACTATATTAACAACCCAGAGACACAGGCATTGAATAAGGTGAATGCCCAGGAAGGTTTCCATTAGGCCTATTTGTTTTTGAGGGAGATTGCAAATAAGACTAGGACTTTGGCGAATTTTGGTTTAATAAGTTTTCTTGTTTATTGGATGGTTTATGTTTGAGTGACTTTGTTAATAAAACCTTAGGTAAATGCAAACTCTTGCCTGAGACCACATCGCTCAAATCCCAGAGAGGACTCACAAAGACAACGTGAGAATTTTGTGACAATAGGATGAGATGACAGCTTTCACTTGTGAGAAAATGGGAATTTTCTGTAATATTTTTATGAGTCCTATGTGGGCCTCAGTCTTCCTGTGTGTTGCATTGTTACTGGAGGAGTGGGAAGGACCGTTTGCTCTCAGGGCTGGCTATAAAACAAAGGTATGAACGATGCCTCCCTTTCTAAGCCTGAATGAGTCATTAAAAAGGGCTGGTTGAGGCTGATCCCATATCAGTGGAGAATCTGAGAAGACAATAGCAAATCCTCTCACCAGGATATTGGCATATAGCAACCATCCAGAGGACCCAACCATCTGGCTGAGCAAAATCTCCCAGCTTGAGAAAAAAAGGACTGTGAAGGTTTCAGTGTGGTGTTGGGGGGGGAGGGTGAATAAATGTTGGCTTCTGGAAGGAAGCAGGGTTCTCATCGGGGAACTGACTAAGAAGGTCACACAATGGGAGAGAAAGACAGAGCCTGAACGTGAAGTTCACAGCAGTTTGGCTGAGCTCTGGGATAACCAGAATGGAAGCAATCTATGTTTTAACCTTCCTTTCTCTAGGCTAACCTAAGGATTTCCTGTGTGGTGTCCCAGTTGACTAATAAATCTTACTGTTGTGAGAACACTGTTTGAATATAGCTGCAAATGCTTGGTGAGGTACATTGGGGCTGGTATACACTGGGAACATGCATTGAAAAATCCACACCCCGGAGAGCCGTAGCCATGCTTACCTAATCCCCAGCGTAAACAATGCCAGGTCCACAGCATAATTCTTCTGTCAGCCTAGCTACTGCCTCTCAGGGAGGTGGAGTACCAACACCTATGAGGAAACCCCTCCCATTGGCATAGGTAGTGTCTACTCTGAAGCAGTACAGGGGCACAGCTGTAGAGTTGCAGCTATGCCACTGTAGTGATTTAAGTGTAGACATAAGCTGGATCCCTGATGACTCTATAAGCATCTCCCAGGAATCTAGCTCCGTTGGACTCATTGAACAGAGTTCATGGTGTGAAAGATCTGCTGGAGCCCCAGAAATTCAGTATAAGGAGGCAGTGAGGCTGCATGGCCTACTCTGGTCGGGAAGAGTGGGACCCCCTTGGAGGTCTGGCACACTGAAGGAGTTCCTCCTAAAGACTGTTCCAAAGCTGGGTCTTTTAGCACCAATCCTGTGGATCCATGACATCACTTTAAAAGGTATAATTTTTATAACTATAGTGTGGCATTTCTGCTTTCCTTTTATCTGTGAAGGCTTTGAAAACGTATACAACAGTCCCATTTCCATTAGTCTGAGAAGCACAATATTTGTTCCTGAGCAAAGGGAAATGGAACTTGCCTCAGCTTACTGCTTCAGATCATTTTTTCCTTCTTCTTTTCTGACACTTGTACACACATTAAAGCAAACCAGATGATCAACATGAAAACAGAATGTGCTTATAAAAGGTGTCTAAATTAGTCAACACATAGATGCATAGACTGGCCTGGAAGTGAGGAGGAGGGAAGTTAATTTAGGACTGGGATGAAGTCAGCATGGTATGAAATGACCAGATAGCTGTAGTACCCAGCTTCACCAAAGATGGTTGTGACAAGGTGTAGAGTACTATCTGATCCCTGGTACTCAAGAGTTTAATTCTACCTTTCATTTCTCTATAGCAAACGGGCTATAAGAGAGGCTGCTGGAGAGAGACAGAATGGGGAGGATGGTTGAGGAAAGGCAGGGGCACGAGGACTGCCTCATTTCCAAGGTCTAGGGATGTTTTTCCTCATACTTTTAGCTCATGTTACCTTGTTTTCGGTTCCAGCTGAACAGACCTCATTGATTGCCTGTTGTTGTGGTTTGTTTCTGCTCAGTCATTCTACTAGTTTATAGTGGCCTTCTCCATGGGTGGAAGTCATTCTGAAGTACTATAACAGACAAAGTGGGGCAAATCAAATTTCAGTTAGGGTTATATTAGCATTTTTAAACAAAATAGAGATGGTCCAAGGAGGAATTATTTAATGGCTTTGCAAGACAGAGACTCTGTGTCCTCCTATGTTTGGAAAGCACAGAGTCTGAGCCACCATCTGAGCATTATCACAATGCAAATGACACAGAATGACAAATGGGTTTAGGCCGAGTTCACTTTTGGTATAAATTATGGCTTGGGTTCTAATTCGATGGTGCTGAACTCTTGTGAGCTGTTATCACAACATTTCAGTCCCAAGTGGTGAAAATCTTGAGAGAAAACAGCTGTTGAAAGATTTCCACTCTGGTGGCCTCAGCCTGAACTGAAAACTAGGCCTCTCCAGTTGTGGAACCATTCAGAACCAGAAGTGTTGGAAGAAAGGGTCACTCTACCGTCCCCCCTGAAATTTGAAGGGGTTCTCATCTAAGTTCTGGCTTTAAACAGTTTCTTCTATAAAGATTTTTCATACAATGATAGCTAAGGTTTGGGGAAGCCCACAATAGCTGCCTATATTCTACCTTTATGTTTGGATAGCGCCAAGCACAGAGTGACCCCATTACTGCAAAGCTTCTGCTGCTAACAGCACTACTATTATTCACACTTTTCTTTTAGCCATTCTTAGATCTTGTTCTTCCACTGTAGGATACCAATAATTTCCACTGAAATCGGTGGGCATTACTGGCATCATGCAGCAGAAGAAGTGGGCCCTTTTGAAAAAGTGTTGAGCCGTTTTGAAAATTTACCCTTATAAGTGCATCCTGCTGTGTTTGGAGCTAAGGTTTTGTGTCTCATGCTCATATGGTGCTGGAAGTGCATGGGAGTTAGCCATAGAGTTGAAGAGTCCTTGACTGTGTTTGGATAAGGTGATGTCTTGATGTTAAATCATGCGAATGAAGGTTGACTTTCCTTGATTTGTTGTGATTGTGGTGGAGAGATCTGCCTAAACTCTAGGCAAAAGTGTGGTTCTCTTCTTTGTATTTGTATTGTGGTGTTTATAACTGAAAGTGTGTTGAAAGAGTTTGTAGGGTTGCAGACTGTTGCTACAAGAGCAGTTGGGCTTCTAAAGGAAAGAGAAACTCTCCAAATATCCTAGGAAGCCTTCTTCAGTGGCACAATGCAATCAAACACCATGTTAGAGCATTGGCTTAGAAGATACTTATTGGAGAATGAGGCTTCAGCTGAATCATTAGCACCACTTACTAAACCAGGGGTAAGCAACCTTTCAAAAGTGGTGTGCAGAGTCTTAATTTATTCACTCTCATTTAAGGTTCCGCATGCCAGTATTACATTTTAACATATAGTTCTGTAATATATAACAAAACTCTTGTTGAATGTAAAGTAAATAAGATTTTAAAAATGTGTAAGAAGCTTCATTTAAAATTAAATTAAGATACAGAGCCCCCCCAGACCAGTGGCCAGGACCTGAGCAGTGTGAATGCCACTGAAAATCATCAGCTCACGTGTCGCCTTTGGCATGTGTGCCATAGGTTGCCTACCCCTGTACTAAACCATACTGAGTACTCACTGGGGTTTCCTAACAATCAGTGACTCTCTCCAGTACTGCTTAGCTTGAGAAAACGAGTGAGGGCTCAGCAGAAAATGCTATATCTTCTGTTATATAGTCACTTATCCAATCAGACTGTAGCCTGAAAATTGTGTACACATTTATGTGGCTTAATAAAGTTGACATTTAGGAAAGAAGCAGATATGAGGGGTGGGAAAGCTCACCAGGATCTGTGAACTGAAAACAGAAAGGGAGAACAGTAAGTGTCAAAGAGGGATTTCCAAATCTACCCATTTTAATTTAGGATTCATTGGGATGACGTGTAAATTTATCAGAGGAATTGCATATACTGCTTAGGATTTATAAACCTAGGGGAGGATTATAAAATATGGTGTAGGATTAGTAAATCTGTTGTATAGTGTATAAATACTTCTAACGCTGTTGCATGTGTTAGCTAAATCATATGTTTAAAACTGTGGGTTCTTAATTTTAATGGGATCACCAGGGCTGGCTTAAGCTTTCTGAGGACCAAGGTCAGAGCAAAGCCCAAGCCCCACAGCCTAGGGCTGAGGCTTCAGCCCTGGACGGTGAGGCTCAGGTCACAGGCTCCATGCTGGAGCTGAAGCTCTTGGGCAACGGTTTTGGCCTCCCTCCCCGGGGTGGTGAGGCTCAGTCTTTGGCCCCCATGCCCAATGCAGCGGGGATCGGGCTTTGGTCCCTCCTGGGGTTGTGTAGTAATTTTGGTTGTCAGAAGGGGGTTGCCGTGCAATGAAGTTTGAGAACCGCTGATTTAAAATAACGATTTCTAAATGGAAACGGTGGATAATGTATCATTGGGTTTTGTAAACTAGAGGCAGGATAAGACAAGTAACACTAAGTCTAGAAAGAGCAGATTTATAAATCCAATTTACAGAACAGAAATTCATAATGGAGTCTATTCTCCTAGATGGGGATGCAAAGGAAGTGAATCAATGCTACAAGAATAAAGGTTTTCTAAAACTGTTGTTCCTCAAAAAGTAATAGACAGGGCCAGTTCTTGCATAGAAACAGAACAGGTGATCACTTCAGGCAGCAAAGCAGCACAATATTCAGTGATTCTTCATGGGGGAAGGTAGGCCAAAAGGGTGACTGAATAGTGCTAAGGAGCAGATATTTGCTGATAGTCTCGGGCAAAGCAGAAGTAAGAGGGTCAGTGATCAGAATAAAAGAAAAGGTACACCATAGTTGGAAACAAACTCCCCATGGCCACTTACGGCTTTTTTCACCTGCTTTTCACAATACAAGTCCTCTCACTTATCTTAAAGAGACTATACAAACTATGGTGGAGTTTGTCAGCAGCTGGCTAGAAGCCACCCCATCCAAGGGAATCAACTAATTTCCTTTTTCAAATGGACAAAATAGATGTCAATGGTAATATGAGCAACATCAGATCTCTCATAACATGCCATTATAAAACCAAACCAAAAAGTTCTTGAACTGTGTTCATTCAATCAAAGATGCCATACAGTATCATATCACTCCAGCTGTGACACTCATATAGACTCCAGAGTTCGAAAGAAGAAAGAGAACATGCAGCATAAGCAGAATTGTATGAACAGCTTAAATCGAAGCACAAACATAGTTCAAATCAGCCTTGGCTGGAGTTCAAATTGCATCTGCCAACCTGCAGATTTTGTTTGAGTTTGCAAGCACTCCATGAAATAGCTTTTTATCATGTCTCTGGATAGCCACAAACTACGTTCCCTATATTCCCCTCCGCTTCAACGTGGATAGGGGAACAAACAAAATTAAAAGGAAGGCAGAACAGCCTTCAAATCGGCAAAGAATGGGAGGGGGCTGCCTGTTTCTTTTAGTATCCCTCATTGTAGAAGGGAGATGCGACTTAGTTGTAATTAGCACAAGGCGATTTTTCATTCAGGCTACTGGATGCAGACAAGACCTCAGGTTCTTAGAGCTGGTAAACACTTTCTGAAATTTGATTTAACTAAAATTAGCATGATTTCAACAAAAAACTGAAGGAAGAAATTACAATTTTCCTCATTTTTTAATCTTTTCCCACCAGCTCTAGTGGTTCTCCTTAGCTCTAGAGCAGGGGTCTGCAAACTGCGGCCCGAGGGCCGGATCCGGCCCGCGGCTTCGATTTGTCCAGCCCCCCAACCTGATTTAGAATTTAATGCAACACTGACACAGTTGTGTTTTTATGATTTGCATATATCAAATCTATATATATTTGCATATATCAAAAATCTAATATGGCCCTCATCTCAAAGTTTGGAGACCCCTGCTCTAGAGCCCTTCAACGAACAAAACACAGTTTTGCCTCACTCCTAGGTGACAACTCTAGCATCAGCCAATGTGAATATTCAAGCCAATAACACACTTAAAATTGTCACTCAGAGCCTCTTTTAAAAGGGTCCCACGTCAAATAAAATCATACATAAAAATTGTCCTTTAACTGATGATACAGCTGTAAGTACATATGGGACATTACCTAAGGTGCAGTCTGAACTGATGCCCATTCAATTATCCAACCTGGGGTGCCCTTTACACTGCTTTACTGTGAGAGCAACCACTCCTGTTCTGGTCATACACAGCCTCCAGCATGTAAATCACCCCCAGGTATACAGTATGAGTACTATAGCCAGCCAGACACCCACCCATGAATTACATTACAGAGCAACAACAGTAGATGCCTACTCCTAGAATTCCCCCCAGAAATGTGCATCTTGTACTGCCTAGCACCTTCCTGGACAAACATGCTCATATGAAGTCTACCATATCATCAGTAGAAAATGAAATGCACCAATTTTGTTATCTCAAATGGAGTTTCCCAAACACTTCAATCCAGACACACACTGGTTCAGATAAAACAATATAACAAGTTTGACTAGTGAAAGATTTTAAATGATTAAAAATAATGAGGCAAAACAGTCAGAACTGGTTACAATGTAAATAAAAGATATAACACATTAGTAGCTAATGTAACAAGCTAAGAGAATTCACAGAATTTCTCTCACTGCACTCTTTAGCGGTCCTACTGGCTGGATTTCTTTCAGCCAGAACCCCTTCCCCGGTTCAGTGTTAATGTCCTTGTCCTTCAGGCAGTGTTTGTGCTGTGAGTAGAGATGAAAGGAGAGAAATTATTTGGGGCCTCTGTTCCTCATTGTTTTCCTTTTCCTCTTCTTTTTGAATCATCTGTTTCTGGGGCTTAGGAGACAGTCTGGGGAGACAGGAACTTCCAGCTGCCTCTTTGCCAAAATGTAAACTTTTCTGTCACATCCTTTTGCCTGCCAAAGAATGGCTGCTTTACCAGGTAATAGTCCATCTGTTTTTGTTGACACCTGGCTGAGGCGTCATTTTCCCTTCTGTCTCTGAGAAACCTGTTTGTGCCTGCTTTTCTAAACTTGGAACATGTCTCAGAAATGTTATTCAGTTGAGTCTTATAACTTTACATACAAAGTTGCCACACATATTTTACCAAGACAATAATGATCAGCGTATTATGAGTTTTCAAATGATACCTTACAAGGCATATTTTTTTCAAAACTATAATGGATTTTGTACAAAGGGTGAACACAGGGATACAGACCATCACACCATATCATTATTTGAAAGTGTGATCTGATCTGAAAGTGATTGTGTGCAAATGACATGTTCCAATCACCAGATCTGCTCCCCATGCATATTTAGGCTTGAATCTGTTGAATTTAGTGTGGCAAAAACAGGTCTTCATTACTATCTGCTCTTGTTAGACCTGCAGAGTCAAAAGAGCTAGGAAGCAGTGAGCTGAATTCTATTTTTTCTTTCTTATAATCAAGAGAATTGCTTACCAAATTCCAGTTACAGGGCCAATCATTTACTCTTATGCAACCCATTTAAGATAATGAGGTTTTCCAAGAGGCATAATTCTTCCTATAAAAGACTTATGACAGACGAAGATGCATTACAAGGGAAGAATCCAGTTTGATTTTTGAGATCTCAGGTTGAATTTGTAAGACTGGTAGATGGGGAAACACATTTTTACTTATGAACTAAGCTCTTCTGACTTGTAATCATTTTAGAGACAGAACCCCACAAGGCTAATTTTGTCCAGTAACTTTTCAGACAATTTTTTTCATTACAGTGAAAAACCTTAGTAGACTTTGTAGCTTTTAAAAAATACACAAAAGTCTGAAAACCCAGATATTTAAAGGTAATTTTTCACTGTTTAATATATATATAAAATGTGGAAATGCAGTTACAGCATCAAACCAGCACTAACCACTCATTTCCACAACACACTGTGTACTCCACACAGAACAGATACATATCTGACAAGTATAATATCACAGCAAGTGGGAATGTTAAATCTCGCTTATCTTGCCATTTTGGCCGGGGAGCCAGTGGGCATCTTTAGTGTTTCCCTGCAGTTGAAAACATTTAAAACCATTTCCACTGTTTTGACACATTAGGATTCTCAAGTACAGGACAAAAATGAGAAAACTCAGCTCCCATTCTAGAAAAAGGCCCATCTCCCATTTTACTTCTGTTTTTTCAGACTCTCTCAACTCCAGAATGAGACCCTTCCCACTTGCCATCTCCTCACTCACCAAAGAACAATAGAAAAGGGTTTCTTATTCTATACCTGCCTTACCTGAGCTACTGTCATCATCTTCATGCTTCCAAGTTCCCTTTATGTGGGTAGAACAGTGTCACTTCTTTCTCACCTTCTGGGGCTAGGTATTACCTCCACCTCGTGCTGCTCGGATTCAAGGAGGGGGTTGGACCTAGTAGCAAAGGGGAAATGAGACGTGCCGTTAACACAATCTAGAGTAGGAGAAGAGATTCCAAACTGGGGAAGGTAGAGTGTCATGAGATTAGCTCCTTGCAGATGTCCCATCTAATCTCTCTTCCCTTTTGTAACAGACCGTTCTTCACTTCCACAGCACACCCTCATAGCCCTAAAAACTGTCCAGGATAGGTATACCAAAGTGTAAAACACCTCAGCTAATTTAATCAATTTTTTTTAGCAGGCTAAAATGTTCCATTGTCCACTAACCTTGACCAATAGTGGTGCCATTTATTATGGCCAACGCTCTGTATATTTGTGTAGATAAACAATTTAACTATAGATGGCTGGATCCCTGGGTTTTCAGACTTTAGTCAGTGCATTTCTTCTGTATTAATCAGTTATTCAATGCAGCTTGGGATGTTGCTGTAAGGAACATTGTGACCTTCTAACAATCTTTTTTTGAACATTTACAAATCTCTCTCATTTATTTCAATCAAAGGAACTAAACATGTACTTTCTGCCATTCCCAACTGATAGGGCATACAAAATTCATGATCAGCTTAATTACACCAGCAATAGACTTTGGAAAGAAGTATAAAGGCAATGTGGCTCCTGTATGCACTAACAATGAAAAGCTGAGTGTATGGGTGAAAATGAAATAAGTGAAAAATACTAACCATAGGGAATGATCATGCTTTAACATGCTGCTCTGTATGTTGAATAATTGTATCACTTGTTATAAAAGGTTAGTCTGGAAGTCTTTGACTCTGTCACCACAACAGACAGTGGAAAAAAGTTCTTCTGCCTTACTTATGTGAGAAAATTCCCTTTGTTTAGAAAGCTAATTTACAGAACTGATTAAAAAAAAAAGAGGAAAATGTATTTCATAATAAAAATAGAAAAAAGGCCATTTCTCAGCATAAAAACTCTTATTGCAAAAGTATTTGACCAGCTCTACTAATCTGCATCCATCTTCTCAATCATAAGTGTTCTTGTCAAAGTATTATATTAGTGTCACAGAGTCTGCACAGGTCTCTCTTTCTCCCCTGTGTTTTGGCTGGTACAAATAAGAGGCCTCAAACGTTCCTCTGGGGCTTCCCCCAACTGCCTTTTATTTACAGTGCAGTCCAAAGTCTCCAGTGCAACCAAGTGGTACCTTTATCTCCCAACAGTTACCCTCCTTCTACCTTGTTCGAGGGTCTCCAGGCCCCTGAGGCATCCGACGAAGTGGGTATTAGCCCATGAAAGCTTATGCTTCAATATTTTTGTTAGTCTTTAAGGTGCCACAGGACTCTTTATCGCTTCCACAGATCCAGACTAACACGGCTACCTCTCTGATTCTTATATGCTTGAGTTCAAATTAAAAAACAACAGCTTAGTACTGTTCTTACAATTCTGTAACTGTAACTCACATTTTGCCTAAATTATCCCCTATATTTTCAAAATATGGAGACTGTCTATTTCTGATCCCAAACATTTCATATGGAAAATAAGAGACATTCCAGCACATAATATATCATCAAAGTCATCTTGATTCGGTGGAGTTATAGGTTTAGTTGAGTTCAGATGTGGGCCTTTGTATCTATACCTATTTTAAAAGCTTTCTCAAGTTTAAAAAGTGACAGGGCCAATTTGATCCCCCTCTTCAAGTCAAGATTCCATATGGGCTTATAAACCCTATAATGAGAACAACTTAGTCCTAATAGTGCCATGTTTAGCTTGAAAAGCAAATCTTTTTTTATTGTGTTATGTCTTTTCTTTTTCTGTAAGGAACATAAAAAAAGGCTGTTGATCTAGGAGTTCTGGATTTTTTTAAAGTTAAAATAAACACATATGCCCTATGTTCATACAAATCAGCCTTAATTTATTGTGTTTTGCCTCTTCAGTAAAAACATTTCCACCTTTTCAGCTATAACATTTCATAAGTTACTTATTGAAATATTTTGTTAATCAATTATGTTAGCAGAATATAATCTATATAAAATTACTAGTAGAATAAAGCTCTTGAGGCCCATTTATGTATTCATTGCAAAACTACAACTTTCATAAAAAGCTGTGGGAGTTTTGGATGTGCAAGGAATGGAAGAGTGGTCCTGCAAGGTTTGGTAGTATTACAGTAATATCTCAGCTTCTCCAGTTATCTGGTAAAAGCAATAAGGGTGTTGCTTTTCCACTTTCACTCATTGCTATGACCCCCCAATATACTGAATTTACATATCACAAGGACTCATAGAAATAGTTTTGCAGTCTTTCATTACTGTGAGCTTCACACATGTACAGCAAGATTAAAGGAGTAATAGAGTTTTCTCTGTGATTAAGCATATTTTCAACATTTTTTTAAATGCTGAAAATATGTTGCACACCTGTTTTGCAATAAGCTGTGTTCTTCAGAAATGTCTCTTTGCAGTACACAAGTAATTAAACAAGGCTTAGAAACTCATTTGTATTTTCAAACATTCTTAAATGAAGATAGATAATGTATTTCCCTTAGAAAAACTATCTGTTCCATGTAATTTATTACTTTGCTTAGTTTCCTGTGAATGCACTGTTCATCAGAAAGCAGCAGGAAAAATCCATCTCCTGAAGCTGCAGTACATGTACTGGAACAAATTATCACATACAGCAAACTCCATGTCAGATTCCGGGAACCATACCTCAGCATATTGTTGGACTAGAAAAAATATAGGATGAAAAGAGGTAATGGTCCAGATCTTCAGAAGTCCATGTGCTTGAAGCACAGATGTAAGCCCGATTTAGGAATCCATGGGCATAGAGGTACGCACTTTTGTGCATACATTTAAAAAAACAAAACAAAACTTGAGTCAATGTTAGATATGGATCAAGTGAGTCTTTCAGAAGTGTTCAGCACTCACAGTTTGAGCTGGATTTCAAACAGAGCTCAGCTTTTATTTAGGCACCTAAACAAGACATTTTTCAAGTGTTCAGCACCCAGCAGTTCCCACTGAGTCACTCATGGCCAGATTTTTTAAATGAAATTGGAATTCAGAGTATTGACTTTTTTTGACAATCTGGCCACTTATTTGGTGACTTAAAATGGGAGCTGATGTCTTTTGAAAATGTAGACCTTAGTAGTCTCATCCCCAGTTGTTCAAAATTTGATTAGCCCACACTGTGAAATTTACTGTCTATATTCAAACTGAATTTAAATTTCCCCAGAATTCAGATCCAGTGTTTGAGTCATAAGGTTAAGTTTGCATC
Source organism: Sternotherus odoratus (assembly GCA_032164245.1). NCBI lineage: Eukaryota > Metazoa > Chordata > Testudines > Kinosternidae > Sternotherus > Sternotherus odoratus. The sequence goes on from JAVMKO010000002.1 coordinate 117,875,566, forward strand.
CCACAAATACAGATGGGACTGATCCACCAACTGCAGATCTAGTGCTGTGGTTTGGGCCCATCATGAAGAATAAACTTCAACCAAAATTTGGTTGTAGGGCAGTCCTGTTCCTGAAGAACTGCTTTCCTTGAGATAAAATACTAAACACTTCTTTAAGGTTTGTCGGGGTTCCCCCCTCCACCCCACTGTGAACTCTGGAGTACAGGGAGGGGTCCCACATGAAATACTTCCTAAGCTTATATTCTACTAGCTTAGGTTAAAAACTTCCCCAAGGCACAAATTCATTTCCTTGTCCTTGATTGGCTTTGCTGCTACCACCAAGTGATTTACACAAAAATTCAGGGAAGGGTCACTTGGAATCCCTATTCTGCCCCAAATATCCCCCCAAGGCTTGAGAACAATATAATATACCAACAAATTTGTTAGCAATGTGAGCACAGACCAGACCCTTTGTCTTCAGATTCTTAAAAGAACTTTATTTATAAAGAAAAAAAAAAAGAATCATGCCTGAAAAACCAGGATGGAAAGTAACTTTACAGAGTAAATAAAAATATTTAAAACACAGAAGATTCCACTTGGGCTCAGCTTCACAGTTACCGAAAAACAGGAATAAAACTACCTTTGTAGCATAGGAAAATTCACAAGCTAAAACAAAAAATAATCTAATGCATTTCCTTGTCTTACTTACAATTTCTGTGATTTTTAGATAGAATATTCAAGATATATTTTCAGGAGATGTTGTATCTGCTTGGCTTCTCTCTCTGTCCGGAGGGGGGAAAACAAAGAGAGAGCCACATACAAATCCTGCCTCTGACAGATTTGAAAGTATCTTCTTTCCTCATTGGTCCTTCTGGTCAGGTGCCTATTAGGTTAAGGTAAAGCAATTAGTACCGCTTTCAGGTAAAGCAATTTAGTACTCTTGCCAAGGATGGATTTTATGCTACTCTTTCCTCTATATTTATGAAGGGTTGTAAGCTCTTTGGGGTAGAGACTGTCATCTATTATGTGGTACAGCACTTGGCACAATGGGGGGAGAATTCTTATAGGCTTTATGAAAGCCAAAAAAATTTGCACGATAAGGACAAAATCAAATATTATACTTAGGGTTCAGCAAAGAAGCATTCTGAAACTCCATTTTAAAATAAAATGAAAGCGTGTACAAACATTATGAATTTTACACTCAGCTTAGGCATGTGGGCAAAGTGAAATACGTCACCATGTTTAGACATTTCAGCCCTAAAAGTTGGAAAAAGTCACCTTTTTGCAGAGTTGACATAGTTAAGAAACTTTTAGACAGGTAATAACGAAGGATTGATGCACACAAGATGTCAAAATTATTGATGTTGTATACCAGGGGTCTCCAAACTTTTTTAAGATGAGGGCCATATTAGATTTTTGAAGGGGCTTTGAGGGCCGCTTCCGCGACCCTCCCCACCTTGCTCCTCTGGCCACACCATGGCGGCACTCACCCCTCCGCACATGGGGCCGCCAGCAGCAGCTTGCGCACAGGGGGCAGTGGCAGCTTCTCCACATGCCCACTCAGCTGGGAAGTAGGGTGACCAGATGTCCCGTATTTGTAGGGACAGTCCTGATTTTGGGGGGTTTCCTTATATATAGGCTCTTATTACCTATACTGCCTGTCCCGATTTTTTACACTTGCTGTCTGGTCACTTTAGCTGGGGGACCGAACAAATTGACACCGTGGGCTGGATCCAGCCCCTGGGCTGTAGTTTGGAGACCCCGTTGTATACAGTACATCATATGGTAAGTATGTTTCATCTTATCACCCAATTTGTCACATCTTTGCATGAAATTAAAAATAAGATCTTTGACATGTTATACCATAACCTCACTGACACTTCCAAACCATTTCACAAACATAAAACCATCCAACCTATGTTAACAAATTTGTAAGTGCTAGCTGTTTTGCTAATGCTTACGTTATTTTTTCCTGTGTATTATAGTTACACATTATACATGTAACATAAAAACTTAACTACATCCCTGTTTAAAAGTAGGCTATGAAAATTCTGTTATAAAAAGTCATAAATAGACTAACATTTGCACTCCTGTTAAATTACTGTTAATGGTTATTGGCTTTTTTCTTTCCTTTCTATTTGTTTTTAGATGATAACTCCTGAAATATTAAAATAGCTATAATTAAAGACTTTCAATAATCCTATAGTATGTAATATAAAAAGGCACTCCGTTTTTATAGCCTGAGGGACTATTTTGCTTCCTTTCTGTACTTATGTCTCAGAGTATTATAATTGCATTTTTGGGTGTGTTCACATGACTGTTTGCATGCTTATATTTCCAGATCTGTAATTGTTTATGAAGATAGAATTATCTGAATCTTTTCTGTTTATACATTAAGTTTGGTCACTTCCAGACTTAGAAAGCAATCTTAGTTGACATTTGAAGGGATTATATATAAAATACTTCTTTATTCACTGCCTAGCCAAGAAAGCAGATAACTTCAGAGGCAGCTATAGCTCCAGGCCCCAACAAATTGGATCTGGACTCGGAAATACAGGGAATAAAAACTGTAATTTGTAAGAGTCTAGAATAGATATGCTGCCAGCCACTGAAAGCAGGGTGGCAATATTCTTCCATATATTGAAAACTGTTTATTAAATTCAAACACCTCTTCTTGGAGCATCATAGATTCATAGACAATAGGATTAGAAAGGACCTCCTGATTTACGTAATCTAAAGCAATAAGTACTCTGTGCTATTCTTTCCATGGCCCAGATTGTCCCCTCTGAAGAAGAAAACGCAAAGAAGGGAGCCAGACAGGAAATTTTCATGAGCTTTCCTTCCAAGTGTTTGCTAGACATTATCCCATCAATGAAATAGGTGTAGAGGGACAAGGACTCCCAACACTGTGGATCCTGGGGATTGCTATGAAGGTGCAACATTCCTTCTGTGGGAGTCCTTGGACATTGTGTCTCCATACTGATGTACAATAGCAGCCACAGAAATATGAGCAAGTTAACAAGAGATGGTGCAGGATAATTTGCTCTTAGACCCCTGCTTCTTTCACCTCTCACCGTGAATCAGAATTCTAGTACTTCTCCTGCAATTAAAACATATGAAAATGTACCATATGATGTTAGTGTAGGAGGATTGTGCCTTGAAAAACAGCACTTCCCTCCTTTCTGTGTGCATATGTGGAGATTTTCTTGTGGAGGACAGGTTGGTGAATCTACACAGGGGCAACCTGTTATCTGACTATGTCAAACACAAGATCTGAAACAAGGATTCAGAAATATAGTGCTACTGGGAGTTAATGCTTACACATGGAGTTGTGAGAGCTGATGTGCTACTCTTGCCAATGGATGATTTGATTTTCAACCTTGTGCTTATTCTGACTTGTCTATTTAGATACCATTTGCGGGTTCCCATCTATGAGTTTTTTATGGTTGCATCTCTCTAAATACATTTACTTAGTTTAATTCTGGAAACCTCCAAATGAGCAATAAAAAACTTAGGCTGTTGAGATTGTCAGACAAACTACAGTAGATGTTAAGCTTCAAGAATTGTCTTTTCAGCACATTATTAGCTTGTGTGACAACTTAGTGAATTTTTTTGTCAAATCTGCTTAATCAAAATAGTCACATTTAAATTATGATATGATCCATAGTCTAGGATACAGTTTCTTCATTTTATTTAGAAGATGTTTTGTAGTAATGTCCATTAGATTTAAGCTGAGTCCAGTCAGTTGATGCATGGGAGGAAGTGAATATTCATATTTGACTTACGGCCATTTCATGCATTTGATATGAGTCACCTGAGATAGAGTATTACACTCATCATTTTATACATTGCAAGGTGTATACTGTGGGTCCTTGTGTAATGAAGATTTTGATGAATCTTTATTCTGACTGTGGAGCAGAAGGTCTCATTTAATCATACTTTAATGGGACTATTAAGGGCACTTTACTAGGATATATTATCGTAGGTCTTTCAGCTGGAGTTTGGTATTCTCTTATTTAAATTCTTTCATCACAATATGATGAACCTGTAGAATTAATTACTACAAGAAGTTAAAAGGATATTTCACATACCAAATGGGTTAAACATCACCTGGAGCTATTAAGGAATGATTTCCAATTTACAACACTTGTAATAGGCTACAGAAATAATAGGCAGGAGGGGATGGACTTCCATTACAGCATTTGGTATTCGCTACTTCTCCATCTCTGTGGGACAACACTATTTTCACTTCTTATTATAAGAACTAGCAGGGCCGGTGACAGAAATTTTGGGGCCCCCTACTCTGATCGTTTGGGGGCCCCCAGCCCCCCCCAGCCTATTCTCCTTCCCCCCCTGCCTGACCCGGCCCACCCAACCTAACCTCCTCCCCCAGCCTAACCTCCCCCCCTCCCCACCCATCCCTGCCTGGCCCACCCCGCTGTTGGGGGTGATCTTCCTTTATCCCTGTCCAGCCTCCCCCCATCTAACCTCCTTCCCTCCCGCACCCACGCCTCGCCCACCCCATCCAGCCTAGTCTCCTGCCCCCCTTCCCGTCCCCCCAGCCTGGCCTCCTCTCCGCCGGCTACCAGACATACCAGCTGGCACTTCCCCCCCCCCCCCAGCTGACAGCGGCTCCCACCTGGGAGCCATGGCCCGAGAGAGCGAGAGCCTGAGAGCCCGAGAGCCCGGGAGCGGCGCTTCCCCCCCCCCCCCAGCTGCAAGTGGCTTCTGCCTGGGAGCCGTGGCCCGAGAGAGCGAGAGCCCGGGAGCAGCATGAGCCGCCCTTGCTGCTCTCCCCCCCCCACAGTCCCCACGCGCCCTTTCCCCCTCGGACCCGCGCAAGACCCTGCGGCTGGCGATGGAGACGCCGCTGCTGTGACCAGCCGCAGGAGCGCGAGACCCTGCACCAGGCCCGGCGACAAGGGGGGACGACTACGGGTACAGCTGTGTACCGGGCCCCAGACTTAAGGGCCCCCCCTTAAGTCTGGGGCCCGGTACAGCTGTACCTGTAGTACCCCCCTGTCACCGGCCCTGAGAACTAGCCTGTTTTGGTGTGGGGCAGGAGGAGGGTGAATATTCCTGCTTAGGGACTCCAAAGGGCTAGCTACAGCTCTGATGTCCGGCCAGGTGGCTTCTTTAGCTCTAGTGGACACTGCTCCTGCCTCAGAATCAGTTTTCCTCAAGTCATATTTTCAAGATTATCTTCACAGGTCTCTTGCTGACTAGAAACAGTTTTGTTTTGATTTTTCTTTTAAACTGAAAGCTAACAGTCACTCATTCCACTGGAAAAACTAGAAAAGGGAGCAAAGTGGGGGGTGGGGGAGACTGGAGTTTATTTTATTTTTCCTGATTTCTCATTCTTTTTTCTCCCTCCAGCCCAGCCCTTTCTCTTTTTCCTAGTGGAAAAGAACATTCTCTCTCTCCCTTTTTACTCCCTACTTCATCCACCCTGCTTAATAAATTAAATAATTTTAAGTAAAAGAAAGTAACATTTAGTACAATATAATATCTATATCTATATCTATCTCACATATTTCCAGTGGGGAGGAAAGGAGGAATCCCCTTTTACCAGTGGAAAAGGAGGAAGGAAAACAAATATTCCAAGGTAGGGAATTTCCCACAATTTCAAAACAAAACATTTCTAAAATGTGTATAAATCATTTCCAAACTCTCATACATAATTAGTTTTATTTTTTTATTTCATATTTCTATAATAAAAATTCATCAATGATTTGAACCTTTTTTGTAACAAAATATTTTTTTTAAATATCCATATCTTGATTAAAGAAACAGTTCATCAAAAAATGGCAAGTATCTCTAATATTAAATTCATGCAGCTGACATTGCCTCCTTTGGAGTTAGCATATTCTAAATCGTATGAGAAAAAATAACCCACCTTTTCCTCATCTTGTGTTTGATCTCACGAAAACCATAATTACACATTTTGGATTTGACTATTATCAGGAGCATGTGCAGTATAAATATATAGAGGATTGTCACTCAAACACTCTTTCAGTCTATTCAAACATCTTGCTTGGTACATTTACATGGATAATGAGAACATGTACAATTACATTAGCTAGAAGAAGCTCAACAAAAGTTGTCATATATCTAATCTCCACTATTTAGGGAAGGTTACTGAGATAGTAGTATCAAAATAAGCTGGAATAAACCTATTCAAATAACTGATTTCTCAGGTCACTGGCCATTCTGGAGAAAAAATGTTTCAGGTCAACATGAAACAAACTCACATGTTTTAGGCAAAATAAAATATTTTGTTTTAGGTTGAACATCTTTTGTTTGACCTAACGCCAAAGGTTTAGTTTAGTTTTAAAGCTTCTAAAAAGTTTTATTCTTTTTTTTAAAAAATGAAGTAAATGTTTAAATGAAAAGTCAGTCAGAATAGAAAAATATTTTGTTTTGAAAATATCAAATGGCATGTTTAGGTTTTTTCAGATTTTCTTTTTTAAGGCAATTCTGAAATGAACTCGCAAAATCTTTTGGTTGACCTGAATCCAAATTTTTCAGTGGAAAAAAAAAGTGTCATATGAAAAATTCATCCACTTCTAGTCTGGAATATTTAGTGTCCTCATATGTAGTTGATCAACTGGTATTAAATCTAGATATAATATGAAGGAGTCTTTTAGCTAATTATCATCTTCTAATAGTAGATCAGGTACTATGCTGACTCTTTTAGATATATCGATAACTTTTCATATCTTTAACCAAAAAGTGTGGTTGGCAAGCCTGACATACTCCGGTTCCTCATCTAGTGAGAATGTAGCAAAGGAGAGGATATAGACCTTCATCTATCTTCCAGTGAGGATTAAATATCTAATATCCTTATAGATTGCAAACTGCAAAGTGGGGTTTATGCATAAAAAAAGTTATCTAAAGCAGTCTCTATGAGGGGCAAAACTACTCATCTCACTTTGTATTTTATGCCACATCCAATGTCTTTGGAAGATAGATTAGATCTGTGCTGACCTATTCTACCGTAGGACTTTGTTTCTTCACACCACACTCTTCCTCATTCTCTGAGGCACTGGATAGTCATGTTACTGTAAATGGAGCTGGTGAAAGAATTCATTTTGTTATCACAAAAGCAGCCTGATGGTCTTTAAAATAAGTGTGCTCAAAACTATTTTTGTGACCTGTAAGCTCCAAGATTGTAAAGCAAAGATAAGGAGGATACACTCTCCCTATCACTGTGGGTTGGTGACCATTACTTTCTGCAAAACAGAGATTTGTAAGAAACTGTTAAAATTAGGTTACAGAAAATGTTGTAAGATAAAACTGCCACAAAACAGCAGCTGTTCATCTGGGCATTTTTCTGTACTCCCTCTCTGACTTCTATTGTTCCATTCATGCTTTTGTTTCCTGCCCATTTCTCTCCTCCCCCCCCCCCCCCCCCGCCTGCTCTTCTGTGTCAAGAAGCACCCTTCAAAAGACTCTTCTGTGTGACTCTTAACTCTTTAAAAACCTCCATCTACTTCAATGGGACCTTTGACAAAGTCAGATGTGATGGATCAGTTTCAGATTTTGTAAGGAAGGCTTTAACTTTGGTTCCTTTTCTCAAAGACAAATTAAACAATTAATTGCTAGTGTTTTTCAATTGCAATCAGCATTTTTCTTATTGCACCCTTTGTCAAGTTTTGGTAATGTTCTGTGATACTGAGTGATTAGTATCATATTAAATACTTTATAAATGTATTATCTGTAGTATCATTGAATCAGGATCTATAGCACGCCACAGTCATAAGACACAATAAAAAACCCAAAGAAGAATATTATAACTATTAATTATTATTATTGATTTGTATTATTGTAGCACCTTAGGAGCACAATCTAATACAGACCACATATTATGGCAGCAATGACTCCCCAAGGATTGTATCCCATTTATTTCCTCTGTCACTAGACACATGGCATTGTTGTGGGCCAGCAGCAACAGCAGTTTGGGTGTGGTAGGAGGCTCCAGGCTGAGGCAGGGTGTTGGGGAGGGGGGCTCACCAGAATCTGCCAGCATGTCCGTTCAGCTCCTAGGCTGAGGGGCAAGAGGCCGGGTAGGAGCCTGCCAACCCAGCCATCAAGCACCAGCAGGGGTCTAAGGCCTCCACCTCCCCAGAGCTCAGGGTACCATCAAACTGGGCTCTGCCAACAGCACTGAAGCACTCCACTCAGTCATTGATGCTGCAGCAATCCTTAACCCAACCATCTGCACTGATGCAAGTAGCTCAGCCGGGGGTCCACGTACAGTGGTACCTGCAGTACCGAGCAAGTGTTAGTATCTGACAAAGCCTGCCATATACTCATTGTTACTGGCACCATTGACTGTACTACAGCAACTGCAGCTATAACATCAGTACTGGTGGCCTTTCCAGTACCACAAGACTTCCGATGCTTGAGGAATCTCAGTATTGGAGGAAACAGAGTCCCCATTGCTGTCACGTACCAACATCTCACAGTACTAAGACTCGGTCTCTTAGTAACACTTCTTGGCACAGGCCTCTCCTCCATCCTCATAGGCCTCTTGCCCATGGGAGGACATGGAGGAAGATGAGGTCACTCTCATCAATTTCATTATCATTATCTCCACTAGATGAGGCAGTTATGCTTCCCCCTCCTGCCACAGCCAACAACTTCAGAAAATTCCAGGACCATATTCAAAAGATAGCTAACACTCTGCAAATCCCCCTGGAGGAAGTCAAAAATAAGCAGTACAGGCTTCTAAATATTTTGCACTCAGCAACATCCTCCAGAGTGGCACCATCTCTTAATCTTTTGATGGGTTGTTTGAGAGTTTGAATCTTCCCACTCCTCTGAATTTACAGTTGCATCTCTTAGCCAGGCTTCAATGTCTTGGCCATAGGACAGCATGTACCTTTGTGACCAATCATGTAAGGCAGCACCTTCGTTGCTTCCAAGGACGGTTGATAACTGCCTATTCTCCAACCAAGGGCACCTTGGACAGGCAGGTGGTGGTCCCCTTGCACATTAAGAACTCCCAAAAATGGTGGAAGGAGCAACTACATGTCTGTGTGAGCATCCTTTCCTTCCATCCAACCCCATCAGTGACTCTAACAACCAGTGCATCCCTGTTATGGTGAGAAGCCCACATCAGCACCCTCATGGATCAGGGCAAATTCAGAGCCCAGGAAGCCAGTCTCCACATCAACCTGTTGAAGCTCAGATATCCAAGTATCTATGATATGCAGAGCTGCTACCTCATCTTCAATCAATATGTCTTCAAAGCATTATGCCCTGCTCCATGCCATCTGATCCAATATGGTAAGTGGCTCTGCAGTATTATCTTCAGTTCTGGATCATGATCCAAAGCTTCCTCCTCCTTCTGAGAATACTGCACAGAAGTCACCTGAAGTGGAGTGCCCAAAGGGACACTACTTGAAGAAGGAGGAAATGTTACTCACCTTGAGCAGTAACTGCAGTTCTTTGAGATGCGTGTCTCTTAGGGAGTTGGTAGGTAAGATCCCATGGAAAGCAAGTCTAAAAGGAAAAATAATTGAAAACGGTTGGCAGTTTTTCAAAGAGGACACAAAAGAAAACTATCCCACTGTGTAGGGAAAATAAGAAGTATGGCAAGAGACCACCCTGGCTTACTGTCAAGAGATCTTCAATGATCAAAAAATAAAAAAAAGAGTCGTAGGAAAAGTGAAAACTAGGTCAAATTACAAAGGATTAATAAAAACAAATAACACAAGTATGTAGGGACAAAATTAGAAAGACCAAGGCACAAAACAAGATAAAACTAGCTAGAGATAGAACGGGTAACACGAAAACATTCTACAAATACAATAGGGAACAGATTTAAAACAAACAAGTATTTTTTTTCACGCAGCACACTGTGAATCCCTGGAACTACTTGCTAGAGGGTGTTGTGAAGGCCAATACTATAACAGGGTTCAAAAGGTAGCTAAATAGATTCATGGAAAATAGGTCCATCAATTGCTGTTAGCCAGGATTGGCAGGAATGGTGTCCCTATCCTCTGTTTTCCAGAAGCTAGGATTGGGTGACAGGACAAGGATCACTTGATGATAAGCTGTCTGTTCATTCCCTTTGGGTCACCTGCCTTTGGCCACTGTCAGAGGACAGGATATCGGGTTTCATAGACCTTTGGTCTGACCCATGTGGCCATTCTTATGTTCTTATATATTCTTAACAGTGTAACACTGTTGCAAAAAACAACACCACATCATTCTGGGACGTATTTGCAGGAGTGCTGTAAGCAAGACATGAGAAGTAATTCTTCCGCTCCACTCCACTCTGAGTAGGCATCAACTGGAGTATTGTGTCCAGTTCTGGGTGCCACATTTCAGGAACAATATGGACAAATTGAAGAGAGTCCAGAGAAGAATGACAAAAATGATTACAGGTCTAGAAGACATGACCTATGAGAGAAAATTGAAAAAAAATGGGTTTGTTTAGTCTGCAAAAGAGAAGACAAAGAGGGGACATGACAACTGTTTTCAAGTATATCAGAGGTTGTTACAAGTAGGAGGGAGAAAAATTGTTTTCCTTAACCTCTGAGGATAGAACAAGAATCAATGGGCTTAAATTGCAGGAAGAGACGTTTAAGTTGGACGTTAGGAAAAACTTTCTGTCAGGGTAGTTAAGCATTGGAATAAATTGCCTAGGAAGGTTGTGGAATCTCCATCATTGGAGATTTTTAAGAGCAGGTTAGACAAACACCTGTCAAGAATGGTCTTGATAATACAAATTTGATTTTCCTTGTTTCAATCCAAACCAGAGATAACAGATTTGATAATCTGACCTATTTTTGAGAGATCTTGGGCTTGCTTTCCCTTTACATTTTCCTTTTGTCAAATCTACACACTGTGTTTGTAAATATATACATATACACACACCCTGTACTAGCACACCTTTTTCACAGGGGGGGAAAGGAGGTGCTTATTTTTACCTAGAAAATATTACCCTTAGATTCTCCTTTGAAAAAACCAGCAACACTCCAGACTTTTTTTAAAACTGTTGTAGAGGCTTACAAAACCCAAATATGTATTTCATCTCCTGTCCTTAATACAGCAACAGTACATGACAGATCTCCAAATGGAATCAAGTTGTACAACTCAAATAAATTACAATTGTACATTTCTACATTTAACTTATTAAAATATTTATTTTCCATAGGTCTTTTTCAATGCTTATTCAGACTCAAACCTTGATAATGCTTCCTCTTCAGTGTTCTTACAAACTATTCTAGGATTTTAGGGTCATACTTTCCATTACAATACTTCTATGATGAGTAAAAGATTTGTCTGCACCTTGTTTAAAATCAACATTTTAATAGTACTAACAAAAATTTAAAAATAATGACACAGTAAAAGAGATTTTAGAAATCTAATACAAAAACCTTGTCTACACTACCGGGATAAGTCGACCTACGTAATGCTACTCCAGCTATATGAATAGCTATAACTGGAGTCAATGTAGTTTAGGTCAACTTACCCTGGTGTCTTCACTTTTCTGTGTTGATGGGAGACAATCTCCCATCAGCTCACCTTATTCTTCTCAGGAAGCTGGAGTACCAGAGTCAATTGGAGAGTGCTCTATTGTCAATTTAGTTGATCTTCACTAGACCCACTAAATTGACACCCACTGCATCGATTGCAGCAGCAACTATCTCCCCGGTAGTGAAGACAAGCCCTAAATTGAGAAATTCAGCTCAAGAGAATTAGAAATATCACAGCTGATATCAAGTCCAAATAATTATTCACAAGAAAAACATTCCAGAGTTTAAAATAGTAAGAAAATTACTTTTAAAAAGAGCAGGAACGTGAATAATTCTGCACATAAAATATAATTAATTGCAAACCGTTCACAGAAGTTTAAATATATGATTGTCAGTGCAATGATCCAAGATCGCCTTTAGAAATACATGGAAGATAGCTAGTTAAAGGAGGCATAAAGTAATACATCTCACAATGATACACCTCCTTGTTTCTTATTGTTCACATATTCTCATCTATGTATTATAAGGATATGAAGGAAATCTGCCTTGCTTTTGGCACATGTATAATAAAAAGTATGCTGATAGATTAATTCAAAATAATCCATTAAATATAATCATTTTCCTTTTGATAAGAAGTGCTATGATTAAACTTTTAAGAGTTCTGGCAAGAGTTTCCCATTATTTCAACAAATGAAGTTAAAAATTAAAAGTGACACTGGATTAATTGTAAATGAATTTATGAAGTTTGTTGTCAATGTTGAATTTACTTGCTTTTTTATATTGGATTCTGTACAATTTAAAGCACACAATTCAGTCTTCAAAGCTTGGCATGTCTGCTTAAGGTGAGTTCTCTGCAAAGTACCCTGAAAATTATATGACAGAGTTAGATGTCAGATTTATACAGTAGAAAACCAGAGGCCCTTTTCTGTGCACTTAGAACAAGAATGTCCATTTACTATACATTTGTACATTGCCTAAAACAATGGTACCACCAGTTTTGTTGGGGTCTGGTATTATGGCAATATAAATGTTAAGAATAATTATTAAACAAGAGCAGAATGACCTGGACTGATTTTATGGCAGGAGTAACAAAACTAGCAAACCCAACAGAAGGGCTATCAAATGGATGTAACATTATAATAATAATGTATTATTTACATTGTTCAGTTGGCATGCTTGTATGGTGGGAGTTTCAAAACTACAGGAATTGAGAGAGTCTTAGGGGTTAAGGCATCTAAAATGTTGACTGTTTACTTCACCAAATGCACACCTAGTGTGGGATTGAGCAATACAGTGCTATCCATCACAAAGTTCAACATCACAGAACTATTTTTTAAATATTTTTTTTGTAAAATCTAGGAAACTCTGTTAGGAGACAGATCATCAAAGAACATTGAGACGGCAAAATGAAGTTCTCAAAAAGAAGGAAATGCCAAGTTAAGATCCCACAGGCAATCTTAAACACTTGATAATTCTCCACTGCCTAGTACGTTGCTTAATTATAGACCACTCTACAAAGAAGGTGGCAAATATTACTTTTCTGATCTGGATCTGGTAGCATTTTTGGACCCATTTTGTGAGGTGTAAATTATTACACAAAGTTCATAATAGTAGAGCAATAAGCCCGCAGTCTTTAATCATATGATCACATACTGTGATATCCGAAGGCAGGCCGGTGCACATCGAAGGAGGAAGCTAAGCAATATTTCTTTTAACCTCACTGTTCAATAAGTGTGGACATCTCATTTACAGTACACTGTTATTTACTGTAACTACCTACAATTAAATTAACAAAGTTTGTCTAATTGCATTATAAAGCCTTTTCAAGCCGAGAGTGGCTATTATCCCGCTTATACCTCATTTTCCATTTATAAGCCAGTGATGCCTTTTATAAACATTGGAGAGCTATACTCCTGCTGTTAATGGGGATGACTTCCCAGATGCTAGAAAGGAAGCTTGCTAATGTAGTGTTTGGGAACTGGTGGATAAAATATATATTATCTATTTCCTCTTCCTGATAACTAGTACACTGCTACAGCCAAATATGCCGAAACATAACCAATTCTGGTTTTTCTGTATCACTTTGAGAAAGATACAGTCTTTATTAAAGCACAATATTGAAATTCAGCATACATCATGTAATGCTAAATATTCATATTTTCTGTACACAGATTACGAGGCCCTTTGACAAAGAGGACAGTAATAAACCATTGTTTTCCATTGAAATACAGTAGACTCTCGATTATCCAGGATTGGATTAACCAGGATGTGGATTAACCAGGGTGTCAAAAAAAATACACGCAACTCGCAGGGCTGACTCTGGCTTTGCTGCCGCCCCCAGCACACACACAAAAAAACCCTACCAGGGCGCAGGGCAGCCAGTGAACCAACACCTCCTCCTCCTGGCACAAGATGGCTGGTGAATCAACCCCCACTTCCCATATTTCCTATGGATGGTGATTATCCAGGATTTTATTAACCAGAATTATTCTTTTCCATATCATCCTGGATAATCGAGAGTCTACTGTACATACTTGTGTTAAATAATATTTAGTATGAATGAAATACTCCATATAAGAAGCCAGATAGAATCCCATAAATCCAAGCACAGAAGCTACTCTATATGTAGATCTCATCTTTTGTAGGTGTCATCATCTTCATGGGATCAAGGATCTCATGTCCTGGAGAATGGGCAGGCACATGCACTATGGAATAGACACCCCAAAATGATGGGGTGTCCACTGAAAAGGAAATTCAGCTTTGGCTGTTTATTCTGTTCTCTGTAGGTTCTTGTGCAGTGCTCACCAATCATAGTACCTGAGCCATTGGTGGCTTTAGCGAGGCTTCATGATTTCATTTGCACCCACAGAAATCGTGAATTCCTGCTAAAGTTGCAAACCTTTGTGGCCTTCTACCCCTCACCTCAGGTTGAAACTCCACTCACTCAGATTTGGGCCAGGTGTCCCTCCACTGGCTATGATGTAAACATCTCTTGGAAGTGTGTTAAGCAATGTGACTAACATCTGTCTTGTTTGTTCTTCCATTGCTTGAAACCCCTTCTCACCATGGAAACTCTTTGAGGGGGTTCCTGAGACACTGTTACAATAGATAGGTTAATAATGTCAATACTGATGTATCAGATGCCCATTAACCACACGAATGTTTGCTGATCTGGGAGCCATATCCACTGTTGCTTCAACATTGGTAAGCCCTCTTCTCCCTTCACCCCCACAAAATAATTTGACATGCAAACTACTTTAACTCTGCCCTGTAATGACAGGATTAGAGTTAAAAATAAATTAATTAATCTAATGTTTCTTTAAAGATCATTTTCATCTATCCTGGTGCACAGACACCAATGCACTAGTCATAATTGTATAGTTATTGCATGGCATCACTAGAGGGCAGAGTTAAGGTTGCTTGCCTGCAACAATGGGTGGAAGTGTACACTTAACAATTTAACAGTTTGGCGTTTTTGTTTTAGTTTTGTGCTTGCTTTGTTTTTGATTTGGGGCAGGACCTCCCTTAACTGAAATATCCTGTGCCTGAAATCCTTTTTGTCCTCCCCATAAATGTACACAACTATTGTATCTTTATTTTAACAAGGGGAGTGTTTTTCCTCAACTCCCTCTCTGTTTGAGCACTGGATCAGATCAGCCCAATGAGCAGGAAACATAGCAGTTTGAATTACTGTGTAATTTAAAAATCACTTATAAAGAATACCCATACTACCAAACCACATCAGGCATTCTGACAAATGTAATCAAGAAATCTAGGACATTACAAGAAAGTATTAAAATGAATTTAAAACTTAAAAGTAGAGGTGTATGTCAAATAAGAATGTCTTGCCAAGTTTCTTTGATAATGACAATTGCTAGCATTAGAATTAGAGCTCTAAAACATGTGTAGTGTTTATTCCTATGAAATATCTACATTTTGGACAAATGTGGGGTAAATTATTAGAACTCTTTTCTCCAAAGGAAAGAACAAATTAAGTTTTACTTTAAGAACAGAAATAGAAAGGATTTTTGGACCTCCAATACCTATACAAAAATAATATTTAAGTAATATCTCAACCACTGAAAAGTCGTTTCAACACCAATCTGAAAACATCTCCTTTCTAGAATGAAACCCAGTGATTTATTCTCTACAGTACAGTGCCATATCTCTGGATCATCAATGATCATTTTCAATAAGTCTTGGAACACTGGAGAAGTTCCAGAACATTGGAAGAAAGCTCATGTTGTGCCAATATATAAAGGGGAAACAGGACAATATCAATCCTGAGCAAAATAATGGAACGGCTGATACAGGACTTGACTGTTAAAGAATGAAAGGAGGGTAGTGCAATGAATGCCAATCAAGAGGAGTTTATGGAAAACAGATCTTGTCAAACTAATTTGATATCTTTTTTCATGAAATTATACATTTAGTGGAAATTGGGGAAAAGGTGAGTAATGAGAAGGACTGGTCACTTATACAGAGTGATCTGGGTCATTTGGAAAGTTGGGCACAAGCAAACAATATGTGTTTCAATATGGCCAAATATAAAGTCATGTGCAGAAACAAAAAATGTAAGCCACACCTACAGGCTGGGGGACTATCCAGTAGCCTCCCATGGGATTTTTCCACACACTATGGTAATCTAGGGCACTGCATATATTCATAAAGGAAACTTTACCATGCAGGATAACTAAAATGACTACAAACCTGCTTTTAAAGAAAAAAAATGTTAGACATTACACTTCCATTGTGTCCATTTTGGTGTTGTCTGTCAGAGTGGAGTTGGAGGTTAAGCACGTAGGGTCAGGCTGTGCCAGTGTGGAGGAAACACATTCATTAACAACTTGTACATTTATAAGAAATAAAAGATCTGTTCCAAGAATGAAAGTGCCAGTTTTAAAATACACATTATGCAGGCACATAGCAAGTGCCATACATGCACCAGCCCAGCAAGGCAATCAGGCACCAGGATTGTTTTGTTTTGTTTTTCAGTTCACTACCACATATAGTTAAGCGTCTGTAACCTGGGCATTCTGAAAACACTGCAAGTACTGTAAGCAGATTCAGACAGAACTGACACAGTTGAACCAATGTCTACCATCAGGTCAATGAAGTATGGCTGTCCTGCCTCCAGGGGTGCTCATGGCAACACAGCAAAACAGTCTGTGAACAGGGTAAGGCGAAATGCAATGATCTATACTCAGGACAGTGACTTCAGGGACAGGGATATGACATACCTGATTTCTGGAGTGAGATGTGTACACGCTTGAACAAAATAGCCTGCTTTTCCACAGTGACATCGAGCTTGTTTTGCAGAGTATCCTGTGTGGCTGGCCATGTTCAGTAGACATCCACAATAGAATCACGGTTTGTCTGAAGGAAAAGGAGCATGGAGAGATACATGGCAGTTATTCAATATCCTATAGGAAATGTATTTAATTTACCACAATCTCTCTCATTCCTGTGCTGATATGGAGAATGAACTGTTAATTTCACTGTATACCATTCCAAGGCTCTTCATGCATTTTCAGCATTGCTGCCTGAATCAGAATACTACTACTCACAGGAGCACTCAGTTCACTTCAAAAGTTTCCTGTCTTTTTTATGGTCCCCAACCAGGAACGTCTTCACTGTTTAACAAACTCTGAGCTTTGTAGAAAAAGAAAAGTTTAAGTGCAATGGTTTCCCTTTGTAAAGGAATTGTTTGGGGGAGGGGGACATAGGAAGATGAATTAATGTCCCAGTAGGATATTGATATTCAGGCAACTGAGATAAAATTCTCTTATCCTCAAAGATATTTTCTTTCTTTTGGCATAGCTGTTTGGGGATGAATTGCTTGCAAAATTTGATCATTTTCTTGCCTATAAGTCTGTTCCATACAGATCTTATCAATTTCGTATTTTAAATGTAAAACTTTTGTCAGGCATTTCTCCAAAAGCAGTGCCAATTTTTCTCTATCTTCTGCTGGAAAGGCATCACACTTTTTGTACGTAAACTTGTTTTTCAAGTGCAGCATTTCTAAAGTTTCTTTATGTTATTTTATTGTACAGATGAACAATCCAGAAAGTAGTTTGACCTTGCTTTTCAGACCTTTCAAGCCCATTCTTAATTGTTATCTGATTCCTCAGGCTTTCAGTTGTAGACTTTGAGCATAATCCTGCAAGGCAGAGATAGCTGCTAAGATTTTAACAAGCTCCCTCACCAAAAATTTGTTTTAACTTATAATAAACCCCATGCTAGAGGTGTGCATGTGCTTCAGGGAGGTGTGATGGGAGCCTGGGGAAATCTAGTCATTTGCTTTCCCATTAAACCAAAATGTCTTTATACATAAT
The DNA here is from genome assembly GCA_032164245.1 of Sternotherus odoratus. Classification (NCBI taxonomy): domain Eukaryota; kingdom Metazoa; phylum Chordata; order Testudines; family Kinosternidae; genus Sternotherus; species Sternotherus odoratus. The sequence goes on from JAVMKO010000002.1 coordinate 117,893,369, forward strand.
AGTGTCAGTATAGCATAGACTACAATTGGTTTTAACTTGAAACTGGATATTTATCTGTGGGTAAGTGGTAGAGATTCAGAAGTGTTTTCTGGGAGATATTTTTAATACCTTGTACTTGGTGTATTTTGGTACATTCCACAAGCAAATAAATAAATATAAATAGAACAATTCTTCTTCAGCAACTAGTTAAACTCTAGGTCTCATAAATACATTCTGGCAGTGATGATTTAGCAGTATCTTAAGTGGGGGTAAACTCCATCAATGCTGGGAAGTCTTTCCAATCACATATTTCCCCTCACTTCGATAGCAGAATATTAACAAGGAGATTCCAGAAGCCCTTGAGAGCCCCTCTGCACATCACTGCTGCAAGTTATTATTATTTATATTATGGTAGCTCCTGGAGATCCCAACCAAGATTCGGGTGCTGTTGTGCTTGGCACACCAAAACCACAAAGTAATACCTTGACCTGATACTTGAGCGTTAGGTAGAGAGAATCCTCTAGTCTCACAGAAGTTAGTAGGATAGATGACCTACCATTACAATGGAAGATTTTTTATTTTAAATGAATGGAATGCTGAATTGATAGCTCTGGATACCAAAAACCTCTTCCGATATATACAGAACAGGAATGACATGGGCAGAATCTATTCAAACTTCTCCATCAAAGTAAGTTATTTGTATCCCAGAGGCAAAACGTTCCATTGCCTAATTGCCATTATTGTTAAGACATTATTTTTAGGTCCACATTTTCCAAGAATCTCTATTTGTTCATGCTCAACATCCAGAACAAACCCTTGCTTGCACATTTTTGCATGTGTAAATGCTATCAACTGAGAATGGAAACATCATAGCTAAAACAATACACACACGAGTGTTTGCTTCCTCATGGTTGAATGCACACCAGACGAGGCCAGATTAGAAAAATGACCTCTACTTTCTAACTTTTCTTCTTTTTTTTTTTCATGCACGCCTTTGCAGTTTGATGTTCCCATTCTTCTCAACTACTTTAAATAGGCCTTCAACTTTCAAATATTTGTAGACAATTAATATCTCCCCCTCTTCTTTTTCCAGTCTGTGCATACAGTATTAGTTTCCTTTAACTTCTCTACAGAGTTTATCTATTCTAATCCTTTAATTATTTTGTCATCTTCCTTTGACATCTCTGTACTTTATTGATGTAATTTTTATGAGAAGTTATCTCAAACTTTAATGCATTATCTCTTCTTCTTTTTGACAGATCAAGACAATTTAGCGTAATATGCATGTTAACCCTAATCTTCTGGAGTATTACCCCAGCCTAGTTTTCTAGCATTTTCAGAGGTACATTAGAGAATGCTGTTCTGGGAAACAGGAAGGCTGCTGGGAGACAGGCTCTCCAGAGATGGGACTCCTTCCACCCAAGAATCTTGAACCTCCCACATCTCTGGAGCCAGTAAAGCCCTTTTATACAAGTCTGAATTCCTGAAATAATCTGGCAAGGAGGAGACAGGTAGGAGAATCATAAGGTTTTAAAAACCAAATGATATACAGTGGAGCCCCGAATAACGTGCCCCGCTATAGCGCGAATCTGCTTATAGCACGGGGTGCACGGGGCTCCCGATGGCGGCGGCAAGCAGCACTTTGATGCCGCGCGACCCCGCAATAGCAGAACCCCACGCTTACCGTGATCGGGATTTTTTGGCTCCCGATCGTTGCAGTATTGCGGGGTCCAATTGTATTACATTTAATGAATCTAGCTCTATTTCAAGTAAATCCAGGGGAATTAGTGTATTTTACTGACTGCACAACCACCCCTCCAACAAACCATAACTTACATAGACTATATGCAAGAAAAGAACAGTCATAAGTCTATTACTAATTTTCCATTAACTTTCAAATTTTCAACATGACTGTAGCAGGTTGACCACCAGCTCCCAGCCCTAAGGGCTTGGAACGGCCCAGGAAGGGGTTGTGGCCGGGAGCCAGCAAACTCCCAGCCTGATTGGGAAGTAGGCTCATCTGGGTGGCCACTCCCCAAACACTCGCAGGCCTGTATAAAAAGGCTGCGAGACAGGGGCCTAGACACAGAGCGTCTCCTCCTCGAGCTGAGGAGGCAGACAGGCCTGGCTGCAGGGAGCTTGAGTAAGTACCTAGAGTGGCGCAGGGCTGGGGCTAGGCACGAGGAGCTGGGGAAGCTCTAGCCTGGGAGCCCCAGGCTGCAGGGCTTAGACGAAGGCCCAACACAGGGATACTGAGGGGTTGCAGGGGGCAGCCCGTAGCTATTGGGAGAAGCAGCAGGCCAACCCCCCTTGCCAGTGATGAGTGGCAATGATACTGCAGTCTGCCTCAGTGAACAGGGGCAAGTGGTGACTGGCAGTTGCCTATTCTGAGGTAAGGTGAGGATAGGGGGTGGAGGGTTCCCCCAGGGAGGGGAGACCCTAAGACCAGGGGGGTACTGCAGGGCTGCAGCACCCTCGGTAAGAGGGCACCGGGGTCCAGGAGGGACACGGGGCAAGAGCAGCAAGAGGGACATCGGCCTGCAGAGGGCGCTCCAGAGACTCGTAAGCTAATTCCCGGACGGACCAGCAGGAGGTGTCACAGGGGTGAGTCGCCGCCCTGCTACAATGACAATCTACAGACAAGATGTCTGTGCATCCTCCAATTTCAAAGAGATATTGTAGACAAATTGAAGCTTCTGCCACTTCAAAGGAAAAGCTGACCCATGCTTTCAGTGTGTACAAACACTCTGAAACAAGTAATACCCTGTGATGAGCAAAATATAGCATTGGCCTTGAATAGGCTGTATGTAAACAATACAGAAGGAAATTGCTGATAAAAGGAAAAACACCCAGATTGCCCAAGGCAAAAATATCTGAAGGGGAAAAAGGAAGACTAACTGACATGAAACACTGGAAAAAATCCTATAACATGCAAACGTCATCTCCTCTGATTGAATTTATGCAACCTGATGTCATAACCTGGTTCCTTTGGTGAGTCAACAGACAGCATATCTGAGACAGAATCATTCATTACAAGGGGCCTTGTGCCTTAAAATTAGATGGAAAGCCTACAATGGTTTAGGCAATGGTTCAGCTGGACGTGCATGTTGGTTACATCAACAGATTTACATTATATGTATGCATTTTTAAACCTGTTTACTATTGCTTCAGATAAACTTTTAATGTTTTAGATCAGGGGTGGGCAAACGTGTTGGCATGAAGGCCACATCAGGGTTGCAGAATCGTAGGGAGGGCCAGGTAGGGAAGGCTGTGCCTCCTCAAGTAGCCTGTCCCTGCCCCCATCTGACTCCCCCTTGCTCCTTATTCCCTGACTGCCCCCTCCCCAAACTGTCCCCCCAGGACCTCGGCTCCTACCCAACCCTCCCTGTCCCTTATCTGCCCCCCTGCCTCCTGACATACCCCCAGGACTCCCATGTCCTATACAACCCTCTCCCTGTTCCCCATCCCCTGACTCCCCCGCCCAGAACTTCGGCCCCTAAACCTGCCCCCTCCTATCTAAGCCCTGCACCTTATCCAATCCCCCGGCCCTGGCTCCCTTACCATGCTGCTCACAACATCAGCAGCCCAGATGGAGCTAGATGCACTGCCACACAGCCCCAACTCCCAGAGTGCTGCCTGCGCAGTGGCGTGGCTCTGGAGGAAGAGGGAAGGAGGGGGAGGGACCAGGGAGACCTCAGGGGCTGGGCAGGACAAGCCCGCAGGCCAGATGTGGGCCGTGGGCCATAGTTTGCCCACCCTGTTATTTTTATATACTATCCCAAGGAGTTAAATGTTGTGCTGCCTTCAAGACACAATAATATCACTTGGCTCCTTAGATAACATTATTAATTCTCCTGTTTTTTATATTTGTACAGAGATATGATACTACTTTTTGGGTGCTGTGTCACATGGGTTTCCTTGGGAGCAGAGGCCGATGGGCAGGAACCTGTCAGCAGAAGATAGTTGGAAAACAGGGTAGCAGCTGTTGGGGAAAGTGGGGGAGGGGAAGAAAAGACTACTCATCATTAGGGTCGAGTATTTGAACACAAATTCAGTAAATTCACGTGATAGGTCCCACACAATATTAACTTGTCTACATGGCATATTAAGTTATCACCTATAATAACATATTGGACAGTTCCACAACATTTTATCTATTAGTTGTGATTACTGTGGGAGCTAAGTTTCAATTTTGTTCATTGAAATATGTGGGGGGCTGGACTGTGAGTTAGGGAACAAAAATCCCCCATCCCTTTACATCCCTGCACTGGCTACCCGGAGTCTGAATATGGGCATGAAGAAGGAAGGTGTTACTGTACAGCCACTCCTCCCACCATGGAGCAGATGATTGGGGAGCCAGCTGGTGGTTATGGAGCCTTAGGGGGGCATTTGGCAATTTGCTGCTGGTACATGACAGTAACAACTTATTTTTCTCCCCTCCCCCACAAGGGAGAAGGAAGGAAACCATGTCTCAGAAGTGTGTCACTGCGGCACAGTGCCTCCTAAGGGCTAATCTGGAGTGCTGGCAGATGAAGTTAGCACTAGCAAATACTGTATAAAGTAGCATGCATTGAGCGGATTAATATGAACTACTCATCCACGTTGCTAAGCACTAAATTAAATGTAACAGTTTAGGGAAAGAGCTGAGCATCAGCATGGATAACTCACCTGGAATACTGCATTCAGATGTTTGTTGAAAGGGGAAAGCGCACACACAGAGGATTTTTTGTAAAAATGATTGGAGGCATGGAAGGAGAAAATGAAACCTGCATGACCAGAGATTGAAAAGATTGGCACTGTTTAGTTTCGAGAAGAATGAGCAACGGCATAATAGAGGCATTCAAAACAACAAATGCTATATAGAAGATAGGGCAAATACATGCTCCTGATTTTTCTCATACAACAACAAAAATTGATATTTAAACTGGTAAAAGGAGATGCTTCTTTATGCAGTGCATAGTTAACCAAAGAAATTTAATGCCAGAAGATATTATTTTGGCTAAGTTCTTAGTATGAATCAGAGTAGGACACTTATATTAGTGGCAAGGATATCTGTAGTTACTTTAGATAGGTTTAGAAATTAGAAGGGATACAAACCTTAATTTGTACAGGACACAAACTGGCTTTCTATCAGCGAGGTTGCCTCTTCTATAACTGTCTACTGTGGATTTTTCTTTGAATCATTGAACATTGGGAACTGTGAAACACAGGATACTGGTGTAGGTTAACCACTGGTCTGATCTGGTAATTCCCAAATTTTGTATTCCTCAAAGTCATAAGAGGCTTTATGAACTCTAATTCTAAAATGGCACAAGACAGACCAAGGACGGAGGGCAGAGCAGGCCCATTACGCATTGAGTGAGGAAATAGAATAACAGAAAATGTGGAAACGATAGAGGTGCTTAATTACTTCTTTGTTTTGTTTTTCACCTAGAGGGTTGGTGGCAATTGAATGTTTAATATAATGAATGCCAGTGAAAATGAGGTAGGGAACAAGTCAAAAATTACTTAGACAAGTTAGATGTCTTCAGATCATTAGGGCCTGATGAAATCCATCCTAGAATACTAAAGGAGCTGACTGAGGAATTATCTGAGACATTAGCAATTATCTTTGAAGAGTCATAGAAATGGGAGGCATTCCAGAAGACTGGAAAAGGGAAAACATAGTGCCCATCTATAAAAAGGGAAATAAGGACAACCCAGGGAATTACAGACCAGTCAGTTTAACTTTTGTACCTGGAAAGAAAATGGAGCAAATAATTAAGAAACCAATTTGCAAATACCTAGAAGATAATGAGGTGATAAGTAACAGTCAGCATGCATTTGTCAAGGACAAATCATGTCAAACCAACCTGATAGCTTTCTTTGACAGGGTAACAAGCTTTGGGGGTAGTGGGGAAGTAGTAGATGTGGTAAATCTTGACTTTAGTAAGGCTTTTGATACTGTCTCGCATGACCTTCTCATAAACAAACTAGAGAAATACAACCTGATGGAGTTACTATAAGGTGGGTGCATAACTGGATAGAAAATTGTTCCCAGAGAGTAGTCCTCAGTGGTTCAAAGTCATGCTGGAAGGGCAAAATGAGTGGGGTCCCACAGGGATCAGTTCTGGGTCCAGTTCTGTTCAATATTTTCATCAATGATTTATATAGTGACATAAAGAGTACACTTTGAAATTTTGCAGACAATACAAGACTGGGAGGAGTTGCAGTTTAATTGGATTAAAATTCAAAATGATCTGTACAAACTGGAGAAATGGTCTGAAGTAAACAAGATGAAATTCAATAAGGACAAATGCAAAGTACTCCACTTAGGATGGAACAATCAGTTGCAAAATATACAAAATGGGAAATGACTGCCTAGCAAGGAGTACTACAGAAAGGGATCTGGGGGTCATAGTGGATCACAAGCTAAATATGAGTCAACTGTGTGATGCTGTTGCAAAAAAAGGAAACAATTCTGGGATGTATTAGCAGGAGTATTGTAAGCAAGACACGAGAAGTAATTCTTCTGCTCTACTCTGCGCTGATTAGGTCTCAACTCAAGTATTGTGTCCAGTTCTGGGCACCACATTGCAAGAAAGATCTGACCAAATTGGAGAAAGTCCAGAGAAGAGGAACACAAATGATTAAAGGTCTGGAAAACATGACTTATGAGGGAAAATTGAAAAAATTTGGTTTGCTTAATCTGGAGAAGAGAAGACTGAGAGGGGACATGATCAGAGTTTTCAAGTACATAAAAGATTGTTACAAGGAGGAGGGAGAAAAATTGTTCTTTACCGCTGAGGACAGACAAGAACCAATGGGCTGAAATTGCAGCAAGAGCAGTTTAGGTTGTACATTAGGATAAACTTCCTAACTGTCAGGGTGGTAAACCATGGGAATAAATTGCCTAAGGAGGTTGTGCAATCTCCAACATTGGGGATTTTTAAGAACAGGTTGGACAAACACCTGTCAGGGATGGGCTATAATACTTACTCCTGCCATGAGTGCAGGGGACTGGACTAGATGATCACTAGAGGTCCCTTACAGTTCTATGATTCTATGACGAGACAATTCTATATTTTGGGCTATTCCAAATATTAAAAATGTTTTTTTTAATGTTGGGCTAAGTTTCTGCCAAATTCAATATTCCAAAAATTATACTGTGTTCATATTTTTACTCTCAAGTGCAGATGAAAGGTCCTAAATTCTATTTGTATGTCTTCTCCAAATGGAAAGATTTTAAAAAATTGTGAAAAAGAAACAAAACAAAAAAACTGTCATGTATTGAAACTTCCTATGTAAAATTTCAGCATGGAACGAATTTTAATGTCTAAATTATAAACATCTTAGAGGAAAATGCTGATATAAATTTAACTATATTACAGTTGCAACTACCAGCAGTTTCTGCAGTGCCTGGGCTAACTCTCTAATGATATGCTTTAATGTTCACCATGATTAGAATAACACTTAACAAACTTTGCTCCTAGCTAATAGATTTAATATTCTTAACTTTCCATTGACTTTTAGTTCTCTGTATTATTTTTTTTTTTTAAAAAAAAACCTCATCTCTGAGGTGGGATAATTTATTCAGTGAATAACATCACTGAGAAGAGCAGGATTCTAGTCCCAGAGCTACCACTTATTTGCGGTATGGCCTTGGACCAGTCACTTAACCTCTCTGGGCCCATAGTGATAACCTCACATCACTACCATAAGAGTTTTGGGAGGCTTAATTCATTAATGTTTGTAAAGACTTTGGCAATCCCTGGATAGAAAGCACAATAAAATGCAAATTATTTCCACAAAAAATGAGTACAAGAGGGAAAAGAGAGAGCTGCAATCTCATAACTAGCTCAATACACCAACCACCGAGGAAACTCATGGCTTAAGGACCCATTTGTGCTGCCACTCCATAAATAAAATTCCCAAGGAAATCAATGGGAATTCTACACAAGGAGTAACTACAGGGAGGAGAGAAGTAGTAGACCAAAGAAAATGAAACAATAGACCCAGAGTATTTCCCAACACAGGAGATGTTTGTGTTTATTGTAGAGCAACTTCAAAAGCTCATGATTTCTATAATTATTGTACTAGACTGCTACATATGTTTGAAAGTATGTAACAGTTATTGTTTCCTAGCTACCTACAGAATTACTGTATGTCAGTCATATTCCTGGTTGGCTGGCTGACCTCTTTAATTATTAGAGGCAATGGGCTACTGACTGACCTTTAATTATTAAAAACAAAATAAAACTGTTAGGGCCACCACTGTTCTCCTTAAAGTCTGTGTAAAACTTCCATTGATTTAAATGAGGCCACAATTGGAGCCTTATAAACCATAAAGTACACTCTAAAGGGGATGAACTTTTGTACGGAAATTGCTGTCTCCCATAGGCCAATTGGACTGTAATTATATTATACAGTATATGTACAGCGAGCAATTGTTGCTCCTCTGTTCATTACATCAGGAAGGGTTGATGCTTTTTAATTACTTGGCAGAATATAAATAAAGTCTTTGGAAAAGAATGTAGTCATGTGATGAATATTTTCTATTTTGGAAATACTTCTCTGCTACATGTCAACATTTTTTTTTTTTGGTCAGTAAATAGACTGGCATTTACCCATGGACAGGAGAGCATTTTTCTGCAAAAAATAACCTATCCACATGATATTCCCAAAGTTAAATTTATACAGTAGACTCTCGATTATCCAGGATGATAGGGAAAAAATTAATTCTGGTTAATAAAATCCCGGATAATCACCATCCATAGGAAATATGGGGAGAGGGGCTTGGTTCACCAGCCACCCTGCGCCGGGGGGAGGGGGTGTTGGTTTGCTGGCTGCCCTGTGCCCTGGTGGGGTTTTTTTGTGTGTGTGCTTGGGCTGGCAGCAAAGCCAAAGCCGGCCCTACAAGTTGCGTGTAGTTTTTTGACATCCTGGTTAATCCACATCCTGGTTAATCCAATCCTGGATAATCGAGAGTCTACTTTATAACATAACCCAAGCAAGCCACCTGTTGGGGGATATCAAATGTTTAAAGTCTGAGTCAACGAGTTGCTATATTGAATGAAAAGCCTGTGACGGTTCCCCCAAATCTATATCTGTTTAGTGTTAACCCATACCATACAACCATGAGCACCATGAACAGAGGTAGCTACCAGGAGAGTTTCAGAGGGCAGAGCTGTGGACTCTGTGCTGGGGGGTAGCAGGACTTGATGAGCAGCGCATCTGGTCCATCTGTGGGCTGTTTGTTCAACTGCTAATTTGTTTGTTCTAAGTGTACTGACTGGCCTGGACCCCTGCGTAATCAGCTGAGATAGGCCTGTTTGTTGGTGCCTTGGTAAGCATCATGTGGCTCTGACTCTTGGAGCTTTGTGCCATGTTTCCTTTCCTGCCTGAAGCCAGAAGCCAGTATTCATGCATGAAGTACAAGATGGTGGCTGTGCTGAGGAAAAGATTCTTAATTTGGAAGGACAAGTACAGATGCTATTAAGCATCAGAAAACCTGGGGGGTTCTTGGGCAGCCAGGTTTGAGAAACATCAGAACTCCGGGCTCTGATACCAGGCATCAGAGAACATTGCCTGTGGGGCAGATAATCTCAGTGCCTCTCAAATCAGCTCAGATGGGTGAAGAGAGGTCCTAATTAGGCGAGGGACACCCCACAGTGTCCAGAAAGGCCACTGAGATGATGGTGGGCCCCATGGTTGTGCAGACGATTGCCCCATGTGATGTGCCAATTGCTGAGACTGGTGTGATATTCATGGACCTCAAAGCTCTGATGGAGGTTAAACCTCCCCTCTAGTATGGGACCCAAAAGACACCACCTATGAATCCAACAAAGATTACTCTGAGTCTTGCCAAATGGTGGAGCAGAACCCGTGTATACAGGAGATAGGCAAGCCAAACCCATGCTACCAGGAATATTAATGGTGGCTTCCCCTGAAATGTACCAGCTCCCTAGGTACCAGAAGTAGCATCAATACTGCATGCACTTGCAAAGCTGGTGCAGCTACTATAGTCACCTGGTACCATCTGAAACCCTTCCTGCCCTGCCAAGGACACCAGTACAGAAAGGTTAAGTAATTCTTTGGCATCAGCATATGCTGCCAGTGTCAGCAGTACCAGAATGGGGTCTTGAGTCTAGCATATAGGAACTTGTTCTAGAGGGCCTCAGTACTGAAGGTATTGATGAATGAGGTGCCCTGCCCTGGAAGGATTGTGTCTCTTCTTTGGTGGCAGAATGCAGTGCTGAAGATATCTCCGGAAGCACACCCTGTACTAATAGTATTGCTCTCGGAGTACACTCTGAACCCGATGGCTCCAATGGAGGATAAAGTGCCACCTCCATAAGGCAAAACTTGAGTCTCAATGCTGTATCATTTTTAGAGTGAGGCATAAACCTTCTACAAATGTGACATTAGTCACTGATGTGGGACTCCCCCAAACACTTTAGGCAGCTGAGGTGTGGATCACTGGCCAGCATCAGTCTGTCACTTGAGCAGCAGGCCTTGAACCCTGGGGAGTGAAGCATAGCTCCCGTCCCAGTCCTGAAACCAAGAATCAAATTTGGTCCAAAAGAAAAAACTGAAACCTTAGATTATTACTATTTCTACACTATATCTAGCTAACTGCCAGTCAAGAAACAGACTGGATACAGAGAGTGAGGGAAATAAACTTGTGATAGCACTTCAAAAAACATCACTGATGGTAAGAAGGAACTAAGGGGGATCGGAAACAGCTCCATCCTCTTATACGGTGCAGGCAGTGGCATGCAGCAACAGAGGGTGCTCGAGTTGCCACAACAGTAACTGCTGAGAGAAAAAGTTTTCCCACAAATGTGCATGAGGCACACACATACATACAGTAGAATGGACATGTGCAATCACTTAAAGAACTTTACTCTTATGAATAATCCCACTGAGGTCACAGGAGGAATCCCACTATTAACATGAGAAAAATTACTCACATGCCTAAAAGTTTGCTGTATCGAACTCTTAATATTGAAAAATGGTTTTATATGACAACCAGTGCCAAATTTTGGTCCTCTGTACAAAGACCAAAGAAATAAGATTTGCCTGCATGAATCATACAGAGAATAAGGAGCAAGATGAAATCCAGGCCCACTTCTTTACTCAGTTATGAAAGACTCTCTATTCTCCCCTTTGTGAACTTGTGGCCCAATATATTTGTGCTGTGTCTGGGCCCACTGGCAATGCCCCTGCATGATACCTCTTCCCTCTGCATTTTTAGTTGAAAGACTTGGATCCTGAAGGAGGGGAAAAAAGCATAAAATGCAGATTGAATATACAATTGTGAAGAAAGAAAGAAAGAAAGAAAGAAAGAAAGAAAGAAAGAAAGAAAGAAAGAAAGAAAGAAAGAAAGAAAGAAAGAAAGAAAGAAAGAAAGAAAGAAAGAAAGAAAGAAAGAAAGAAAGAAAGAAAGAAAGAAAGAAAGAGAAAACATTTCAACAGTCAGCTATTAGGAATTGTAAATGAACTTCACAGAAAGAAAAGCTGAAAGATCATTGGACTGAAACTAGTGAATGAAGAAAAACACAGCTGGAAAGAAGAGCATAAGTGGAAAGTGTTCATTGTGCAACAGTAGTGGTTTTATTAACTCCTCAAAAGAAAGATCTAACAGATGTTGCTCAGAGTGTGACTTGCGTCACAGAAAGAGACAGCTGGAAAGATTTGTATGGGCCCAATTTAGCAAACACCACAATTGGTTCCCATGTTGGATTAGCACAAGACTACAGAAGCCCTAGTTGATATCAGCTTCTATAACATTGTACAAGAACTAGACACAATTTTTTTGTTGAATCGGCCTGTAGCTCGTACTATTAAAGAAGAGGTTGAATGAAATTGAGGGAAGTAGAATAAACAGCTTGGCAGATGAACAAAGAGAAGCCTCAGATATAAATGGAATTTCAGCAGGTTCCTGAAAATCAAAGGGTTAACTGGAAGTGGTGAAACTTTTCAAATAACTGAAAAGTCCCTTACAAATAGAGATATGCATAAAGAATAGCTCAGGACAGAGTTCAGTAATGCATGAGTTATTATACTGTTCCCTAAAGTCCCTCCTCCAAAGGAATCCATACAGGTGTCAGTGTCTGCTTGCAGAGAGCTCTGTTGCAGTCAGTGGAACTCCATGTGAGTTTAGGGACCACCGGTGCCTATCCCTTTGCAGCACTGATATCTCTCTTGCAAAAGGTTTTTATAATGGTCTCAATTGTGGCACAACAATGTAAATTCTGTTGGTCTGAAAAAGATGTGGTGGTATTAACAGTATATTATCATTATGAAACAACTGGGTGGAGGCTGTTGTGATAAGGGTAATGTGGGCCTTCCATGAGAATTTTTATTGGGTTCCCATGGACCAGATATAGAGAGCAGAAAGAGATGTAAATCTTGTTGGAATGACTTGAAAACACCTGAAATATCATCCAGCTAAAAATAACATAGAATATATTGAAACAATGGCATTATTAAGACTGAGAGGGGTAAAATCAGAAGTATTCGAAATGAAGAAATCGGACAGGGTTCTATCTAGTCTCTCTCTCTGTTTAATAATTTCATGATCCATCTTGTACAAGATGGTAGGGCACATATAGCATAAAGATGGTAAACTGTAAAGGTGAGGAAGTGGTCAGTAACTAGTAAGGTAACCTGAGAAATGTTATCCAATGTTTCGATCATGATTCAGCGGTGAAGGAAGATTTATGACCTCATAAGACATTCTTCATAGATTTAGAAAACACAAAGTATAAAAGTGAGAATAGAAAGAAAAAGGTGACTGCAGAGAGTGAATATTAATATTGAGAGCTACCTTTATTTCATCGCCAATATTCACTTCTTCACTTCTGTGATGAATGGGCAGTATGTCTTTATAATTTACAAATTCTGTGTCTGTCAGGCTGCAAACTCTATTTTGAATGTGTAGTCTTTTGCCTACTCTAAGGTCTGTTTACTTCCCTGTTGGGCTGAAAACTAAAAAGACTGGTGCAAAAGAACAACACTACAGGGTAGTTGACCCAAGTATTCAATTGCTGGAATTCTGTTCACTCTAGAGAAAAGACTGGTCCCTACCTAGAAGTACTGGTTTATCAGGAAGGGAGTCATCTTAAGAACGCAATCACTTGACTGGGATTTGTATCCTTGTGGGGAAGCTGGCAATAGGGGGCTGACGGCTTTAAAAAGGACAGAGGCTGGGTAAAGGGTTACCAGAGGGAGATGTCACCCAAGCCCTGATGGGGCAGGGGACCCTGCTCACTTTCCTGAGCATAGATGGCCCCAAGTACTCTGCACAACCCAAGGGACGTGGATCCCAACTCACATAATTCCCTGGAGTGGTGAGAAAATGGAGGCAGGGACGTGTTTAGTGTTTATTCTTTTGTACAATCTGTATTGTTCTGTGTCCAGGAGTTACTCTATACAAGTGCATGTGTGTACACGCATCACAAGTACTGCATGCCCCTGAGCAAGTTAAACGGTAAGCCATAAGCTTCACACCTTTGGGTTAGAGTTTTGGGGAAGGGGTGTGATTACATAACTGGGGTATCATGCGGGTCAGTGGTGGTCCTGAGGGCCTCAGGCAGGTGGGCTGAGGAGCCCCATTTCTGAGAAGGGGTAACAGACAACGCCACTCCACAAAAATGGGCCAAAAAGGCCAAAGAAGAAACTAGGGCAGCAGTCTGCTGTGGCTTCAGAAACTTCATACACCCACGGGGATGAGAGCACAGAGAGATTCCCCTCACAGCAGTCCTAGTGGGGATGCACTAGAATCAGTGACAACTTCAAATCAGAAAACCAGTCTCATCAGCTGTTATGTAATGAGCACGACTGGGGTCAACTTCACACTGAAATTGCTTTGCTTATATTCAAAATTGGAAATGGCACTTCTAATCTACCTCAGCGGTATCGCCTGGTAATTAATGTCAGGAAATTATTATTACTGTTCTAAATCAGTAAATTCAAACATTCCTCACACTCTTGTTCCCTGTGACCAGGTAGAATCTAGAAGCCCTGGGCCAGATCTTCAGCTGGTGTAAACAGTCATCCTTCCATTTGTTTACTGGAGGTCTGCTTACAACAGCTAAGGATCTTGCCTTATGTGCTATATTCTGTGAGAAGTGTGGAAGTAGGTGGCATCTATCTGAACATGAACAGAAATTTTCCCACCTACATTAAAAATATCCTCAGACAATTAAGTTCTAATGGTGCATCAGCCCTCCTGCAACAGGGGTCACTTTATATAATTTGGGGGATGTCCACAAAACGCATATGACCTAAACTCCCAGTATCACTGACCAGCACAACCCTGATTCATCGCCATATCCAGCATAGATGTAGCCAGAGTTTTATTCTAGATGAGGTTTTGTGTGTTTCTGTGTCTCATTTTGTATTAAATTCCAAGGAACAGGGCTCCCTCATCATTTTTGTGTGTTTTCTGGAAAACTGGTATTTGAAATAATTTGTCACCCATGCCTCTTTAACTTTTGTCAAAACTGTGCCTGTCCGTAAAGTTTGCTCTTTCAGCATCTCTGTGAACTATTTCAGATTAATAGAAAAGTTGAGAAAAGGCAGCCCTTTTTGCTCAACAGGTGACTAATATAAGAAGCCCTTAAGCAATAAAATTACATTCCCTGGTCAGATGCCATGTAAACTTCTTGGAAGATTTAAATGCAAGTTACTACATAACTATTGGAACTGCAACGTAACTTGAATTTTATCATCTGCCTGTGATGATAAAACTGAGCCTCCATCAGGAAAGAAAATGTGATCATTCATTATTACTTTATGCCTTAAAAAAAAAAAAGTATTACATGAATGCTAATCTTGTCTTTAAAATCTGGTTATGATAAGAAAGGAGACTGAAAAATGATGCTGTCTTGTTACAGCCCTTGGGAGAGGTGGAGTAGCAGGAAGGCTTTTGACCCTTTGTGACCCTGGTTACAAAATCTTGACCTTTGTGATTTTTCAGAAGCCTACACCTGGGGAGATTGTCAGTCATTTTAATATGGACTGACTGGCCTAGTTGAATAGGTGACTTGACTGTGCAAGCAAGTTATTATACTGTGTGCAGTGAGATCTCACTTAATCGGTATAATTGATCAGAATCCAGCACAAAGGAATTACATCACAGATGAATTTGGCCCATAAAGTGGAGTGCAATATAACATGTCATTCACCAGAGTGATTAAGGACAAATATTTGCATTGTTTCTAGCACTTTTGTCATGCTAAGACTTGAAAAATGCTTTGTAGGCAACAGGTCCAGCTTAATTGGCCAGAATACAATAGATCCGAAATGTCAGTGGGCTGATCTAATCAGCTAGTAGCACTAATAGAATTAAATTGGTTTTGAAATACCAACAGGAGGCATGTATAAAAATACCTCAGCCAAAAAATTGGCTACCTTCACTGTATCTGAGTTTTAGATAGCTGCCTTAAAGGGATTTGAAAAGATCACCATGCAGAAATGAGAGGAAGTCAAGGTCAAAAACAACATATTTTTTAAAAAGGTCTATATGCTTTATCGTTCCTTATTGTTGAAAAGCCAGTGCCCACAGCTCTGGGAAGTATTATGCCTCAGGGACTGTATTTTCAGAGCTCTCCATTACGTAGGACAAGTTCACCTGCTGCCTTTTCCCCACTCCACAGCTCCCTATCCCCAACATCATCCTTTTTTGCTTTGTCAGAGCGGAGCTTGGAGATTATTTAAATGGGAGTTTTTATTGTGTAAAGATAGCAGAGACTGGCTCTTTTGGACACTAAAGTAAGCAGATTTGAAGCAGAGTACATTCAGGAAAGGAAGACATCAATTGACTACAAAGGTGCCAGCCTCACCTATTGTTTTCCATCTTCTTACCATAACTGCACCTCACTAAATCTTTCACTAAATTGTTAGTGCAAAACTCCAGGCCATCTTGGGTACATCACAGAACTGTAGTTGTACTTGAGAAGTGAAGATGTGCAAATTGCATCTTTAAGACAACAGATGTGCTCTCTTGTAGGTGAAAAATTCACATGTGGTGAAGAGAACTAGCAGAAAGCCACTACACCAGTAAAAATCTGCATGGGATCTGCACGCCTGGGGGGCGGAGGGGTGGGAGGGTGTCTGCTGGTGGAGCAGCTACAGAAAAGATCTCTACATTGGCCCTGCCTAGGCCAGCAAAGAGGGTCACAAGTGAAAGCATGGGTGTGGATCCATGTTTCACATGAATCTAGTGGCCCAGGCACACTGTGTGTCTAGCTGCTATTAAATCCATAGGCTGGATCAGCAGCTCTATGGCAACTATACAGCTGCCCTACATCCTGTATCTTGATTGGTGGTGGATTTCACCTCCCCAGTTGCTCCACATTCCACCCACATTCTGATGAACACTCAAGCTTTATGAGAATGGGGTGGACTTCACCGTATATGCATTTCTGTTCATTTTAGTAGCAAAAATAAATTTTACTATTCTAACTGCAGCACTATAGGTGCCGACTCCGTGGGTGCTTTGGGGCTGCAGCTCCCATGGGGAAATATTAGCAGGTGCTCTGCACCCACCAGCAGTCAACATCCCCGCCACCCCATTCCCTCCTCACCTCCTCCTCCCCTGAGTGTGCTGCATCCCTGCTCCTTCCCTTTCAAGTGTTTTCCGCCCGCTGCCTAACATCTGTTTGGCGGTGGTTAGGGCTTTCCAGGAGGGAGGGGAAGGAGTGGGGATGCGGCGTCTTGAGGAGGAGGCGGTAAAGAGGTGGGGATTGGGGGACGGTGGTGGAATTGGGCAGAGAGAGGGTGGTGCAGGGGCAGACAGAGGTGGGGCCAGGGATCGAGCATCCATGGGGCAGAGGGGAAGTCGGTGCCCATGTGGTTAAACACAGTATACCGGCTCAACTCTGACTGCAATAATTACATTCTGCATAGTGGATTTTCCATTGGATATAGTGTAGGGCCTACACAAAAGAGAGTGATACGATCTTACAATGACAACTGAAGTTTTCACAGCAGTTGAACTTTTTGAGTCCATCCCACTCTCCCCCCAACACCCATACCTTGTTCCCCAGAGGTTTTAATTTCTGGACACTTCCTACCCTTTCTGGCTGGGGCTGTTGTGGTATAAAGGCACACATTTTAGTTTGAGCCCTATTCTATACAAACCTGGGTCTCTCTCTCTGCCCTGTGTTATTGGAATGTGCTATAAATTTATGCTTTTAGGAGTTCTAAAACTTTTATTGCTTAAATATAAAATGATTCAAATGGGAATCTGTGGTTATGGAAAATAAATTTCATTTTTTTCCATCGGTGTTAGGCCAGTCTTTGACACTATGTACTGTAAAAGAGCAGAAAAACTTAAACCACATTTTCCTGTTATTAGATTATTGAATAAAGTTGTTTAGCCATGTTAATGTATTGTTAATACATGGGCTGTATTAGTCTGAGCCCTGTTCCATAGAGACCTTTGAGTCTCTCTTTGCTCTGTATTACAAATATTTGTACTATCTGAGGTAATAAAGTATTCTTGCCTTCAAAGAACAGAATATGAGTTTGAAATATGTTACTGTGGTACTTCTCACTTTCTGCCCTATATTGTTGGGTAGTGTTACACAGCTATCATATTGTACCCCATCGGTGGCTGCATTTCATTGATTCCACTGATTCCTATATCAGTTTGTAATGCACCAATCTGTGATCCTTTGAGAGGAAAGGTGCTACGTAAATGTATAGAGAGTGGTATTTTCAACAATGCTCATTACAGGTCTAAATCTTCCCCCATTGAAGTAAATGAGAAGGTGTTTTACTGTTGATTTCAATTCAAAATGACCACTTTGGAAAATCCCCCTCACAATCATTACCATAAAATGGGTGAAAACACAAGACCATCTAGAGTTCCATTAAGCATGCAGAGGATTCATAAAGTACAAAGGAGGGGAGGAGAGAAAACTTGAGATCAATCAGTAAGGAGACTTGCTATACTTTAAGACTATAAACTCACTAGTTAAGACTTGCTCACTAGGAGTAAAACTGGTGACCATTTCTGGAATATATAAATGGCACTGAAACTTTGTCATCCCTTAGAAAAGTATTTATTCTCTATATTCTCTGTCTTCCTACCTCGACCCCTCCCCCAACCCAAAGAATTTCATTGGTAAAGTAAAGAAAGTGGACTAAATTACAAAATTCATCTGTGGAAAATAATTGACAACCAGTATTCAAACCAGCTCTCCCCATCTACAGATAGAATAAAATAGATAAAGGAAAGACAGAAGTCAGAGGGTGAAGAAGAGGAATTATAGACTAATGAAAAGAAACACTGCTGCTATCAGTACTGCCACTGCAAAAGAAACTGAGCTGCAATTCATGAATGTGACAAAACACATTCTCTTTGCAAAACAATAGAACACAAATAGGACAGATAAATAGGTCCACAAGAAAAGGTGTTGAGCATACTCATGGGCAGAAATGCTTAGAATGTTTCCACCCAAGTAGAGAGAATGCGGGTATTTTATTTAATTACAAAAGAAGGTCACTTGGGATGCTGAAACAAAGTAGAAGCTCATATTTTCATGTCCCATTCTCTTGAGGAAAAAATGAAGATTCAAATTAAAAGGGTTTGTAGTTGATGTGTAACCCAATGATACCTGGTGTGGGGTATTTAAGGGTAATTAAAATTAAACATCAGGTTACTTCTTTTTCTTTCAGCTAGGGATTCTTTTGAGGACAAGCTCTTTGGGTATGTTAGAGACCTCAGCTTCTGTCATCCTCCTACATTCGTTAGATATTTTTTTCTGTTGTCTCTCTAAGACTGAAGCTCTCTCCTTCCTAGACCACCTCCATGGTGCAAAATTCTTCCCTCCTCTGAGATCCATGGATCCACTTCCCTTCCTGTATGTTCCTGGGTTTCTGAATAGGATTTGCAGTGTATTGGATATAGGCTTTTCTCTCCTCTACCAGAATTGCTAGGGTGTACTCCTACCCTTAGAAATAAAAAGAATTCTGTCCACCTGTAGGGTGGGAACTTCAAGCTGAGGAAAGCCTTAACAGTGCTACATGACCAATTTGAAACAAAGGCAAATTACCCGGGCCATTGCTTAGTCAACCCAGGGCAAGTCTACATGCTGCCTTTTGCTCCTGGTAGGCCCAATTTTCCCATCATGGGTCTACAGCTGCTACAGCCTTGCATGAAACATGCTACTTTTGCTATGGGATTCTTGGTTCATTTTAAGAAAAACTAGAGGACTTCCAGTCCTTCAGACTGGATCTAAAGTTCAGGTCTCACATTAGAGTGAGATGGTAGAAGCTCCCCAAAGCAAGTGGTCTGAAATCAAACTACTGTGCCAATATGATATGGCCCAGTTCTGACATAGCTTGAGAGAGCAAGGCAGAGAGAAGAGAGGCAACACAGAAAACAGCTTCTTCTCCATGAAAAAACAACCATTTAGAAAACAACAACAATAGTATATCCAAAGACAAAGACACACTGATCTTGGGGCTTCAGAACTTTAATTTTCTTCTTGATTTTTCCATGGAGCTACCCCCTTTCCTTACCTATTGCATATTTGGGATGACTACATAGTACATTCTTAAAAGAGTCATAGCTACTGGTTGAAAAATGATGGGATGGGGATAAAACCTAGATTTACTTCTCCTACATGCATAATGCAAGTATCATACCAATAATTATTACTACATTGCAAGTAATGCCTCTATTCACTTTGAGCTAGTTGGATGAAAGGCCTTCTTAATGCATTTAGTCTGTGAGATAGGTAGGTATGGACCATGCAATATGATTGTTAAGGTCAAGAACGTGATAGGTTATTAGAAAAAGTACTGTGCAGCGAATCTGTGAGGAAAACCCTGTACCTTTTTTAAAACAGCACAGAACTGTGAGATGTCAGGCTTCACTTCTGTTCCCTGTCAGAAGAAGGTCAGACCCTTCCAAGGGCTGCTGTTTATCACTGGAATACCCCTGGGGGGAAAAATACAAAAATAAAAATGCTGTGAATATGCTTTCGAATTTTTAAGACATTCACTTTGTCTGTGTTTGCATCTGTTTTGTGTTCACTCTCCAGAAATATTCTACCGAATCAGAACATAATACCAGCGACCCAGAACTGAACCTGGATCCAGCTCATTGAACCACAGCTGATTCAGCTAATGAACTTGACCTTCTGACTGGTTGAAGACTCCAGCAGACTCATTCTTAAACTCTGCAGCAGAGCTATATCTCTAGCTGCTCAATAGCATTCCTTGATTATAGCTGTGTTTCTGGTCCAGTTCCCTGCTCCTGGCCCCTGTTCCTGGCTCCCTTGCCTGGCTTCCCCCTCCTGGCTTCTGCTCCTGCCCCTGCTCCAGCTGATATTCTGACTTTGAAACTCAGGTCCTGATTCTTGACTCCAGATCTCTCCCTGGACTTGGCACTCTGCTTCTTACCGAGTGTTCAATTCTCTGCTCCTTATTCTTGGCTAAAGCTCACACTTGGTAAGTCAGCTCCTGATCTGGGCTCTGGTCACTAAGCCTTTTCACCTCTGCTCCAACTAGTAGACCAGCCTCCTGCCCTGCCTAGTGGGCAAGACTGCCTTATGTGATAAGGACTGAACTGAAGACGTGCATACTGAATCAGACCAGTGATCCATCTAGGTCAGTATCCTGTCTTCTGACAGTGGACAGTACCAGAGAGAATAAACAAACCAGAGCAATTTTGAGTGATCCATCCCCTGTTGTCCAGTCCTAGCTTCTGCAGTTAGAGGTTTAGGGGCATCCAGAGCCTAAGGTTGTATTCCTGACCATTTTGGCCAATAGCCATTGATGGACCTATCCTTCATTAACTTATCTAATTCTTTTTTTTAACTGAATTATACTTTTGGCCTTCACAACATCCCCTGGCAATAAGTTCCACAGGTTAACTCTGCATTGTGTGGAGTGCTTCCTTTTGTTGTTTAAAACCTGCTACCTATGAATTTCATTGGATGGCCCCTATTTAAATGAAGGTAGAAACAGCATTTCCCTACTCACTTTCCACAGATCATTCATGACTTCATAGGCCTCTGTCATATCCTTCTCCCCTTAGTCATCTCTTTTCTAAGCTGAACAGTCCCAGTCTTTTTAATTTCTACTCATGTGAAAGTAGTTCCATATGCCTAATCATTTTATTGCTCTTCTCATCACCTTTTCCAGTTCTAATATAGCCTTTTTGAGATATGGCAACAGGAATTTCATGCAGTATTCAAGGTGTTTAGTCACAGAAATGTTCATGAACATTGTGAATTTAAATTAAGATGGAAGAAATTAATAAAAAGCAAATTTTGAATTAATAAATGTAAATAATGGCACCAGAAAACTCTTTTGGAGAGCAAATCTTCTCTAACCAGGGAACAGAAATATACTGTGTGTCAGAGGAATACCATGCTGATATGCATCTAATTAAACCAGCTTGAATTTATAATCATAGAAATGTAGGGCTGGAAGAGACTTGAAGTCATCAATTGCTGCTCCCTGAACTGAGGCAGGACCAAATGATAATGGAGAACAATTGATCATTACAACTGCCCTCAATATATTTGGAGACTGTTATCAGATTGCCCCTTAGGCTTCTTTTCATAAGGCTAAATATGCTCAGGTTATTTTAACCTTTCCTCATAGATCAGGTTCTATAAACCTTATATCTATTTTGTTCCTCTCCTCTGAACTCTCTTCGATTCATCCATGTCTTTCCCAAAGTGTGGAGCCCAGAACTGGACAGAGCATTCTAGCTGAAGCCTCACCAGTGCTAAGCAGAGAGAAACACTGTCTCCTGCCTCTTACACATGACATTCCTGTTAATACACCCAGAATTATATTAGCCTTTTTTGGAACTGCTGTTACCTATGAGCTCTGTGTTCTTGGGGGACTAGGGCACAATATACATCCTGACTGGTTCATGAAAGACCTTCCCCCCACCCGCAAGCCTCTGCTTGAATGAGAGCCAGTCAGAAGAAAAACTTACACATAGTAATAAAAAAGCATCTAAACTCCTCCAGACAAGGGTGACTGGATTAAGGAATCCCCCCCCACACCCCGCCCCAGCCTTTGCATGAAAGATGAGACTGAGAGGCATCTCCATTAGCATACAGAATGGAGAACAGAGATTCCAAGGCAAGAACAGCACTGAACTCTGGGACCAGAAAAGCAGGGAAGCACTGCATGATGGGGAATCTCTGCTCCTGATGTTAATGAACCCATGGCTGCACATACCCAGCTCAGTAGTTATCAGTCCAATTCTAGTAATAACTCCTTTATTGGTACCCAAAATACCAAAGCTGCCTAATTGCATTGTGAGCTCCCTCAAAGGAACACAGCCCATAGCTAGGAATAATCAGCTGCCATTGTCTAGCCTGAACAAAACAACTTTGGTATACTCCCTAGAGCCACCAGTTTACCCACAACAAATCTAGTCTTCTCCCTTGAACCATTGTTCTTTCCCTACAAAAAAACCCTCCCCACACTTCAAGTAAGTGTTCTGGTGCCTGGATCCAAACTCTGCATGAATTCCATTGGGACTTCATCTTCTC
This sequence comes from Sternotherus odoratus, assembly GCA_032164245.1. Taxonomy (NCBI): domain Eukaryota; kingdom Metazoa; phylum Chordata; order Testudines; family Kinosternidae; genus Sternotherus; species Sternotherus odoratus. The sequence continues at coordinate 117,915,868 of JAVMKO010000002.1, forward strand.
CTGACTGATAGTGCTGGGGGCTTTTCCTGACTCCAGCACTCAGACCCATCGATTCAAGCACCACAAACTGGTGACAACACATCTCTATCTCTCTCTCTCTCTCCTCTCTGTATCTCTCGGGATAGCCTTCTGACCCTGACTTGTGTGGGTGTTTTTTGGCTTCCCCATTCGCTCTACAGCAATGCACCTCGTACCTAAGCTAAAGATCTCTGCAGCGCCAAAAATCCTGTAGGGTTTGCTCAGCAGGTGGGTTACTACCAGAACAATTATAACATGAAAGTGGGGATAGGGATGTGCTGAGTCCAGGGTCATATGAAGGTGACAGCTTGGAAAAGCTGCTCCACCCAGCCTACTGAGTCTACGGACATATAAGGGGTCAGCTTGGGAGTGTTGATTAACCCAGTTCTCTCAAATGCGCTCTGTTCATGTGTGTGTGTTTTCCTCTGATTCTGGGGCTGGAAGAACCCAGCCCTGGGAAACCTAGGTCCTGTGATAGCTCCATTGGAAGGGAACTTGCAGCAGGGAGAAGTAGAGCTCCGTATGAGAACACAAGTGACACAAGCAGCACATTGATAAAAGTACAGAACATCACCCATCCCCCCCAAAAGAGTAACCCTAAAAATGAGCATTCCCCAAAGTAATGGGCAAATCTGTAACACTGCATTAAGTTGTTGTCTCTTATAGTCAATTTGTGATCCATTAAGGGCCCAGATCCTTTTCAGCAGTACAGTGAAACCTCGATTTAACGGACTAATTCGGGCGAGGGGGTGTCCGTTAAAGCCGAAAGTCCGTTATTTAATAATTTTTTTAAATCATTAAATAACAGGACTTTTGGCTTTAACGGACACCCCCCTCACCCGAATTAGTCCGTTATATAGAGGTTTTACTGATCACAGCCGGGAGCGAGATGTCAGCCCCCCCGCCCGGCTCCCCGCAGCAGGGAGCCGGGCAGGAGCTGTCAACTCGCCCGCCCGGCTCCCCGCAGCGGGGAGCCGGGTGGGAACTGTCAACCCCCCCCGCCCGGCTCCCCGCAGCAGGGAGCCCGGCGGGAGCTGTCAAACCCCCCCAGCCCCCCGCCTGGCTCCCCGCAGTGGGGAGCCGGGCGGGAGCTGTCAACCCCCCCGCCCGGCTCCCCGCAGCGGGGAGCCGGGCGGGGGCGGGGGGGTTTGACAGCTCCCGCCGGGCTCCCCGCAGCGGGGAGCTGTGTGGGAACTGTCAAGCCCCCCGCCCGGCTCCCCGCAGCAGGGAGCCCGGCGGGAGCTGTCAACCCCCCCCCCCCGCCTGGCTCCCCGCAGTGGGGAGCCGGGCGGGGGCGGGGGGGGTTGACAGCTTCCACCAGGCTCCCCGCTGTGGGGAGCCGGGCGGGAGCTGTCAATTCGGCCGCCCGGCTGGAACTGTCAACCCCCCCGCCCGGCTCCCCATGGCGGGGAGCCAGGCGCGTGGGCTGACAGCTCCCGCCTGGCTCCCCGCTGCGGGGAGCCGGGCAGGAGCTGTCAACTCGCCCGCCCGGCTCCCCACAGCGGGGAGCCGGGCGGGAACTGTCAGCCCGCCCGCCCGGCTCCCCGCAGCCAATATCTCTCATATTTACCACTTCCCACCCCACCCCCAATCAGCAGGCCAGTAATTTCATCAATCATTAAAACTCTAGACATGACAGTCATCACACACCAGATGAATATTCTATCTATACCATCTTTAACAAACAAATTGGATTTAGTTTTACAAAAGTCTTAAAACCATAGGAGACATACAAGTCCCTTGCTTTATTTCTTAACCTCCTGGTCTGGCTCCTCAGGTACACTAGGTATTTCATCCCTCTCTCTGGCCTTTATTTTCCCATTTTATTTCTCTTGTTCTGACTGAAGAACTTGACTTCCTAATATTTCTCTCCACCCCTGCCACATGTTTGCTGTTTTTCTTGTTAGTCTCAACTTCCTCATCTCTCATCCCCATCATTCTCTTCACACTAGGATATATTTCAAGATGAGAACCTAAGCTAGGACTCTAACTTCTAGGTCTAATGAAAAGCCTTCCATGGGAGGGGTAGTGACTAGTTTGCCACTAGTCTCTCTCTCTCTCTCTCTGAAAGCACATAGCATATTTCCACTTGTTAGCCTCTCCTGTTGCATGAAACCATTAAAGGCTATGAGATACCAGATTCCTTCTAAGCTAGTGATAGCTGATGTACAAAACCTGACACTTGATTAACTGTAGATCAGTAAATTCCATTCACAGTAATGGCTATTATGGATTTAGACAGGGTTTAAATTCAGCCTGATCTGTCTGGAGCAAAGCTCTGATACATATTTTCAAACCTGCAGGGAGTCCCGGCTCCTCCCACAGGGCTGAAAGCCCCAGCCCCAGTACACAGTGCAGCACAGAAGCCCCAAGCCCTGGCACTTCCTGCATGGCAGAAGCTCCAGCCCCAATGTACCCCATGGGGCAGAAGCCCCAAACCCTGCAGACACACACCCCTCCCAGGGCTAACACCTTGAGACCCCTGCCCCACAGCTGAAGCCTGAAACCCCAAATGGGGTTGGGGTGGGAGGAGCTCCAGGAAATAATCTCTGAGAATTTAAACCCAGGATTTAGGCCTCTGATCCTGTTCCCACTGAAGTCAGTTCCCTCTTCATTAATAGCAGAATTGGTGCCAAAATCAAAAAAGTACCAGCAAGAATATTAAAGGAACTGGCACATGAAATTGCAAGCCCATTAGCAAGAATTTTTAATGAATCTGTAAAGTTAGGGATTGTACCGTATGACTGGAGAATTACTAACATAGTTCCTATTTTTTAAGAAAGGAAAAAAATGATCTGGGTAACTACAGGCCTGTTAGTTTGACCTCTGTAGTATGGAAGGTGTTGGAAAAAAATTTGAAGGAGAAAGTAGGTGAGGACATTGAGGTCAATGGTAATTGGGACAAAATACAACATAGTTTTACAAAAGGTAGATCGTGCCAAACCAACCTGATCTCCTTCTTTGAGAAGGTAACAGATTTATTAGACAAGGAAACTCAGTGGATCTAATTTATCTTAATTTCAGTAAGGCATTTGATATAGTTCCACATGGGGAATTATTAGTTAAATTGGAAAAGATGGGGATCAATATGAAAATTGAAAGGTGGGTAAGCAACTGGTGAAAGGCTAGACTAGAGCAGGTCCTACTGAAAGGTGAACTGTCAGGCTGGAAGGAGGTTACTAGTGGAGTTCCTCAGGGATTGGTTTTGGACAAATCTTATTTAATGTTTTTATTACTGACCTCAGCACAAAAAGTGGGAGTGTGCAAATTAAGTTTGTGGATGACACAAAGCTGGGAGGTATACAAAGAAGGACTGGGATATCATACAGGAAGATTTGAATGACCTTGTAAACTGGAGTAATAGTAATAGGATGAAATTTAATAGTGAAAAGTGTAAGGTCATGCATTTAGGGATTAATACAAGAATTTTTGTTATAAGCTGGGGACGCATCAATTGGAAGTAAAGGAGGAGGAGAAGGACCTTGGCGTATTGGTTGACCACAGGATGACTATGAGCTCCCAATGTGATATGGCCATGGAAAAAGTTAATGTGGTCTTGGGATGCATCAGGCGTGGTACTTCCAGTAGAGATGAGGTGTTAGTACCATTATACAAGGCACTGGTGAGACCTCACCTGGCATACTGTGTGCAGTTCTGGTCTCCCATGTTTAAGAAGGATGAATTCAAACTGGAACAGGTACTGAAGGGCTACTAGGATGATCCGAAGAATGGAAAACCTGTCTTATGAAAGGAGATTCAAAGAGCTTGGCTCATTTAGCCTAACCAAAAGGCAGCTGAGGAGAGATATGATTGCTCTCTAGAAATATATCAGAGGGATAAATACCAGGGAGGGAAAGGAATGATTTAAGCTCAGTACCAATGTGAACACAAGAACAAATGGCTATAAACTGGCCAGCAGGAAGTTTCGACTGGAAATTAGACAAACGTTTCTAACCATCAGAGCCAACATAGAAGCATGAAATGAGTATCTCTGTGTTGAGCAGCCTTGATTCAGCAGCCCTGACTCCAGCAACTTGCTTGTTACACCACAGTCACACTGTAGTTACTGACCCCAGCACATGCCCGTCCCGAATTTCCCCACATTTGTACAGTCCTTTGGGCATTTACTATACATACACCATACAGGAATATTAATGGTCTGTGTGTTAATGGTTTTCTAATAACTTACATGAGACTGCTTAGATACAGACTCTGACATAAGTGAACTGGAGTTCACTGAACTGGATAGAGCACCTGAAACTCAGTGAGCCCTGCCCCATACCCTCTGCGCTGAGATGCTCTTAGTGTCACAAACTACATACTTTAGATTTCATGTGGTTGTTTACTCAACATATGGAGTTTTATAATATAATTTCAAGAGATTTATTTAATCGTACCCTTATTTACAAGTTTATTGAAATTGCTGTCTAGGTTTAGATGTTCATAACTGGCTTCTTTCCAAGATGAAAGAGATTTCTTGTGAAACAGTTCTATAATAAGTTACATTTGGTTTCAATTCTCTTCCCTCAATTCTGTTATAAACCTGTTTTAATACATTGGATAATTACCTTTTCCCCCCCATAAGTACAACTGGAGATCTCAGGGATCCATAAGATTAATTACCATAGAACTTGCTCCTTAAAAAAATAGAATGAAACCACTAATACAATTGTACTAATACTTAGGAAGAGACTAATTACATAATTCTTAGTGCTGTTAATACTCCATTAGTTTTAAAAGCACCTGAAGTACAGTGTTTTGTTTGGTTTTGACACCTTTAAATTATTTTCACTATGAGTACAAAAACTGGATAAAAACAAACAAAAACCAACCTTCCACTGAATTCAGATGGACTGTGAGGGGGAAAGAGGAGAATGTGGAATTCAGGCAAAGATGGAGACTAAGGGTATGTCTTCACTACAACAGTAGGTCGATTTCCTTGCAGTCGATTTTTGTAAGCAGACTGTATAGAGTCGATTTTGTGCATCCCCACAAAGCACAACAAGTCAGCATTGTCTATCCCCGCAACTGTGGCAAGCGTCAACATAGCAAGTGGTGCACTGTGGGTAGCTATCCCACCGTTCCCGGAGTCCCCAGCAGGCACCATTTAGAGTGCTGTACTATGGGTAGACATTTCATTATTTCGCGCCCTTTTTTCACGCCCCCAACGCTATTTCGAGCAGTGCACTGTGGGTTGGCATCCCATTATTTGCGCCCTTTCTCCGCACTGCGCCTATGCCATAGCACTGCAAGCATGGACTCTGCTCAGGCCACCAGTGCAGTACTGGCCATTGTGAAGACCTCGCGCGTTGTTTTGGACTTTATGCTGCATCGTCTGCAGAGGAAGGCGATCCGGAGACAACTGCGCTTTCCGGAAACTGACGACAGTGATGAGGAGGTGGACATGGACGTGCACAGGGACAGGGACACTGACGTTTTTGAAAGTAGGGGGACCGACAATCTGGCAATTTCGTGGCAATGGGGCAGGCTCATGCCATGGAACGCCGATTCTGGGCCAAGGAAATAAGCACTGACTGGTGGGATCGCATAGTGCTGCAGGTCTGGGATGACTCCCAGTGGCTCAGAAACTTTTGCATGCGTAAGGACACTTTCATGGAACTTTGTGACTTGCTTTCCCCGGCCCTCCGGTGCAAGAATACCAAAATGAGAGCAGACCTCACAGTTCAGAAGTGAGTGGCGATAGCCCTCTGGAAGCTTGCAACGCCAGACAGCTATCGGTCAGTCGCGAATCAGTTTGGGGTGGGTAAATCTACAGTGGGGTCTGCTGTGATGCAAGTAAGCAGGGCAATCGTCGAGCTGCTGCTACCAAGGGTTATAAACCTTGGAAACCTGCAAGCTACAATAGATGGCTTTGTCGCGATGGGATTCCCTAACTGTGGTGGGGCTATAGATGGGACTCGTATCCCTATCTTGGCACCAGACAACAACGGTGCAGAGTACAGAAACCGGAAGGGCTATTATTCTATGGTCACGCAAGCACTGTTGACCACAAGGGATGTTTTACTGACCTGTATGTGGGATGGCTGGGAAAGGTTCATGACGCTCGTGTTTTCAGGAACTCTAGGATATTTAGAGAGCTGGAGAAAGGGATTTTCTTCCCACACCAGAAAATTACTGTGGGGGGTGTAGAAATGCTGATGGTTATCCTTGGGGACCCAACCTACCCCTTAATGCCCTGGCTTATGAAGCCCTACACAGGAGCCCTGGACAGGGATCAGGAGCTGTTCAACTATAGGCTGAGCAAGTGCAGAATGGCAGTTGACTGCGCATTTGGCCGCCTCAAAGGGTGATGGCGTACATTACTCACTCGCTCAGACATCAGCGACAGAAATGTACCCATTGTTATTGCTGCTTGCTCTGTGCTCCACAATCTCTGTGAGAGCAAGGGGGAGACGTTTATGGTGGGGTGGGAGACAGAGGCAAATGTCCTGTCTGCTGCTTACCAGAAGCCAGACAGCAGGGAAAATAGAAAAGCGCACCAGGAGGCGCTGTGCCTCAGAGATGCCTTAAAAACCAGTTTTATGAGTGCCCAAGATAGCGTTTGAAAACCCGCTCCCTTGCTCTGCTCAGCCCTAAGCCTGCCGTCCTTGCACCCTCTTTCCCTCCCCCCTCCCGACGCTTACAGAGGAAATAAATTCACTGTTTTAAAAATCATGCATTCTTTATTGCTTCTTCACAAACACAGGGGGTCACTAGAAAAGTAGGCCAGAAGGGGTGGGTGAGGAGGGAAACCAGCAGTCGGAGTGGTGGATAGGGGGGGGGGAGGGGAGAGGATGGCAGAGAGGATGGGGGAGGTGGGCCAAGACACAACAGCTTTTAAAACTTTTTAGATAAACTCAGCCTGCTGCTGCTTGTGCTGGCTTGTGGGGTAGAGTGGGTAGGTCCCCGGAGCTTCCCCCCCCCCATGTTCTCACCCCGCATCTGGGTAGGGAAGCTATGGGACTTGGGGAGGGGGGAGGTGGTTATACAGAGGCTGTAGAGGCGATCTTTGTTCCTGCTGAAGCTCCACCAGACACCAAAACATATCGCTTTGGTCCTCCATTATCCGCAGCATCACATCCATCCGCTTTTCTTCGCACTCCATCTACCTCTCTGATGCAGCCCTGGACTCTTGCCTAGACTGTAACAGACTTTGCCTCCATGTATTTTGTGACTAAAATTTTTTCTCTCCATTCACTCTGCCGAGTGGCCTCAGCGTGAGAGTTCTGCATTAGTTCATTAAACATGTCATCACGCGTCTTCTTTTTACGCTTCCGTATTTGCGATAGATGGTGTGAGGGGCAGGAAAGGGGATTCAGAGATAAATGTGCAGCTGCTGTGGGCAAAGAAAGGGACAAGGTTATAAGACAGATAAATACTACTCCCATTGTGCTGCAAAATGTAACGGTGAACCACAGTATTCACAGACCTGATATGCTTTCTGTACAAGGTCACATTCCGCACCTAAAAGTGACTGGATGGCTTTCATGTTCACACAAACATTCACAGACGCATCTCACACACAAGACAGCCTCAACACAGCTACTGAAATCACCATGCAGCCGGCCATGGTAAGCTAAGCCATATTCCTTGCAGGAGCGCTCCGATGATCCAGACTAACCCCGCCCCTTCCCCCCCCCCCCCCAAGTGGATCCCTCCTCCCCCCACCGTGTGGCTCCCAGTGAACCACGAACAGCAAAACAAAAAAACCCTGCTTGGGCTACGGGCTGGCGGGGGAGGGGGGCGCATTGGGTCTGCTTCGGAAGCAGCCGCAAGCAGCAAAACAAAAAAACCCGTGCTTTACAGCTGGGAACACCTGTCCCCCTACTTACAGTGCCGTATTTCAAACAGGCAACCGTGAATGACATCACTCTCCTTAGAATTTCTCAGAGACATAGAGAACGCATGTTATTGAAGTCTCTTCAAAATACTGGTCCATATTCTGCAATGCTGTGTTATGCAATGATACCAGACTATTTACTAATTTCATGGTGTGGAATGGTGTCCTATCACGGAGGACCAAATAAGGCGGCTCTCCCCAGAAACCTGTTGCATAAGGTTCATCGCTACCTGCTCGAAAGTTTCATGGAAATGTCCATAGGAGGATTTCCGCTCCATCTCAGAATACATTAACAAACTGTTCCAGTAAAAGGACCAGCAATGAATGCATGCCAAGTCCTTAGGACAAGTTAATCATTAATAAATGCTTCCTTTTAAAATCATGCTCTATCTTTAAAGGCACACTCACCAGACGTTCCTTCACCAGCTGGGGTACCACCTTGGGAGGGTCGGGAGGTTAATGACTCCAGGGTGATAAACAGCTCCTGGCTGTCTGCTAACAGGGTTTCTCGGCTTGCCTGCTGCTGCTCCGTGATATTTCCGTCCTCATCACCTTTGTCGTCATCTGAATCCTCCTCATGCCTGATGATTATCCCATCGGTGGAGTCCATGGAGACCGGTGCGACGGTGGTGGGGGTGCCCCCCATTATCTGATTCAGTTCATTGTAGGACCGGCATGTCCGCGGCATGTCTCCCAGAGTGTCCATTTGCCTCTTTGCTTTCTTGAACGCTTGCTTCAGCTCCTTAATTTTCACGCGGGACTGCTGGGCGTCCCTGTTGTGGCCCCTTTCCAGCATGGCCTTGGAGACCCTGGCAAACGTGTTGGCATTCCGTTTGTTGTTACTGAGTTCCAACATCACGGATTCCTCTCCCCAGATAGCGATCAGATCCAGCACCTCATGATTGGACCATGCTGGTGCTCTTTTCCTCTGGTTGGTCTCCTGTGCTGCTGAGCTCTGCATGGTGGTGGTTTGTGATGCTGAGCTCTGCATGGCGGCTTATGCTGCTGAGCTCTGAATGGCGACTGACCTGTGCAGGTGAGCTCGCCACACTGGCCAAACAGGAAATGCAATTCAAATGTTCCCGGGGCTTTTCCTGTCTACCTGGCCAGAGCAGCAAGTTGAGAGTGCTGTCCAGAGCGGTCACAGTGGAGCATTGTGGGACAGCTGCTGGAGGCCAATAACGTCCCCATGCATCCTCACTACTCCACAATCGACCCAGAGAGGTCGATTTCAGTGCTACTCCTCGTTAGGGAGGAGTAAAGAAATCGATTTTGAGGGCCCTTTAAATCGACGCAAATGGCGGCCATGTGAGGATGGGTGCAGTTTTATTTCTACTTAACGACACTAAAGTCGACGTTAAGCCGTAGTGGGGACCAGGCCTAAGGGTGGGCAGAAGAATGCCAGGAGCTGGGAATCTGGGTGGGTTAGTGCATCCTATGTGGACAATGAGGAAACTGAGGTCAGAGATGTCAAGAAGGGGCAAAAAGGAGAACTCAGGAAGAGAGGGAGACCTGGAGCAGAGCAAAGTGAGAAAATTGAGAAAGATGGGGATGTGAAGAATGGAGGCTAATCAGAGGCAGAAAGAGCATGTTTGGAGCACAAAAGAGACTGGAGGAAGAGGAGAGGGGAAATGGGCGAAAAATATAGGGGAACATGAGCAGGGAAAGTGATAGGAGAGGGAAGCGGTAAGGGAAAGAGCTCCCCCACCAAAGGTTAGGAGAAGGAAAGGGAGAGTCCTTGCCTGGAAGCCAAAGGGAACATCAATATTTCTGTCTTCATTTTGGTTCTGATTCAGCAAGATAATTGAGCACATGTCTAACTTTAAGCACCTGAGTAGTCTCATTGTATGTGAAAATGTAAACTTTTAACAGCAAGGTTAACTGCAGGAATGAAGAACAAAATGTGTTTAGATTTAAGTTAAGTAAAGGGTTAAATTAGTTCAAAAAGAAAAAATACATATTTTTGTAGGTCATATAAAGTGCAGATCAGTTAGCAGTCATGGGAAGGCTCTGAAAGAATGAGGCTTAGCTGGAAATACTGGACCTGACAGGTAACTGATAGAAGATAGAAGACAGGGCCCCAGTTATCAGCGATAGTTAATAATAAGGAAGGATTGTGCATGTTGAACTAATAATGACCCCAAACTGCCCAAACCCTGGTTTTTGAGCTAAAATGAGCAATCTGCAGTTACGTCATTTGTTCGCTAAAGTACAAAAGAGTAAATTCTTCAATGGTTTATTGCTAATATCTGCCTGACCAAGCTGGAGCTGACCAACATGGTCTAAGCACACCTGGATTTAGCCCTTTCATATCTTGATCAAATATTTATTAATGTCTGGTACTATCTGAACGTATTAACTGCTGATTGGTTAGGCTTTTAGTCATGTTTAGCGCAACTGTATACATACCATTCAGCCTTTGGACTTGACTTAATTTAAACGGTTGTTAGTCTCTGGTGGCATCCTATAGTACTACTACTAGCAGTAGTAATTCCAACATTCACCAGGTATTTAATTTTAAGTATTGAAAACAAAGTGGGGATAGGCAGCTTCCCCTAGGGGCTCAAAATCAGAAGGTAGCATAAAAAAGTTTAATTTATTATTTGTTTCAACCTCATGAGTTTTAAGCAAAAACCATGAGTTGGGAAGAGATGGCCTGTCTCATTTTTACAGTGTGGGATTGGCAATAAATAATTTTAATCAATAAAACACTTCTTCGGTGACCCTGGACAGAAGGTTAGGAAAAGTTCAACACAAGTTAACAATTATATGGCACTTGCTATAGGAATTAGTATTCCCATCACTTATCTAACATTTATGCTAGCTACAAAATTAGGCTCCAATCATGCAAGCTGTACCATGTAGGTAGATCCCTGAGTCCACAAGAAGCCCCTTGACCCCAGTGGGGTTCTTCAAAGACAGAACCCTACAAGGTCAGTGGGCTTTGTGACCAGACAGGTGTTTGCCCATAGGTACCATCTTGCTGGGTGGGGGCAGGGGGTCCTGAGTGCCTGTCACGTTACTGGAATAATTTGGTACCATATAGATCATTGGGGTACCAAATATTATGTGAAGGGGGTCATAACAGGTGTCTATGACCATATGTGTGTATCAATTTGGGAACTGAAGTTATGGATATTGGATAAAAGGTGCCTGTACTTCAAACTTAGGCTTGGCTCCTGTGAAAGCTGAGACACACTGGTGCTAACTCAAGCCCATTAAAGGGCCATCAACTGCACAATGAACTGTGTCCACACCCGAGGAGAGGAGCCTCCCCAGGAATGGGACATGCCTGTGCAAAAACTGAATCATTGAGAGTCTGGTAATTGGACCATGTGGCTGGGAACCTTCAGTTTGCAGCCAGACTCTGCATAAGGATGAGGAGGGTCTTCACCCACAGGAGGAAGTCTATAAAGCCTGGAAGAACATTCCCCATTTTGTCTTTTACCTCCAGTCTTCAGCCTGCCTTGTTTCCAGCTTTGGATGGAACTTTGCTTCTCAGGGAACTCTGGACAAAGGTACTGACCCATCTCTGCAGGAGATGTTTTCCAAAGACTTTGATTGAAACCTACAGTTTATTCTACAGCTGCAAGACTGAACCAAGAGATGTACCATTACTGCATGTAATTGATTTTCTTTAACCTTTCCTAACCCTCACCTATGCCTTTTTCCTTATACAATAAACCTTTAGATTTTAGATTCTAAAGGATTGGCAACGGCGTGATTTGTGGGAAGATCTGATTTGTATATTGACCTGGGTCTGGGGCCTGATTCCTTGGAATTGGGGAGACCTGTTTTCTTTATTTGGGGTATTGGTTTTCATAACCATTGGTCCCCAGGATAGGTGGCTGGTGGTGGTGATACTGGGAAGCTGGAGTGTCTAAGGGAATTGCTTGTGTGACTTGTGGTCAGCCAGTGGGGCAAAACCAAAGTCTTTTCTGTTTAGCTGGTTTGGTTTGCCTTAGCGTGGAAAACCTCCAGCTTTGGGCTGTAGTTGCCCCTTTGGAAGCAATCTGTCCTGATCTGACACTCACAGTTGGATCCCACCAGGAACAGCACCGTCACAGTGCCTGATCCTGGATTTGTTTTATTCCAATCAAAATGCTATTGACTCACTTGAAGTAGGATCAAGCACATGCATGGTCTTCTTTTCAGCAAAACATTATGCAGTTTTTAATCCAATTTTTATTTGTTGTAGCTCTTCTAGCCACATTTGCATAACTACACCAATTCATTTTATGTCCCATAAAATCCTGACACTCTTATGAATGTTTGACTGACAACAGTCAGCAATTGTTAGAAATAGTTATTTGAACTGGCCTTTGCAGTATCTAGTAGGAAAAGTAATAGTTATGTGCTTAATAAAGCAACGATTTCCAATATTGCAATTTAATGATATAATGACTGCGGTGTTTTTATTACACCATATGGATCTCTCTTTTCATACTAAATATAGCACTAGAGAAGAATAACCTGATATTACTGAACAATTTCAGTTACAACTTGTTAAATGAGAAGTTACAAAATAAATATATAAAATGTTTCAAAATGGTTTCTGCTATGTTTTCATCAGCATGATGTAAATTAATGTAAACCAGTTTGGGAGAAATAATCAAGAATTCAAAGAATCATAAAAATGAAGGGCTGGAAGAGACTTTGAGAGGTCATCTAATCCAGCCCCCTACACCAAGGCAGGACCAAGTAAACCTAGATCATCCCTGACACATGTTTGTCCAACCTGTTCTTAAAAACTTCCAATGACAGCAATTCCACAGCCTTCCTTGAAAGTCTATTCCAGAGATTAACTACACTTATTTTTAGAAAGTTTCCCTAATATCTAACCTAAATCTCTTTTGTTGCAGATTAAGTCCATTACTTCTTGTCTAACTTTAATGGACATAAAAAACGAATGATCACTGTCCTCTTTCTAACATCCATTAATATATTTGAAAATGTTATTAGGGGCACTAATCCTTTTACAAGACTAAACTGGCCTAGTTTAAATCTTTCCTCAAAGGTTAGGTTTTCTAAATCTTTTAGCAATTGTATTGCTTTCCCTCTGGACTCTCTCCAGTTTGTCCACATCTTTCCTAAAGTGTGGCAGACAGAATTGGACACACTACTCCAACTAAAACTCACCAGTGCACAGTAAAGCAGGACAATTACCTCCAGGTCTTTCATGTAACAGTCTTGTTAATACACCCCAAAATTGTATTAGCCATTTTCACAGCTGCATCACCCTGTTGGCTCATATTTAACGTTGATCCACTATCACCCCCAGATCCATTTGAGCAGCACTGCTGTCTATACAGGTATTCCCCACTTTTTATGCAGGACTAAGAATCATATTAGTCATTGGAATCTACATCACTAGACCAGCTAATCCAGAGATGGTTGGGCCTGGTGTGAACAAGGTTGGAGTAGAATTGATGTTTGCTCTGTAGGAACATGAACTGGCATCACTTGGCAGGCTCACAGGGGAATCTAATGTACAAGGATCCTCCCCCGCCATCCCCAGCAAATAAATAAATAAAAGTCCAGAGGTTAGTGCAGTCCCCAGTATCTAGTAACTTCCAAGGGACAGTCACAAAAGCAGAAAAAGAAAATCTTGTAATTTAAAAAAGCTGTTCCATCATGCCCCACTCAGTCACTTGATCAGAGAATTTGAGGGATCAAGCAGAGGACATAATACTAGACTCACAGGCCAGAGGGTTTTCTAATCACGAATTCTTCAGTATGAGTATGTCTCCAAATTCAAATACAATACACCTCCTACTTCAAATGTTAAAAGAAGCTCCATTCCCTGCAGCAAAACACTTCCTGATCCATGGAGCCCTACTACTGCCCTTGGGACAGAGCCCAGATTTAAAGAGTGAGAGAGGTAGAAATATGGAATGGTATTTTAAAAAGCACTCAGTGATAGCTTATCTCTGCCCTCACTGAAATCAATGATAAAACTCCAACTGACCTCAATGGGAGAAAAGTTAATCCACCACTGAGAAATTTTGAAAACCCCACCCATAGAGTTGTGGCATTTTACACAGCTTGGTATAGTACAAACACTTTTTTCAAAATGAAAAAAATGGCTACATTTACTGAAAAAGATCTTACAGGTGAGCTTATCGCAGTTGAATGCTATGTCCACAGGCCTCTCCCCTTTTTCTGTTTTGTCACTGTGGGCTAGTAAATGACTTTGGGCTGCTTGGCCAGTCATTCTCCCTTCCACAACAATCACTTTGAGGATAAGAAGCCTGCTGTAGCACCAAGGGAGAAACAGCCATCTGAGCTATTGTGTTCTAGAGTGTCATCTGTGATATGACATTATAGGAGGTAGTTTAACCACAGACTTCCCTTAAGGAGGGAAGCAGGGAAAAAGCATCCAGCTGTGTAACTACTGTAAAGCAATTCTCAGAGAAGACTCCCCTCCCTCAGGATATGAAGAAGTGGCTATGTCCCAGCATAAATTCATGGGTGATTTAAAAAAAAAATCAACGTAAACATAGAGCTTATTTTTAATAGAGATTTAATATTAGCTCCTTAAAAGGACAATGTGAGAGATGCACCATGTATCACTGTGTGATTACAAAGAGCAAAAGTAGGAAAAATCATATTTCAGATATGTAGAGGCTATTTTTAATTAAAGATCACAATATAAACAACAGCAACACACTCTGTGAAAAACATCTAACATGTATATATGCAAGCCAAAGAAGAGAAAGTAAATAATATACTTTGAATAACACGTATTGGTGGTTCGGCCTAGTGTTTGGAACTAGAGCAAAAAAGGACCGGGAACCACAGCCAAAAGCCAAACCCAGAGTCAGGAACCAGCAAGAAGGCTCAGAGACAGAGTAAATTAGTGTGAAACAGAGAATCAGGCTGGGGCAAGGACTCAGCAGACCAGGGAAAACATTGGGGAGGGAGGAATATAGCTGCACACATAAGCACTGAATAGTTAGCAACATACTATTACACCTGGACTTAAGAACACACCTGCTGGCTCCCTTCAGCCAATTAGGCAGGTTGGCCAATGGGGCAGTCTTGGTGAAACCCCTCTGTGCTCATTAGTCAGCTCAGAGACTGAGCTAGACAGTACCAAGCTCACCTGCAGGACTTCATTTCTGAACCATACCAGAGTTTCTGACAAAAGGTGGCTTGATACTAGAGTGGACTGGGCCAATTAGCAAAAGCCCATCATCTGAGGCTAGAGTCAGTTACAGCCTGCCTTTCCCATGGCTGCAGATAGAGCCTCATGTTTGGCAAGATAAACAAGAAGTGATGATCTTTCTGGTCATCTTAATATGACCTGTTCTAAGCTTGTCTTACCTGCAATTGTCTTATCCAGTAGCTTTCAATTCCCTTGTAGCAATTCTTATCTTTCTTAAACCTGGCCTTACTAAGTTCCATGGAGGTCTGGATGAGGTTTTAGGGAGCAGTTTACAGCTACTTGAAGGAATGCTGAGTATGGTGTTTTATTTTACCCTTGATCCAGTAAGGTAAAACAAGCTGAGGGGATCAGGTGTTTTAGGACAGTGAGCTAGATAGAAGACTTCTCAGCCTATTTGTGAGGAAATGAGGGGCTAGCTATCAAATATATTGTTTCATGGGAACCTGTCAGGTGCCAGTTGTGTACCTGCTCTCATTTTCTCTCTCTCTTACATTCACTTAAATCAGTCTTACTGTAAGTCAGCTTCTGCTGTGGCAGGCACTAGAAGGAATTGAAGATCTTAACACTGGTTACTCAGTACACTGGATTACACCTTCCTGTGTCAGGGAGACCTACTGATCCTCAGAGGAATTCACCACGAGGGATGGTAGGAAGTGGTACACCCACTCTTTCTTCAGGACTGTTCGGCTGGAAGGGCAGCTTTTATGTATGACTGGGTTTCCCAGAGCTTTTGTTTTACTAGGAATTATTAAGGGGTCTTCTGAATCAACACAACCTTTGGCTATTCTATGTCCCCATCCAGGACAGCCCTGCCCACCTTTTGCAGCTGTGCTGGTTCCCTCTGAATCTCCGCAGCCCCCTAACCTCCCCTCCCATTCCCACATGGCCCTTTTGTGCTGCCAAAAGCATTTTAACTCACCAGACTGTTGTGATACTGCATCCGTTTCTTCATTGCCTTATGGACCTTTCCCGGATCTGGACCATTGTTTTGTAAAGGACCTACTATATATAATTAATGCATTCCATTTACTGCAACTAATTTGTTATATAACAGAAATCTACCAAATACTTTCCCTCCAGATTACAAAAAAGAGGAGATGATATGCATTAGAGATCATATAGTTAATGAATATTTTTGACATCTGATAGAATTCAGGGGCCTAACTTCCTTACCCTTTAAAAAAAAATCCTAGCTTTAGCCACTAAACTGCACAATTTGGTTTGGTTGTTCAGGGAAAGATTTACAAAAGTTGGGAGTTGCCAACTGCCATTTGTGTCTTTGAATATCTTCCCCTTCATATGTTAAATAAAACTGAAGTTGTCACAGAGGGTCGGCCCTTTAAGGAGGAGTTGGGCCCTGCCTCACCTGGGATTAATCAACTGCCTCAGGACTAAGGCTGAGAGATCAGAAAATAAGTGATACAGTAGACTCTGGATTATCCAGGATGGTAGGGAAAAAAATAATCCTGGTTAATAAAATCCTGGATAATCACCATCCATAGGAAATATGGGGAGAGGGGGTTGATTCACCAGCCATCCTGTGCCGGGGGAGGAGGTGTTGGTTCACTGGCTGCCCTGCACCCTGGTGGGGTTTTTTTGTGTGTGTGCTTGGGGCGGCAGCAAAACCAGAGCCGGCCCTGCAAGTTGTGCGTATTTTTTCTGACATCCTGGTTAATCCACATCCTGGTTAATCCAATCCTGGATAATCGAGAGTCTACTGTAGTTTGAAAACTACTTGGTTCTCATAGAAGCCAGCAAGCCACTCAGTCAGGTAAACTTGCAGGATGGGGAAGAACTGAGGACCAGGTTCACAAAGTACTTTGGTATCTAAAAAGTCAGGTGCCTAAGCCCACTAAATAGAAGCCAGATAGTCTAAAAACTACTGCTCATTTGCTATCTCTCATTGTAAGAACCTATGTTTTGTGGCAGAAAGACCTCAATTTGATGAAAAAAGAATATTAACAACAATGTGAGTTTTAAGTCTTGACAAACTTGTTTGTACCTTTACTGAATATTAAGATATAACTACAAGAGTATAATAGGCAGGATGCCTGGAAATATGGCAATGCATATGTTTAGCTGATTGTGTTACAACATGTTAAAGCTAATCAGAGAAATTCCAGAAGGTTTCTGCTCCTATCTCCCAAGGGTAAGCGAGCATCAGGCAGACAAACCATGTAAACACGTCTAGGAAGAAAGCTGATTGTAAAAAGAATGTAGAGTTGTGTTATCAGAATAATAAATCTAGTGGTAAAGTGGACTTATTTCACCCACTCATACACACTTTTTTCTTTTAAAAGAAAAACCCAGCCCAGCCCCCCTGCCAGTAAGGGGCCTCCCCCTACTCCCCTCCTCAGACCAGCTCCACCCCACCCCCTGCCGGGGGATCCCAGGACCTTTTAAATGGCCCGGGGCAGTAGGGACGGCCCAGCCCCGGGTTCTTTAAATAGCTGTCAAATTTCTTGTTTTGCTAAACTAAATACTGTTGGTAAGTTTTCAAACAAAATTACTTGGCATCCCTTTCAACCCATTTCCACCAGTGAATTTGTGCAAAGCTGCCTAAATCCTGACACAGCCCCACACCCGGGGCCGTCTCTAACTTTTTTGCCACCCCAAGCAAAAAAAAAAAGGGGGGGCAAGCAGGGCCGGCGACAGAAATTTGGGGGCCCCCTACTCTGATAGTTTGGGGCCCCCTCAGCCCAGGCGCCCCCCCCCAGCCCAGCCAACAGCGGCTGGGGGGCCCCCCAGCCCAGCCGCCCCCCCAGCCCAGCCGACAGCGGCTGGGGGGGCCCCAGCCCAGCCGGCCCCCCCCCCAGCCCAGCCGGCGCTCCCCCCCCCAGCTGACAGCAGCTGGGGGAGGAAGCCCAGCCGCCCCCCCCCCAGCCCAGCTGACAGCGGCTGGGGGGTCCCCAACTCAGCCCAGTCGCTCCCCCCCCCCCCCCCGCCCAGCCGGCTGCAGCGGGAGCGAGAGCCCGGGAGCGGCGTGAGCCGCCCTTGCTGCTTCCCCCCCACCCCCCGCCCTTTCTCCCCACGGACTGCGGCTCCTGCCGGGGACACACGCTCGTTCGGAGGAGAGCCGCGCCAGATGACTATGGGTAGAGCTGTACCGGGGCCCCCCTAAAGTGCGGGGCCCGGTACAGCTCTACCCATAGTACCCCCCTGTTGCCGGCCCTGGGGGCAAGCGCCGTCAAAGCAAAAATAAAGGGGAATCCAGAATGTGCCACCCCAAGATTGCCCAGAACACTGCCCCTTAAAATGTGCACATGCTTCCTCTTCTCGGCTGGTGCCTGGAGCCGGCCCTGCCCACACCTAATGAGCTGCTCTGAGCCCCAGCACAAGATAAAGCCTTAGCAGCCCTAAATCAGCATTCCCAAATAGCATGTTGCTCTATGTTGCCAGTACAGCTTACAGGCTTGGGCCCCACACAAAATACACTGATGTGGCCAAGAGTTGTGTGTATGTGCATTTCTTGAAGCAGGGACATAAACCTGACTGCCCCCATTGCAGATAAGGCCCTAACATTCGATTATAGAGTCAGTGTCTTTATTTTTCTTTGACCCAAAGCTCCTCTGCATTTCACTTCTGGCTAGTTTGGTGATTCTCTACTGCTGGCTTCCAACAGTCCCATCTTTAAGCAGCTATATTTCCCCTTGCATTATATGGGAGCCTGGTTGCTTAATTTGGAGCTCAGAATCTTACTAGGGAGCAGAGCACCCAGGGGTTAGGTGTTGTAATGCCTAAGTACCATTGTGAATCTAGTTCATGGTTAACATTTGACTCCCAGGCAAATGGTCTGTGCACTGAAATCCTGCACATCTCAGATAGACTTGCAGAAGACAATAGGTCAGAGGGAGGACATGGTTCATATGTTGTATGTGTTAGTTTTAGGTTTAATTAATTAAAACTATTTGAGTTTTTGAAGAGAAAGGGACTAGAATCTTGTCTGGAGTGTGTTCTTTCGGTGCCCAGACTAGTGAGTAAGTCCACCGGCTTACAGACGCCCTGACACTTCACGTCTTGCTTTTTGATCTGTGTCCCACAACCATTCAAAGGTATATGATTCTTTCTTTTCCTCCTCTTCTTTTCTAAGTATCTTTGCTCCTAAGCTTTTCTTTTAAGTTAGAAGCTGAATGTTTTGACTGAAGTCTGGAAAACATCTGTAACAGGGTGGCAACTCACCCCCGTGGCACCTCCTGCTGGTTCCTCAGGGAATTAGCTTCCCAGCATCCGGAGCACCCTCTGCAGTCCGATGTCCCGCTTCTGCTCTGGCCCCGTGCCCCTCCCGGACCCCGGTGCCCTCTAACTGAGGGTGCTGCACCCCTGCAGTACCCCCTCAGGTTTAAGGGTCTCCCCTCCCTGGGGAACTCTCCACCCCCTATCCCCACCTTGCCTCAGACTAGGCAACTGCCAGTCACCACTTGCCCCCGCTCACTGAGGCAGACTGCAGTATCATTGCCACTCATCACTGGCAAGGGGGGTTGGCCTGCTGCTTCTACCCCTCTAGTTATGGGCTGCCCCTCGCAACCCCAGTGCCCCTGGGTGGGGCCTTCTTCTAGGCCCTGCAGCCTGGGGCTCCCAGGGTAGAGCTTCCCCAGCTCCTCGTGCCTAGCCCCAGCCCTGCACCACCCAGGACACTGCTCAGGCTCCCAGCACCTAGGCCTGTCTGCCTTCTCCCAAGAGAAGGGGACTCTCTCTTCTGTCTCCCTGCCCCGCAGCCTTTTTATCCAGGCCTGCGAGTGTTTGGGGCGTGGTCAACCAGCTGAGCTACTCAATCAGTCGGAGTTTTGCAGGCTCCCAGCCACAACCCCTTCCTGGGTCGTTCCAAGCCTTTCAGGCTAGGAGCATGTGTTCACCCCACTACAACATCTTTTATTTGTTTTTTAAGAAAAATACTTTGCCATACTATTTATATTTTGACATGCTTTTTCAAGTCTCAAACTGACAATTGACAAACTACAGTGAATTGTATTAAAAGATGTCATATAATAAAACAGCAATTAAGAAAAGGAGCCAAGAACTAGTTTCTTCTCATGGCATACATGGTTGGTAGAAAAAAGTCTTGACAGAAAATGTGATTTTTTTTTTATTAAATTAAATTTTTCATCAAAGTACCTGCTTCATACATAAGTCTTTTCTTGGTCACAAAACCAAATGCTGAAAAAATGAAATACGTAAGCTGAAAAACAAAATCTTTCTATTTAAAAACATTCCTCATGGGAGTTGTAGTCTGGTTGTCTCATGTCCCTGGGCTTCCTGAATACACTACATCTTCCATGTTGCACTGAATCCCTTCTCCAAGATGGGAGACCATGGTGCATCATGGAAGATGTAATCTGAGCAGGCAACTGGCCTATTGATGAGAATGGGAGCCTAAGACACCCAAACTACCCTCCCATTGGGCACCCAGCAACATTTTCAAATATTTGGCCAAAATATTTTGGGTTTTGAATTTCCATCAAATAATTAAAAAATTGCAGGGCAAGGGGAGGAGGGGAAAGTGCAATATTATAATACCTGAACTCCTGGATAGTCAAATTTGCCAGAACTATTTTCTGAAGAAAATACACCAAAAGAATTCTGATAGAGTTCACTTAAATCATAAAGTTCAAGGATGGGAGAAGACAGAAACAGTGTGTACTACACTATTCAGTAATGTTCATGAAGATTCCTTCAGCTCACCACATACAGATATCTTTCCACTTGTTCCTGACCCTTTTTAAGGTTAATAACGCCAATTGATCTGACTGTGAAAGGTTCTTACACCAAAATCCAGCTACACAGGACTAACTCTTTGGAGTTCAATATCTTGTGGAGGTTCCCGGGGTCGATGACAAGGACACTCACACTGAGGGTGAAGTAAAGCCTTACATATCTTTATTCAAATAATCAACACATCTGGAAAAGACCCAAGCCACAGAAAAAGAGAGAGATAGTACAATATTGGGGTCATCTGTGGTAACATTCTTTGCATGAACTCTTAGAACTGCATACTCACACCCTTTCTTGAGGTCCTGGTGGTAAGAGACAAAGGAGCCAGTCCTCCCTCTGGCATGCCACAGTGTCCAATGGTTCAAGTTCCTCAATGAGTTGAAGGGTCAAGTAGTAGAAAGCAGACAGTGAAGGAAGAAGCCCCCCAAAAAACAAACTATGGACTACATGGTGGCTGTTCTATTATAGGCCTTGAGCATCATCTGCTCCTGCTCAGTCCTCAATACCCAAATTTAGCCTTTTCTCCCTCAGAATACTGAGTTGCACTTATTCTATATGTCCACATATTAATATGGGTAACTGCCATCTTAGCTCATTATCATTCACCACCCCTTGCTTAAGCAGATTTGTGGTTATTACTTTCATGTTCCTTGTGGTAGCATTTATTGGTACATTCTAACTCCTACCATTGAGCAAGCTCTCCTTAGTTCTCAAAATCTAAAGGTAACCATTAGGGTATGTATCTATGCCAAAGGTTACAGCCTACTTAATCACACTTATGCTAATTTATGCTTCAACTAATGTCTTACAGGATACAGGCCTGTAGGTTTCTTGCATTACCGCCGAATATAATGAAAGCAGCTAAATAGAATGAAGGCAAGCAAGTGAATATAATAGGCAAACTTGCCCTATGGCTACACACTTGATAGCCTCTTAACTTGTTTGGTGTTAGAAAACTATTTAGACTACTAATAAATGCTGTGTGGGTGCTCCACTTACCCATTTAACTATCTCCAAAGCTACTAGTGAAACCTGTATCTAAAACACTTATGGCCAGATTATGTCACCCTTATTCACGTTGTGTTGCCTCTTACTGTGATTTTAATAGAACTATTCACAAAGGGAAACCAACAGACCACCACTGGCCATCACCCACAGTCCTCAGTTAAAACATCTCCAACACATCATCAGTGATCTACAACCCATCCTGGACAACGATCTCTCACTTTCACAGGCCTTGGAGGCAAGCCAGTCCTTGCCCACAGACAACCTGACAACTTGAAGCAGATTCTCACCAGCAACCACACACTGCACCATAGCAACTCTAACTCAGGAACCAATCCATGCAACAAACCTCGATGCCAACTCTGCTCACATATCTACACCCAGCAAGACCATCACAGGACCTAACCAGATCAGCCACACCATCATTGGTTCATTCACCTGCACATCTACCAATATAATATATGCCATCATGTGCCAGCAATGCCCCTCTGCTATGTACATCTGCCAAACTGGACAATGCCTACGTAAAAGGATAAATGGACACAAATCAGAGATTAGGAATGACAAAACACAAAAGCCTGTAGGAGAACACTTCAACCTGCCTGGACATACAAAAGCAGACCTAAAGACAGCCATATTGCAGCAAAAAAACATCAAGACCAGACTTCAAAGAGAAACTGCTGAGCTCCAGTTCATCTGCAAATTTGACACCATTAGGTCTGGACTTAATATTGACTATGAATGGCTCGCCAATTACAAAAGCAATTTCTCCTCTCTGGGCATTCACACCTCCAAATGACCTGCTGGAAGTGGACCTCACCACCCTCTCTGATTGAATTTACCTTGCTTTCTTGCCTGCATATTTATACCTGCCTCTGGAGATTTCCATAACATTCATCTGATAAAGTGGGTCTTAGCCCACGAAAGCTCATGATCCCTAAAATCTGTTAGTCTATAAGGTGCTACAAGACTCTGTCACTTTTGTGGAATAAGGTACCACTCAATATGTGAAAGGTATCAGAATCTGGCCATTATACCTCAGTGTCTTCCATGAGGCTGATATGTGTTATGGGTCTCATTCCAAAGCCCACTTAAGTCATTCAATTGATTTCAGCTGTTTTGAATTTGGTCCAAGAGGAGCAGCATTATAATCGTCTTTGCCTTTTGAGGGTCTGATCCAGTTCCTATTTACACTGATGCCAAGACTCCCATTGACTCCAATGGGTGTTGGATAAAGGCCCTAAAAGAAGTATCTTCCTTCCTGGGAGTTGGAGTTCAGAACAAAGAGTCTTGCTTTACCAGTGTTTTTTCTTTAAGTGTCTGGAATGGCTATTTGAGGGGCAGTGGAGGGTCAGACATGCTAGTGAACTCCATTCCATTGTGCTCCTCAGAATTTTGACGCCAATTATGACTGTGTTTTCAACAGATGCCCAAGTATGTGGGATTAATGCTCACTAAGCCTTATTCTTTCCATAATACACTTGTGAGGGAAGGTGTAATTTACCCAAAATTTTGCCTGATAACAGATGCACAAGTTCACCTTAGGGTAAATATTATATTGGCATAGAACAACCATGGGCAGTAAGTGGGGGAGGAAGCCTATGGAGCATTAGAGGTTGCGCTTTCCCCAAATCTCTCTTAAGACTTCATTTTAAGGAATATATAATGACTTCATTGCTTTTTAAAAAGATATATGTGAGACTATTCAGGATACATTTGCATAGATCTTCCTGGATCTTGCTTATATCTACTTAATGTATAAATAGTACTGTTCTGTGGAAAAAACACACCGAAAAATATGAAATGAACTAACAAGCACGGACACATTAGGCAATAAAAACAAATTTGCCAAGGCAGCTTTGTAGTGCCCTTAAGCTAAAGATGACAGGATAAATCTGTTTGCTAAGTTGTATTGCTAGTCTTTAGTAGTAGATAAAGAATAAACATTTTGGAAACATACTTTATTATCAAATTACTTGACTTTGTCCTAGGGCCACCTCCTGCTCACCCAGTCCAATCTAATGGGCCTGCTTGCAGGAGTAAAGCAATCAGGATTTGGACCTGTTATGTTCTTCCAAACATAAAGAGCAACCACAGGTTTTCAGCCAGAATGAATTTTATTTTACAGTGAGGGCTAGTTAGACTCCTATTGGCTTCAATGGGCTTTGGTTCCATGTGGCCCTAAGGGCTTGTAGACATGTAGAAATGTACTGGTATACATACCAGTTATATCTCTATAGTTATACCAACATAGGTCCCCCTGTGGTATTCACATTTTGGAATAAGAACATCCACATTCCCTGGTTTAGCTTACATCTCTTGGAATCCAGTTTACTCTAAACTGGAAAAGGGTGCTCTTTTTCAAGCATGGGTATCTACAGGGGGGGAGCTATATTGGTATAACTGTAGTTGTAGAGGTGTGCTGTTAAACATCCCCTAGACAAGACCTAAGAGAACAAAACAAGAAAGGAAGGTTCCCATTAGAGAATATACTTTGTGAATGTCTCCTCTGCATGAGGCTGCATCTGAATACAAAATGGCAGCTGCCCCTACTATAGCTTGGAGGGAGGGTTCTTTCTATTTCAATTTGCAGCACCCAGAAAACAAGATATAACAGATATACCACACTCGTTAATACAAATACAGATGATGTATTAGTTGGTTGGCACAAGCTATGAGAAGAAGTACACTTGGGTCAGTACAGAACATGCACAGAAAGATTTTCCCAGCCACTAGGAATCTTTAGGGGATCCTAGAGTGTAGTTACTTTTAGAGTAACAAACTCAGTGTTTATATATATTTATAGTAATTTCCCTTGTCAATATTTTTCTGGATTATAAATTGCTGCTTATTGGGGGGGGGGGATGCAGGAATTGTATGAAGATTGCAGGTTTCAATTCACAGTGCTTTTTATTTCCTTTTGCACTGAACTATGCCTTTAACATTTTTCATTTCTTTTTGGGTTTAGAGAACTGTGTCTTTGCTTCAGAGTGGAAACCAGGTGTCACTTTTCAGTTTAGCACAGTTTATACCTGAAACAATAAATGGAAGAAAATGAGACCTCACTCTATGTTTGTAAGTCAGAGACAGTTTATTCAAGCAATTGCAAGGGGAGGAGCCTCAGCAAATATCCAACATACAAGCGATTTAAAACCAATATGTATACCCCTTGTTACATACATTAATGTAAACAGCTGTGTCCTGTTTATACATTTCCCTTCCTGATGTCTTACTTATCTCAACATTTCCTGCTACAGTATCATTCAATTGTTACCTCAAGGCAAGGCCAAAAACAGCTTCGCTTATAACTTTCCCATACACTCAAGTCCTGCTTTACAAATCTCACGTTATTGGGGTTAGAGTTAGCCTGACTTTTGCTCTGTCTCTAACAAACTAATATGGCTGCATACAAATCCCCTTTTTCCCTTATCACACTTCCACAGACCCACGCTTGTGAAAAACTTAGGCTAGCTTCTTTAACTATCTGAAATGCTAAGCATATCTGGTCCAAACCTTGGCCAAGATTTGTAGCAGAACCTCAAATCAGGTGAAACTCAGATGCTTTTGAGTTTCATTGCAAAAGTTTCACACAGCTCAAGAATGAACTAGATTTGCCTTCTGAAACAATGCCAAAAATGATCTTGTAATAAAGCCATAAGCACAAACACACAAAATTGCCGGCTAACAGATTTGCACTGGAATAGAATATAGGACCTTCAGTTCTAAAGGCAGATGCCCATAACATGTGACACAAATGTGAATATCTATTAGTTGGCAAGTGTACTAAGGGTTTATCATACAATCTAATCAGCCTTCATAATAAGAATAGATGATAAGGCCATCCACACTGCTATTTTATTACCAAACATGAAGATCTAGCCTGAAAATGCTAAAGACACTCAATATGAGGCTCTGTAAATAGTCACTTAATTTCTTCTTTTGTTAGCAGAGAACTTTTTCCAACAAACTGACAACAATAGAGAATCATATAGGACAATCTATTCAGTGAAGAGATGACTTATGACTTAAGGTACAATCTCTAGATATGGCAATAGACCAGCTCTCTATAAACAGTTAATTAGAAGCACTATTATCAAAGGCAGACATTTGAAGATTTCTACTTAAAAGTCCACAGAGTCAGTAAGGGACAGTACTGAGGAGAGAGCCTTTCCTCCATTTCTTCCTTTTCCAGTCTCCTCATCTCTAAAACATGATTGAGTTTCAGGGCTCAGGCTACTGTACAATACCCTTCACCCTTCCATGTGTCAGAAAGAAGCTCTGGAATTGAGCCTCCGTATTCTCTGAAGCAAAGTGGATGAGCCAACCCATTCTAATGCACACATCTTCCTGAATTTTTATCCTGTTTTCTGTGGAGACAGTGGGGAATATAATAACTTTGCAATTTAAATGTGATGAACAATATGAGAGTTCCACTACTGAATTATAAAAATTTCATTTTGGACAAGGTCCATTTAAATTGTTTTTCCTCCTCAGTGATCTGTCAGTGTAAAACAATTGTTACATGAATAATCCTACCACAGTTGGCATTTTCAAATCTTCCATAATTTGTATCATAAAACTCTGAACATTTTTCCAGAGAAAAAATGTTTTGCTCTCTGCTGTCAATTTAAATAAAACCTAAAATAAAGATTATTCTTACCTGGAACATTTACTGAATCTATAGAAATAGAGATAATATAATATTATTATTTTCCACTGTATATTTAAATTAGCAGGCTTGTTAGGTTTGTTTAAACCAGGTATGTGGAATTGATTAGTTTTCCATATTCTGGTACTTACACAGAACTTAGAACTCAGCTTTTGTACAGTGATTTTTAGGGGGGCAAGATTTCAATTATGTGATTTTACTATTACACAAGATATATAGGGCATATTGCTGTGATTTCAGAAAAAAGACAAGAAATATAAAAATTATACTCTGAGAGCTAGTCATGATTGGTTGATGATAAAGTATCTAGATGTGCTGTACAGACTGCATGCAGAAAGAGCTATAAACCTTGTTACTGATAAACCTGTGTGACATGTTGTACTTCCAAACAGCCCCCTGTAACCTCTATATTCATCATTTGTGTAGGGTTGTGATATCTCATCATGAGAACTCATGATCTGCAAAACTCATTATTTTGTCAAAACATGTATCATCATTGAATATGGAGTCATGACTTTTTGTGATATGGTTGCTATTTAAATATGTTGTGAGTCTGGGAGTTACACACCGTTAGTTCTCCAGTGGCAAAAGAGGAGATGACCCATAACCAGATGCATGTTAAGCGACCGCGACCGTCATCAGTCATTGACCCCAGAAGAATTGTAAACAAGAGATTTACAATTCAGTAAGAGACAGTTGCACAGGCACCACACAATAAGGTTTTCTCAACTCTGTGACTCATGCTAGATCTACACTAGGGACCTTACAGCTGCATAACTGTACTACTAAAGCTGAGCCACTGTAGGATCTCCTATATAGCCACTCTCTGCTGCCGACAGAGCTCTGTCCACACTGGCACTTTTGTCAGTGAAACTTTGTCAGTCAGAGGGATAGGTTTTTTTTATACCCCTGACTAACAAAAGTTTTGCAGACAAAACTGCTGGTGTAGACAAAAGCCTCAGCAAGGTCCACTGGGACGTGTTTGGGTCAGTATTTTTTTTATGGAAATGAATGGAGAGTATAAAATAAGCGACAGTGTCATCATGAGACCACCTCTCTCCTCCCATACCTACTTTGAAGGCAAAAAGAATGCTGGGGAGACAAAGAGTAAACTGGGGAGATTGGTCACAGGGTGAGAAGGAAATTCAGCTTGTGTATTAACCACTGTACTCTGCCTGCAACATGCAGGGATGTGAGAAATGCTTTTGATTCTAAACTTACTGTATGTGACAAAGCTTAGGATTTAGGATGCATGTTTCCTTTTTATTTCTTAGGTAACTTTTATGCTTAACACTTATAATAACTTCACATCTGTCTTTCTGTAGTTAATAAACTTATTTTAATGTTTTATCCTTACCAGTGAGTTTGTCTGAAGTGTTTGGGGAATCAGCTCAGAATACAAAGGCTGGTGCATGTTCACTAGCTTTTGAGAAAGTGGTGAACTAATTAATGAACTTGCATTGTTCAAAAGAGTTTTGAGCAGTTTAAAACAGTATATTTCAGGGGCATAAGGCTGGAGACTGGGGAGAGGGGTGGGATTTGCTGGTATTTCCCTGTGAATACTTCATGAGGGGCTTAGAGAGCATTCATGCAATTTCCCTGGGTATGTCCCTACATGTTGCTGAGTGATCGCAGAACCTTGAAAGGTTTGCAGCTTGTCACTAGCAAAGCATCATGAAAGACAGCCCAGACTGGAAAGTTAAGGGGGCTGTTCCATGGGTCCAAGCTATAAAACTCTTTGAACTATTATACACACATATAAAATTAGTACTAATAAATACAAAAAAAAATGGGCCTAATAACAAAAAAAGAAAATACCTTCCAGGCAGTTAACCTGAAAGTAAGATACAGTAGTCATATATTGTATTGTGGATATTTTAAAGAATGTAGAATTTGTGAGCACCCCATCTTGATTGAAAATGTAAAAGTGACCATGATTCTTGCTAAATAATGAAAGTCACCCATTGGTGATGAGGTGGAGATGATTTGTCAGCACACATAATGAGAAGCATTATAACAGAACTACTAGTTATTTGTTTTTAATTATTTCAGGTAATAATATGTGGCACAGATATAACATTCCACATCATCAAAGTAGTTTGGAAACAGTATCTAATTTGTTTCTAAATATATGCCTCTCTAGTGGGAGCTTTATTTACACTAGAAGAGAAATGTGTTAAAATTAGACACCCTAACATGCAATGTACCAAGACAAGAGAGGGGCTTGAATGAAAGAGGAATTAATTTAAACTCTGATATAGAGCTCCATCTAACATTGGCATTCGTATCATATAGAAGGTTTTTAAAGCTACACTATCAGGGGCCAGATTGTATCATTAAGTCATAGCTGTGCCTATAGTGCACAAAGGCTCCTGGAGGTCCTGGGAGCACTGTTATTATGCCACTCCCTAAGAGGGTGTGGCATACACTAAGTATATCTGAAGTGGAGATAGCTGTAAAAGCTGGGACTCACACGGCATAGATGTCTGTTTATTTGTTTGTGTCTGGAGTGTATAGTTTTCATTCATAAATTCCGCCTCCTGTTTATGGTACTTTATGATTCCATATATCATGACATGAGCGGTCATAATCTGAACTGAAGCAGTGGTTTTCAACATGTGGCCCATAGATAATGTCTAAGGGGTCTTCGAAAGGTGACTACGAAAATAAAGTTTCAGATCCTGGAAAAGGTATTTCATTTTTCTAATCAATCAGAAACATGTGAGTACTGCCCCCTCCAGTTCAAAACCTGGAAGAGTTGTTAACATAGAAGCCTACCATTTAATGTCCTTTGTCATGTTCCATAAAATGCCATGCAGCAAATGTGTTTTTTACAATCATTTCCTGGGGGGGTGGGAGGGGTTCGCACAAATGTGTTTGGCGCCGGGCTCACAAAAAGTTAATCCGGCCCTGGTTAGATGTCAACATGTGATGCTGAGTATCACAGTGCCTAAATCCAGTCTGTCTGTAGCATGCTTTATTTCATTTTCTGGGCAAAATGTTTTTATCCTTCAGGTAACAATATAGGAAACACAAGAGAGTCTTGATTGTTGCAATAGAAATGGATTCCTATGTGTCATAAGCATGTAGTGGCCATTTTGGCTTCCCTTTAAAGTAACTTTATTCCTATGATCTTTAGAGGTAGCTGGGTAATTCCTGGTGGCAGGCTTTAGCAAAAGGATGAATTTACACACATATTTATACTAAAGAGGTCATTGTTAAACTTGTGTTTTAAAAAACTAAATGATTCTTATGCTTTGTCTACGTATTACCACATATTAATATACGACAGGAATTTATTTGTAGGCTAGCAAAAATACCCGGCGTTGCTCGGGTCCGTCGGAGGTGGGGAGGGGGCAGAGAGCTGAGCGAGTGCGGGGTCTGTTTGGGGGGTTAGGGGGAAGAGAGGAAACCTGACACCCTCACCTCACCCCCCTGACCAAACCCGATACCCCCACCTCACTTACCCCTCGACCAACCCCGACTCACATTTTCACCCCCCCCACCCAAACCCAACACCCCGTCACCCCCCTACCAACCCCAACACCCCCTGACCAACACCCACACCTCACCCCCCATAGACCAAACCTGACACACCCACCTCACTTTCCCCCCCAACCAAACCCAACACCCCTACCTACCACCACAAACAAACCCAACACCCACAGCTCACTTACCCCTCGACCAACCCCAACCCCCTCCTCACCCCCCCAACCAAACCCAACACCCCCACCTTACCCCCCCACCAAACCCAACACCCCCTGACCAACCCCAACACCCACACCTCACCCTTCACCCACCCCGACATCTTCCCACCCCCCAGACCAAACCCAACACCCCCAGCTCACTTACCCCCCGACCAAACCCGACACCCCCACCTCACCCCCCGACCAAACCCGGACACCCCTACCTCACTTACCCTCCGACCAAACCCAACTCTGGTCCGTCAGAGGTGGGGAGGGGGCAGAGAGCTGAGCGAGTGTGGGGTCCATTGGAGGGGGGAGGGGACAGAGAGCTGAGCGAATGCGGGGTCCGTTGGAGGGGGGAGGGGACAGAGAGCTGACCGAGTGCAGGGTCCGTTGGAGGGGGGTATTATGACATCATAACTATGTCACAGAGAACAGCAGCTGCCCAGCTGATGTGATTGGCCTTTAAATAATTTCACCCCTGGGGGGCGTCAGAGGTGAGATTTGAAATTTTTTTGACTCTTACCCTGATTAGGACCCTAAGACCTATAACTGTACCAAATTTCAAGTCTCTAGCTCAAACGGTGTGGAAGGAGTAAGGGAACGTACATACACGCATACATACATGCATACACGCATACACCATTTGACTTTTATATATATAGATTGTTAATGAACATTTGAGTTTCAGTACAAAGTAATATTAGAAAGGGAATAGATGTTACTCTCACTGGGATCCTTTTCTAATGAATATTTCTCAATTGCTTTCTGGGGGATTTTGCATAGGAGACAGCTTACTGTCTTCTTACTTTCATTTACCTGCCATTTAAAGAATCAGAATAGAAGAATATAGGACTTATGTTGGATCCACATTGCCCAAAAGTCCAACAATGGCCAGTATGAAATGCTTCATAGGAAGTTTTAAAACCTCCATAATAGACAATTATGAATAATCTAAATCAACTAACATTAGTGATAGGTTTAATAGGATGGATATTGCAAGCATTACCTTGCTAAATATGATCGTCATAATTTCATTGGCTAGTGACACTGGTTATGGTTTATTGAGTTATCTACAGCAAAGGTGTTCAAATTATTTCAGAGTCAAAATGAGCAGCTTGAAGAACATGGAGACACAGTAGGATGCACAAACTGAGAGTAAAATGAGTGCTCTTTGGTCTTGGGAGATAGTCAAGACATTTATCAGCCAAAAACAGAGAAAACCCATGATTTTGGAGTTCAGGATCAGCAATGCAGAGAGGCAGATATGGAAATATACAAATGAAGTTGGACGGGGATTAATATATGGTTCAGTACCAAAAAGCAAGCTGTTCCTAACATGTGCTTAATTATTTTCAATGAGGCAATAAATCTTAAAAATTGTCACCTTCATTAATTAATGCTAACTATGGTCCAGCCAGTGCAGTTCGTCCTCAGACAAAAATACTGCTGGCTTTTCAATGGACTTTTCTCAAAGATTTGCATAAGGAACTGCAAAGTCCCGCCCAAAAGAAATAATACTATATTTCATATCTGATTTGATCCCAAGCAATTTATACTCAATATTTTTAAACAATTTGTTTAAGTTTTGCAGTATTCTACAGAAGCAAATAGCTTTAGAAAACAACTTCTTATCTGAAAAGCATGCTCTTGAATAAGTTAATGAATCAATTTTACTTCAGGAAGTTAGTGTTGTCATTAAGTAACTAAATCCTAACAAATTTCCAGGGTCAAATATTGCTCTTGAAATCCACAGCAGATGTAAGTCAAGGATTTTGTCATCAGATCAATAAAAGTGATACGTTTAGTCTTCATAATATCCATAGATTCTGAGGCCAGAAGGGACAATTGTGACAATCTAGTCTGATCTCTCATATAGCACAGGCCATAGTGTGCTCTACATAGTGTGCTAGACCATATATTTTAGGGGGGAAAAACATCAAATCTTGACTGAACAATTGTCAGTGATGGAGAATCCACCGTACCCTGTGGTAAATTATTCCAATGGTTAATTACTCTCACTGTAAAAATGTATGCCTTATTTCTAGTCTGGATTTGTCTAGCTTCCACTTCCAGTCAATGGATCATGTTGTAACTTTCTCAGCTAGACTGAAGAGCCCATTATTAAAAAAAATTCCCATGTAGATACTTATAGATAAGGCTAGGTTTTAGTCACACGTGTTTTTAGTAAAAGTCATGGACGAGTCATGGGCTGCTCCAGGGGAAGGAGGGCAGCCTAGGGCACCACAGCTGCTCTGAGGGAAAGGGGGCAACCCAGAGCCCCGCAGCTGCTGGGAGGGGTGGCTCTGGGCCCAACAGTGGATCCAAGAACGCTGCTCCAGGCTAGCATCTGGGACCATTGATGCTCCGGCATCTCTGGAGCAAGCTACCTAGGGCTGCCCAGGCAACATCTGGCTCTGGGGCTACCCCAGCGGCTCAGGCAGCCCTCAGGTCAGCTCCACTGCTGCCACAGAAGTCACAGAGGTCCTGGAAAGTAAAGAAATCTGACTTCCGTGACCTCCATGACAGACTCACAGCCAATGACCCTCAAACTGTGGGGTGCACACCCCCCCCAGTGGGATTACAGAGGAACATTGGAGGGTGGGTGTGGACAGATGATGTAGGACAGGAAGAAGATGAGGACACCTAGCAACTGATAGTAGAGAACAAGCTGCTTCACACTGTGCAGTGCCATTTCTGGTCTTAGGAAGCTAGCATGGATTGGTGGGAACGGATTGTTCTGTAGACCTGGGATGATCAGCAATGGTGAGAGAATTTCAGGATGGAGAAGACAACCATTTTGAACATACATGCTGAGGTAATGTTCAAGCTGCAGCAGCAGTGTACCAACATGCGGTGTCCCATATATCACCAATGCTATCTGGAAGCCGGCCATGCCCAAATGCCACCAGTCTGTGACAAACCAATTCAGCATGGGAGATCATCTGTGGGAGCTACTGTCATGCAGGTGTGTGATGCCATAGAAAAGGTACTCTCACATCTGGTTATAAAGCTGGATAATGTTAAGGCACCATGGGGTTCCTGAGTTATACAGGGGAAACTGATGGGATCCATGTGCCTATTTTCCTCCCCCATCAGGGATTAAAGTTTAGAAACAGAAAGGGGTATTTCTCCATGGTGTTCCAAGGACTAGTTAAGCACCATGGTAGGTTTATTTGAATGAGGGCAGCATGATTCGGAAGAGGCCATGATGCTAGGATCTTTCAGAACTCAGTTCTATTTGCATTAATGGAAAAGGGACAGTTTGCCTCCAGGAACGCTATTGACATTAATGGTGTGGACATTGCTCCGGTTATCCTGGGTGACTTGGCTTATCTTCTGCTTCACTCATTAATGAATCCATTCCCAGGCCACTGGGGCAGAAGGAAGAAACAGTTTAACTACCACCTCAGTAGATGCAGAATGGCAGAGGAGTATGCATTTGGCAGTTTGAAAGGAAGGGGATAGAGATTGGTGCTGCTTCCAATTTATTCTACAAAGAAGTGCCAAAGATTATAGATGTATGTTATATTTTGGACAATATCCGTAAAAGTAAAGGAGAAAATGTTAACTATGGGTGGGATGCTGAGGTGCAGAGACCTGCTCAGTGGTTTGAACTGCCAGCAAGGCATCCAGTGTATTGTCAGGGAAGCTCATGGCTCTTGTTTAGAGTCCCAGGCCTGAAGCTGTGCAGTTGTATATCAAGTTGTAAACCCATAGAAGGGAATGATTGGTCATGGAATGGAGTGAGCGGTTCAGTGTTGTTGGTGTGTGCTAGAAGTGCAAGATTGTCAGACCTCATTTTACCTCAGATCTTTGCCTGGGTACCTTTGTAAAACCTTATGAATTATATCAAATGTAATGGCTGCCTGTGTAAAATACATTGTCAACTCCTTATGAATGAAGTTCTCAAGATTTCTATTAAACAATCATCTATTTATGTAACAAATATAAATAAACCTTTAAATAATAATGAAACCATTTTTAATTATGGAACAATATATTAAACAACAATCTATTGTCTAGCTACCTTTAATTAAAACAATACTGAAACAAAACATCAATGTGGGGCAGTTGTAAAGCAGGGCACAATGCATCTTGCCTTTCTGCCTCTTCTTGTTTGTGAACCTTCTGGTGTTGAATGGTGAGGCTTTATGGTCTTCTCTTTCTTGAGTGCCCCTTTAGTACCTCAATCATCTAGTGGCCCTCACTCATTGTTTGGCAGGCTTCCTGCTTCTAATATACTTAGAATATTTTTGCTGTTCGTTTTTTGTGTTTTGCTAGTCACTCTTTAAAATATTTTTTGGCCTGTGTAATTATACTTTTACACTTGACTTGTCAGAGTTAAAGTACAGCTCTCAGGTAATCCCTTCTGAATCAGTAAATCATGAGTTTGCCTAGAATATTTACCAGTTCCTATTTAAAGAATAGCTCCAAATAACTATGACCTTACATATAAAGGCCTTAAAATAAGCCTATTTGTAAACACAGGTTCCCAAAATGTATTACGTTCTTTCAAAGTATTGTAGATTGAAAATCATTTTCAGTATATAGCAATAATATAGATCTTCAGCAAAATACTCAACTGGTATAGTATTTGTGTCAGAGAACAGTGTCAGGACATTTGTTGCTTTGAACCCTTCCAGCAGGGTTTGTCCTCTTGGTTACAATCACATGTCAATTTGCTGTATCAAAATGAGGGAACCTTTTACGAATTCAGGCTGCCCCTTTATATCACTAGCTCTTTCTTTATCTCCTGGGCCTCTGGAACCAGGTCTGACCCAGTAGTCACCCCAGGGTGAGGTATTCCTCTGGAGTTGTTTATCTTCCCCAGAACTGCAGTAATTATCCCTTGCTGATTTTAGTTCCTGGCGGGAGCTTGGTAAGCCTCCCCCATGGAATTAGAATAAATTCCCTCGCTCACGGAGATAGAAATACCATTTAGAAAATCGATACTATAGTCTGAAACATAGTGCATGTGCCTATAATATCTGCCACACTACTGTCTCATGAATATAGTAGATTGGCTACTTATTTACAACCACAGCAGAGACTTTATACCCCAGAAATAACTTTCTTTATATCATTTATAATATGTTTTAGTTCTATAAACATTTTGAAGTCAAATACATTTTTCTTGCAGGCAGTTCATGTTAGCCTGTATTTGCCATCTCGACAAGCCTAATCTGCGCTTTGTTTTCTGTGTCTTTATAATTTTGTCTTTCCTTTTGAACAAGAAGTTTTGTCCTATCTGAATTTTTCCTTCTTTTCATTCATAGAGTCTTGCTGTACAATATTAAAATGGTAGATTTCTGCAAAAATAAAAAAAAGTGTTAAAATGTAGGGTCTGGTTTAGAAGCTTGGGGGAGGTCTATGCTGCAATAAAACACCTGAAGCTGACTTGCAGGACTTGAGCTATGGGACCATTTAATAGTGGTGTAGACATTTGGGTTTGGGCTCCGAGACCCTGTGAGGAGGGAGTGTCCAGCACAAACATCTACACTGCAATATTAGACTTTCTTTACACAGGATGCAAGAACAGTCTCAGTCTGTGTTCACTCAGAATACAGGGCTCAACATTGGAAGCTTTGTTACAGTACGAGAAGAAAAATAAATGAATTCTTTATCTACACAGCATGTTTTCTAAGTGCAGTATCCAAACTAAGACCACCTGTGTAGCAGCATTTTTTAAAAGTGTCATTTTAATCTGGTGTTTACCAGTAATTTATGAACCCATAGTGTTTAAGCTATTGCTGGATATTTTCCTTGTTTAATATATATCAATTATACAGATCTCTCATTTAGTCTCGTTCTTTGTGTCATTCACCATTCACTTCAGCTAGAAGGCTAAATTAACCAGGATCCTTGTCTATCAATGAGTCATTCATACATTTCTTTCTAGATAAAGTACTGCTGAATCCAGCTCCGGAGTTCATACAGAAAATCAATATGTTGTTCCATTTGAACTGAAGGATCACCTTACCTTCCGTTTATCCTAGACCTAAGCACCCTAAGGAGATTAAATTGCCTAATCTTTATGGTCAGAGTGTAATGAAATATTCATTCAAATTGGCTTGGATAGAAGCAGTGTCACGTGAACTGAAAACCATCTGAAGCACCATAAACAAAGGATAAACAGCAATGAACCATAGAGAAGGGAGGAGCTGCCTCATAGGATGCCACATGGATTGGTTATACACAATTTTATGCATTTAAATCCTTTTCTCCACTAATTTTCAAACATTATGTATAATAGTACTAGGTTAAAAATAACAGGAATATTTTAATAAAATATCACTTGGATAACATGAGAGCTAAACTAGGAGATTACAGCTCATTCTTCCAGACAATTCAGAGGGATATTAGGTATTGTATACACCTGAACATTAACTATTATTAAAACTTTGTAAAAATCAGTGTAATTAAGCTACTTCAACATGGGCATGAAATAAAATGGAATAAAAAGGAGTGCACCCATTGACATCTAAACTACATTTCAATCTGTATGAATACATTAAAAAAAAAAAACCAAGGAAGCCCCTCTTCCCAGATACTTATTACAAAAACATCTACATAAAAAGCTAACTATTTTGCAGAGCTATTTGAAATGGAACTATTATCTCTCATAATGGGTGCAGTTCCATTAATCAGTAAATATCAATGATATGTAACTCCAATGAAGGACTCCCATCGGGAGATTTGAGTTCCATAACATTGAAAAAAAGAAACCAGATGGCAGCTAAGCCTATTTAAATCCATATTAATGATCTATGAGGAGAGACTAAAAAGCACATTAATTAAATTAATAAGTGATTCTAAATTGGGTGATGCTGCAAACACCAACAGTTTGTCTACACAGGGGAGTTTCAACCAGATTATGAGTTAATCTGGTTTGAAAATGCTTGTGTACACGTGACACAATACATTATACCTACAGTTATGATTTTCTCACTGAGGTCACAGAATCTCTGACTTGCTGAGACCTCCAAGACTTCACAGACTTCCGTGAATTTTTCTGTATTGCACATGACCTGTCTGTGACTTTTACTACAAAATCTTAGCCTTAATTATAGATCACAAACTCTGCATTCATTGCAAAACTCTGGAGTCCTCTTTTGGTGTATTGTCTGTGTGCACACAAGCTTTTGTGAACTTCTTTGGCTGTCTTCCGGTACCTATCCCACACTGCTTTGCAGATGACCATTACTGACCTCCCTGTTTATCTGTGTACCCTCCCTTGCTCTGGAGTCAAGCTGACCTGATGTCCCCTCCCCTGTTTAAAACCTGACACAGCGCCAGAATTTGCCCATTTGCTCCTGGATTCGAGTACCTTGGAATTGTTGCAATATTACTCCAGAAGCCTTACACTATGCGTCAAACAGCCACATGGAGATCTGCTGAGACCCTGCTCCCATTACCACCAGGGGAGAAGTGTCAGTGTCCAGCCACTGGAATACAAATCTTTTTGTGGATGCCACTAAGCACATAACCTGGAGAGACCACAACTGAGAGGTTGACTATTTCTGGGTAAAGAGCAAACAGCTCAGGAGGACTTACATTAAAACAAAAGATAAGAGGGGGGAAAAATCCAGCAAAAGACACAAAAACTGTCCATTTTTTGAGGAACTGGACAGGATTTTGCACATAGGGTGACCAGATGTCCCGATTTTATAGGGACAGTCCTGATTTTGGGGTCTTTTTCTCATATAGGCTCCTATATTCCCTTTGCCTCCCCTTTTTTTCCCACACGTGCTGTCTGGTCACCTGTAGAGGGGGTAGGTCGGGACTTGCACCTTCCACCAGGGGAGCCCCACCGCCTCTCTACACTGTTGCACAGCCCCTTGGGGGGGAATTAGCGGGGCCATTGGGTCCTGGGTCCTGCCCTCAGGCAGGGAATGTGCCAAACAACTAGTCAATAAGCCCAGGCCCTAGGTCAGGGTGGGGCAGCAGCAGTTCAAGGCTCAGGCTCTCAGTTCAGAGACTGAGCGGATACACAGGTAACCTAAGTCAGGAAGCCCAGGCCCTAAAACAGGGCTGGAACAGGGGGAAGACAGCCACCCACGCATTGGGTGACCAAAAGGAAGGGACTGGGGGGGAACGCAGGCCCACCCACTCCTCTGCATCCCAGCCCGGGGCCCTAGCAGCAGCCAGTGCCTGCTGCTGCATCAGTGGGGATCCTGGCCGCAGCACACTGACATGGGTTCGGGCTCTGTTTCAATCCGGCTTGGGTCGGCTGTCCCCGGGCTACTTCCCCACTCCCCCTCTGGTGGTACCTGGCTTCCCGTGGTATCCGCAGGGGGGTCAACTACCATCGGCTCCTCTGGATAGGTGGCAAGGGGCAGGTTTAGTGACTCCTCTGGGTAGCGGGCGAGGGGCAGGCTCGGCGGCCCTCTAGCTGGAGCCACCCTGGGAGCATCTGGCCTCTCCAGTGGCTGCTCCCTGAGTGATCGCTGAGGCAGACCTTTTATACTTCCTGTCCAGCCCCTAACCTCCCGGGGGCCGGACTTGGCGTGCCCTGGCTCCACCCACTCTGGTGTCTGACAACGGTTATCTCCCTCCAGGCCAGCAGGGGGCCACACCGGCCCTCTACATCACCCTATTTACACAACCACATTCACACTGAACCCAAGAAGGCTGTGGAATCTGCTGCTAACTCTCTTCCCCTGCCCTTAATCCCCAAGGACAATCAGCAAGACTCCTTGGAGGATGAGGATGAGGAGTCCAGTGATGAGATCTCCCTGGAAAGGCAGGATGTCTTTGGAACTCAGGATCCTGAGGCCAGCCAGGGAGAAGGTAAGCCCAATTCCTGCCCTTCAGCAATCAACCCTGATTCCCAGGCAGGAACCCAGGGTGGGGCTGAGGAGGCAGATCCTATAGGGGGAAGTATCTATTTTTACAATTTATTATTGTATTATACTGCCGTGCTACCTTGTGTTTCAGGTGCCCCATGATAGAAGCTATTGAAAGAGGATGTGAGCTATGAGCCTTTCCAAGTCCCCAGCCTCTGCTTCCCTCCCTCCATCTGCCCATGCTGTTCATTTGACTCCCTGTACATGTTTGCAAAATGGTGGCTGCTCTGCTAGGCTGTCTCATCCTAACCACTCCCACCCCTGACTACTAACTGTTTTTAGTACCAAATCATTGATGTCCCTTGCCTATCTACCTATTTTGTTTTCTCCTTTCCTCATCTGACCTGCCTGTTGAACCTCATCCACCTCCCCCAGCCACCCTTTTACCTTTTGTAGGATTGGGGTGATCTCTGGTAAGCTTATTAGCCTGCATGTAGAGCCTTCTATTGTTTTAATATGCTTTTTCTGTAATGTTTTCATCTTCAGAATAAATGTGTTTTCTCAGAAAGAGTTGTGTGGTTACGGTATCTTATAACTGTTGACAATGACAGCAGTTGACAACTTCTGCGGAAAAAGCAAAGAGCAGACATGGGCTTATTTAGGCATTCTGGCTTGCTCAGGAACTCACAGGATGCAGAAATAGTTTCTAGACACCATTTAATATATGGAGATATACCTATCTCATAGAACTGGAAGGACCTTGAAAGGTCATTGAGTGAAGTTCCCTACCTTCACAAGCAGGACCGAGTACTGTCCCCTGACAAATTTTTTGCCCCAGATCCCTAAATGGCCCCCACTTAAGGATTGAACTCACGACCCTGGGGTTAGCAGGCCAATGCTCAAACCACTGAGCTAGCCCTCCACCCTTGGGGGGGGGGAGGGAGGAGTATAACAAAAAAGCCCACCCCAGTAGCATTTACCTTCTGAAAGGGGAATTGCACAAAAATGAGGAAGCTAGTGAAACTGAAATTAAAAGGAAAAGTCACAAGAGTGAAATACCTGCAAATATCAAAAATAGAAGCTTATACTAAATGTATTCCCCAAATATAAAAGACTAGTAAGAGGATCAAAAAATGCCATCATGGCTAAACAACAAAGTAAAAGAGGTAGTTAGGGTCTGTCAAGTACCCTGGGTACAGATGTGGTTACCCACATGAAAGACCAGCTGATCTTATTTCTATTAGCTTGAGTTAAAACTTCCCCCAACTCCGCCATTGCTTGGTCCCAAGCCCAAGATGTGAAAGGAAGAGGGTTTTGCGTCGGGCTAGCAACCCACCATGTAAAAAATGAACGCTATAGAAACATCAACCAAATCTTCGTTGAATGGAGAAGAATGGTTGGCACCTTATGCTCCATTAGGAGCGAAGAGGAGAAGAAGAAGAAGAAAACTTCCCCCAGGCACAAATCATTTTCTTGTCATTGAACAGTATTGTTGCCACCACAAATTAATTTAGCCAAAGATTCAGGAAAAGGACCACTTGGAGTTCCTATTTCTCCAAAATAGTCCCCCAAACCTCTTCATCCCCTTTCCTGCGGAAGATTGAGAATAATATACCAACCAATTGCCTTTAATAAAAGTACAGACCAGACCCTTTATCTTTAGGACACTAAAATCAATCGGGTTCTTAAAAGAAGAACTGTATTATGAAGAAAAAGTAAAAGAAGCACATCTGTAAAATCAGGATTGAAGGTAATTTTACTGGGAAATAAAAATATTTAAAACACAGAGGATTCCTCTCTAGGCTCAACTTCAAAGTTACAAAAACAGGAATAAACCTCCCTCTTAGCATAGGGAAAATTCACAAGGTAAAACAAAAGATAATCTAATGCATTTCCTTGCCATTACTTACAATTTCTGTAATTTTAGATGTATCATTTTAGGATCTTTTTAGGAGCTGGTGTTAGGACCGGAAGATATTGTGACGGGCAATCACTAGGAAGTGCAGTTACGCTTCTAAGTCAACTCCAGGAGAGTGCATAATGGTGGTATTATCTGAGAATGACCTTGCTGTTATCTGTGTGTTTGGGAACCAGTTCCCAGCTGCATGAGTGTTTACCCCATCTGTGTGAGAATGAATGCGTGGGAAACCAAATGGGGAAACTAAGGCAGGACTGCATAACCAACAAGTGCTAACCAATCAGTTTGTTGCTTGCTATTAATGAGATGAGTATGTATGAGATGCAAATGAGCATGGGTATATCTGTGCTGACACACCTTTTTGGGTTGGGCTTCCTCTTTGGGCATTCTGGACATCGCCCGAGCGTGTCAGTCATCTTGTATTGCGGCCGTGCTGGCAGATAAGCCCCCAAGCACGAAATGCCGCTCCCTCCAATAAACTCACCACTTTCCAACTAGCCACCTGTGTGAGGCCTCGTTTCTCCCGGCAACGAGATAAGCCCCCTGCAACAGCTGGGTTACCTGCTTGGTCTCTCTTTTTGTCCTGAGAGGGAACAAAAAATAAAGAGCACAAACAACCCACCACAGATTTGAAAGTATCTTCTTTCCCCATTGGTCCTTTTTGTCAGGTGCCAAATTGATTGATTGAACTGATTAACCCTTACAGGCAAGTGATTCTGTAACTCTGGCCAGGAGGGATCTTGTGTTACTGCATACATAAAGGTCGTTACGCGTCCTTTACATTTATGACAGAGACAAAGAGGCATCCTTTGAAAACTAGAAGTCAAATCCTACTGAAAAAAATAGAAAGGAGCATAAACTCTGGCAACACAGGAGTAAAATTAATTAGGATGGCCAAAAAAGTATTCGAAGAAAAACTAGCAAAAGATACAAAAACCAACAGGAAATTTTAAATACATCAGATGTGGGAAGCTGGCCAAACAATCAGCGGGGCCACCGGATGATTAAGGTGCTAAAGGGACACTCGCAAAAGACAATACCATTGCAGAGAAGCTGAATGTTTTCTTTGCTTCTGTCCTCACTGCAGAGATGAAAGGGAGATTCCCAACCTGAATCATTCTTTTTAGGTGACAAATCTGAGGAACTGTCCCAGATTGAAGTGTCAGTAGAGGAGTTTGGGAACAAACTGCTAAATTAAATAGTAATAAGTTACCAGGGCCAGATATTATTCACCCAAGAGTTCTAAAGCAACTCAAATATGAAATTGCAGAACTACTAACTGTGGTATGTAACCTATCACTTATATCAGCTTCTGTACCAGATGACTGGAAGATAGCTAATCTGCTGCCTTAAAAAAAAAAAGGCTCCAGAGGCAATCCTGGAACATACAGGCTGGTAAACCTAATTTCAGTTCCATGCAAACTGGTTGAAATTATAGCAAAAAAACATAATTATCAGACACGTAGATGAACATGATTTGTTGGGAAACAGTCAACACAGCTTTTGTAAAGAGAAATCATGCCTCACCAATCTACTAGAATTCTTTGATGGGGTCAACAAAGATGTGGCCAAGAGTGACCCAGTGGATATGGCAGGCTTTCAGAAAGCCCTTACAAGGTCCTCAACAAAGGCTCATAAGCAAACTAATCACTCATGGGGTAAGAAGGAAGGTCCTCTCATGGATCAGTAACTGGTTAAAAACAGAATAAAAAGGTAGGAATAAATGGTTAGTTTTCAGAAAGAAGATTGGTAAATACTTGATGATCCCCAGGGATCTGTACGGGGATCAGTACTGTTCAATATATTGATAAATAATATGAAAAAAGGGGTGAACAGTGAGGTGACAAAGTTTGCAGATGATACAAAATTACTCAAGATAATTAAGTCCAAAGCAGAATGAGAAGAATCACAAAAGGATCTCACAAAACTGGGTGACTGGTCAACAAAAATGGCATATTAAATTCAGTGTTGATAAATGCAAAGTAATTCATGTTGGAAAACATAATCCCAACTATACATATAAGATGATGGTGTCTGAATTAGCCGCTACCACTAAAAAAAAAAAAAAAAAAAAAGATCTTGGAGTCATTGTGGATATTTCTCTGAAAACATCCATTCAAAAATCAGTGACAGTTGAAAAAAGCTCTCAGAATGTTAGGAACCATGAGGAAAGGGATAGATAATAATATAGACGATCTCATATTGCTTCTATATATATCTATCGTATGCCCACATCTTGAATACTGCATGCAGATGTGGTCACCCCATCTCAAAAAAGATATATTGGCATTGGAAAAGGTACAGAAAAGTGCAACAAAATGATCTTTCATATAAGGAGAAATTAAAAAGACTGGGCTGTAGAGCCTGGAAAAGAGACCACTAAGGGGAGGTATGATAGAGGTCTCTCAAATCTTGGATGGTGTGGAGAAAGTGAATAACACATAACAGAGGAGTCAGAGGACACCCAGTGAAATTAATAGGTGATGCAAGGAAGCACTTTTTCACATAACACAGAGTCAACCTGTGGAACTTATAGCCAAGGTATAGACCAAAAAGTATAATTGGGCTCAAAAATATTAGATAAGTTGATGAGGGATAGGTTTATCAATGATGAAGATGGTAAGGAATGCAACCCCATGCTCTGGGTATCCCTAAGCCTCTGACTGCTAGATGATGGGACTGGATTACAGGAGATAGATCT
Source organism: Sternotherus odoratus (assembly GCA_032164245.1). NCBI lineage: Eukaryota > Metazoa > Chordata > Testudines > Kinosternidae > Sternotherus > Sternotherus odoratus. The sequence goes on from JAVMKO010000002.1 coordinate 117,959,371, forward strand.
CTTGATAATTGTCCTGTTTGCTCCCTTTCAAGCATCTGACATTGGCCACTGTCGGAAGACAGGGTACTAGATTTCACCAAGTATGACCATTCTTATGTTCTTATGTAACTGCACAGAATCTCACATAGTTTCCAGTGAACATTTCTCTAGCAGAACTGGGATGATAGCTCTTATCTTTAGAAGATTTGACGAGGATATTTTACCACAGTTTTGGAGTTTAAATTATAGGTGTTCAAGATACCAGTGGGGCATCCAGAAATTCTATATGTTATTTACCATTTTTGTTTGACTTCTAGAGTCACATTGTCCTCAGTGCATTTAACCCAGGAGCTAAAGAAAAGCCATCCTTTTAGGCAAAGGTGGTCCCTGAACTGGCAAGAACTCATGGATTGTAGTTGAGTTATTTCCAAAGTTACTGGTTGGACAACCTCTCTAGGTTTAAATGCTAGGAAAACATTTCTTGACTGAAGGAATTAAGAAAAAGAAAAAACCGCCAGCCTGTTTGATCTCCACTGATAATTTGTAGATTGATCCTTGCACTAGTATTGGCTTTAGTTAGCTTTGATACTTTGAAGAAGCAGCATGTTAAGTTCTGAAGAATTTTTTTAGAGGTTTCTCCTTAGATTCACAACAATCTGGTTCCCTCAAAGGGAACCTCTACTAAATTTATTCTACAGTATCAAATGTCTGAGAAATAGATTTAACCTAACTAAGATATTTCAAAGTTAAGTTCTAGAAGAAAACCTCCTGGCATGAGACACCATCCATAAAGTATAGGGCAGTGTGTAACAATCTGGGAGATTTTGTGTCTTTGGAAGATTTAGATTTCTCTTTCATTAAGAATGAATATTTGACTCAGATCAAAGCAACTCTGAATAGGACTACATTGCTACCCATAAAATGATGGAAACCAATGTAACTAATCTTTCTTTTTCAAAAAAGATATAAGATTTGTTTTTAAAGAAACAGGAAAGAATTTTTTTGTGAAAATTAACTTATACAAAAACAGGTTTTTAAAACTGTTTTTGTAAGTTTACAAAGTTTGTTTCAAATGCCCAAGAGTAAACATTTAACTATGATATGTCATTTGCACAAAAGTATAAACTACAAAGTTAAATTTCACACAGGGTCCTTAAGTAGATAGAGTTGCCAGACATCTGGTTTTCAACTCGAATGCCCGGTCAAAAAGGGACCCTAGCGGCAGAGGTGACTCTACATTTTTTGCTGCCCCAAGCACTGTGAGGGCAGCAGTCAGGTGGTCTTCAGTGGCACGCCTGCGGCAGGTCCACTGGTCCCACAGCTTCGCAGCATATCTGGGGGAGAGGGCCATGTGTCCCGCAGCTTCAGGGGACCTGCCGCAGGCGTGCCACTGAAGACTGACTGCCGCCCTCACAGCGAATGGAATGGCGCCCCCTGCTGTTTACCGCCCCAGGTATGCGCTTGCTGCGCTAGTGCCTGGAGCCGGCCCTGCCTTGAGGCTCCAGTTAGCACCACTGACTGCGCCATAAAAAGTTTGGTCAGTGACGTTGTGGGGCTAAGGCAGGCTCGAGGAAGCAGTCAGCATGTCCCTGTGACCCCTAGGTACAAGGAGGGCTGGGGAGGCTCTGCACGTTGCCCCCACCCTGAATGTTGGCTCCATAGCTCCCATTGGCCGGGAACCATGGGCAATAGGAGCTGCAGGGGTGGCACCCGCAGGTGAGGGCAGCACATAGAGCCCTCTGGCAGCCCCTGTACCTCGGAGACACAGGGACATGCCGGCCGCTTCTGAGAGCCACCTGAAGTAAGCACAGCCTGGAACCCACACCCTCACAGATCCTCCCACACTCTGAACCCCTCAGCCCCAGCCCAGAGACCCTCTTCCACCCCAAACCCCTCATCCCCAGAACCACATCAGAGTCCATACCCCCTGCCAATGCCCTCCACCCTCCCACACCCCCCAACCACCTACCCCAGCCCAGGGCCCGCTCTCACACCCTGGATCCAGGCCCATGAAAATGAGCAAGTGAGTGAAGGTGGAGGAGAGCGAGCAACAGAGGGAGGGGAGATGGAGTGAGTGGGGGTGGGGCCTTGGGGGAAGGGGCGAGGCCTGGGGGAAGGGGGCAAGGCAAGACTGTTCGGTTTTCTTCAAGCAGAAAGTTGGCAACTCTATAAGTATACCTCTTACACACATACATTATAAATCATCTTACATGTAGGGGCAAAATACCTATGATAGTAAAAAAATACTACGTATATTCAATTAAGCTGATAGGAAAAATCTCTTTCAATTAGGGATGTGAAATTTACTTCAGATCAGACAAACACTTGCAAAGTAAAACAAACTCCAAACCATACTTTTTCACCCATTATTTTTTCATTTTTGTATGCCATTTGGTTACCCAGGTCCATCTGAGACTGGAAACAGAAATACCATACAATTAGAAATGTTCTTCTCATGTTTCTGACCTGACAGGAATCAAGAAGTACCAGCAATCTATAAGATCCAGATAGGGATCCAGACATTTCCATGTATCACAATCAAATATAGTCGGAAAGCTTTACTTTTTTGGGTTTGCTCTTCACTGCCTCTTGGACCAAATTTTTAAAGTTGTGCGCACAACGTTTTCATGTGTCTAATTTGTTGTCACAAATACCTGATGTATGGTCTCAAACACAAAGAGTTCTGTGTAAGCTCAAAAGCTGGTCTCTCTCACCAACTGAAGGTGGTCTAATAAAAGATATAGCCTCACCCACCTGGTCTCAGATCAGCTATTTGCTTGTGATTCCTTAGTCCTAGTAATCAGATGTGATCAATGTGATATACTATAGTTACATCATTCATGCAGTTATATTTAAAATGACTCTAAATATTTGCATTATTAAATAGGCTGTGATTTGTATCAGTTTATTATACCAAAAGAAAGACTAAGGATGGAATCCTCACCTCATAGAAGTCAATGGAAATTTTGCCATTGATTTTTAACAGGACCGAGATTTTACTCTGCATTATACTAAAATTTGTTTGTATTTGCTGTGATAATGTCTGAAGATTCAGGATCAACATTTTCAAAAGTGAATACCTAAAGTTAAGATGACACCTTAAGACACCCTAATTTAATGGCCTAAATATATTTTTTTGCCTTACTTTGAGAATTTTGGCCTAAGTTACTTTAGGAATACATAGGGATATTGTTGTAGATGGAGAATTATTTGGCACTAAAGTTCCATAATCCCTGGATTTTCATTCCTGAGATGGATGTGTCACCTGACACTGTTGTCTATACAAAGAAAAGTTGTACAGTAATTTTATTTTTGTTAGTGAAATTAATCATCCTATTTCCAGCACAAATGGTCCCTTTATAACTGCATGATCTATACAAGGGGTTCTCAGTCTTTTTCCCTTCTGCTACTCTGCATTGAGTCATGTCTGCTCACCTCCATGACCTCATATTCAGCTCCTTACAACAACTCAAAATCAGTTATGCTTCATAACAGCCTCAAAAAAAACGCACCCATGACTCCACCAGATAACTGCTGCTAACTGCTCTGGTCACAAGACTAATGACTCATATGTTACGATTTTTGGATCTACACAAAACAAGACTAATTTAATAAATTAGTGGAAATGCTGAAATATTAAGAAACCTCTTTTTGTGAATGAGGTAAATGTGAAGATAAAACAGATGGAGGCTGTCAAAAGGCTTTATTAATGTTTGATTTTATATATCACACTGTATGAGGTATCAATAGTCACTTTTTATTGCTATATACATTAGATAGGACTCCTCTGCTAACTTGATATGTTGTATTGAATAACTGCTAAACATAAAAAAACTATTAATTGCAAAAAAACATAATAAAAATTACTACACACAAACAGAAGTTATAATTTTGCCAAAAGGCATATCACAAACTAGCATGAAAACATATGAAACTTAAAGGTCAGAAGATGATGGTTTTATTGTTTCTCACTGTCTGCCCCTACCATATGGACAGCTGCAGTGGCACAGGAGCCAGCAAACAGAGCTGTAAACACAGCAGTTTGAATGGGAGTTTGCAAGGGGAGTTTGTGGGAAAGATTAGGAGAACCAGGCAGAGCACCAGACAGGCTAGTGAAGGGAGTGTGTGATGTCCTGGCAGTGTTATGGTGCTTGCTGGGGATTTGTTTTGCTGTGGGTGGTGGTGTTTTGATTTGGTTTGTGTTTCCCAGACTAACAGGAATTAGGTGGGAAGGATATGACAGATACAGAGGCAGCAGTGGTGGTGCCCCAAACAGTGGAGGACACAATGAAGATGAATGGATGTGGAAGCTGCGGTATGTACATGATCCTGGAGGCAGTACCTGAAAAGAGTTTCATCTGCATGAAGTGCCGCCTGATAGAATTGATGGAAGAAAAGATCCAAGGATTGGAGGTGCAGGTGGAAACTCTGGTTGAGTATAGAAGGCGGTTACAGCAAATGATGGAGCAAAGACATGAGTCAGCTGAAGGGAAAAGCTCAGACTTGCAGATGAAAGCAGGACCAAAGAACTCTGTTGGGTGAAGAAAATGGACAGTGAAAGCATGTGACTAAGAGACCCAGGCAGAGGAAAAGACAGGCTAGCGAAAGAGAAATAGAGCTCAGGAACAAGTTTGTGGAGTTGGAAAATGAAGGGGAACAGCAGGTGGTCACTGAAGCTGGTGGGCCAGGAAGAAGAGAAGAGCAGCTAGTCCTATAGAAAAAGGGGGAAAATCAATGGAGATAACACCACATATGAGCCCCAGGAGGATACAGGGTGGGTTGCAAAGGATTGAAAGGAAGAATAGGAATCGAGAGGACTTGCAACCAGAGGGAACAGGGGATAGACCAGAGAATCGCACCATCACCAGGAAAAGGCAGGTCTACATGATTAGGGACTCCTTAATAAGAAGAATAGACAGGCCTGTAACCAGAGCTGATCCAGAGAAGAAGAAGGGTGTGCTATCTGCCAGGTGCTAAGACACAGGCTGAAGAGGATCCTAAAAGGAGCGGGAAAGAATCTGCTGATTATCCTTCATTTTGGAACAAATGATATGGCTAGATTCTCGCTGGAATGTATCAAGGGAAACTGTGCCAGGTTGGGGAAGATGCTTAAGGAAATGGAGGCCCAGGTGATCTTCAGTGGGATTCTGTCTATCTGTAGAGAAGGGCACGAAAGCTGTGACAAGATTATGATGATCAATAGATGGCTCAAGCAATGGTGCTATACAGAGAGTTTTGGGATATATGGTCACTGGAAGGCATTCATGGACAGATGCCTGTTCTCTCGGGATGGACTTCACCTGAGAAGGGAAGGAAATAGACCTCTAGGAAGGAAGCTGGCACAACTGCTTTAAACTAGGAATTTGGACTGAGAGATGTCCAGGTAATCTCCATGCCAGATTTTAACATTGAGAGGGAAGAAAATGAAGTAAGAAAGGACATAAGGAGAAAGGGTAGAGTAGACACCAGTCTAAAAGGTGATACCAGTGGTAGAATGTCTGTGCCTAATCAGGTAAAGAATGTGATTGAGGCCAAACAGCAAAAATTAAGATGTTTGTACACCAATGCGAGGAGTCTAGGTAACAAAATGGAGGAAGTAGAGCTACTGGTGCAGGAAGTGAAACCAGATATTATAGGGATAACAGAAACATGGTGGAATAGTAGTAATGAATGGAGTATAGGCATTGAAGGGTATGTGCTATTTAGAAAAGACAGAAATAAAGGTAAAGGTGGCGGAGTAGTACTGCATATCGGTGATAAGGTAGAGTGTACAGAAATAAGAAGTGATGGAATGGATAAGACAGAGTCTGTCTGGGCAAAAATCACATTGGGGAAGAAAGCTACTATAGCCTCCCCTGGGACAGTGTGCTACCACTGGGATCTGATTTGGATATGCATAGAGACCTCTTTAATGTTTTAATGAAGTAAATATTAATGGGAATTGTGTGATTATTGGATACTTTAACTTCCCAGATATAGACTGGAGGACAAGTGCTCCAGTCTATATCTGGGAAAGGGGCAAAGGGGTTTACAAAATGCTCCAACCCACTTAATCTACTTTCTACAGGGTCAGGCCTTCATGGATAAGTTGGTGGGACTGCAGGGAAAGCAACCTTCAATAGCAGCATTTCCTTGCTGAAGGTAAAGTTTACCCTCCCTTCCACTTACACAAAAGGCCCACATCATTGGGAGGGGGATGGAACAACATTTGACAGTGATCTAACGGAAATAAGGTTGCCACTGTGAGGGTTGGGGCCAAAGAAATCGTGCAAGAGCATTAGGCTTCTAGAAAAATCCATCTGCCACATAAAATTTTCCCAGTGATGTCAGGACAAATGGGACTGGTGTGTTCTTCCTTGAGACAGACATATTTGGTAGAAAGGGGAGGACAGTCCTATCTCCGATGACCACTTCCACTGATATTAAGAGATAAAACACCAGTAACTGGAACCTACAATACAGAGTTTTCTGCATGGAAGCCAGTATGATCTTATGATTTTTCTTTTTTGTGTTTTGTAAAATCAAATTTTGATAGAAAATACATTTGACCCAAGTTAGTAATGAATAGAGCAGGTTATGATTTGCAATAGACTGATATACTACACCCAGTAAATTGGAATTTATAATGTAAATGCTCAGAAACTATTTAACTCTACCAGCATGAGTGGAACCACTCTATTAGGTTGGCTCAGTCACCTCTGAATTTCCTGACATTAATTATAATAATTGTCATGGGCTGCTGTGACAGTTTTCATTGTGGAAGCAACTGATCAGATGTAGATTACTCAGTTGCTAACCTGAATCAGCATCATAGTTGTGATGAGTTGATGTTTCCATTATATATACACATCAAACAATAACAGCAAGAGATGCTTTTAGGTGAAAATGCCAGCATAATTCATATCTATACACTTTTTCACATGGGGTGACTTAATTAGCAGCAGCAAGCAGTAACTCATTGTTTTCAGTTTTGAAAAATGACAATGTAATTGACTAGTATTATTGTTTGCAAAACAAAATTAATGCAACTGAACACCAAGTTAGTAATTTAGGCTTTATAACAGAAAGAGACAGGAAAGGTCTTCAGCCTTTGCTGGTTGAGGGTATGTCTACTTTGGAAGCATTACATCGCCGGCAGTTACAGTACTGCTCAGAGATCGCTGAAGGGAAACTACTTTTGTCTATTCACACTGTCCACTGCCAGCGCAATAGTGTTCACACTTGTGGCATTTGCAGAGATATTTGGAGCAGTGTACTCTGGGCAGCTATGCCAAAGAGCATCTCTTCCTCTTCTGACGCTAAGAGTTGTGGGAAGCCAAAGGGGACGTGGGGGCATCCTGGGTCCTGTCCCAATGCCTCATGATGCATTGCTTCACATCCCGGTGATCCCTGTGCTTCTGTTCACATTTGGCATCATTTTTCAATGGTTTGTGTACTGTTCACTCTGCCTCTTCAGTCTGCAGGAATGGATCCCGCACTGTTGACCAATATGCTGCTCGCTCTCACTAACACGTCATGTGTGGCCATGCAATTATTCCTTAAATTACAAAAGCAAGAGGAGTTTGACATTGATTTAATCACATGTAATAGCTACAATATGAAATTGCTTGTGGCATTCACAGATGTGCTGACCATAGTGGAATGCTGCTTTTGGGCGCAGGAAACAAGCACTGAGTGATGGGATCACATCGTGATGCACGTCTGGGATGATGAGCAGTGCCTACAGAACTTTCAAATGAGGAAAGCCACATTCATGGAACTTTGTGAGGAGCTCATCCCACCCCTGCAGTGCAAGAATATGAGAATGTGAGCTGTCCTGCCATTGGAAAAGCCTGTGGTGATTGCACTGTGGAAGCTGGCTAGTCCAGACTGCTACCAATTGGTCACTATCCATTTTGGAGTGGCAAAGTCGACTGCTGGACTCATGTTGATGGAAGGGTGCAGGGCCATTAATCACATCCTGCTCTTGAAGACCATGACTCTGGGCAACATGTATGACATTGTGGATGACTTTGCACAAATGGGCTTCCCTAACTGTAGTGGGGCGACAGATGGCCCACATATTCCAATACTGACACCAGACCACCTAGCTACCAAGTACATTACTCAGAAGGGGTATTTCCCTATGGTTCTCCAGGCGCTTGTGGATCACGATGGGCATCTCACAGACATTAACAGAGACTGGTCCAGAAAAGAGCATGACGCAAGCATCTTTCGGAACACTAGCCTGTTCAGGAAGCTTCAAGCAGGAAATTTCTTCCTGGACCAGAAGATCACCGTAGGGAAAGTCAAAATGCCCATTGAGATCCTGGCAGACCCTGCCTACCCCTTAATTCTGTGGCTAATGAAGCCATGCACAGGGCACCTTGAAAGCATCAAGGAGTGATTCAATAACAGGCTGAGCAAGTGCAGAATGACTGTTGGATGTACTTTTGGCAGTTTAAAAGCCTGCTGGCGCTGCCTGTATTGGAAGTTGGACCTGGCGATGACAATATTCCTATGCTTATAGCCACATACTGTATGCTCCATAATATTTGTGAAGGGAACAGTGAAAGCTTCACTCAGGGCTGGACCACTGAGGATTGGTGCCTGGAGGCTGAATTTGAACAGTCAGAGACCCGGGCTATTAGAGGGGCGCAGCGCTGGACCATAAGGATCACAGATGCCTTGAGGCAGCAATTTGAAGCTGAAATCCACTAATATTTCTTTCTATGCTCAGGAGTGAAATGCTTGTAATGCTAAAAGCTGATTGTGATTGGTGCAGACGATGCACTATGAAGGTTTAAGAAAATTGCCTATTGCTTGCAGGGCTTTGTTTGCTTTTAATTAATTGAATAAATATTGCTTTCAAACCAAAACAATTCTTTTATTAAATAACAACTGGAGAGAGACAAAAACATCAGCACTATGGGGGATCGGGGAAGGGAGGGCTCCAGGAGGAGGTGGAGTCCTGGGGCAGCTACAGATTTGTGTATGTCCAGGTATCATATGCAACCTTGTCCTTTAGAGTACAGTGTAGCAGGTACTGTACTTCAGCAGGACTAAATTGCAGAGGGATGGAAGTTGAGTGTAGTGGGTACTGGGAGTCTGCAGGGCTGGACTGTGATGAGGCAGGAGTGGAATGCAGCGGGTACAGACTGGAGCAGGTACAGAATAATCGGTAAGAGTGTGTAGCTGTGTCTGGAGTGTTTTGTGATAGCAACTGCAGGGGAAGGCAAGCACTTCAATCAATTTGTAGTGCTAGTAGCATCTGGAGCAGGTCCGCTTGACACTCAATAACTTTTAAGAGCCACTCCGTAGTTTCATTGTGGCACACCATGTTCTCCTTTTGGTCTCTCTTCGTGCTGTCCTGCCACTCCTTCAATTCTTATTTTTCTGCCATGAAGTGCATCATGACATCACACAGAAAGTCCTCTTTAGTTCTTTGTGGCTGCTTTCCAATTCTGTGCAGCCATTCAGCCGGAGATAACAAAGTGGGAGGCTGGGCTTCTAAGGTCATATCTATGAAGCCAAAATGCAACAGTTTACAGAAGCAGTATTGTTTGTAACACAGAGACCACTGATTCAGTTGTTTAAAACACAGCCACTATTCACATAGTTATCACTAAGTGGCTGACCCCAGGCAAACACACATGAGCAACAAGACCCCCGAAATGGCAAGTAATGCAGGGTCAGGGAAAAAATCAGGGTTCCAGGACTGTACTGTACACTGAGCACATGGCTCTTGGGGAGAGCCAGCACTGTAGGGGGGGGCTTATAATAATTACTGTTCCTACATTTTCCACAAGATGTGATCATTATGAAAGTTATCTTACTGCTGAGGGTGAGCAGGGAAACAAGGGAAGGTCTTCTGCAAGACTGTGTCTTCTGCCCTGGCCCTTATATGGCTTGCCTGTGTGCATCAATGTCTCCCTCCACCCAGTGATGGCAGAGTGGCATGGGAAAGTTACTCTTACTGGGGAAAGAAACAATGCAGCTCTGCCAAAGAACCTGTGGCAGCAGATTGCCCAGTATATCCATGAGATCTTCATGGAGGTCTCTGAGGCAGATTCCCATGAATTGAGGGAGTCAATCAACACCCTGATCCACTGCTCAGACTAGGCACGTGGTGGTACATGCATCATACAGACACAAGCCTGCTTTCTGCAATCCTCTTGCCCTCAACAACTCGCTTCAGCAATTCCCAACATCAAATCCATTTACCAGGGGCCTCCTCTCCGGTTTGTGCTTCACCAAGCTCTGACAGCTGTGACTGGCTAGCCTCCTGCCAGGTAGAGAAGAGCTCCTGGCTGCAGGCATCTCTGACCTCCGAGACCTCCTCTCCCTCTGGGTCCTCCTCCCTCTCCACATCCTCACCAAGATTTCCTCCTTCTGGCTCAGTCCACTCAACTGGCATGTGAGCTGCTGAAGTATCCACAGTGGTCTTCGCAGCGGAGGTTGGGGTCACTGCAGACTACCAGGTCTAGCTCTCATGGGCGCAGCACAACAGTGGCGATTTGCCTTCTGCACCTTGTGGTAGGTGTTCTGCAGCTCCTTCACTTTGACCCTGCACTACAATGTGTCCCGGTCATGGCCCCTTTCTGTCATGCATCATGAAATCTGTCCATAGGTATTATAATTAATATGGCTAGAGCACAGCCAGGACTGGACAGCCTCCTCTCCCCAAATGATGATGAGATCCAGAAGCTCAGCATTGCTCCAAGCGGCAGATCGCCTGGTGCGTGGTGCAGGCCTGGTCACATGGAAATATGAGCTGAGAGCACTGAACGCGTCCCCGAGCAAACAGGAAGGGGACTTCCAAAATTCCCAAGGAATTTAAGGATTGGGGCTCACAGTTGGTCACCTGAAGGCAGGGCAGTAGAGTTCAAACCGATGACCAGAGAGATAGGAACAGCCATTGTGAGACACCTCCCAGAGACCAGTCGCAGTGCTGTAATCAACCAAGGTGTGTGCACTGGCACTGCAACACTGTAGCCCTGGCACAGAAAGGTGTATGCCTCTCGTCATGGTGGGTTTTTTACAGCACTGCAACTGTGCAGTTTCTGTGAACTAAGTGGCTCGGCAGTGTGTTCACCTCAAGAGTTACACCGCAGAAAGCTGCTTTACTGCACAGAAACTTGCCAGTGTAGACAAAGCATGAGTCGTGTATTATGATACTATATAAGTATGAAGCAGGCATTAAAATATAATTGTTAAATCCTTGTAATTCTAAAGAATCAGCATGTGATGTAAATGAGACATCAATGTGATACAGAAATGCTGGTTACTAACATTGTGTTAGGCTGATATCCTCAGCTATTAAAATAAAGTTGTACCCATCATGCTCCACTTTGCTAAGACATCAGCCCAGTCTGCTAGTATTTAATGATACATATATCGTGCTACTCAGAGACACAAGTTATAACTTAATAAATTATGCATTTATAATAATTCAACATTTATTACTATTTATTTCTGTCAATCTTACAACAGGTTTTAATGTGGCTTTTTCTGATTTGCAATTATAATTACTTCTAATTTCTATATTAGCCATTCTTTTGGGATGTCCAATATGTCCAAAAAAATATGATTTGTTGCATTAGACTTATTTCAGCTCAGCAAAGGATAGATATTAGAATTGGTAGAAAATCTGGAAACTAGAAATATGAACTTTTCTACTGAAATTTTGAAATTCAACCCCAAAAAATTGTTTTCTTGAAAACTGACCCATTTTTCAAGCAGGTCATATTTCCCAGTTTAGTTTCAATACAAATATAATAATATATATTCCACATAATTCTAATGTTTTCATTGATATTTCTTACAGAACAGAGCTAAACCAGTATTAAAGTGGGAATTAAACCGATTTAGCATTTGAGATTTTCTTTTTCTTGTTGTGGTAATCATGGTTTCTCTTGGTCAGGAACAAATCACTATCAAACATTTTTTTCCCCCGGAGAGAAGAGTTTGTTTCTATTTGATTGTGAATGAGGTGATATGAATCCTTCATGTCTGCTCCAAGACAGCATTTTATTCTTATTTTTGTAGGACCTTGTTATATAGAAGAGAAACTGGCCCTATATGGGACAAACCAGGGAATGTGACAGGAAAAACCTTCCATTTCAGCATGTTGAATTTACTCCTATTTTTTTCCATTGTGAACCAGGACGACTTGGAGGTTTACTCCTCCAAAAGCAGGATAGTGGATGATAGAAAGACGATTCCGTGCTTTCCTGATCACCTTTTCTTTTCTTTTCTTTTCTTTCTTTTTTTTTTTTTGAGGTGTCATTACAGAAAAATGGGGTTTTGACTAAACAAAGTGTTCCATAAAGATGCTTCTTTCTGTGGAAAATTTTGATTTTTCTTCAAAAAACTGAATGTCTGAAAACAAAACAAATCAATCAACCAACCAGCCCTTGACTTTCAGCCAAAAGATTCGGATTCAGAAATGCAGCTATGCTGCCTCTAGAAAACTGTAGGGTGACCAGATGTTCCGATTTTATCAGGACAGTCCCGATTTTAGGGGTCTTGTCCCGCGTCCCGACCTTACCTCGGTCGGGGCGCCCTTTGTTCCGATATTTGGGACCGAGGGAAGTTCGGGGAACTCAGGGCGCCGCTCACCACTTCTCTGCCTGGGGCAGCTCCAGCAGGAGCTTGCTAGTTGGTCCCAGGCAGACACAGAGGCGGCGAGGTCTTCATGTTGCAGGGGTGGGGCTTGCAAACAGTCCCTGGCTCTCCCCCCCACCCCCCCCAGGTAGGCAGTCAGAGTTGGGTGAAGGGCCCTGTGCAGCTGCGCCACAATCTGCGGTGCTGGGGGGTTTGCCCGGCACTGGAGCCAGGCGGGGGCCCTGAGCTGTGCCGCAATCCGCAGCGCTGGGGGGGTTTGCCCAGCACTGGAGCCAGGGAGGGGCCCTGAGCTGACGACCCATGGCAGGGGGTGCTGCGCCCGGCCCGGAGCTGGGGGAGGGTGGCATGCGCTGGCAGCGCTGCTGATCTGCAGCAGGAAGGCTGTGTCTGGAGCTGGAGGGGGGGCTGTGCCACTGATCAGCGATGGGGGGGCTGCCCCAGGCCACGGGGGGGGGGGGCTACGCCGCTGACCTGTGGCGGGGAACTGAGGGGGTCTCTGAGCCACCAACTGAGGGGGGGGGAGCAGCCGTGCTGGTGACGCATGGGGGGGGGGCTGCCTGGCCCCCTCCGCAACCTCCCCCCCGCCATGTGTCCCGATATTTTGTTGTGGTGATCTGGTCACCCTAGAAAACTGTAACATGGGGTGCCTCATATTCTATTCAGGCCAGGCTTCCCTGCTAGATTTCATCTCCCATGATGCACTACAACCATGTGATTGACAAGATTCGACAAGAGAAAAGACGACAGTGCTTCACAGGAAGTATAATCTGACCAGGGAGCCTAGCCTAGAGAGCAGAATGGGAGCATAAGGCACCAAACCCACAACTTTCATGAAGCACCATGGCAATGTTTAGAATCAAAACATTTAAATTTGGGGCCAAAATATTTCAATTTTTTGCTGAAATTCAAAATTTTCTGCAGAGAAAAAAACCCATTTCCCAACGTCTCACAATGGGAAGCAGCCACAGTAACTATGCTGCTCCAGAGGCAAGTGGAACTTCCAAAGGCCAGCAGGCATGTAGACTGATTTCAGCTGGTGTGTGCTCTTAATATTCGTTTATGACATCCTCATGGTAGTGAATGCGGTTATTTCCATTATTCATTATTAAACATCCATTCTTTGTATTTCTTTTATCAGAACATACTGTGCAGCAATCCAAGGATCTTCATTATGTTTCGTTCTGCTCTCTAAAATATGTGAAGAACATATTGTAATGTTTATAATAATCATGCCATTCCCAGATCCTCCTCTGTTCAGCAAATGTGCATAACAAAGAAGAGCTCCTGTATCTGACAATCATAGATCAGTTTTCTTGAATAGTTGAGCTATTGTTGAGCAAATGCCAGGGAATAAAAATAAATGCCCTGCAGAATTTCTCAAGTAAAATTTATGTGTTAAAGTTTCTGTTCAGATTTTTTTTAAAATTTGGACTATTTTTAATGGCCACATTTATATCTTTTATATGTTCACGTTCTAATTACATATCTTATTTCCATTAAATGAAGGAGATTTAAGTATAGACTATTGGCAAAATGCTTATTTGGTCCAATCACTGAAAGCTGACCAAGAACAGAGCAGCAGAACAGCATGGAGCTAATTTCAGTTCATGAAGAGGATACATTTATTCTTTTGCGTAGAGACTGGCCGGTTTGGCCAATGTACATACGCATCATCAAAGACCTACAACCTATCCTGAAAGATGATCTCACACTCTCACAGATCTTGGGAGACAGACCAGTCCTCGCTTACAGACAGCCCCCCAACCTGAAACAAATACTCACCAGCAACCGCACACCACACAACAAAAACACTAACCCAGGTACCTATCCTTGTAACAAAGCCCGATGCCAACTCTGTCCTCATATCCATTCAACTGACACCATCATAGGACCTAATCACATCAGCCACACCATCAGAGGCTCATTCACCTGCACATCGACCAATATGATATATGCCATCATGTGCCAGCAATGCCCTTCTGCTATGTACATTGGCCAAACCAACCAGTCTCTATGGAAAAGAATAAATGGATACAAATCTGACATCAGGAATCATAACATTCAAAAACCAGTAGGAGAACACTTCAATCTTCCTGGCCATTCCATTAAAGATTTGATGGTTTCAATTTTAAAACTGAAAAACTTCCAAAACAGACTCCAACGAGAAACTGAGGAACTGGAATTAATTTTCAAATTGGATACAATTAGCCAGGGGCTAAATAGGACTTGTGAATGGTTCTCTCATTACACTAATTGATTGCATTTCCTGAGTTAATTTACTTGACACAGAAATCCATTTCAAAAGGTATTTTTTTCTCCTGCTGATAATGGCCAATCTACATTTAACAGCCCTCTTAGAACTGGCATGCTAATGTGCAATTTTTATCTTTCTTTCTTTCTTTCTTTCTTTCTTTCTTTCTTTCTTTCTTTGTGTATAAATGAATCTTACTTCTGTTATATTCTATGCATCTGATGAAGTGAGCTATAGCCCACGAAAGCTTATGCTGAAATAAACTAGTTAGTCTCGGAGGGTATGGCTTCACTACAGGAGTAGGTCGATTTCCCTTAAGTCGATTTTCTAAAGTCTACTTTAGAAAATCAACTTAGTGTGTCCCCACAAAGGACAGCAGGTCGACAGCGGTCGACACTGTCTGTCCTTCAACTTTTGCAGGGGTCGACATAGCCCAAATTGCACTGTGGGTAGGTAGCCCACAGTGCCGGGAGTGCCGGACCCCCCGCCCGCCCAAGCAGCACCGCGAACCCCCCCCCCCGCCCGCCCAAGCAGCACCGTGCCGGACCCCCCCCCCCCCACCCGCCCAAGCAGCCCTTCGAACCCCCCCCCCGCCCGAGCCCCATGCCCGCCCGAGCCGGGGGGGGAGCCAGCGCAGGGCTGCTCGGGCAGGCACGGGGCTCGGGCGGGGGAGGGTTCGCGGGGCTGCTCGGGCGGGCTGGGGGGTTCACGGAGCTGCTTGGGCGGGCGGGGGGGGTTGCGGGGCTGCTTGGGCGGGCGGGGGGGTCTGGCGCGGGGCTGCTCGGGCGGGCGGGGGGGTCCGCGGAGAGAGGTCAATTTCAGCGCTACTCCTCTCGTTTTGGAGGAGTACAAAAGTCGATTTTGAGGGCCCTTTAAATCGACTTAAATGGCATGGATGTGAGGACGGGTACATGTCTATTTTGACTTAACCTCGTTAAAGTTGACGTTAAGTCGTAGTGAAGACATTCCCTAAGGTGGTACAAGTATTCCTCACTTTCTTTACGGATACAGACTAACAGGGCTGCTATTCTTGAACCTGTTCAGATAGAAGGTGGAAGATACCTAATGGTTTGCTAGGAAGATAAGTACAGTAGAATCCTGTTAATTGGGACACTTCGGGACTGGATCAATTTGGCCCAATTAAGCGGCTGCCCCAATTATGCAAAGTAAGTAAAAAAGTACACATATACTGTACATATATAAAACAAAAGACAAACTACCATTTACTGAGCAATAAAAGTATTGTAATACACATAAATTCTGGAAACAAATGGTACAGATCAGAGAAAAATACTTACACTAAGAACAATTTCCATTTAATGTATGCATCAGATACTTAACAGATAATGATGTTGGAGGAATTCATCGAGTGTCCCCTGCCGTATTCTCTTGATTGACTGCAAGTGAACAAAATCAGCGCAGGTATCTAGTGCAGATATAGGGCTTCCTTCATTGCCTTCCTGCATCAAGTAGTGTCGTAATTCAGCAATAATTTTCCTGGCATCCTGGTTAGTCAGTCGTCAAGGCTCAGGTGTGTTATCTTCATCATCACTTTCCTGGTCTTCCGATGTCTTTTGGTGTTTCGCTGCAATTTGTGTAACAATTTCGCCCTCACAATCTTCATTTTCATTGTAGCATTGAAGATTATTGTCGATGCATGCAAACTCTTCATAGTTTGTGACGTGTTGCACTTCCACAATGACGTCATTTTTGCTATCTGTCATATCTGTCATATCCAAGCCTGAATACTTAAAACCACAGTGAGCAAAGCAGTTCTGAATGGTCTTGATGCTTATTTCTTGCCAACTATAGGCAATAAACTGTATTGCTTGTAAAATGTTAATCCTTGCACTGACTTCCTTGGCTGTTGAAGGTGATGTCAGTACATTTTCTTCAATTGCTTCAAGGATGTAGTTTACCAACTTTCCACGATACAACGTCTTCACATTTTTTATGATTCCCATATCCATTGGCTGCGCCAAAGATGTAGTGTTGGGAGGCAGAAATTCCAGATTGTTTGAAAAACATCAATCTAAATGTGGGTGTGCCGCACAGTTGTCAAGCAACAGCATAATTTTTCTTGATTTCCGTTGTAGTTCCACGTCCCAACTCATTAGCCATTTCTTAAAAATTTCAGAAGTCATCCACACATTTTTGTTAGCATGGTACAAAACTGGTAAACTCTCTATTCTAAGACCCTTAAAGCATCGAGGCTTAGCGCTTTTCCCAATAAACAGCTTCCATTTATCAATTCCCGACATGTTTGAACAGCATAACACAGTTACGCAATCCACTGCTTTCTTTGAACCTGAAAGTTTTGCATGTTTGTAGGTCAGGGAACCATCCAGCATGGTACAATAGAACAGGCCTGTCATCGGCATTGTAGATGTCATCTGCACAAAATCTCTGAAGCAACTCGGGCAGTTTTGTGGATTTCCATTGTTCAGCACTTACAGCATCAGCACTGTCCTTCTCGCTGTGTGCTTTCTTGAATTTAATGTCATGCCTAGATTTCCATCGAGAGAACCAACCATCTGTCACTTTGAAATCATTGTGACCCATCTTTTTAGCTAACTCCATTGCCTTGTTTTTCAGCATTGGACCATTGACACGCACACCTCATCTAGTTACAATAGAGAACCATTGATTGAGGGCCTCTTCAACATCTGGATCGTTGCCCTCTCGCTTCCATTTTTGGGATGTTCCCTGTTGTCTTTCGCACAATGCCCATTCCTCTCGCAGTTTATCTTCCTGCTGTATCACGCGTGCGATTGTAGATTTTGGCACTCCAGTTATGTCCGCCAGCCAGCTGTCTTTTGATTTGGTTGAGTAAGGCAATTCTGTTAGCTAGTGTCAAATCTTTCCATGGCATCTTGGCAGGGGTCTGAAATTTAACAAACTTTACAAAGTGTTGTGCTGATTGAAACAACGATGACTCAGTGCAGTAAACAGCACACTAAACAGAGATGACTCAGCGCAGTAATCTGCTGCCTTGCCACTGAAGTAATGGCCACCATGCCACTTGCCACAAGCGCGCCATCTAGCACTCACTGTCCCTATTAAGCGGCATGGTGTTCCAAATAAGCGAAGCAAATTCTGTTTATTTTTTTTATTTGTTTTTGTTCTTTAAGATTTGTCCCAAATAAACGGTTGCCCCGATTAACCGGTGGCCCAATTAAGCAGATTTCTACTGTATCTTACAATAGAACTCTATTAGCATACTAAGTCAAATGCTAACAAAGAGCTTGGGAGGAGGGGGGACTTAAAAAGAAAATGAACAGGAAGAGATAAACAGCAGGAGAGAGAGCTTCTTTTCAGGTGAAGATCAAAGGTCTGATCTATCTGGGTGTGAAAAAAAGCACCTTCAATGATGAGATTAACTGACTGTAGGTTTGCTTCATGAAAAAGAGATCTTAGCCAGGCTTTGGTTGGAAGACCTTTGGTTGAGAGAAACTTCTTTTGACAGCTTCTTGTTAACTAAGTTTTAGCCATAAAAAGCATGTCATGATTTTGTTTTACTTGTAACCATTTGTTTTTATTAATCCTGCTTACTGTATACGAATCTCTATTCTTTGTTAAATACCCTTATACTTGCTTTCTCTATAAACAAATCTAAGTACTGTGTGTTATGAGAAGCTGTATTCTAAGGCGAACTAGTAAACTGCTGTGTATTGTTCCTTTGGGAACAGTGGGCCTCATAATTCTTTGTATTCAGTGGAGCAGGGGCTGGATACTGCAGGAGAGGCTCAGAGGACCCAGTGGTTGGTGTGTGCTCATTGCTAACTGGTAAAGAAAGAGTGTTGCCTGTGCAGGCCTGGACTTGTGTTGCCAGCAGCTGGTGTTGTCAGGGAGCTGACTCAAGGCAGACACAGAGGTGCTCATTCATGCTAATGGCAGGTGATAGCAAGATGCCTCATGTAGACCCTGGGTATCCCTGGGGAGAGTCACAGCCTCCCGCCTCAAAAGAATGCCCTGACCACTGGGCTTAGAGTTAAGGGCATTAACACCACAACCTCCTCCTCTGGGCATTTTGTGAATCTTGCTCTTTAAAAATAACCAAATGTTTCTTTTGGCCCAAATGTTTTTTTAATTCACTCATGTTTTCCCAACTTTTTAATTCCCTTTGGCCAAAACTGAATCTTTTCCTTCAATTTTTAAAAACTTCCAAGATACCAAAAAAATACATTGTTTGCCCATCTTTAATTAGGAGTGCAATCAAGTGATGTTGGCCACGTAGAAGCAAGTGGGAGGAAAATGAAGCAGGCTACTGCACATAATGGTTATGGGAAAGCAAGGATAGCATGATGAGATGGACGGGGCTGTGAGTAAGTAGCAGTTTTTCTTGGGAAATCAGAAGAGATTCCACTATCTATGCTAAGATTAGAGAGAGTAATTAAAGGCACTTACTCCAAAGGAGAAAAATATGTTACACAACAGAGGAGAGCAACACACTGCTTTGGGGATACATTATAACAAACCCATTCCTTTAAATCCTAGTTCTACTCCCAATATTTACTCACCACTTGTAGAGCTGCGAGCCTTTAATGTCCTAGTGAAAAAACAGCAGAATGCTAGCATCACAACTAAACTATGAGCCATCTCCCTTCCATTGAGGATTGTTGTGTTTTTCTTTCCATCTTTGTGGAGCAAAGACTGCATTTAATCTTATATCGCCCTGAAAATATTTTAATATCAAGCATAAGAAATACTTTGTACTTGTGCAGTGCTTTTCATCCCAAGATTGCAAAGTAGTTTACTAAGGTTAGTATTACTCCTATTTTACACATGAAAAAATTGAGACATTTATATAAACTACTCAAGGTCATGTGACAAATCAGTGACAGAGGCTGGAATAGAAGTCAGGTGTGCTTACTCCCAGTCACCTACTCTAACCAGTGCCTCATATAGAATTGACTAACCAATGATCTGTTACCCACTAGTACTCTACTGAACCCTTCAAAGCACTCCTGTGCATGCTATTTCATATTTTCAAGATCTAGATCATGTTTCATATAATGCAACAGAATTATTTTATTCAGGGGAAAAAAAACGCTTGCCAAGATTTGATGAAATTTCCCCTACATATCTACCTACATTTAACTATTTTTTGAGCTGTGGTTTTTGTTCACTGTAATAAATTGACTATTAGTTCTGTTCACAAAACACTGAGGCATATGTTGAAAGGCCAAATTTACATATTGTGCAGATGAATGCTTGTCACTTCAAGCACACATAATTACCTCCTTAAAGAGATCATTTGATTCTCTTTAACTTTGTCTATACTAATGAAGACTATATCCTTTAGCACTATTTCTCTTTCAATCACTCAGACCATTAAAAGGACAACAGTAGCAAAATGAAATGAATCCTCATTAAGTTCTTGTAATTCACCAGTCAGGTCTCCAATAACAAATGGAGAGATCCAATTTACTTACAATAAAAATAAATCACACAAACACATACACACACACACATATTTATAAAGTTCTATCAATTTCTTAATCATTGAGGACCCATTCCTGAACTTCATATTCATCTTAAGAATATGAAGAGTAGAAATAGAGTTCTATATCATAGCACTGGCTTGAACAAGTGGACATTTTACACATTTCTAACTGAAATTAATAGAAAAATATACCAAGAATGAGTTAGTTGGGATCAGTGATATTTGTATAGAATGTCGTATCAGGGCGGCTCTAATTTACACTGGCTAATCATGGACCCAAGGACACAACCTTATGCTATCTCTATGCCAGTAAGGGATCCCTCCATGCCAGAGAGATGCTCAGCTGTCTATTTAGGGAAGCCTGATCCAAAGCCCATTGAAGTCAAGTCAGTATGATTATTAAACCAGGATACTAGAGAGATGCAGACTCTTATACAATCTCTGACTGGCAGTAGTAAAAGAGCCCAATGTTCCATAGAACATCACTTATTTTAGCAAGTTATCGACCATTAGTAGTATGTTCAGAAATGCCACCATTAATCTAAAAATGACCTTTTAAAATATCTTGCAGTTTATTTATAATGAGATTTTTATCATCTTGCAGACTTTCAAATTACTAGACTCAGCAAAATGATCACAATTTACCCTGAGCACACCCTCAACAGGGACCAGATTCTGAGACTAGTGGAAGCTGAGCTTCTGCAGAGTGCCTGCAACTGATGCTGCAATATTGTGTGACTTTGAAAGGAGTTGCAGGAGTTTCAAGATTTGGAGAAGGGTTTGGATATTACAGTACATATTGTACAAAAATGTAATATAATTCAGTGGTCTGAAATTGCAACAATGTCTGAATTACATTCGGAAAAAAATCAAATTAAAAGTGCACTTTTAATTTAGGAAATCTTTGCTACTGCTGTTTTGTATCACAGCATGAAATGTTTTAATCAAGCCGTTTTAAAACAAATATTTTTAACAGCAGGTTTGCAAATCTTCACCAATACCAAGACCTTTCTAGAATTTCCAGCATCAGCTTTGAAACACTAAAAATATGAAAGCCAGTAAACCTTTTTTTTTTATAGTTTGAATTTTTAAAAATGTCTCTCCTTCCTTGATTAATCTCAGAGGGTTTAGAAATGCTGCTATACTGCTGAATTAATTGACATACAGTCAGGATATTAAAAAAATAACTTTTGTAGAAATGCATATGAAAATAGACAGCAATAATAAGATGTTTTCTTCTTGCATCAAAGCTAGCAGTACACAAAATTCAGTTACCATTATATTATACAGACATGTTGATGTAGATGAAATGTTTTCACAAAATTAAAAATAGTGGAACAAGGAGGCCAGGTGTATGGTAATATGTAAGTAACAGGATTTGACAAAAATAGAGTAGTTTTATTGAAAAGACATTGGGACAGATTTTGAGGTCCATACTCACCTTGAATAGCACCTTACTCCACAAAGAGAAAAGTAGAGATGGGGGAAGGGAAAAGTCTACCCCACCTTTGATGGGTCCCACTCCCCTCCTTCTCCCTCAATGCTCCTATCTTTTTTATTTTAATGTATTAAATAAAAAGTAGCATTAAAAATTATCACACAGAAAAAGAGATAAGTCAGAGGAGGACAGGGAAATTGAGAAGGAGATGAATGGAAATAACAGCCTGAGAGGGATTAATGGATGGGGAATCAAGGCCGTTTCCTGCTCAACTCCCTCATTCTTGGGCTCTTACATCACCAACAGTAAAATCTATGATTTCCCATGTGAAAGACCATGATGTGGAAAACTTTAAATATCAGCCAAATTAACATTTTTTCATGCACATAGCACATTTATCAAGGCCAGCTTTCTGTGAAGGGGATCCAGTCTGTAGCAATCCATTTGTGCTTTTAAAAATTCTGAAAATACCCTTTTCTAAGCAACCCATCCTATATTTGACTCAACAAGGTATTATAACTTTTTTAGAGACTAACTAGTTTATTTCAGCATAAGCTTTCGCGGACTATAGCCCACTTCATCGGATGCATAGAATGGAACAGAAGTAAGATGCATTTATACACACAGAAAGAAGAAAAAAAAATTTAACCAGGGGGCTAAATAGGACTTGCGAATGGTTCTCTCATTACACTAATTGATTGCATTTCCCGAGTTAATTTACCTTCACCACTTGCTATCTCGTGCAGACACAAAAATCCATTTCAAAAGGTATTTTTTTCTCCTGCTGATAATGGCCCATCCAGATTTAACAGCCTCTTAGAATTGGTATGCTAATGTACAACTTTTTTCCCCCTTCTTTGTGTGTGTATAAATGCATCTTACTTCTGTTCCATTCTATGCATCCGATGAAGTGGGCTATAGCCCATGAAAGCTTATGCTGAAATAAATTGGTTAGTCTCTAAGGTGCTACAAGTATTCCTCGCTTTCTTTATAGATACAGACTAACACGGCTGCTATTCTTGAACCTATAACTTTTTTGTAACCTTAACTATAGTGAGTTTCATGACCACTCTAATACAATACATATACAGTAACTCCTCATTTAATGTTGTAGTTATATTCCTGAAAAAACGTTACTTTAAGTGAAACGATGTTAAACAAATCCAATTTCCCTATAAGAATTAATGTAAATGAGATTTCCAGGGAATTTTTTTTCACCAGACAAAAGACTATATATGTAGTCTCTCCAGGCTTGCCTGTATCCTGGCTACCATCTGCCACGGGGTGGTGTCCCAGCTCACCTGTAGTATTGACTATGGCCATTGGGCTGCACCGCCCTGACTGCAGAGACTGTAGTATTGACTCTGGTCTTCGGGCTGCACCATCCTGAGACATGGGACATGCCTTTAAACTCAACCATGGGGCTGTGACACACCTTTTCCCAAAGGGTAATGGGGTGTATCAGCCCCGCAAAGCGCAGTTACACCATTCTTGTTTTAAAGGTAAAGTAACATTGGACAAAAGAGCAGCTTTGCAGCTATTATGAATGTCTGGCATCAGGAGGCCACAGCCATTAAACCCCAATTTCACCCCAACATGACTATCTTCCTGATATGGAGACTATATTAGCCAATGACTACATTGGGCATAGGTAAATAGCAAGCCAAGCCACCTCCTATACTTTCCTGGGTGAAAAAATGTCCCATATGGACTTCACCCAGTTTTTAAAATCTGAAGCTGCTGTCTGAAAAAAATCCCCAACAACTTCTACAATGCAGCTAATGTGTGGTCAATATAGAAATCTATATCACATAGAAAAATTGTTGGCAAATTGGATTGTATATAAAAATAAATAACATAAGGGACACTGCACAGATTGTATCATGCCTCTCCGTATTTAATTCAATATAAGCACCACTTTTTAAATTTATCTAAATCTGCTACAAAATTTCTAGTCAGCCACATCAGAATTCTGCAGAAATCAGAGTGGCTTGCTGCAGAATTTAGATCCAGATGACCTTGACAATAGCTACTCTGGCAGTAAGAACCCTGTCTTATGCACCAGCATGTAGGCTGTCACAAAGAAGGCACAAGGAAAAGCCCTGTGTAGCCCCTTGTGGGGTCAAGCTTTATGCGATGATTACATCACAAGGCTTTTAGGAAGGATGTTCAGAGATTTACCTAATGTATATGCACCACAGAGGAAGAGGCATCTGAAGAGGTGTAATACAGTTCTGGTAGTGTTATACCTTAATCCTAAATGCTTTCGCAGCTCTAAATGTATTAAGGAATACTTGCAATGAGGAATTTCAGTTGACACTAATAGGGATAAACATGCTTTGAACTGTTAATACTAGATCATACTTTTCAGCTGAGTTGACATCATACTGCTGACAAACTAGTCACATGATGATAGATTGTGATTACTTTCTTAGACAGGACTAAGGTTTAGAACGTATTATTTCCAAATGTTGAGGTCTTCATATGCATTAATCCCTTTAGTACTGTATTTGGCACAGGATATAAGTCCATAAAGAAGCAAGCATTAATAGTTTTAACTGTATGCTGAGGAGGCAACATAATCAATATCAATGTTATTCTGTACCTCTAAGCAGCACCCTGGAATCCCCATATTCACCGGGGTGATATAATCATGAAATGTTTTGTACAAAGTATGGCCTTGTGATGTATCATTCTAAAAGTCTTGATCTGTTGAACATTAATATCCTGTTGTATTGTATATGCTATCATGATATGTGATATTTTTATATACGCTTGTTACTGAAATAGATTCGGAGATTGGGAACACCCACAACCAGCCTTTCAGGTGCAGGGCCGGCGACAGAAATTTTGGGGCCCCGTACTCTGATTGTCTGTGCCCCCCCCCCCAGCCGGTCTCCCACCACCCGCACCTTGCCCCGCCCGGGCCTACGTGGGTCGCCCGCTGGGTCCCGCTGCTCCAGACGCAACACGCTGGGAGGGGAAGATACAGCTGTACCCGTAGTCCCCCCTTGTCGCTGGGCCTGCCTAATAGTAACTATGTACCTATATAGTACGCCTCTGAACATAGCTAGACAGGTATTATTGGTAGGTAATTAAAATAATGAATCATTAGTTAACTTGTTTATTGTTAATGATGAACATAAATATTTTTTAAAAACACTATATGAGTCTTCTCACTTTTAAAGAGGCAAAGTCGGGAATAGCGGGGGTGTCGTGTTGCGGGGGTACCAGGTGCGGTCGGCGGTAGCACGGTGGCGTGAGGCGCGCAGCGCGGGCGGGCGGCCTCTAGCACACCACCCCTGCCTGGCCCACCTCCCCGCCCAGCCTATTCTCTTTCCCCCCCGCCTGACCCGGCCCACCCAAACTAATCTCCCCACCCATCCCTGCCTGGCCCACCCCGCTGTAGGGGGTGATCTTCCTTTACTCCCGCCCAGCCTCCCCCCATCTCTAACCGCCTTCCCTCCCCCACCCCTGCCTGGCCTGGCCCATCCCACTGAACCTAACCTCCTCCCCTGTCCCACTCCCAAACCAGCCTCCTGCCCCCATGCCTGACCTGCCCAGCTCAGCCTACCCCCCACCCAAACCCCCTTCCTTCCCGCACCCACGCCTCGCCCACCCCATCCAGCCTAGTCTCCTGCCCTGCCTCCCCCCGCTGGGCTGCCATTGGCTCCCGGCCCCGGGTCTCCCCAGCCCCGCTCGCTGGCCCCTGCCCCCGTGGAACGGCGCTCGCTCTTCGATCGCTCCTGAGACAGGAGAAGGGGGATGGATGGGAAGTAGATGGGGAGGGGGCTCTGGGTGAGGAGGGAGAAGGGGGATGGATGGGGAGGGGGCTCTAGGTGAGGAGGGGGATGGGGTAGATGGATGAGGGGGTCTCTGGGTGAGGAAGGGGCTGGGGATGGAGAGGGCTCTGGGTGAGAAGGGGGACGGGGATAGATGGGGAGGGGGCTCTGGGTGAGGAAGGGGCTGGGGTGGAGGAGGCTCTGGGTGAGAAGGGGGGCGGGGTAGATGGGGAGGGGGCTCTGGGTGAGGAAGGGGCTGGGGTGGAGGGGGCTCTGGGTGAGAAGGGGGACTGGGGTAGATGGGGATGGGGTTCTGTGATGGTGCTGTTCCTGGTGGGATCCAACTGTGAGTGTCAGATCAGGACAGATTGCTTCCAAAGGGGCAACTATAGCCCAAAGCTGGGGTTTTTCCACACTAAGGCAAACCAAACCAGCCAAACAGAAAAGACTTTGGTTTCACCCCACTGGCTAACCACAAGTCACACAAGCAATCCCCTTAAGACACTCCAGATTCCCAGTATCACCACCAGCAGCCACCTGTCCTGGGGATCGATGGTTATGAAAACCAATGCCCCAAATAAAGAAAACGGTTCTCCCCAATTCCAAGGAATCAGGCCCCAGACCCAGGTCAATATACCAATCGGATCTTCCCACAAATCACGCCGTTGCCAATCCTTTAGAATCTAAAATCTAAAGGTTTATTGTACAAGGAAAAAGGTATAGGTGAGGGTTAGGAAAGGTTAAAAGAAATCAATTACATGCAGTAATGGCACATCTCTTGGTTCAGGCTTGCAGCAAAGGTAGAATAAACTGCAGGTTTCAATCAAAGTCTTTGGAAAGCATCCCCTGCAGAGATGGGTCAGCACCTTTGTCCAGAGTTCCCCTGTGTAGCAAAGTTCCATCCAAAGCTGGAAACAAGGCAGGCTGAAGGCTGGAGGTAGAAGACAAAATGGAGACCTCTCTCCCAGGCTTTATAGACTTCCTCTGTGGGTGAAGCCCCTCCTCCTCCTTATGCAGAGTCCAGTTGCAAAAAGGAGGTCCACAGCCACATGGTCCAATCACCAGACTCTCCACGATTCAGTTTTTGCCCAGGCATGTCCCATTCCTGGTCAAGCTCCTCTCCTCGGGTGTGGACACGGTTCATTGTGCAGTTGATGGCCCTTTAATGGGATCGAGTTAGCACCCGCTTGTCTGAGATTTCACCCAGGGGCCAAGCCTAAGTTTGAAGTACAGGCACCTTCCATCCAATATCCACAACTTCAGTTTCAAAATAGATACACACATATGGTCATAGACACCTGTTATGACCCCCTTCACATAATATTTGGTACCCCAATGATCTATATGGTACCAAATTATTCCAGTAACGTGACAGGCTCTGGGTGAGGAGGGGGGTGACAGCCCCTGGGCAAGCGGGGTCTCCGCTCCAGCCTCGCTTCTTGGGGACACACGTGGGGGGGGGGGGAGCAGGCGGCTCCCGCCCAGCTTAGGGCGCTCCGGAGTGTGGTCCCCTCCAGATACGGAGAAGACTCCACGCAGGTGTCCAGACGTGGGACCCCCGGGACCCAAGGAGCAGGAGAGACGCCTCCTCTCCCGCCGGCCCGGAGTGAGAGACCCCAGCGAGAGGGTGTCAGCGGGCGAGGAGACTCGGGGACAGATACGCGACCCCGACTCGTCCCGAAAGGCAGGGGGACAAAGACACCACCCGATTCCCTGCCCGCCTCCCCTCTCACCTTGCCTGACGCCCAGCCCGGACACCGCCCGCGGCCACGTCCCTGCAAACCTCCGCCGGCGGCTCTGAGCGCGGCGGCCGGCTGACAGCTGTATATAGCCCGGCGGAGTGCTCCGCCCCCAGCCCTCCCCACCTGCCCCGCACAGCTGATCTCATCCCCGCACTGCCCCGGCCCAGGCCCGGGGACAAGGGGGGACGACTACGGGTACAGCTGTGTACCCAGCCCCGGACTTAAGGGGTTTCCCCTTAAGTCTGGGGCCCGGTACAGCTGTACCCATAGTACCCCCGTTGCCGGCCCTGTTCAGGTGCAACAATACAGCTAATATCTATTTAAATGTCTATTAAAGGGAAACCACACTCCCAAGAACTATCCGAGGAACTGTATAGAATGGAGACTTATCATACAGTGGAGACTACTTGACCAATGTCATAGCAATCTGGAAGGAACTCTAAAAGAAGGAAAATGACATCATCACTTGGCCTCACTCCCCCCCATAACTCAACGCCTGGAAACATTCGTGGAAGGCAAAGACTGAAAGGGGTAAGGTGGTCCCAGGCTGGAGAAGAATTCTAGCCTCTCTATTGTAGATCTTTAACCTGCTTGTACTATCTATCAGGGTGAGGTACTGCTTGATTCAAATCCTGTTTAGTTTATAGAACTTAGATTGTGAGCTTATTTTCATTTCCTTGGGTAACCATCTCTATCCTTTAAGCCTATAAGCCACTTATAATCACTTAACCTATCTTTCTGTAGTTAATAAACCTGTTTTAGGTTTTACCTAAAACACTGGATTTTGTTTGAAGTGCTTGGGCAAACTGAGATCAGGAACAAAAAGTGGTGCATGTCCTCTCCACATTGAGGGAGGAACGGACTAAATTATTAACGTTCTTCTGACCAGGGCAGGATGGTATAGGTCAGGGAAGCAAAGTTGGGGAGCTGGGGGAAATTGGCTGGATCTTCTCTATTGTAAGTTCATGATTGGCTGGGAGAAGCATTCATGTAACTCAGCTGGGTGTGTAACTGCCTGTGAATGTCTGTGTGAGTGCAGTACTTGCCAGAGGTTTGCTGCTTTTCACAGCATCACAAGGTGAGAGGGAGCCCAGATTGGTGGGACAGAGGGCTCAACAATACACCAGTTCCACGTTGCACCCTGGGGACTCCATCATAATCATACTTCTGGAATATTTGTTAAACAAAATGCTTTAATACTTGGCCCTCTACCTTCCAGTGGACAAAGTAGCAAAATGCTTAAAAAAGCAGAGCAGAAAATTTTGGAATATAAAGCCTGTGCCTCAATCAAATGCAAACACCTTTTTCTGACATTCATCTTGTTTTACTTTCTTGCTTGCTTTTTTAAATTTACAAATTTAGGCCCCATCCTTCACCTACCTCCATGTAGTCAAACCCTTGCACCCATGTAGAGCCCATTGTAACTCAGTGGATAGGGACAGTGGTCTGATTGAAGTGAGCTGCTTGAGGGATCGAGGCCTTAGCTATATCAGCTCTTTTACCTTCCATGTATGAGAGAAGGTCAGTGATGGCCAAGGAGTCTCAATTTTCCAGGCAAAAACTGTTTTATTGATACTTGTGTAAATGTCATGAATTGTAACTAGTTTTTAACTTAATTTACCCCTATGTGAATAGGTCAGTGGGGACTATGCAGACAAAGGTGGGAAATTGGCTATCCCGGGCCTGGTGAGGAAAGTCATCTAATATTTGTATTGACCAGTAAAAAACAACTTCCTCCTTGGAGCAAAGAGGGAAGACAAGTAGAGAGCTGTGACCCTGAGTCACAATTCTCTCCCTGACCTTCCCCTGTGGTAGCAAAGGCATGTGTTCCTTCTTACTATAGACTGAGAGTAAACTCTCAATTAAGCTGTTCATGATTAACAGGGTCAATAGAAATTGTATAAAACTTCAAAGAAAATCATGCTGAAAACAATAACTAATTTAGGAAATTAATGGCAGATGTTGTTTAAATGATAATCCTTTATATGGTGTGATGAATTTAAGCAGGCACAAGTTGACTGTTAAACCATCTGTTTGTAGAGAGGTTATATTTATAATTGGTTATCTGACCATCCATGGACTTGCTGATAAAGTTAATTAGCACCTGAATAGGTGTTAGGATAATCTTTTCTACTGAAGGAGTCACTTTAATTCTTTCTTTTAATTTTCACTTTATGAAAAATCTGAAAGATGATTTACATAGCTTGCTCTAGGCACACCTCACAAAATATATTGCACATACCATCAACTACTAAAATATTAAACTGAATTTTGGGTAAGCAGTAAATGGATGCCTTCACACATCAAATCAGACAAGAAATAAAATCATCCAAATTATTGTCTCTAAACAGACTTCCTAAATGGATATGATATTCACACAGGAAAAATAATATTTAGGACTTATAATGCTTTATATCTGCAAAGTATTATAGAAACACTAATTTGTTCTCATACTTTAAAGGAAAGTATCATTGTCCCCATTTTACAGATAGGGAGATTAACAACATAACAAGAATTGGAATTCAGGATATTATAGTTATTAGTTTTATTCTTTATCCACTAGACCACATTGCTTTACACATAAATCCAATAGAAGACAGGGAGATTTTGACAGATTTTAATTAATGGCTTTGTAAAAGGTTTGCATATACTGTAATACAAAACTCCAGGAAAGCCAAGCGGGTTAGAGTTTTATGACCTGTTATCGTTCAAGGCCTCAGCCCAAGTTCAGAACAGAGTCTCAAAGTTGAGCTGATAGTGTTCACGCAGTTCTCTCCCACTCCCCGCCCCATGGGCTCCCCTAAATGATTCTCCTTCACCTATCTGCTCTGCTCTAGGACACTGTTGCCTTAGGTATCTTCAGCTGGTCTGTGGGGGCTGCCATACCTTCTTGTTGAGTATGATGGCCTCCTGCAATCTCCCTAGAGTTTGTATAGGGATGGTTGTCATTATAGGGACAACTGTTATGCTGCCATGCCCATGTCCAGTCAGTGTCTTTGGAGGGAGGCTTTGAGGGAATAAGGGCAGAATCTTCATGGCACCAGACATTCCACAATTCCCCTTGGTAGGTAGGATATCCATGGAGTTACTTAACAATGACACACTAGGAAAGTGATGACTCATGATCCAAAGATTGCTGTTGATAGGATCCCTTCTGGTTCCCAAACTACAGTGTTAGGAATTAAAGGGCACCAGTGCCACTGATTCATTGGAGATAGGAGCCTCTCTCTCACTATCTCATTATGCTCCATGTGGACTAGGGTATCAGCCTATATCAGACAGACCCCTTCTCCTTCCCAAACATCCTGCTGGAACAAAGCAGTCACCAAATGCTCCTCAAAGGCCCCCCCCCCCCCAAAAAAAGGAAAGGGAACCATACACAACCAAGAGAACAAAAGGCCTCCCCACTGAAAGTAACAAAAAGTATAATGGCCCTTTCTGGGGCATGAGAGGATGGAATTTTCTTGGGTATTTGGGTTCATATAGATTCCGGATCTTCAAGTGAAGCTGCAGATTCATACAAAGCACAGTCTACAGGATTTACAAATGAAATTAAATTTGTATCCTCATATTGACTATCAAATAAGGCACAAAAGTGCAACAACAAACCTAACCATTCTTCTTCAATACACAAATAAACCAAGTTAAAACCAGGTATGCCATAGATCAGGAAAAGAAAAGTCAGAAAAATCTTTTTATGTGAACATCCCAGGACCTCATCCAAGTGCAACTGCACCTCCACTGGGCTGCTATAACTCTACCCACTCTCTCAGCTGTGAGTTGGAGCTCTGGTAAAAAAAAAAATCCATCCAAGAATTTGTGTGTATCCTGCTGATAAATAAGTCGATGTGCACATAGTACTGCATAACATTTTACAAAGTCATAAAAATCTATAGTAAGAAAATAGCACTGCAAAAATTTTAGATGCATACCATCCAGTGTTAACTTAGCTTCTTTAATGATATTTGCATCTGAGCCGATAGCAGTGTAGCGGGGTGACCACACGCTCCCTGCCTGAAAGGGCTGGAGTAGCCCAGGGAAGGGGTTGTGGCCAGGAGCCAGCAAACTCCCAGGCCTGATTAGGGAGTAGGCTCAGCTGGGTGGCCACGCCCCAAACACTAGCAGGCCTGATAAAAAGGCTGGGAGGCAGGGACAGGAAGAGAGTTTCCTCTGTCTTCAGAGGAAGACAGGCCTAGCTGTGGGGAGCCTTAAGCAAGGTACCTGGATTGGGGCAGGGCTGGGGCAAGGCACTAGGAGCTGGGGAAGCTCTAGCCTGGGAGCCCCAGGCTGCTGGGCCTAGCGGAAGGCCCAACCCAGGGGTACTGGGTTGCAGGGGGCAGCCCAGGGCTAGCATTAGGAGCAGCAGGCCGACCCCCTTGCCGGTGATGAGAGGCCATGATACTGCAGTCTGCCTCAGTGAGTGGAGGCAAATGGTGACTGGCAGTGGCCAAGTCTGAGGCAAGGTGGGGATAGTGGGTGGAGGGTCCCCTGGGGAGGGGGAACCCTAAGACTTGAGGGGGTTCTGCAGGGGTGCAGCACCCTCAGCTAGAGGGCACCGGGGTCCGGCAGGGACACGGGGCCGGAATAGGAGCGGGACAGCGGCCGGCAGAGGGCGCTCCGGAGGCTGGAGAGCTGATTTCCCCGGAAGACCAGCGGGAGGCACTGCCAGAGTGAGTGTCGACCCGCTTACAAGCAGAAAGACATCAAAGATGAATCAGCAGACCCATATAGACATCCAAGTCCATTCCCTCTTTGGCTTTCATATGTCTGGAATATGTCTGTTCTAATTGGATGTTATGAACTTTAAATAATTCCACTTTTATTTGGAAAAAGAAAACAGCAACAACAAGGCTTTAATTTATTGTCCTAAACATGTCAATTTAATACAGCTTAACTGATTTTCATAGTTCACAAAGTAGGCTAAATTTCAGCCAAAGTCTTCCTCAGTACCAACTCAGGACTGTAATCAGTAGTAGGGTTTTTTTTTCCCCTCTATGGAAACATCTAGTCTTGACTTCAGTTATACCCATGTGACCCTCATTGAACTCAATGGGATCTGTGCATAACTGAGCGTAGTATTGGGCTCCTAATAACAAAGATGACTTCACAATCTTCAGCATTTTATTGCTAGCTCTAACTGATGTGTAATATGAAATGTAAGCAAGCTTCTAGGACTGATTGTAACAGGCACCTTCCTAACCAAAAGCTGAGACATTAGGAACCGAGGATAAATGAATGAATAAGCTAATGCTGTTAAAATTTTCACCTGATTTATTCCTGATCCAATACTCATTATAGTCAATGGACTTTGTATCTCGTTGTTAATCTCAGAACTATCCACTAGTTATAAATTAATGCTAATGTTTCTCCAAAACTTCTACTCTATATAGGCAAAAGGCTTGTTATGATATCAAATAAGACTATAGGCATGCTATTTTATGTATTTCTACATATATTCTTCAAGAGATTGTGTTAACTTTCTGCCCTACTGCACAGAGAAAAATAGTTGAAATTGAACCTTTTGTGGAGTGAACAAGGATATTTGTTTATGGCATCTTTAAAGATTCTAGGACATTTTTTTGCTCTAGATTATAGTAATGTATTTTCATTGCCTTCAGTGGATTTGGATAGGTGTAACTGAAATCAGAATAGGTTCCACTAAATCTTGATTGAGAGTCTATCTCTGTTGCACTAGGCAAAAAGGTACTAAGGTGCCTAAACACCATACTTAAGCACCTCAGTCCCAGTACAAGGTACCACAGTAATCCATAAAACTCCCAGATGGGTGCTGCCTAATTCTGCAGGTGCCTAAACTCACTCAGCATGCAAATTTGTGCTGTGTAAATTTTCTAGTACCTAAGTTTCTGCCCCTGAGCATGCACACTGTTGCCTCACCCTAGGTGTCCAGATGCCTATCACCTGCCTAAACCTCAATGCAATCCACAAAATCAGGGGAAGATAGATACAAAGCATCTGTCTCATCTGTGAGGCCCGATCCAATGAATGTTCTCAGAGGCCATCTACTGGATTGGGTTCCATTCAAAACCAGGCTAGAAAAGGAAGTTCCCACCTTATCATTTAGCCCAGTGGTTACCCGGGGTGTAGATAAGGATATTCTAATGTGTGGCTCCCTCAGTCTCTCCTGTCGAATTTGTTCCACTGTGTATAAATAGTTAATAAGTCACTGGGCCAGAGAGAGAGCAAGGATGAAAATGAAAATGATTCTGCATCCTGGTGGTGAGTGTATCCATATGGAAGACCCAGGGTCCAATTCCACTACTCAATGATTCTTTAATTAGTTATCCAAAGTGGAACAGCTTCAACAGGAGACAGTGAGGTGTCCCATACATCAGAATACCCCATAGACCAATGGCTACTTAGAGGTTCGGGATGTCTCTGTTCAAATCCTTTCCTCCCCTCAAGCAGATGGGGGATTTAGACATGTCCCAGGTGAGTCCTCTAACCATAAGGCTAAAAGGTTATAGGGTGAGCTTCTCCTCCTCCTCTGGCTATTGGGTGTGGAGCAAGGCAGATGCCTAACTCATTCCTGTAAGAAATGCCTTGGGTGATGCCAGGAAAAGGGTTCCTGGCTATGGATTAAACAGAGATAAATGCCTCCCTGCAGCCCAAATTCAGGGCATGTTTACACTGACCTCCAGAGCAATCAATCCAGCAGGGATCGATTTATCACATCTAGTGAAGACACGATAAATTAACTACCAAGCGCTATCCCTTCGACTCTGGTACTCCACTGAAGCAAGAAGCATGCATAGAGTCGAGGGAGCATCAGCAGTTGACCTATCGCAGAGAAGACACCATGGTAAATAGCTCTAAGTACATCAACTTCAGCTACACTGTTTTTGTAGTTGAAGTTGCATAACTTAGACCGACTTAGCTTGCCCCCTTTAACCCCCCACAGTATAGACCAGACTTTAGGCTCCTACTCTGTGAAAGGGATGGGGCTTAGGTCACACCCCTCTAATCAGAATCTTCCATTGTTGAGTTAAGGCACCTCTCCACCCAGCATGATGGCTTTTGCAGATTGCATTCCAGGCACTTGTCTCTGCCCATCCATTTTATAGGGAGTCTAGGCATATAACCCAGGATTTGTGGATCAAAATGTCGCTCCTGTGATTTTTCCTAGGCATCTAAAAGTTAAGCTTTGAAATGATCAGCATTGCCTAAGAGCGTCTGTGAATCTGGGCACCACTTTCTTAAGATTCACAGAAAGTTCTCTGGAAAGATCAGTTTTCCATTTGAGTGTTATAAGCCTTCATCATGGGGGAAACTAAGTGAAGTCCATTAGTTTATGGAATCTTCTCCCAAGTGGCATAATGCTTGAGTAATATAAAAGTAAGCTTCATAAACCTCTCAGGACTATTATACATAACTAGTGTAAAAGCCTGTGTACATGGGCCAAAGTGTACTTTCAAAAAAAAAATTGAGCTAATTATTAAATGAAGTATTTTGTAGGTATTTTTACAATGCTTTATTCAAAACAACCTTTTGTTTGGATATAAAATATTCCCCTGTACTGTCACACCAACATAAACAAAGTCTTCTACACCAACCTCTTCCCAATGCCAAACAGGTACATCACACGTATACCCCTTCCTCTCCTACTCCATAAATATACTCCCAGTACATGCCCCAAACCCTCACATCTATACCACACCAACCTTTCCTCTCAAACCCCCACTGTACCCCTACTACACCACCCCTCATACCTAAACCACAAAAACCTCTCATATCCCCAATCCCTTTCCACTACACCACAGTCTGTCTCCTGCCCCTACCCCTTTCCCTCGATATCACACAGATGCGTTCCTCTCATGCCCCTACTGTACCCACCCAGCCCCCGTCCTCTCATGCCCCCACTGTACCCTCCTCACCTCTATACCACACAGTCCCCGTCCTCTCCTACCCCCACTACCCAAACTATACCACAACTGCCCCACAAGCCACCACACGCACCCACACCCGATCCTTTCTGCCAGCGCCACCCACACACACGTTCCCCTCGCTCTCCTGGCAGCGACCGCGCCGCTGCTCCGCGCTGCCCCGGCCCTGCCTCCATAAAAGGGAGCGCCGTGTGCCTGCTCGTCGTTGGGACGTGTCTCTGCAGGCTCGTGACTGGCTGCCGCCCATCCACACTTACCCACCCCTGCCATGGACAAAGTGCTTACGGCTGTTTGTCCGGGCCGTCTTTACGGCCCGTGGCGGCGCACACGCGGTGGCCATTTTGTGCCGCCGAACTACACCTCCCAGCATGCTGTGTCCGGGCCGTCTCTACTGCGCATGATGGCTTTGGACAAACTTCCTCTGGCCTTTTATTATATATAGGAGATGCTTCTTTAGCAGAAGAATGGAGAAAAAACATGCCTCTTCCATAAAATGATTGCAGTGTTGGTGGACATTTTCAATAGTAGAACAAAAGAAAGCGAGTGAGTACAGACCTGAAGCAGGTTCATTATCCCACCTGTCCCTAGATTGCAATCCTTTTATAAACTCAGCATGGTGTGCTGACAAATTGGTGCTATTGAGTAAAGGAAGTACTCTAGCTGTCACTTACTTTGTATATACATCTGACTTCCACAAAGCTCCTGTGAGTGAGGCAGATGGTATAGTTCTAGTATAGGTTATACTTTAAATTATTATTTTTCCATTCAGAAAATATTGAAACCTTTGCATCTACAATAAATGTTTAAATTACCCTCTAAAGAATTTTTTGAAAAAGAACTGGAAAAAAGGGAATAAGCAAGAAATTATTGCTCTGTCTTAAAAATATTAAAATAAAAAATAGATCTTGATTATCTTTATTAGTTCATGCAGGAAAATAACACAATGTTTATTTACAATGTTCCCTGAAAGTGAGAGCAGGTGTTTGCCTGGCACTTGTATAGCTGGCATTGCAAGGTGGCAGATATGCTAAACATTGTATGCCCCTTCATGCTTCGGCCAGCATGTCAGAGGACATGCTTCCATGCTGATGATGCTCATTACAAAAATAATGCATTAATTAAACTTTGTGACTAAACTCCTTGGCAGAAAATTGTATGTCTCCTGCACTGTTTTACCCACATTCAACCAATTTGTTTGATTTTTTTTCATGATTTTTTTTTCAACATATCTTTCATGTTATAGCTGTCTCGTATGATGACCCAGCACATGTCATCATTTTAAGAACACTTTCACTGCTGTTCTGACAAAATGCAAAGAAGGTAGCAATATGAGATTTCCAAAGATAGCTACAGCACTTG
Organism: Sternotherus odoratus; assembly: GCA_032164245.1. Lineage (NCBI taxonomy): Eukaryota > Metazoa > Chordata > Testudines > Kinosternidae > Sternotherus > Sternotherus odoratus. The sequence goes on from JAVMKO010000002.1 coordinate 117,995,875, forward strand.
ATCCAAGGTTTAAGAATCTGAAGCACCTTCCAAAATCTGAGAGGGACGAGGTGTGGACCATGCTTTCAGATGTCTTAAAAGAGCAACACTCAGATGTGGAAACAACAGAACCCAAACCACCAAAAAAGAAAAGCAACCTTGTGTGGTGGCATCTGACTCAGATGATGAAAATGAACATGTCGGTCCGCATTACTTTAGATCGTTATTGAGCAGAATCTGTCATCATCATGGACACACATCCCTCGAATGGTGGTTGGAGCACGAAGGGACATAATAATCTTTAGCGCATCTGGCATGTAAATATCCTGTGACCCTGGCTCTACAACAGTGCCATGTGAATGCCTGTTCTCACTTTCAGGTGACATTGTAAACAAGAAGTGGGCAGCTTTATCTCCTGCAAATGTAAACAAACTGGTTTGTCTGAGCTAAGAAATAGGACTGACTGGACTTGTAGGCCCTAAAGTTTTACATTGCTTTATTTTTGAGTACAGTTATTTTTGTACACAATTCTACATTTGTAAGTTCAACTTTAATGATAAAGAGATTGCACTACAGTACTTGTATTAGGTTAACTACAAAATAAAATTTTTGTTTGCTTTTATTACAAATATTTGCCCTGTAAAAAAGAAACAAAAGTGAGTGCTGTACACTATTCTGTGTGGTAACAAATTTATATTTAAAAATGTGGAAAAAATCCACAATATTTAAATAAATGGTATTATTATTAACAGTGTGATTAATTGCACAGTTAATCATGATTTTTTAAAATCCTAAACAATACACACCAAACCATAAAACAAATATAAAGAATATATTGTGGTTTTGGCATTGGGAGTTAATATGAATACTGGGTAATGACCTGAAAATTAATCTCCCACAAAATTAATATTGGAAATAACTCTATTCTTCACTAACCTTTTAGTAAATGTATGCAGTGTTTTTGTAGATATGTTAGCCCCCAGATATTAGAAAGACAAGTTGGGTGACGAACCATCTTTTAGTGGACCAACCTCTGTTAGTGAGAGAGACAAATGTTCCAATTTACACAGAGTTCTTCATGTCTGATAATAAGGTATGATTTAGTGTTGTTTGGGAAAATTGTAGAAATCACCAGGCAAAAGGTGGCAGCAGTGAGTCATTCTGAAATCTGATATTGGAGGCAATCATTATTATTACTGAGCCTGCTCTGTCTGTATGAAAATATCTTTTTGAAATTCACATCTGCTAAGAAAGTGCTTGCTAATTACAATTTCTTGACAGACCGATTACATGACTTTGTTCTAAAATTAGATTATGTACTTGGGTATCAACGATTAAAAAAAAAAAAGGAAACAGCCCATCCCCTCTCTCCAACCCCCCCCCCCCCCCATCCTTTCTAGTGTTAGAAACGCAGTTTTCATTTACTAGAATTCAGGTGCTCTAGATCTGGTGTAGCTATGAATTGCTATCACATATAGGCATCACCCGGACAACTCAGCTGACTACATGGATTTACTGATTGCTACAGCTGTGCTCAGGTCACAGTTAGGAAAGCTGATTAATATCTTTTCCAAACGAGGAAACTTTGCTCCAGGAAACACCGCGAAGGGGCTCGTGGCTGCAATGGTATTTTACCTACGTTTCTGCGTGTAGCAAGGGGTTAAAGCTACACGCCTGTCGTGTTTCCATAACATCGTTGCCAGCCTGTAAGGAGACTCCGGGACATGGTTTAAGGGGATTTGCCATCTAAAGGCAAGTCAGAGGGGGATTGAGGGTAGCGGGGAAGGAAAGTGAGGGAGACAGGAGCAGGGACGCAAGCAATTGCTCCCTTGGTGGAGTTAATGGACCTGAAGTTTTAATAAAGCTGGGAAGGTGGCTGCCAGCCTGCGGTGGTTGCTCAGCACCAACGTGCTGCCCAGATCATCCATGCCTCAGCCTCCCAGAAACACCTGAGCGCATGGCTCTGCTCTCCCCCGGCGGAGGGTAACTCAAGGGCATTTCGCTGGTCCACGTGCAGCAGCCGTACATGAGCACGGGTGTCCCTGCGAGCGCATTGTTCCCTGGCCGGGTGTGTCCCGCTCCCCCACACGCACCTGCGCTTTTAGCTCGCGCCCAGTCCCACTCAAGAGCTCCCCCCCCCCCCTTCCACTGCCCGTGGCTTTCCGTGGCTCTGCGCTGCTGGTCTTTCTTCTGCCTTGCTCGGGCAGCCCCACTTCAAACAAAGCAACGTGCACGCCCTGCCTCGGGGGAACGGCGCGGGGGTGGAGCGGGGAGGGAAGCGGCCCAGCTGCTGCGAGAGGATGCAAAGGGGAAGGCAGCAGTAGCGCTGAGGCAAGCCTGGCCAAGGAACCCCGCTTCCCCCGCCCGCCGCGCCTTCGCACCGCCCGGGCTCTGCTGCGGTCGCTCCCTGCAAGCCCGCGGCGCGCGCCTGCCCGGGCCCGGGAGCTGTTCGAACGCCGCCCGGGAGGAGTCTCGCGCCCCCTCCTCGCCAGGCGCAGGTGGCAGCGGCGGCGGCGTCTCAGTGAGCGGGAGGGCGCTCGCGCAGCCGCCCGCCCCAGCCGGGCTCATCAGGCGCGCGCTCCTGCCGGAGAGGGGAGGAGAAGGGAGCGCGGCGGCAGCTGTGACTGTAGCGTCTCCAGCCACTGCCGGCGGCGGATGTGCCAAGCGGCAGCCGCCGCGCCGGAGCGCCGCTGCTGAGCCCGGCGGAGCCGGAAACCGCAAGACGGAGCCAGAGACTTTGCCCCGCTAGGAGGGGCGGTGGATGTGGAGCCAGCCGCTCCCCTCGCCGCCGCCAGGCAGTGGTCCCGCGACAGCACCACCCCACAGAGCGAGGGATGCTGCAGCTGGGCAAGGTCAGGACCTTGCCTTGAAGCCCGGGGGCGCCGCGCACACCTTCCCCACCGGCGGGAGGATTTTGCCTTTTATTTGCCGTGTATGCCTGGGAAGAAGCCGGTAGGGTCGACGCCGTTCGGTGAGTGCAATTGCGAGCGTAATGGTGCCAGGTGCCTCCTCTTGCAGGATTTCTTCTGCTTCTGGTGGTGCTCGCGAGCATCGGCTGTCGGTACCCACATTGCAAAGCTCCCTCTCTTTTCTAGAAGGCGGCTGTTGTCTGGCTCTGGAAGCATTGCTTGTGCCTTCCGCGGAGAGGTAACAAAGTGTGTTATTTTTCCCGTGCCGCCTGCACTCTCCCCCCCCCCCCCTTTCTTATACGTTAGTCGCTTGCTTATGTAGGGCATCAGCAATCCTGGGTTCTCTAGCATCCTGCAATGATATCCTCGTTACAGCGGTGAAGTCATAAATCTAGCAGGGGCGGGGGGAATAGAACCTGCTCTTCACTGTAGTCCTGGGCTGCTGTGGTCCCTGTGACTTGCGGAACGAAATTGAAATACTTAGTCATACGTCCATGTCTGCTTCTTCCCTACATTGGAAGCCCTTGCAGGCTATATTTAGAGGCATCAAATCGTGAGATTTCAGCGCAGCCAGCCGGGTTCTCGAGCATATGTATAGTGACAATGAATATGGGCTTTTCTTCTTGGGAGCCAAGGTCTGTGAAATATCCGGCTCCAGCGGGGTGGGGGGTGTGTGATCTGCAGTGTGATATTTGGTTGATCTATAATTAATGGCTGAAAGGAAAGATGCATTTCTCTTCATTTCCTTTCCCTTATTCTGGTGTGTAGTGTGCTTGCATCGATTGCTTCAAACGCAGCCTCTACTGAATCCAGTCGCTACAGGGGAGGTGCGGCAGCACCATACTAGTTGTGATACTGAACTGGAGAAATAACGCCAACGACAGATCATTTTAAAACACGTCTTAAGTTTTCTCCTTGACAGGGCTGTGTGGTGGGAGTATAAAATGTGAGAAACAAAAAAGAGATGTCTGGTGCATTTGATATTACATGATTTAAATATTAAAAATATTAGGGCGTGATTTGCTCTGGCTCAGAAATTTCGGATTAATGTTAGCGATTAATTTCATCAAGGAAACTTGTAGTGGTTTACTATAAATAATTAGAAAGGGATGGGATTTATTCAACTGCCAGGTATGAACTTTTATGAACTGCAGTAACTGCAGTTGTTGATATTTATATACACATCAAAACATTCATATGATTTTTTCTATTGACAGCAGCAATAGAAGAGATTAGAAACTTTTTAGATGTCCGTTCTTTCATCATACATTGTGTGTGTATATATGTGTGCGTGTGTTGTGTGTGTGTGTGTATATATATATATAATGCAGATTCATTCAGTTAAAGTTCAAGACACAATAAAGGGATTTTCAAGAAAGAATTGACTGTTGTTCAACAGATAAAGGACTGTACAAAATCGTGTAGAACTGTATTTAAACCTATTGTATGTGCCTGTGAGACAGACTGAAGGAGAAAAGTCTTCTAAATACTCATTCTGTGCAGTGTCTTTACTTTAAATGTAAGTCTGCAAAGTTGCCAAATCTCATTTTGGTCAGCTGTCTGTAAGGAAGAAAAATTTATAGTGACCTACATTTGTTATTGAAGTGCGTTACCTGAATTAAGAAATTCAAACTACTCAATAAATACAGTAGTTTTACTATAGAGTGAGTTAGGTTTAAGCAGAGGGAGCTGCTGAATATTCTCCCTATTAGCCCTTGACTCACAGAATTGCTTTAGAGCTTGCATGAATGCTTTTTATGTTGGCAGTTTATTTGCAAAAGACTGGGAGGCCTGTGATAAATAAGCAAAACTTACACAATTTATAAACCCTCAAATGGTTCTTTAAGACCAATCCTGTGCAAAATTTGTGCAGCTAACCTATTCAGTGTGTAAATGAGTATATCTCTTCAAAGCTTTGCATGCATACCTGTCCAAATATGCAAACTGGAGAGATAATGTCTGTTAGATAATCCTTATTAACAGAATTTGATCAATGGCCCAGAACTATGCTATTTGAGACTCATGATATGGTGAATGCTGCAATACAGAAACATGCGATCACATCTTCAGAGACAGTGCTTGCAGTCTGTTATATAAGAGAGATATTGAAAAAAGGAGTAGTGGACTATGCTCTTGTGCACATGCCTTAGGAAATACCCTTTAAAGCTTCTGGTAGGCGGTAAAAAAAATCCATTTATTCCTGAATGTGAGTTGCAACTCTTATTGTGGATTACAAAGTAGAGGATTTACAGAGTGGTGGTCTGTTGAAGGAATCTTCAGCTATTGTTCTTGATGTTTGTTTCTCAGATACCTTAGTTGACATTAAAAGTAATAGACAGCACTTTAATCGGAATAATGAGCTTGCAACTTCTTTTTTTAAAAATCTAACATAAGGTTGTTTCATCTTCATGTAAAGAACTTTGACACAGCTGCACTGAATAAAAATAGTATGAGCTTTTAAAAAAAAAGTTTGCATACTTCTTATTTAAACAGTTTGCCCCAAATCACAGCAATTAACTTGATGCCATTAAACAGCAAAGGTGACTTGTTTGTTTTTTTAAGATGCATGTGTAAAACTAATTTAATTATATTTTTGTTTAGTACTAATAGGGGGATGGAACAGTTTATTTTAAGGGATTATAATTTTTTTTTAAATAGAGCTGTAGATTGACATGTAAATGCAGCAGATAATACATTCAGTAGAGCTCATGAGTGTTCAGTTTTGCACAAAATTTCATATACCCTTTTATGGTTCATTGTAATATGATTTTACAGCATGTTTGAAATGAAGTTACAGATATTTCAGTTTAGCATTACTGGGATTTTAAAAATATATATATTTAAATAGTGATAACAGCAAATACTGCCAAAAATCAGTAGTCTGGGGACATTTTTTTGTTTACACATATTTCAGAAAACATGGGTTCTGATTTTTCTATTTCCTCTTAAGATGATTACATCTGAATTCATAACATTTCTAACATAGTATCTGCCTCCTATATGCATTATATTTCTGTCACAGAATATTGCAAAATGCATATGTTGTATGGATTTCTAGATAAGATCTTCCAAAATTGACAAGTTTGGGGACAGTTACTTTGCCAGTGAACTGCTTGCCTAATAGATTTATTACCAAGTAACAAATGATAATACATAAAAACTTTGATTTAATCATGATACCCATTGAATGTGTATTATTTCTTAATATAGTAATATAAATTTTATTTTTAGCAGAATTATAGGATGGTTTTTAAATGTACCATTTTATTTAAAATAAGAGCTCCCATCCTTTCTGCAAAACTCATTCCTCCTACCAAAACTCACTTTTTTGGGGTGTAGGGTGGACAACTAAGGAACGCTCATTCTTGTTTGGTGATGGAGGAGCTTACAAGAAAGCCACTACTACATCCTTTCATCACTCACCTACTGCTTAACTACAGTATTGTCTTTACGAGAGCGAGAATGTTGGCCTGCTACTCACGTACTACTTACATGTAGGTCTATTCTTTATGCTATTCGCTTCTAAAATCAGGGCTCTTCTGAATGAGGCAGTGTTGAGTCCCATATTCCCTAAATCAATTCAGATCTCATCTTTTCTGGGGCTAGTGGTTAGGAGTCTCTCTGCCCTGCTCTTATTCTATAGGACTGAGGAAAACTTTCTCTTAATCCCACAGATATGTCATTCAAAAATCTGAACGGCACTCCACAATATACACAGAGTTTTTTGATATCCCTTCCTTCATTCCTCTGAGAACCACTTATCAGGTGGTATGAATGGAATATAAATTGATTGAAAGCAGATTGCCCGATGAGAACGATCACTAGAGCGGTGGAGAAGTTTTAAGTTTTTAAAGTCTAATTCTCACCACAATATTGTATTTATTTTGATATGATTGGATAACCACATAAACATGACTATATGTAAAAAATAAATTTGAGTATAAATGGCTAGTTCATTTTACTAGTTGCTACTTTTAAATATGTCTAAGTATCAATATAATGGCTTTTATATTAATATAAAATATTATATGTCATAAATAGTTTCTGGCAAATTCACTGCCAGTCCATCCTAATGATTAATAATCTGCTTATTTTTGTTTAGAGAACCCAATTACAGTCATAACAGTAATTTCAGCACAGGCAGAACATGGAAAAGCTTGTATCATCCTATCCTCTTTGTAAATTGCATATTTATCAGAGAAGTCTGTAGTTTCTGAAAAAATAATCTTGTTCGTAATGAAAAATATATGGAATTTGGAAGTCCATACATTTGGTTTTTGTAATACTAGAAAGAAGAGCATCCTTCTAGTGGTTTTTTTTTTTTAAATATATAATATATTTCAATTAGGAGCATAAATTTATCATATAATAACCTTTTGGTTTCTTTTAATCTTCCCAAACATTTGGCAGAAGAAGAGTGTATTTCCTCCCCTCCCCACCCAGGTCTGACAGTATCTCAAGCTGCTGATGGTTCGACCACTCCCCAGGGCTCTCAGGAGCAAATCAGCAGATGGCTTCTTTCTGAAAGGGAGAAGGTATTCAGTGGAAAGCCTCTTCCACTTTTAAATTCATATTTCTTCTTTTTCTCCTCCAAAAGCTCCAAGTTATAGCAATTTACTTGTGGCCAAAGAGAAACTTCTTGTTGAGATCATCAATGCCACTGAGAAGAAAAATCCATTGTGTGTACATAAGTATAACATTTTGTTTAGTGATAGATGCAACAGCAATCTGTATGTATTTGTATTTCAAGTAGTCCATTATATTTTTGTTTCACTATATAGCATTAGAATATATCCTTTTTAAGGCTGAGATTTTCATAGGCGCTTAGAGTTGGGTACCTATGAAATTCAGTGGAACTTGGGCGCCGACCCCCTTATGTTCCTTTGCAAACACCAACTAAGCAGCATAAAGGCTTAGAACAAATGACTTTATTACACATCTTTTATAAAGTCTGTTTCACTTAATTAATTTACTGACCACTTCCTAAAATATTTTAGCAATAATACCAGTTACTTACTTTCCATTGTCTTGTTGAAACTGCTGCTAAAGTTTAGTGTCACATCTGAACACTTACTGAGCCTAAAAAGGGGTAAAATCATGTGTGCACCCACATCTAATGGGATTTTTTTGGAGTATGCATAGAATGCAAGTCAGAGCTCCATATATTTAACTTGCAGGACAAATGATCAGAAAATGTTCTTCAGATAGCTAGTTTCCCAAATTTTAGAAATACTCTATTTTTTAAACAGAAATTGAAAATGTGTATACTCTATAAATATTCTTATAATTATTCCACCTATGTAGCAAATTTGACATTTATATAATGGGCCATTGAGTTTAGATTTGCCTGTCTGTATGTGCAATTTCCATTTCAATATGCAATGTTTTGAAAATGGGATGTAGAATTCCATGAAAAATGAAACTCTGCCGTCAGGTGCTTAGTATCCATATATTGATGACTCTTGTCTGAAATGTTCAGCAGTATAAATAACTGTGCAGAAGTAACTTCTTAAATGTGAAACAAATCCAAATTTGCTTCCAAAAAAAGGTCTTTACATTAATTATCTGGTATTTTCATAGTTTTTTTTTTTTTAATAAACTATGATAGGTTTGTAAGCAGATATTTGTTAGATAATGTAGTCGTATCCCGTATCCACGAAATTCTGCCTTTTTGACACATTGGCTGTGTAGGTATAACATTTTAATAATGGTGTGTTGTCCTAAAGGCTGAAGTTCACTTTCCAGTCCACAATACTCTGCTCTACTCCCTTCTCCCCCAAAACATATATATTGGCAGCTCCTTTTTTCAGAGTTTGGCTGTTTAGATCAAATCTGGTCATTCTTTAGACTAATCCTTCCTTTTGCCCTGATTTTGTTCTTTGCTTACCTGTCTGTTTGCTTGGCGTGTGGGAAGAGGGCAATCACATGTAGTATCTGGCATGAAAAACTGCATGGAGCTAACAGTGGGAAGATGGAAACAGGATGCTGGCATCCAAGAGACGTTACAGGGGGGCATCAGACCTCAGATAATGCAGAGATGGAGTGTGTAGGTCCTTAAAGGAGAGCTTGGGGTTCATGAACTGGATTCTGAAGGGGAAAAGAGAACCATGTGGGGTTTTGAGAAAGGGATAATGGGTAAATCTGATCATCTTTTCAGAAATATTTAGGCACCTAAAGATGCAGATAGGCACCAAGGCATAGATCTGCAAAGGTGTTTACACACCTAAACTTCCATTGATTTCAGTGGGGGTTATCTTTGGGGATCTGGGTCCTAGTGGCATTTTCAAAAGCAATTATCTAGATGAGGGAGGTGCCTATTTTCCATTGATGGGAGTTCGGCACCTAGTAACATTTTTAGAAGTGGTTAGCTATATTTTAAGGCATCTAAATAGCTATTAACATATGTTGCTAAGTGATTTAGGACCCTAAATCTTATTGAAAGTCAATGGGAATTAGGATTCTAAGTGACACAGGTGTTCAAACACAGAACACACACATTCACACTCATTATCCTATAAACTTCAGCCGTGTCATGAAATTGAGATTCAGTCAAAATCCACAAGTACACAAGAAAGGTGGTAGAATATGATTAAGGATCTTGCTGTATCTTCTAGAGTGTTTTTTTTTTTTTTTTTTTTTTTTTTTTTGGTCACACTGTTTGTGGAGTTCCTCCATCAAAAATATGGAGGAGAAGCTACAGTTAAGACCTCTGGTGTTTTTTGGGTCATGAAAAAGATATCAGTGGGTCATAAGATGCATCTAAGCCGCTCATTAGGTCCCTAATAAAATTTTGAGGTACTCTATGGATATATGAGTTTAATTCAGGTATTAGGTAGTAACTAAAATCATGCATATGTATTGGGGAGGAGCGATATCTCAGTGGTTAGAACATTGCCTGCTAAACCCAGGGTTGTGAGTTCAATACTTGAGGGGGCCATTTAGGGATCTGGGGCAAAAAAAATCTGTCGGGGGACAGTACTTGGTCCTGCTAGTGTAGGCAGCAGACAGGACTCAATTACTTTTCAAGGTCCTTCCAGCTCTATGAGATTGGCATATCTCCATATATATTTTATAGAGTTGGAATAAAGTCATATGATGCTGATGACATGGAGGTGTATATGAATTATTCTATAATATATCTTTTTGGTTGCATTGTACTGCAGCAATATTTTATTTTTGCTTATATGACACTCAAAACTGAAAATATATTGATATTTTTTATGTTTCAAAGATACTATTTAAAACAAGTCTATAGTTTTTGTTTAAGGCAGGAGTCAGCAATTTTTCAGAAGTGGTGTGCCGAGTCCTCATTTATTCACTCTAATTTAAGGTTTCGCGTGCCAGTAATACGTTTTAACGTTTTTAGAATGTGTCTTTCTATAAGTCTATAATATACAAGTACACTATTGTTGTAGGTAAAGTAAATAAGGTATTTAAAATGTTTAAGAAACTTCATTTAAATTAATATTAAAATGCAGGGCCCCCAAGACTGGTGGCCAGGACCCAGGCACCGTGAGTGCCACTGAAAATCAGCTCGTGTGCCGCCTCTGGCACACATGCCATAGGTTGCCTACCCCTGTATAGTAGTAATAGTAATGTAGGACTGCATAGCTAAAACTTTATTATAGTGCAACATGTACAAGAGGAAACGTTAAGGAATGTTTATATGTGTGACTTTGCCATCTTAACATTCTCAACATATTATCAAAAGTATTTGGTATACTAAAAATATTGAAAGAATCAATTATTTATGAATATGTTCCTTTTAGGGCAAAGAATTTTCCAAAGGCACTGCTATAGGCTGAGGCTGCAGTATCTCCTAAGGATTCTTGCCTCAGAAGAAGGGTATACTGTCAGATAGTTACAAAACCACCGACCCTTCTGAAATCCTCTACGAAAGCAGAGTGGGTCTCCAAGTGCTCTAGTCTGCGGGGCTGTGGGACCTCTGTATGGGCTCCCCAAACTTCTCTCTTCTCACCCAAGCATAGAAGAATCAATAGGCTCTGCTATGTCTAGGACCCTTCATACCTCATAAGAGGGGCAGTGTGTGGCAACTTGCCCTTCAGTGCAGCATGTAAGTTTTTTAAAGTATTTGTGACTGAGTATGCGAGGAATGCATCTAATAAGCCAAATGTGTAAACTTCTCTTGTTTTGAAAATTTTAATGTTTACATTGTGGCAAACAATTTAACCAGAGCTCTTTACGCTTTTCCAACTTGTGTGATATTTATCATGATTTTTACCATGGTTCCTCTTAAACTTCTAGCTCAGGAGTAGGCAACCTATGGCACTTGTGCCGAAGGTGGCACACGAGCTGATTTTTTTTCAGTGGCCTTCACACTGCCCGGTCCTAGACACTGGTCCGAAGGGTTCTGCATTTTAATGTAATTGAAGCTTCTAAAAGATTTTTAAAACATTATTTCCTTTATATACAACAATAGTTTAGTTATATGTCATAGACTTATAGAAAGAGACTTTCAAAAACATTAAAATGTATTACTAGCACACGAAACCTTAAATTACAATAAATAAATGAAGACTCAGCACACCACTTCTGAAAGGTTGCCGACCCCTGCTTAGCTACTTGAGTCGTGTTTATTTCAGCTTCTGTTTTTAAAGACAAAAGTTTCTAATGCTGGTTTTGGAGAAAAGCTTGAAAACATGACACCATCTTTGTACTACCTCAGAGGCTCAAAATCCAAATAGCAAATGACCCTGTCCCAATTTATTACTTTTTTGAGTCTCATGGTTTTTAAATCGAGCTCATGGTAGATTGGGCAGCATTTTGAACACTTGGGGTTGGCAATATTGCTACCTAGGCTACAGAATCCATTTCCCCAACTTTTTTTCAGTTTTCAGCATGAATCAGGAGGATGATATTTGGCTCACTATGGAGAGAATATTTTTCTTAATGCCATTTTCAGGAGGCCTGAACTAGATGAATTGCTCCTTAGGCTTTCTAATGCCTTCTTCTATGTAAACACTGCATGGTTGTTTTTTTTAATGCCTAGTATCCTATTCATTGGCTCATTCTGCAGATGTACAACATTGTTCCCTCTCCACATATTACAGATAAAACTGGCTGTACTTTTAAGACTTCAGAGGTTGTGTCACCGGCTACTCTCCATGTACACATTTGAGACGGTCCTTTCCTGATTGTTTATTTTACACAACCTAGATTTCATGCACCTCTTCTTTGTGTAAGCAGTGTCAGGATGAGCTCCACCCTGACATCAGGCGGTGAATTGCAGGAATTGCAGTGAGTTTTGGAAAAGAACTGATCTTATTTACATAGACACACCCACCGCACCTAACCTGTGCTCTAACAGCCCAAATGGCCTCTTTGGCTACTGTGGGACCCCCAGTTTCTCTGGTATTGGGGCAAGAATGATAGTGCTGATTAACCTGTTTATGTGAATGAGGGATTGGGACACGTATTTGGCCTTTGGCATGCTGGAGGGACTCGCCATCATCTAGGTACCACTCACTAGCCAAGGGACAGGGGTTCCAAAACCCACTGAATTGAGAGAGGTGGTGGACAGGCTTCTATACTTTGTGGTGAGGGCCTTGTCTGAGGGCCCCACAGGCCTATTGCACCTGGCCTCTCTCCCCTGTGGAATGTTAGAGCTGCCTTTTGCTTCCATTAGGAGTCTAACTTCAGCCTGCTGAGCTGAAGTCACTTTGGGTCCTGCGGTGCATCTGCACTAAGGTGCATCTGCAGTGTATCTGCATTATGAGCTGAAATCACTTAAGAGCTGAGATCACTTAAGAGCTGACAAATCACTGAGCATTATCTTAAGTGGGGGGCCCTAAGCAGAGCAGTTCCTGTGTTGGCTAGCAGAGCGGCTAGCGGAGCAACCAGCAGAGCTGTTCGTGAGACAGCTTGCGGAGCAGAGTTGAGCTGCTGGCAGAGCAGTTCCTGTGTCGGCTAGTGGAGCAACCAGTGGAGCAACCAGAAGAGCTGTTCGTGAGACAGCTTGCAGAGCAGAGTCTAGCTGCTGGCACAGCAGTTCCTGTGTCGGCTAGCAGAGTGGCTAACGTAGCAACCAGCAGAGCAGTTCGTGGGACAGCTGGTGGAGCAGCGCAGCAGCACCACCCCATGGAGAGACTGGGCAGTCGGCCTCAGACCTCGTAAGGTACCCCTCACTCTGCCTTCCATTTCCACCCAGCCTGGGAGGTAAGATTCTGCAGAGTAACTTTTGACCAGGGACTCCAGAGACTTTGGGGCTGTTGGACTTGTGGAACTTTGGGTGATGTTTGGGTTGTGGGACTCCTGAACCTAAAGGAGAGGACACAGCCCAAACTTGCTGGGGCGGGGCAATTTGCTCGCGGGTTGGTGTATGAACCCTAGTTGTGGTGTTTTTCCCAGTTTAGTGATGTCATTTACCTCATGTTATTAAAGATCTTCTGATACACTGATCTGTGCTTGCAAGAGGGGAAGTATTGCCTCATTGAGGCGCCCAGGGGTGTGTGTAGGATTTTCCCAGGTCACTGGGTGGGGGCTTGAGCCAGTTTGCATTGTATTGTTGAGAGGGAACCCCTATTTACTGAACCCGACCCTTGTTGCTGTCAATTCTGAAGGGCAGAAGGGTTACATTTGTCTTTATAAGAGAAAGACACAGAACCATGCGTTTAAGGATCTAGATGCACTGTGATTGTAATCTCTTCAGAGAAAGATAGATATTAATTTGAATCACACAGGTCAAGTCAATGTTTAAAATCAAAGTTGTTTTTTTTTAGTTACAGATTGAAACACAAATAATCGTGATACAAAGAAATACTTAATATTTAACAGAGGTATACATTAAGCAGTCCATAAAATAATTTTCAACATGCATTTAATGTATACTTCTGTTGAGTAGAAGTCTTTTAACATATGTTTAAGGTATTCATGGAAATAAGTGTTTAACATAACTGTTTGTAGTATTAAATTTTGTCTAATAGAGTTTGAAGGCATACATTTCTGCTCAAGTTACAGAAGTCTAGTAACCTCTCACTCTGCACTTTCTGGATGGCTACAGATGCTAATTCTGCATGAACATCCAAAAGAAAAATAATGCTTCTCTTTCTCTTTCAAAATGAGCAGGTGGGTCTCCAGTCTATCTGTGTTCTTTGGCTCTGTGCAGAAACAACTTCACTTTCTTTGTGTTTGAAGAGTCAAAGGCAGAATGGCTAAACTCAGCCATGTGCCAGTTTCTCTCCTTTACTGGCAAAACAGTTTGAGGTTTGCTCGTTTACCTTCTTTACCCACTCTGTGGATATTTTTAAATGAAATACGGTCACGGCAACCTGCGCTCACATTAACTGTGCTTCTCAGCTTTGTTTTTTCTGCATAAGCATGGTGCCTATTTGCTATTCTCTGAGGTCTTGTTGATGCTATTTAGAGAGTTTTGTGAATTTTCAGTTAGAGTGCATGCTGAACATTTAGTATTTAATCTTTATAGTTTATATGTAAATAGTATTTTAATAGAAGCTGACTTTTACTAACCAGACTGAAAGCTTACCTTCTCTTGGTTTTATATAGAATAATAATAATAAAAAAACTTTCAGAATATCTTGACATGGATTCAGCTCAGCTTATCAGGATTTTGCACAGCTTTATAAAATAAGGAACTGTACATAGGATTTAACAGTACTGTATATCTTTCTGATGAGATGAAGCATATATTCTGTTTCCTCATATAGTAGTACTTAGTGCTTACCGTTAGTCAAAATGCTGCATACGTTTTAACTAATCTCAGAATGCTCAAACATCTTAAAATCTCTGAGATGTTCCAGGCTAACCGGCTGTAGGGAAGCCATCTAAGTCTCTTAGTACATTGAGGCTTACTTTCGTTGCTATTGGGAAGTTTTCGGGGTGTGCTCAGTTGAGTTCCATCTCATGCCTTTAGTTTGGACTGTATCTTTCTGTGTATGTATTTACCCTACGTATTTATAAATGTTACTTGTCATAGTAAGTAGATAGTGAATACAATATGTTTTGGGGGTCAGGGAAAGCTCTCATTGGCACTTGCTAAATGACAACACCATTAAATTGATGGAGGTGATGGTGGTACTCTTCTAAGGTCTGCCCACAAAATTAAACTCCACCCATGTGAGTTATCAGAATGCGGCACTGGTCATAGTAGATTACACAGATACTTGCATTACAATCGTCTACTCTCTGAGCCTCTTGATCTTGTCCTTCACTATAGTTTGAATATGCTGCCAGACTGTGCTAGGCTGCTTGGCATTTTCTTCTTTGAGGTGGGGGAAGTGGTGGTAGGTGTGGTTTTTTTTGTTTGTTTTTTTTTTAAACAACAACAAAAACGAAAGCTGAGATTTACTAGCTAGCAACTTCAGAGAGATGGTAGTCAACCCTACCGCTGTGTAGGATGCCAGAAGAACCTGGAAGAAACTAAGTAGTTTTGCTAACCAAGTATGTGCTATTCCATATGTCATTCATTTTTTTTTAAAGTATTTGTTCACAAGCTAGGATATGTGAAGTTGTATTTGGAGAGAAGATGTGACTTGGCTCTTTATTCACCTAAAAACTATAACTGTATGGTCCATAGTTTGAAATGATTGGGGAACGGGTATAGTTATGGAAACCAAATAAATATGAGCATGTAGGTACTAACCTGTTTAACGCTTGCATAAACATTTACGGAGTGATTTGTGCAGGAATGTGTATGAATTCTCCAGGCCTAAAAGTGAATCTTAAAACAGACTACCAGTGGTCTAACAACGCGATGAGCAACTGTAAAGCTGTCAATAGAACTTCCAGCAGAGTTTGTCAAGGAGCCAGGAGCACAGCAGAACATTCTCTGCTTTACAGTCCCTGCTTTATCATTACTGTCCAAAGTAGAGCCATGGAACACTGTGATGCTGTAAATGGCAAACCAGAACAAGAGGCATGGGAGTGGGGGAGTAGGCAGTTTCAGTGTTCTAAATGGCACAGAAGGATACTAATTCAATCATTTAAAATCCTGATTTATGTTTAATATAGTGTCCCAATTTTAAAACATGTCTTGACAATGTATGTTTCTAAACTCATACCTTTTTTAAAAACAAAACACCCCATTCTGTTAGGAATCATAGAAGGGTACTAAGATCTTGTATTGTCACAAGCAAATTGTTTGTTCTTGTGCTGTTTATAGTCCAGACTGGCTACTCCCTGATTTGTTTTATTCTCTTTGCCTTGTATTTGGGTAGCCAACTTACTCTGAATTTTTCTGTTTTCCAAAGCAAAAACTGAAGTCCCAAATATGTTGATATAAAACCTAGGGTGCTGTCTAACACTGCTTAGCCAGGAAAACCTGCTACTGAAGCAATGGAAACTTTTGCCTGAGAGAGAATTCCAAGATTAGATCTCAAATCTGTCTGTATATAGTTAGATGATGTCATATGTTTTAATCAGTTCTATGGCATTTTTGTTGTGATGTGAACAAATAGGTTGACAGAAGCATTTTCATGATTTTTATAATATTTATATCAAACCTCTGCAATTCTTATTGATACCTTATATCTTTGAAGTTGTTACATTTCCAAGTTCTTTTTTTCTTTACATCTTTTGCCACATTGCAGGCAAAAAACACATCAAATGTATACACAGCATTTTGGAATTATGACATTCATTGCACTTGTGGGTGGATGTTAATGGGAGTCAGCTGCTAAAACTGTTCATCTGCAGATGACCATATACTACATAGTCCTTATAATAATGTGGAAATATATGGTACAGAATATATAGTTGTTACATTCCTTCTCAATATTGAGTCTGATCTGGCTCTCGTTGAAATCAGCTGCAAAACTCCAACTGAATTTAATGGGAGGCTCATTCTTCCCATGTAGTCCTTCAGTCATGAATATTATTTTGTTCATTTTGCTATTCCTGCGTGATTCGCTACTTCTAAGTCAAAAATAGTGTCTTTTTTGGTATGTCTTTGTATGAAAATAATTTTGATGTGGCAGACACTTGATTATGATATGATGTAACTGAATTAATGAGGCAGGAGGAGCAATATGAGAATACAGAAGGTAGTTTCCATTTAGGAATATAAGGGTGGGTTTTTTTGTTTTTTGTTTTTTTGCTATATTCAACCAATAATCTGAGGACTTTTCCTCCGCTGTTACTTCCAACTGATGCATCCCCAGCTTCTAACTAAAATTCTTGTTGTTGATCCCTAAATGTGTGACCTTGCACTTTTCACTATTAAATTTCATCCTATTACTATCACTCCAGTTTACAAGGTCATCCAGATCTTGCTGTATGATATCTGGGAACTTCTCTGTATTGGCAATACCTCCCAGCTTTGTGTCATCTGCAAACTTTATTAGCATACTTCCACATTTTCTACTGAGAGCAGTAATAAAAAGATTAAATAAGATTGGTCCGCAAATCGATCCCTGAGGAGCTCCACTAGCAAACTCCCTCCAGCTTGACAGTTCACCTTTCAGTATGACCCTCTGTAGTCTCCCCTTTAACCAATCTTTATCCACCTTTCAGTTTTCATATTGATCCCCATCTTTTCCAGTTTTAGCAATAATTCCCCATGTGGAACTGTATCAAATGCCTTATTGAAATCAAGGTCAATTAGATTTACTGCATTTCCTTTGTATAAAAAAAATCTGTTATTTTCTCAAAGATGGAGATCAGGTTGGTTTGGTACAATCTACCTTTTGTAAAACCATGTTGTATTTTGTCCCAATTACCATTGACCTCAATGTCCTTAACTACTTTCTTCTTCAAAAATTTTTCCAAGACCTTGCATACTACAGATGTCAAACTAACAGACCTGTAGTTACCCAGATCACCCTCCCTTCTTTAAAAAAAAAACAAAAACAAAAAAGGAACAATTCTCCAGTCATACAGTACAATCCCTGAATTTACAGATTCATTAAAAAAAATCTTGCTAATGTGCTTGCAATTTCATGTGCCAGTTTTTTTAATATTCTTTGGATGAAGATTTAGTCCCATTAAGCTCTTCAAGTTTGGCTTCTACCTCAGATGTGGTAATATCTACCTCCATAGCCTCATTCCCATTTGTCATCTTCCCATTATCCCTAAGCTCCTCATTAAAGACTGAGGCAAAGTATTTGTTTTGATATTGGGCTATGCCTAGATTATCTTTAACCTCCACTCCATCCTCAGTGTTTAGTGGTCCCACTTCTTCTTTCCCTCCTTTCTTCTTATTTATATGGCTTTTACTATTGGTTTTACTTCCCTTTGCAAGGTCCAACTCTACATGACTTTTAGCCTGTCTCACTTTAGCCTTACATGTTCTAACCTCAATAAGGTAGCTTTCCTTGCTGATCCCTTCCATCTTCCACTCATGTGCTTTCTCTTAATCACCTCTCTGAGATGCTTGTTCTACAACTCGTGACTATGAATTCTCCCCCCCCCCCTTTCTTGGCATGCTGGCTTCTGATATTTTCTGCAACTTTGACTTGAAGTAGTTCCAGGCCTCCTCCACCTCTAGATCCACAAATTCTTCAGTCCAATCCACTTCCCTAACTAATTTCCTTAATTTTTTTAAAGTTAGTCCTTTTGAAATCGAAAACTCTAGTCGCAGATCTGTTTTTGTTTATCCTTCCATTCAGTTTGAACTGAATATTTTTATTCACAGTGTGGATGTATTTATGAAATGCACTATACAGTTGACATGTCACAGAAAGAAGAATTAAAAGTAAGAATGGGATAGTATTCCCTCTCCCTCTTCTTGGTCTCATTTGATTCATTTTTAAATCTTTATCTGGAGGATGACGTTTACTGCTAAAGACTGAATGAATTGCAGAGTATTCTATAATGTGTTTTGTGTGGTGGTTTTTTTTTTTTTTTAATGGTATGTGTAGAGTAGAAGAGTTAAAAGGGATCTCTGTTTAAGCTTCATTGCTCCTGTGCTTGAAGAATTTGGCATTAAACATAGCATATGTGTAATAGTTTTTGACTATCATTCATAAAAAATAACATGCAGAAAGCAGCATTATCTCCCTTTCAACTTTGAATTTGATCTAGAATGTGTTTGTTTTTAAAAGAAAATAGGTGCTCCATTATAAGCAGTGGTTTCTAAAATGGCTTAAAACTATTTTACCTTAAAAATAATAGTGTTTGGCTGTTAATGGACTAAAGACATTTTTTTATGTAAGAAGTTTTATGCTTTACTAGTCTATTTCTTTTATTTATAAACATGATGAGTTTTTTTCCCACTCTCTAACATACTGCAGACACTACCACACATCTTAAAAGGTAGCTGGTTATTTTTCTCGCAAGATTCTATACATGGTAGCATGCATTGGATATTAGAACTTGGCTACAAGGGTGAAATTCATCCATGGTGCTGAGGGCCAGTGCAAAGTCCTTTGCTTTATTTAAACCTTGTGTAGGTCAAAGAGGAGCCTGGGGGTCATGGCCTCATAGCAGTACCTGTGCACCCTCTCTGTGACAAGAAAAGTATCTGTATGCTGGTCTCTCATATGCTTTGTGTGGAAGGCTGCACAACAAATTCCATCATGACTTAGATTTGGTCCAAACAGGAACTCATTTTCTAGTATATCAGTGCTGAGTGAATCATTAGCACATAGCATATATTAAGCACTGTACATAGAAGAACAATCGTCACACGTACACTGAATGAATGTCTTCACACACAGAATAGAATATGACCATATCCTTCTTTTCAACCAAAATAAATGTGCATATTTAGAAAATTGAGCTGTATATTCAATAACTCTTTTGTGTATAAAGATGGTATGCAAGAATGAAGATGGGCTGACGGACAGCAGTAACAATTTGTCAGACTTCTTTAAGCAACCAAATATGTTAGTTGTATATGTTTTTGTACTATAGTGTTGTCCAGATTCCCAAACAAAATCAGGACCCATTGTGCTAGGCACTGTACAAACACAAAGATTCACACACATTATGAGGCCAGAAGGGACCATTGTGATCTCTGTAACACAGGCCATAAGACTTGCTTCAATCAATTCCTGTTTTAACTGGAACATGCCTCTTTGGATGGTTTTTCTGTCTTTCTTTCTTTTCCACTTATGGAAAATCCATCACATCTCTTGATTAATTTTTTGCTGTTAAAAATATGAGCCTTATTTTGAGTCTGAATTTGCCTAGCTTCAGCTTCCTGAAGTTGGATCTTGTTTTACCTTTTGTCTGTTAGACTGAAGAAACCTCTATTATCAAATTTCTGTTCACCTTATAGGTATTTTTAGATTGTGATCAAGTCATTCCTTTACCTTTTCTTTGAAAAGCTAAATAAATAGACTTAAGGAGCACAGTTACTGTGAGGCATGTTTTCTAATCTCTCTCCAATTTGCGAGGTAATAAGAGAGAATCTTTATTCTGAAGATGTCACAAGCTAAGTAGACCAGGTTGGGAGGGAAAACAGGCACAAGGAGGTGTAATGACTGGTCTAAGGTCACGCCACAGGTTAGTGGCAAAGCTGGAAATAGAGTTCATCTCCTGAATCCCAGCCAGTGCCCTAGCCACTTGATTATACAAGCTTTCCTAGTTTGTTTTTTACCAGGGAGATAAAGTGAAACCTTCTATAAAAGATCTGAGAACTCCCCCAAATCCTTTTTTTTTCTTTCTTGTTTTCTACAACTCTATGTCCATATTTCTCATCTTTGCACTGTCCATAAATGCAAGTTTTCTTATAGCCTCAAAACACTATTATGTAAATATAAATTATATTTGTCATGTCTTTTTTTTTTTTTTTTTTTTACAATAGAGTGAAATTGCAGTAGGCACCCAGTCCTGCTCCAATTGAAATGAATGGAAAAGCTCCTATTAGAGTCAATGGAAGTAGAGTTCGTATCCTTAAATGTTTTTCTTTTCCCCAAAAAAGCAGTGACTAATTGGACATGATCACATAACCTGTGCTCCCAAAAAATCATGTAAAATGGGTGATGCAGCATTACCATCCCATTTTTAGAATTCTTCAGGTTACGGTAAATGTGTGCAAAACTGGATTAAAAATAGAAAAAAATGAAGTAAAAGAAGTTGGCGGTGTATTTTTCAATGTATAGTAGTGTAAAATACTGCCTTTGGGATAGAAAAGTTACCTTGATTGTGAAATTATGATGAAGCTGACAGGATCTCAGTAAATGTTTGTCTGTGACTTTGCTTTCTGATCCACTAATCCAGAATCATGCTAAAATCATCAGTTATTGACAGTTAGCATCAATGATGAGAGAAAATCAATGGCACCCTCCGGAGGTTCTAATTCTGACTTGCCTCTGACAGGAGTCACAGTTTGTTCTTGTTCCTTCCAAATTGTCTATTTGCTTTTATTATTTTTAAGCAGTCTCCACATTGCAGGGGAGGATTGGGACATTTTTCAGAACTAAGATTCTCTACCTTTCAGTCTGCATGAAACCAAAAAAACCCAGCTAAAACTAGTTCTTTGCTTTCACTTTTTTGAAAAAATTAGAAGGTTTTTTTTTTTTTAAAACAAATAAAAAAAAAACAAAAAAAACCCAAAGTGCATTGTAGCTCTCCTTGGAGCAGAGCAGGATTTCCAAGAAAATGTCACTTTGTAGGTACCCTCTACAGTATAGTCCAGGAATATGGGATACCTCTCACTGCCCCTTCCCCAAAGATACTTTGTCAAAATCAAATGGGAAGGTGGGCTTTATTCATTATTCACCTAGTTTATTGACTAGAGTTCAGTTTATTTTCCTTTTGTGTTTCAAATGCTGCACACTTTAGGGTTTTAGAAGTCTTACCACAATGAAAATTTATAAACTGCACTTGCAAGTCTAGTAGTACCAATCAGTTTAGTAAGGCTCCATGATACAATGATTAGTGGGCAGATATCCACAGCACTGGGATAAATCATGTTTTCTGTAAGTTCTTCCAAGAGCTTCTCTTTTCACACCAGCTACACCTTGAGCTGGAGCCAACTTCATTTTAAGTATTAATGAAGCTTTCACCTACAGTGTTGAAGTGCTAAATACATTAATTTAGATTGGCATAGCATTGCTCAATGATGACACCATAATGAACTTTTATTCTATTGCCATTTCCAAGTTCTGTGGGGTCTCTGCTGACTTGATTTTGTGTGGGGGCGTATCAGTGTTAGTAGTTGCTTTCTTTTCCTGTGATGGGAAAGCTATGGCAGAGAGATGGATTTTGCAGTGTGCTCTGAAGATGGATAGGCTTTGTCTCAGTCTTATCTTTTACAGTAGATTATTCCATAGTTGAGCACCTTGACTCTGAGCACTTTATCTCCCGCTCTCATTAGCTTTGCCCTAGGCTTCATTACCTGTGTTTTCACCCAGGAACTTTTTTCTTTGACTCTGCTTTTGCTAGGGTATGGCATTGTCTGCTCCTGGTGAGAAAGAGAGAGCTGTGCTTCATCACCAGGGTGGTAAAGATTGATCCTATGTGATCTTATATCTCCTACTGGTCCAACATATTTAACAGTAGGGCGATCTTCAGCTTTTAGTCACAAAGAGTAAGTCCAGCTCCTCATCACTATCCTCTTAGATTTGTCAGAAAGGAATGAATAAAGCCATTTTATAATTACTCAGTCAGCCTGGGTCAGGTCCTCTAGATAGGCAGGCAATACATTGTGGTCGACAGTCTTACAGGCAGCTGATAGGTCCAGAACTATTAACATGGATGGTTGTCTCCTGTCTGTGGCTGTAAGGGTATTCACCTCCAATGCTACTATTGCCTTTTCCATCCAATATTCAGTTTTGAAGCCTGAGGGAGAATTCTAAGACATATGCAAAGAACTGGTTTGTGTTGCAGGAACTGGTTTGTAACCACTCTCTAAATATGCGTGTGTGGGGAAAAAAACCTGTTGACCTTGTGTGCAATCTTTTCATCTTCTCCATTTTAGGATTTTTATTCTGTTGCTTATCACCATATTATCTAAGCTCTTTCCTCATACAGTGAATAGCAATAGTGAAATCCTTAGTGGACTCACAAGTCGCGGAGTCTCTGGCTCCTTTCCCTTCTTTAAAAAAAGTAAAATATCTGCTTGGGGTGGGCTTTTTTGAAGGGAGGGAATTGATAGGAATTTGAGTTCAGAAAGGGTGTTCATATTGTGAGCATTATTTATGTTGGAAAGGCTTTCTCAAAGAGGAAGTTTTTGCAAAATTTCATAAAGATGATTAGTGTGTTCCATAAATCCCTCAGTGCCAACTGGCAAAGGGAGGTACAAGAATATCCTGATCCTGGTATCTACATTCTGGTTCACTAAAAAAATATAATGAGGTCTTAAAAGCAAGGGTCACACTGCTCATTAACACCTTGTGTGAAATGTATGTACAGATACTCAATAAGGTGATATGTATATTGAAAATATTCCTCGAGTCTGTATGAAGGTAGAGATGACAAACGGGTTTCTGCCAGACAAAGGAGATTTAATCACCTGTCTCTGATGGTCCACATGTCAATTAAGCATTGTAAGGCAATACAGTGAGGAGCCATTTACATACGAAGTCATCAGGGAGGTTGTGACATCAGCAAGGAGGCAGCACACTAGAATGAGCTATATGGGATTATTCTGACTCTGGGTATAGACAATGAACTTCAGAATCTATAAGGAGAAGATCTGGAGGACTCCCCTTTATTCTGGACCTAGGAAGTAAGCACGCAGTGTGATTACATTAATGAAAACAGGACCTCAACCTTTTGGCTTAAATGATATAAGGACATTTGGGATGAGAGAACTTTATTTAATTTCGCTGTGCGTCTAGGGACAGAATAGGTCCACTGCTCCTCCTGCATGTCATAAGAGGCAACCAAAAGTGGGCTAGGGATGGGCTAGGTTATAAATTTGCCCAAGATGCACCATATGATGAGCAAGTCAATCATGTCCATTCCGGATTGGTCACAGCCTGGATTAATAATGACCATGCCATCCGTCTCTCAACAGGGTGGATGTGACAAATATACTACTGGTGTAACCCCAACAAAGAGGATCAGTGGAAGAGAGAACATCACCATAGCCACATGGAAAATAAAGACATTGAGATAAATAGGGAGGCTGAAAGAACTCTCATATGAAATGGAACAATACACCTGGCACATCCTAGAAATCTCTGAGGTCAGATGGAAGAACTTTGGAGAGGTACTAATGGAGGAAGGCCATTTACTCTATTACAGTGGAGAGAACAAACATGTCAATTGCATAGGATTTCTTGTGCATAAAGATATCAAGAATTCAGTATTAGGATGCTGCCCAATATCCAGCAGGTTTATTTCCTAAAGGCAGTACTGTTCAGTATCACAGTGGTCCAAGTCTACCTCCCTACAACAGACTATTACAATGAGCAAATTGGCAATTTTTGAAATCCGCTCCAAGACATCATTGATAAGGTACACAAGAAAGATATCCTGATTGTACAGGAAGATTGGAATGCTATAGTGGGTACTGAGGCACAGGCGGACTGGCGAGATTATTGTGACCCTTTCTGTAATGTTGTGGTAACCACTGAGAGGAGATTGTTATAGCTGGCAAACTCCAAAAGTCTCAATCTGGTTCTTGCAAACACATTAGGAGCACATAAAGCGTCCAGATGATCAACATGGCGTGCACCTAAAGGTATACATCGTAGCCAGATAGACTTCATCATGGTGCAAAACCAATTTTTGTTCTGGGATTAACAAAACTAAAACAACGAGCTTCCCCAGTCTGATATTGGAAGTGATCACAACCTCATGGTGCTAAATTTTTTGGCTCTTCTAAGGAAAATCGTCAGGTCAAAGTTCAACAGAATCATATTTGACTTAGAAAGACTCCGAGACTGCAGCATTGCAGAGTCATACCAAGCAACAGTCGGCAGAAAAATTTCCCCACTGCTTGCTCTAGAGGAAGACGTAGAAACAATGACCAACAATTTCAATTCTCTAATGGATGAGGCAGCAATGGACATCCTTAGGAACATTGTGAGAAGACAAAACCATGGGTCACAAATGAAATACTACAAATGAGTAACAGAAGAAGAACTTGAGAGACAAGAATAGCACTGAGGGAGCTGATAAATAGAAAGCAATTGGCAGAAAGATCAAGAAAGGAATGAAGGTGGCCAAGAGGATATGGATTGAAAAGCAATGCTCTAAAATTATATCAGTAATAAAAATGTATCAATAATACAAAACAATAACAATAATACAAAAGTGTATCAATAACAAAAATAGCAAATGAGCCTTCTAGGTTGCAAAAGATCTGACCAAGGAAAGATGGACCAAAGCTAGCACAATTCAAAACAAAGAAGGGAACAGTCTTACAGAAGAAAAGTGGACAAAATGCTGTTCTGATCTATATAATCACCAGACGCTGGAAATTCTTGCGTCCTATACAGCCCAGATTCACCAGAGAAGGATGACTTTCCAGTACTGCATGGAGAAGTGGAGACAGCTGTGAAATCACTCAAGAACAGAAAGGCTACAGCTATTGAAAATATCCCAATGAAACAGATTAAATTCGGAGGACAAATCGCAATAGATGTACTCACCAAGATCTGCAATAAGATCTGGCAGACTGGTGAGTGGCCCGCCACATGGACAGTCACTAATCATCACTCTGCCAAAGAAAGGCAACCTACAATTGTGTCAAAATTACCGGACCATAAGCTTAGTTAGCCATCCCAGTAAAGTGATGTTGAAAGATTATCTTGAACAGATTGAAGCCACAAGCAGAGAATACCATCACTGAAGAACAGACTGGCTTTCATGCTGGAAGAAGTACCACTGAACAGATTTTCAACTTTCATATTCATATTCTGTGTTAGAAGAATGTACAACACCAGCAGGACATCTACCACACCTTTGTTGACTTCAAGAAGTTTGACAGAGTATGGCATGAAATTCTCTCGGCAACCATGAAGAAGTACAGTGTTGTTTGTAAGCTTATTCTTACCATTAAACTACTCTATGCCAAGGCCAGCAGTGCATCTCTCATCAGTGGCACAATAGGAAAGCGGTTTCACACCATTGTTGGAATCCGGAAAGGCTGCTTTCTTGCACACACACTGTTCAACATCTGTTCGGAGCTCATAATAACTGATGCCCTAGATCACACTGTCAGCATTTGGGAGTGAACAATCTTAATTCTTTTGTTTACTGACGACATTGATGGCCTGGCAGGCAGTGAAGATGAAGTTGCCAACCTTGTGAAATGATTGGATGAAACCTCCGTAAAATATGGCATGGAAATCCGTGCAGAGAAAACCAAGCTGATGACAAACAAATGTGACGGGATCGGCTCGCCTATCACTGTCAGTGGACAAGAGCTGGAGACAGTGAAACAGTTCAAGTATTTGGGGAAAATCATCACTGGTGAAGGATTCAAGGCAGAAAGTCTGGCAAGAACTGCACAATCAACAGCAGCAGGGGCAAAGCTAAAGCCAGTTTGGAGGAATAAGAACATCTCCCTGGAATCCAAATTGAAACTGCTGCATGAATTGTTCATCTCCATTTTTCTGTATGACTGTGAGACATGGACCCTTACAGCAGAACGTAAATGGAAAATACAGGTAGTAGACATGTAACACGTTACAAAATCCTGGGCCTCTCCTACTTTGACCCCATCACTAATGAAGAGGTCTGCAAAATCCTTACCCAATGTACTGGGTAGGAAGACCTCCTGATGACCGCAAAGATGTCCAAATTGAAGTGGTACGGCCATTTTAAGATGATTATCTGGCCTATCCAAGATCATCCTTCAAGGGGCAATACAGGAGAAGAGAAGAAGAGGTAGATAGACGAAGTGATGGATTGACAACATAAGAGTGGACAGGAATTGACGTAGTGGAGACTCAACCTCGACACACAATCGTCAGGGTTGGAGACAGTTGATTGGTCGTTGGGGCACTATCATCAATGAGCAGTGTGATTATGGGAGTGATGATGAGACTTATTTAAAGACAGAAGGTTAGCCTGTTCAGTTTAGTCTCCAGAAAACATGTTACGATTTTGGTTTTTTATGTAACCCTGTGGTGGTCATTATCCTTTTTCACTGTGTCTTGAATCTTGAGCCTTTGATAAACTTATATTTGTTTTCACTATAAATATATCTGTGCTGTGGTACTGTACAAGGAAATGATTGAGCACTGCATCATTCAAACTGGTGTATACACTGGCTCCTTGGGGATAGCAGACCTAGTAGTACTGTGAGTGTTCAGTGAATAAGGTGCTGGACACAAAGGGACCACTTCAAAGGGAATCGGACTGGAGTGCACCTATTGTTAACCTGCAAGGCAGTGCCTGGAGGAGCGTGCATGGGTAGCTTACAAGCTAGTGCTGTCAGAGAGCTGACACCCCCAGTTAAGCTCAAGCAAGTCTTCCTCTTGCTGGAGGCAGGTTGTTATAAGGTGACTTTTATAGTCCCAGGTACCCTGAGAACCATCACAATCACATGCTAGATTTGCCTGATCTCCTCTGAAAGCTTGCTCCATAGCCAGATCCACTTGATCTAGATTGCCCTGTCCCCAGCTCTCACATGCTTTTTGCCCTGCATTGTCCCAAGGAGTGCAGTTGTCATGGTAGCTTATGGAATTTCATCTTTGAGGTAACTGGGCTTGATCCATTAATTGCTTTGAAAATAAGGACCCTGGCATCAAAAGCAAAAGCTAACTGGGAACCACAGGCAGTACCGGCATCAGCTTTTTTGCCGCCCTTGGCAGCAAAGCAGAACAGAAGCGGAAAACTGCCGAAGATGGAGTGGCTGCCGAAATGCCAGCAAAGATAGGAGGAGCTGCCAGGGTGGTGGGGGAAAAAAAGGAAAAGAATCCAGAAGTCATGAACCTACCACCGAAATACTGCTGAAAGAAGAGGTGGTGGTATGGGTTTGGCCGCCGAATCAAGAAGCTGCCGTGGGAGCTGCCGCTGAAATGCCACCGACATCAGCAAAATGCTGCCCTCAACCTGTGACATGCCGCCCTCAAAACAGTGCCGCCCTAGGTGACTGCCTTGGTCTCCTAGTGCTTGCATCGGATTTGAGCATGCTGACAGTTGCCTGAGCCCCGGAGAAGCCATGGAGACGCTGCAGTCAGTGCATAGTCTTAAATTCAGTTTCAGATACACGGAGTTACAATAATCCAGCCTGGAGGTAACAAATACAGGGATGACTATGATTGAGTTCTTGCCCAGGAGGAACGGACAATGTTTCCTAGTAATCTGTAAGTGAAAAAAGGTATTTATGGGAGCTGATGCTACCTGGTCATTCAAGTTTAGTGAGGAATTAAATAGGCCCCTGAGGCTTCACACCACATTGACAATGGGGGTCGTATACCTTTGGTGGAAGGTGGAGTTAACTGCTGGCCAGTTCTTTGAATCATTTCCCCTTTCTTACTTGCATCATTATGTGTTTACTTGGGTTCAGTTTTAGCCATCTGGACTTGACCAGAATCTAATTTCCTGTAGTTTGAGACTGATGGAATCCAGTGATGGATTCTTGAATATCAGTCTGACTACAACATATTTCATTAGGGTATCATTAGATTTCTCTCTCCTGAAGTAGGCGTTGACTATCTTTGTTGGCAATGGATCCAGGTGTTCTTCACTTGCTTTCAGCTGCCATTTGTGCAGTAGTCAGTCATGCACATAGTGTATGAACATCTCAAAGAAATTTAATTTCTGTTCACACAGTTGGGGCAAATTCTGTAATGGGTTTGAGTTGCACCCTTCTATTCCTGTTGTGATATCTTGGATACTGCAAGTCCTTACTAGATTTGGTTGATCATGTTAATGATATAGGATGCCAACTTTTTACACCTGGATGTATTCTGCTCTGTGGTTGTTTGGAGATAATTTGAGTTGACTTACAGTCTGGAAAAATTCTGCTTGTCAAAACTTTAGCAGTTCTGTGTCAAAGAAGCATTTCTGATGTCCAATTACATGTGAAAAATAGGTTTTCAGGAATTCTTTGTGTTACAACTGAGTGTCTTACATTATCTGTGTTCTAGTCTTTTGCTTGGGGTTTTTAGGGCATCATTAGGATTTTCATGAATGTTTTGGAGAGAGGGAGTATATTGCTCTAGTGTATTAATGGTAGTGGATAGCAGATGATTGCAGTGTCTGCTAGTCCTTCAGCACTCTAATCTTGGAGCTAATTAACATTTTTCTGTCAGGATGTGGAGAAATGGTATGTCTTCCCATCTTAAATATTCTACTTGAGTCCTTGCATCTTACTTAGTTAGAGGGAAGCAGTTTTGTAATGGCAGCTACTTGAACTTTCTTATGATCTTTTTCAAATATGTGGACATTTCAAACAATATGGACACTCTTTTGGCTTGGCAGGTGATGCTGTATAATTTTGATCACTAACAACATATGTATGTAATACATAAGGTAGGATAAAAGTAATAGAATCTCACGTTTCAAAGGCTAGCCTGGCAATCACTAGAAGTCAAGATGATTTATTTATTTATTTTACCATATGCAGTGTTGCACAATAGGCTAGGTGCATTATTTGTTTTGGAGGTGTTTTTTTGTTTTTGTTTTTCGCTTGATTGGCTTTCTTTTTCCTTCCTGTAAATAAAGTGATTTGTTAGACAAAGGCTCCTGCCACAGGCATGAGCTGGGACTTAGTGGACTAATCTGATCCAGTATGCGAAATCTTGTATTCCTTTATCTTTCAGCAGTAATGAATGTTTAGTTTCCTCTGTTTTCTTTTTCTGTATGATGAGATTACTTGTCACATCTGATCAGTCTGGAATTGTTGGATCTAAGGGAACAGAAAATAGAATTTTACCTATAAATGTGTTTTTCTTCACTTCAGACACTCCAATCCAGGATGACCCTTTCTGTCTTAGTTTATACTATTGGAGTAGTTACACAAATTACTTCAAGTAGGAATTTATCGTTTTCAAACTTTTTGTTTTTAATGATCATCGTGCCAATTTTAATAGCTCCTTCTTTGAGTTACTTCAATGTAGGAGTTGAGAGAGAAGGTGGGAGTAAAACCTCTAGAGGGTGCCAAAAACTTTGCTTAATATTGGAACTGATAACTTGCTGTCAGTTTCATCTAGGAAGAGCACAACTCCTAAGTCTGATATTAATGCACACATGCAAGAGGGAAATGTTTGCTGGTCAAATTATTATGTCGGAATTCTGTTACCACTACCTGAATGTTTAGAGTGTAGCTGCTTTGCAAATGATTGCGCTTCTATAAGGTTCCAAGAACTGTTTGTAACATCTAGTGGTTTGTAGTTGACATGCAGTGGGAGAAGTCATACATTCTTTGAGTTGTTTTCTTTTTATTTAAATATATGCCAGCATTTCTAAAATTCATGAAGGAATATGTGAAAATTAGTTACTTTCTAAGTTTTTCTGTTATTACACACATTCATACTGAAATATTGCAAACTGGATTTCTTTTACCAGAGATTTTACATAACAGCAATGGCCAGGTGTCTACAAAATGGCAAGTGCACTTCTGTCATTTTAATATGACCTAAGATTGCACCCTTCTCTCCTATCAGAATAAAACCTGTTCTTGCATGAAAACTTTAAAAGCCTTCTGCAAGAATTCTTAAATAACAGCTTTATTCTTGCAGAGTATGGAACATTTTCCCAGTGATAAAGACAGGTACCAGATAGAAACTCTCTGAACAAGCTCTTAAAATATGAACATTTTAATTTACTTTCAAAATGTTGTTGTGTTTCTAAATAAGTAAGAACTGTATTTTTTTAAAAAAGCATTGGTAACAATAGTGATACAGTGTACAGTAAGTTGTATCTTATGAAATATTATGGTTAGGTTAGTGTCAGTGTATTCACAGTTGCATCATAATTTCTACAAAGGGCATCATTGTCTTTCAGCCACAGCCTTACGGTGGTGTGGGTAGTGAGATAAACAGAGGTGTTGGCATTGTGCCGGAAACAGGTACAATTCCAAAAGGGAATTGTTTTGTTTGGGTCTTTTTTAGCATTATGAATAAGAAACACCTTAATATATGAACATGAAGTTAGTTGATGTTTCTCTTTCAAATTTCACGAAGCTAGTATTCTCTTAATTATAATTTTATGTATGTCTTGGGAAACCTACCGGGTTTGCAAAAGGAAGCTGTTCAGTAGCAAAAAAGTAGTTTTTAGTATCTTGGTCTGAATGAACAAATTACACAAAAGGCAAAGTCCTGCTTGCTGTCCTCTAATGTATAGTCTCATTGACTTCAGTGGGAGTACTTACGTACATGAGTAAAAAGAGTAGGATTTGGCCTATATTTGATTATTATTCCCTCCCAAATACTTGTATATCTAGATCTAGATATATAAAAGTCAAATGGTGTATGCGTGCGTGTATGTATGCGTGTATGTATGTGCACTTACTCCTTCCACACCGTTTGAGCTAGAGACTTGAAATTTGGTACAGTTAGAGGACTTAGGGTCCTAATCAGGGTAAGAGTCGAAAATTTTTCAAATCTCACCTCTGACGCCCCCTAGGGGTGAAATTCTTTAAAGCCTATTCACATCAGCTGGGCAGCTGCTGTTCTCTGTGACATAGTTATGATGTCATAATACCCCCTCCAATGGACCCTGCATTCGCTCAGTTCTCTGCCCCCTCCCCACCTCCAACGGACCCGAGTTGGGTTTGGTCAGAGGGTAAGTGAGGTAGGGGTGTCTGGTTTGGTCGGGGGGTGAGGTGGGGGTGTCGGGTTTGGTCGGGGGGGTGAGGTGGTGGTATCGGGTTTGGTCGGGGGGTAAGTGAGCCGGGGGTGTTGGATTTGGTCTGGGGGGGTGGGAAGGTGTCGGGGTGGGTGAGGGGTGAGGGGTGGGTGTTGGGGTTGGTCAGGGGGTGTTGGGTTTGGTGGGGGGGGTAAGGTGGGGGTGTTGGGTTTGTTTGGGGGGGTGAGGAGGGGGGTCGGGGGTGGTCGAGGGGTAAGTGAGGTGTGGGTATCGGGTTTGTTTGTGGTGGTAGGTAGGGGTGTCGGGTTTGGTTGGGGGGGAAAGTGAGGTGGGTGTGTCAGGTTTGGTCTACGGGGGGTGAGGTGTGGGTGTTGGTCAGGGGGTGTTGGTAGGGGGGTGATGTGGGGGTGTTTGGGTTTGGGTGGGGGGTGAAAATGTGAGTCGGGGTTGGTCGAGGGGTAAGTGAGGTGGGGGTGTCGGGTTTGGTCGGGGGGGGGGTGAGGTGGGGGTGTCAGGTTTTCTCTCTGCCCCCTCCAACGGACCCCGCACTCGCTCAGCTCTCTGCCCCCTCCCCACCTCCGATGGACCCGAGCAACGCCGGGTATTTTCGCTAGTTTTTTATAAATTAAATGGAGTACTAAAAGCTGACCATGATCATGATAAGTCCTAGATGGAGAATCGCTATACACACCTGAATTATGTAATCTAGGAAGGATATTAAAGAGCAATGACTAAATCTACGGGACCAGATAATTTACACCCAGGCATATTAAGGGTCATTATGAGAGAGAACCAGCTGAATATTACCTCCCTGGGCCAGGTATAGGTAAGGGGGTGGGGGAAATATCTAGTAGGAGTTGTGAGGTGGTATTGCCCTTGCATATAGTGTTAATGAAACTAGGGCTGTAAATTCATTGCTGCTAACTCATGTGATTAACTCAAAAGAAATTAATCACAATTAACCACAGTCTTAATCACGCTGTTAAACAATAGAATATCAATTGAAATGTATTAAATATTTTGGTTGCATTTCAACATTTTCATATATTTTGTGTTGTAATTGAAATCAAAGTATATATTATTTTTATTACAAATATTGGCACTGTAAAATGATAAACAAAATAGTATTTTTCAATTCACCCCTCAAAGTACTGTAGTGCAATCTTTGTTGTGAAAGTGCAACTTACAACTGTGTATAGTTTTTGTTAAATTACTGCACTCAAAAACAAAAAATCTAAAACTTTAGAGCCTACAAGTCCACTCAGTCCTACTTCTTGTTCAGCCAATCACTAAGACAGACACATTTGTTTACATTTATGGGAGATAATGCTTCCCACTTCTTATTTACAATGTCACCAGAAAGTGAGAACAGGCATTTGCATGGACTTTTATAGCTGGCATATCAAGGTATTTACGTGCCACGTATGCTAAATATTTGTATGCCCCTTCATGCTTCGGCCACCATTCCAGAGGACATGCTTCCATACTGATGGCTTCTTAAAAAATGTCTTAATTAAATTTGTGACTGAACTCCTTGGCAAAGAATTGTATGTCTCCTGCTCTGTTTTACTCACATTCTACCATAGATTTCATGTTCTAGCAGTCTGATGATGACCAAGCACATGTTGTTAGTTTTAAGAACACTGTCACTGCAAATCTGACAAAACACAAAGAAGGTATAAGTGTGAGATTTCTAAACATAACTACAGCACTCAACCCAAGGTTTTAGAATCTGAAGTGCCTTCCAAAATATGAGAGGGACAGGGTTTGGAACATGCTTTCTTAGAAGAGCAACACTCAAATGCAGAAACTATGGAACCTGAACCACCAAAAAGCAAACTTAACTTTCTGTTGGTGGCATCTGACTCAGATAATGAAAAAGATCATGTCAGTCTGCACTGACTACAATACCACAAAGCAAATTGTAGTGTTCATTGCTCTTTCCCAGCTGTTTTGAGGGTTTTGTTTTATGTTGAGGTGCGTTTTGTTTGGTGGTTTTTTGTTTGTTTGTTGTTGTTTTTTTTGTATGGAGGAGTTAGTCAAATACGACACGTTTTGATATGCAATAACTTTAAAATTAACTTTCATTATGGGTTTAATTAAAAGGCAACTAAAAGTGATACTAGGTTATAGGTGCCCACAGTGTAATTGGCTTTATAATTCAGGCAGTCATAAACCACAGTTATAAACTTTTTGGATCATTTATCTTGTAAAATATAGACTTTTTTTTTTTTTTTTTAGAAAGGAGAGGAATTTTTAAACAGCATCACTGGCAACTAAGCCAGGCCTTTAAAAGAGTCCTCAGTGACTCAGCACTCTAGCATGCTGTGTAGGCCTTGCTGAAGCCATAGTCATAACTAATCCCAGGTCTATACTGGGGTGAGGGTCGACCTAAGATATGCAACTCCAGCTATGCAAATAGCATAGATGAAGTCAACGTATCTTAGGTGACTTACCTTGGCGTCCTCATGGTGGCGATTCATTTGCTGCCGCTCCCCTGTCAACTCTGCTTCTACCTTTTGCGGCAGTGGAGTTCCGGAGTCTATGAGGAGCGCTCGGGTATCAATTTATCATGTCTACACTAGACACAATAAATAGATCCCTGATAGATCAATCACTACCTACTGATCCAGCGGCTAGTGTAGGCCTAAGAGAGTGAAGCAAAGGCTGTGAACCAGAATAGGCATTGGCAACATAGCAATGCACCAGATATTAGCTAATACCAAGTAAACATATTCTTGGTTCACAGTCCTGCTGGTTGTTTCCATCAGGGGAAGAAACTAACTATGGAATCAGGTCTTTGATGCAATCCTGTACGTACAAAGAATCATAAGAATGCAGGGTTGGAAGGGACCTCAAGAAGTCATCTAATCCAGCCTCCTGTGCTGAGACAAGACCAAATAAACTAAATCCCGGACAAATGATTGTCTAACCTGATCTCAAAAACCTCCAGTGATGCAGGGGTGGGGAAGGGTAGAATCTTCCCCTTCATACTCACTATCCCCCTTCCCCAAAGCCTATTCCAGAATTTAACTACCCTTATAGTTAAAGTTTTTTTCCTAATATCTAAATTAAATTTCTATTGCTGCAGCCCAAATAATAAGCCCATTATTTCTTGTCCTATATTCAGTGGATGTGGAAAACAATTTAATCACCATCCTCTTTAATAACTGCTCCTCTTCACATATTTGAAGACTGTTATCACATCACCCCTTAGTTTTCTTTTCACAGGACTAAAGATGCCCATTTTTTTTTAAACCTTTTCTTGTAAGTCAGGTTTCCTAAGCCTTTTATCATTTGAGTCGCGGTCCTCTGGACTTGATCCAATTTGTCCATATCTTCCCTAGTCCGACACGCAGAATTAGACACAAAATTCCAAGAGAGGCCTGAACAGACAATTACCTCCAGTGTTTTACACTCAACACTCTTGTTAATACAGAATACCATGAACCTTTTTCACACTTGCATCATGTTGTTGACTCATATATTCAATTTATGATCTACTATAACTCCCAGATCTTTCAGCAGTTCTGCCACCTAGCCAATTATTCCCCATTTTGTAGTTGTGCATTTGATTTTTTTCCCCTTCTTAAATGTAGTACTTTGTACTTGACTTTTATTTAATTTCATCTTGTTGATTTCAGATCAGTTCTTCAATTTGTCAAGGTCATTTTGAATTATAATATTGACCTTTTGAAGTGCCAGTAACTCCCAACTTAGTGTCATCTGCATATTTTATAAATATATTTTCCATTCCATTACACAGGTAATGAATAAAAATATTGAATATTACCTGGAGCATGACAGACTGCTGTGGGATCCCTCCAGATAAGTCATCCCAGTTTGTCAGTAAACTACTAATAGCTGCTCTTTGAATACATTCCTTTCAACAGTTTTGCTCCCACCTTATAGTCATTTGATCTAGAACATGTTTTCCTAGTTTGCTTATGAGACTCAGTCAAAAGCCTTACTAAAATCAAGACTCTTCCAGCTTTCCCTCTATTTAGTAGGCCAGTAACCCCGTCAAAGAAGGAAATGCTGTTGGTTTGGCCTGATTTATTTTTGATAAATCCATGCTGGCTATTCCTTATAACCCTATTATCTTCTACAGTATTCACAGATTGATTTTGTTTGTTTGTTTGCTCCAATATCAAGTTATGAAAGTTAGATGGATGGTCTGTTTGCCCAGGTCTTCACCCACCCACCCCCCTTTTAAAGATAGATACTATGTTTGCCCTTTTCCAGTTCTCTGGGATCTCACCTATACTCCATGAGTTCTCAGAAATAATCACTAAAGATTTTGAGATTTTTTTCTTAAGTACCCTAGAGTGCATTTCATCAGGAATTACTGACCTGAGTATATCTAACTTATCAAAATATTCTTTAACTTATTCCTTCTGCTTTGTTGTTCATATTAAATACAACATACACAAAGTCCTCTTTGCCTGCACTTGGTAGGAATAGAACAGTAGGAGACAGTTTCTCTTTGTACAGTTCTCAGCCTCTGTTCAGCAATCACTTTTCCTCAAAAGCTCTCTCTCTCTCTCTCTCTTAGCTTTTTCCCAGGGTCATGGTACAAGTTCTTCTGTGGTTGTCTCTGGATTTCTGCTGCCTTCTCTGTTTCTTTTGGTGTTTCTGCCGCTGATATGCAGACAGTCAGCTCTAATCCAAACAATTCCCCTGCCTCTGTATTTTGTTATCAGACCTCTGAGAAATCCTTTGGCCTGTGTGATTCAGCTCTTACTCTGGTCCTTCGTGTGCCCTGTATTTTGGGTGGAGGACCCTATTTTTGGAGCTTACTATTCCATAAAGGAGCTTAATTGATTTTTGTTTATCCTGAATGAATAACACCTGTTTTACCAGTCAGCTTCAATGACTTTCCTCGCTGCCCCAGGAATCGTTTCCTAGACACAGGGAAAGACAAATAGTCTCTAGTTCTATTAGTATTGCTGTCTAAGGAGAACATATGGGAAAATAAACATGTTTCATAGTCACCTGACATTTGATTGTCAATTAGTGTAATCAACCAAACAAAAAATATGATGTAGCCATTGAGCACTACTCCTTATCTCAAATATTTGAAGAGAATATGACACAACCATCTGATAACTGATGATAATAGTATAAAGGATAACTGCTATTGGAAATGCTTGGGTCCTTATGTTTACAAATAAGAATTGTTTGCATAGCCATATAGAAGAGAGTTCTTAGCAACCCTAGAAATGTGATATTTGTATTCACAACCTGGGAATATAGTATATCTCCTTTGCAGATAATTATTTATGTATCTGCCACTGCTGGTGGTCAGACACCATGCTCTGTCATTGGCCTATGTGTCACGTGTATTCTAAAGAGATTCATTACTGCCAGTGTATTTTCTTTTCTTTATCGTTAGCTTGAAAAATAAAAACATTTCACCTTGCTGTTCATGAAAAGTGCCACACCTACTTCTCTGGAGATCGAAGTCCTCTATTTATGTGCTAAATCAGAACAGCAACAGACAATAGCAGTTGAAGTTTCCTCACATGGGCAAAGTGCCTCAGTCCTGGCATGGCAATGTCACTTATAAAAGGGAAGATTTAGTTTGGTCACTATGCATGTTGTCTTTAGATTTTGTTCTGAAACTGTCAATTAGGATGTGGACAGTATTTGCTGATACTACCGACTCCTGTAATAAGAGCACTATACAATCATGACGTAGTAATTTTCAGTTTCTGCCAATACTAGTTCAGATCAAGCCTAGCCATCTAGAGGTTAAAATCTTCTTCTACCAACCTCCTGAGTCATCCCACTCTCCCAAACTGTACATATTTTACATCACAGATCCTCTGTTACCATTTTGTTTTAAATAATTGGCTTCCATTTTGCTACTTCTAGGTAGACAGCAACTAAAAGAGAGCACTGTCTTTCTCTTATGAAGCTCTGAGCAATGTGTTTCTATTTACACATAATATTTTAGCTACTGCATATATCAACTATCTGTTTTAATTAGAAGGAGAGGATAAGGCAGAAGTGCTGCTGGGTGTTTTTGGAAGGATATTAAGCCACTTTGTCACCAAGAAGAAGCAGGCTATTGTAGCAAAGTGTAAAAACAAAATACTAGGAGTCAAAATCTGTTCTATATCTCTTTTTTTTTTTTTGTAAATAGAGAGTACCTACATTGGGGCAAGTGAGGATGCAACCCGGTTGGCACTCAGAATGGAATAATGCCCTCCGTTACACCATGGTACTCATGCTTGAGAGCAGAATTTAGTTTTCCATTTATAGAGGTTGCTGGCATGATCTAGTGATCTTTTTCTTTTAGAAAAAGAGAAAATTGTTAGCTTGATCTATTTGGGGAGGTTGGGGGGGGGCAACAATTGTAGTCTCACTCCCCTTACTCTGGCAATGGGAACTTCCTAAGGCTGCTGGTGGTTTTCTGTCTTCTGAGTTTTGAGCTGCCACCTATGAGCTTTGTCTTTGGGCATGTGGCTCCTTTTAAATCTTTGTCCAGCCACTTGTTAGTTAGCAAAAGTTGAACTTTTCTCTTCCCTCTGTAGAACTGCATGTGTCTCTCAAGAGGGTTAGGCAAAGTCTCTGTGCCCCCTGGGCAGTGGGTGACCATTGAGGTACTATGTAGCTAGCCTGGGAAAGTTTCCCCACCCCTTGGAGGCACATAAGTTTTCTATGGCAAAGATCTCAGTCAGACTGTACATGTTTCAAATGTGCCAATGCCAAGCTTTCGGACATACTCTGAGAAAAGTCTCTTTGTGAAGTTGGTTTTAATTTTCCTGAACAGAGTTTTCAAGAGCAGGTCCTTAAAGAATTAAAAAATAAGGGAACATTCTTACGCATTGCCTGTCTTCTGTTCTAGGGCTATTTGAAGCCATTGGTAAAGAATATTTTGCTAAGTATGTAATTTTGGAGACCCATTTTAGTGATCAATACTTATGTAAAATTCCCTATCTCCCCCCCTCCCTTTTTTAAGTTCCTCCTCCATTCATTCTGAAGGGGCCTAATTTAAAGAGTTTTATCCAGTACCCCTTGTTTATTGGTGGGGTTTGAGATTTGTTGTGCACAACACACTCAAAAGCTTTAGAAGGTAGATATAAATACTGGGTGCAGAGTTTTCAATGAAATGTGAAATACAGTAAAACCTCGATTTAACGGACTAATTCGGGCAAGGGGGTGTCCGTTAAATCAGAAAGTCCGTTATTTAATAATTTTAAAAAGCGAGCTGTTGGAGCAGCAGCCCGCCCGCCACAGAGCCGGGGCGGCAGCTCCGCAGCCTGCCCACTGCCAGGACCCGGGCGGGAGCCGTCAGCCAGCCCGCCCGGGTCCCGGCTGCTGGGACCCGGGCGGGAGCCAGCCCGCCCGCTGGTGGGACCCGGGCGGGAGCCAGGAGCCAGCCCGCCCGCTGTCTGGACCCGGGCGGCAGCCAGGAGCCGGCAGCCAGCCCTCGACAAATGGATTTCGGATGCATCAGACTTGCTCAGAAATTTTGTCCGTTGCATCCGAAGTCCGTTAAATCGAGGTCCGTTAAATCGAGGGTTTACTGTATATAGATATTCTTGGAAGCTTTTTTTCACAAAGAATTTAAAAAAGCCTCAAACTAATCAGCTAGGCAAAACACTTAGGCCATGTCTATGCCGGGAGCCATGTCACTGATATACTACATAAACTACACCAGCAAAGCAACGTGCTCTAGTGTAGATGCAGCTTATATTGGCAAAGCTCATGATTTTACCAGTATAGCTTATTCTACAATCCCCAAGTGAAACCTGCTATACTGAAAAAATGCAATTTTGCCAGTAAAATTGCATCTAAACTAGGGGCTTGTGCCCTCACACCTGTGTCAGTCAGAGATCACACCTCTTCACATCCTTGACCAATATAGCCATGCTGGTGGAAATCCTGTATTCTAGATCTAGCCTTAGGGCCCAATCCTACTTTCTCTAAAATCAAAGGATTTTTTTCCCATTCACTTCATTGGAATCAGGAACTGGCATTTAGCTAATAGTAAACAAAAAGTCGTTGCTTACGTTTTATGCATTGAAAAATGCAGAAACTGCTGTATTTTATAATAATTGAGGTAGTGATCACAGAGATACGGTTTATATATAATTAAAAGTGAACTTTGCACTGAGTTTTGTGAATTTCTTTTTTGTGTATGATTGCTTAGTCTTAGCGTTTGACTACAAACATGCTTTTAAAGAGTTCTTGATCTTTTAATCTTCTGTGAGCTTTCAGGAAAATCCCTCTGTGTACTGTTTTCATTGTGATACTGCATTCTTGGCATAGTGCTCCCATATTAATCTAAAATTAACTATTCTTCAGGTCCCAAGTTGGATTTGCCTACCCTTTGACCAGACAAAAAGGAATCTCGTAAAAGTTTTCTTTTCTTCCTGGCAGAAAAATATGTGCATACTTGGTAATTTTCTGTTGGTTTTTGAGAATCCATCATAACCATCCAGTTTCTATACATTCTTAAATATCATGAATTCTTGTACACAGCTTTAATCATTTTGTTTATCATAACTTTTATTTATTTTTCTCCCGTTTTCCTCTGTCACTAGATTTATCTATTGTTTCTTTACAAGCACAATGCTTTTTGTAATATCTCACATTTATATGGAACATTTATTTTGAAGGACCTCTTAGCACACTTTACAAACTAAAACTCATTGTGTAAATATAATAATCAC
Organism: Sternotherus odoratus; assembly: GCA_032164245.1. Lineage (NCBI taxonomy): Eukaryota > Metazoa > Chordata > Testudines > Kinosternidae > Sternotherus > Sternotherus odoratus. The sequence goes on from JAVMKO010000002.1 coordinate 118,036,022, forward strand.
TGTAACTACCCCTGGGTAGACTGTAGACAAGATTAAGAAGATGATTTCCGGTAAAATCAGCCAGATACTCAGACTGTTTTCATTAATGTATTAAACATATTTACAGATTTGATTTAATATATAATTTGTATGTGCAGGCATCCGACGAAGTGGGTATTAGCCCACGGAAGCTTATGCTTCAAAACTTTATAGTTAGTCTTTAAGGTGCCACAGGGCTTTGTTACCTCTGCTATTCCAGACTAACACGGCTACCTCTCTGATTCTTGACACATTTGTGTGTAATTTCTTTAAAGGCTAACCACAGAGCAAGATTCTTTTTAATTACAGTGGCACTGTCTATATATCATTTTATTTAAATTTACATATGGCCTACTTCCTCAACTTCTATCGCATTGAATAGTACCATGCTTTTTGAATAGCCTCATTGGAATCCGTGTGAGTAAGGATTGAAAACTCAGGTCCAGAGTGAATGGTGATCATTCTGATCCTTGGTGCATATCTAGAAAGAGGTATGAAACTACTTTTACGATGAAAAAGATGGTTTTGCAAGCTCATCTATGTGTGGGTGTGTGCGCGTGCAAGAGAGATGAGGGTTGGTGGCTGGGTATATTTTGCTTTGAAAACTGAATGCAGTCTGTGGTAAAATAGCATTATGTATGAGGGCCTATGGGTGCTCCTACTTAAATCATTGGGAGCAGGATTCAGTTCATAGTGTTGACAATTGGCACCCTGCAGTTTTCCCTACTAAAATATGTTAACATTCCGTTTGACTTTTAATGGGAGAAGCCCTGGCTTACTGACTGTTATGAGACTCTGTAGCTCACCTTGGATGGCTCTTAAGAACATAGCCAAAACATGTTATTTGTTGGGAATACTGTAATGCTTCCCTGCATGCAATTCTTGACTCACAAAACTAGCTTGATTAAGGCGGTTATGTCTCTGTGTTAAAAATCCTGTCACAATATTCATCCCACCTGGTGTACCAAGATGGCTGTATGGGAATCAGGAGTGAAATAAACTCTTTGTGCAAAACAATGTTCAGTTTTCAAAGATGCAGTAGTAGATGTACATGTCCATTTATTTACTCAGTTAACAACAGTCCCATCAAGTGAGAGTGCAGAACCGTTGAGGAAGTGGAATTTGTCCCCTAACCAGGTTGTAGCCACAAAGGACTCCATCTGTAGCTTCAAAACAATGAATACTAAGAATCCTGTGCCAAAGTCTTTGTCAGTGCACAGATAATGCCCTCTGAGTGCCATCGGAAAAGAATTATTGTGCCCAAAGTTTCCCTGCTTTCAAGATAAGGATTTTTCTCATTACTTTGTGTGGTGAGCTATCTTTTTAAATACTGGTGAGACTCTAGGTCTGAACTAGGACTTCTTTGGAAGGAACAGAAAGAATAGAACAAAGTTATTTTTCAATTTATTTTTTTATTTAATCTTGAGGAGAAACTGAGGTAACTCCTACAAGATTACTTTATATTGAATTTCCTCCTGAAAAGAAAGCTGTCATTGATTAAGTCTTTTAGGTTTCAGCTCCTTCTTTGTCCTCACAAGCAAGGTTTATCTTTGCACTCCTTTCCTCCCTTGTAATGATAGTCAGACACACATGAGGGTTTGAGAAGACATTGGTCTGGAAGAGGAGCAGACAGAACCTGCCTGAAAACAGAATGCTGTGAGGTGGACTTTCAGAGTCCTTGTTTTATTACATGTGGGGGAGTTCTGCTTGCAAGCTGTGAGGCTTGTGTTTTGGTTATCAGCTGAATAAGTGCAGTGCCAAATCCAGTCATGATATAGATTATAGAAGATTGTGTTAATGTTTGTAAGGCCACTTACTGTGCCTAAACACAGGCTGACAGACATCACTATAGTTAATCATTCAGGTAACTTTTGTCAGGATACCTGGACTTTTAAATTAAAGGTATGACTGTTTGGGCAAAATTGATATATCTGTGAAAATTTGCCTTGATGGAATTAAACACAGGTAGGCCAATTTACAAAGAAGATTATTGCAATACACCTGGAGGGAGAGCAAGCATGTAACAATGTGATTCAAATCAACACTAGTAGAATTTTCTGTAATAGTATCCAGTTTTGGCATCCTAATTCACATTGAGCAGTGTTATGCAAGGAATCCCATTTATCTCAGTGGGATACTTGGAGTGAAGGATGGCAGAATCAGGCCCAAAGGTAGTAAAATTCTACATCAACTTACTTATATGGACATATATAATTAATGAGTTCATTGCTTATTTAGTGAATGGAAAAGAATAAATGTTTTACAGTGTTTACACTTTATTGTGTGTGGCCAGATGTCACATTATCACATTGCATTATTTTTCCTCGAGATTAATGATGTTTTGTCTGTCTCACAGATGTATCCTAAACACCTGCTAGTTTAATATTTGTTTAGGTCATTACTACAGTGCTTCTTTTCATTGCATGTATGCTGTAAGATATCTACTGTAGACATTTATGTAAAAGAGAAGTGGAATAGACTGAAACAGTTTAATTCATAGTAGATTCATTCAGGAGACCTGTCCCTTTGAATAACAATACTCCTTGACTACCGCCATTGGCTAACTTGACTGGTACAAGAAAAATGTATGGCAAGCTCTCCACTGGGTCGTTAAAAGGAATATGGGAGGGGAAGTGATGTACTGGGGATAGACAACTGGAAAAGGGACAATGATGGGCACCTTTAACCCTAACCCCATTTTCACCGTCACTTCTAAGAATAATCTTTACATCATCTGGAGGCACTGTCCAGTCAGAAAGACGTCAGAATTTCACTACATATACTGCATCCAGCAAAGAGTGGAACACTGTTAGCAGTGATTAAATCTTTGCTGATGCATTTTTTCCCTAAGAACCCATACTTTTAGGCATATAGAACTTCTTGTGCATGCAATTCTCTGCTAATGTTTAAACAATCAATGTACAATACTTGCAAATTTCCATTTATCTGCATGTGTGAACATGCCTATATCTGTACAGTCTACTCTTGATTATACATTCCTTTGATTATACTATACCACGGCCAAAGAAAAATCATTTCCTTTGGAGGATAGGATGATGAAGTTTAACTTATTGATGGCTGCAGCTAGTCAAAAATGTGAAGTGGTGAGAAAGGAGTTCTGCTGAAAAAAATAAATTTTCAACAGAAATTTGAATATTGAAAACATCTTGCCCCCAAATCAAAATATTTTTATTTGAAAATGTTGTCACTCTGCCTCACCAAAGATGTTGTTTGAGTGCCGCAAGTTCCCATTCTCTACAGGCCAGGCACCCTGGTTGGACTAAGTATCCCAGGATGCAATACAGTCTGCCCTTTTGGAGAGGGAAGATGTAGTCGAGCTGGGGATCCTTGCCCATAAAGCTGAATGGGGATGTGAGACGACTTAACTATAACTCCCATAAGGCACTGTGCCACTGTTTCTAAAATAGGTTTTTTGGGCATTTGGTTTTCCAATGAAAAGCGAACACTTTCCATGAAAAAATTCATTAAGTTGCAATCAAAAAAGCATTTCTAATGGAAAAATTTCTACCAGCCCTAATAAAAACTCTTATCTCATACCAAGTTCAGTGTCTGGGACTGACTTATTCCCATCGGTGTCTATATCCAGCATAATTTGTAGATACCTATTAGCTGGCTGACGAACCCAAATTAGTTGGAGGAAAATGAAAAAAGATGGTGGGGTGAATCATCAGAAGTACCCTAAGGCTTGGTGATCAAACCATCCCCTTTGGCATTCCAGTTGCTAGTAAAGGGGAGAAGGACTGTCTCTGAACATTGCTTGGGGATTCAGTGTTTCATATAGACATCTAACAGAGTCTGGAAAAAATAGAAATTTTACCTTCTTCTAGGTCCTGGGCAGGAGAAGGGGCATTCTGTATTTCTTTCATGCCAGAACTTCCTCAGAGTCTTCCTCTACTTTCCCAAAAGCATCCTGGCTGCTGCAGGGGCAAGAGTGGAAGGAGAGAGGCAAGTCAAACTTCACTATCCTTCCTTCAACCTACTGACCGCTTCAAGGCTTGGAGAGGAATAAGGCCTCTTTTATTTAGCCCTCTTCCAGCCCCAGCTATTTGGGGACCATTTTATGCATGTATAACAACAGAGCTTGCCTCTGCCACTCTTCATTGGTTTGCTAAACAACAGAGGCATGCAATATACATGATTTGTGTCAGATTTCAATGCTCCCCATGGGATTCCCAGTAGCTGTGGTGAGTGATAATAAACGGGGTCTTATTTGCATTTTGATACTGTCTGACAAAGCTATGCATAGCTGCTGAGAGAAATTCAGTTGTCTTCCTGGAAACTCGGGAAGTCATTCTTGCACCATTTCATAGTGGAAAGGTTATCACCACTATCACAATGGCTAGATTGTTTTTAATGAATTATTAAATTCTGCAGAAATAGACAGAATTTCTCAATATGGAAAGTTCTCCCCATTCACCCTTGTTGAATGGAAGAGTTTAACATTCGAGCACTCCAATACGGTCTTTATCTTACTTTCCCATGATGTGTCATGTTTTTCATTTCATGAGCACTACAGAGACACGGAACACTTGCTCACTAGACTCCAAAGTTCAGCAATTACTGCTTTTTAATTGAAAAAGTGTTTTGTCTGAAGGATCTGGGTATGACTGTTGGGTAGCATTTTAAAAAAAAAGCAGTTTCCTTGATTAGTGCTTTATTGAAGGTTTACTCTCACCATAAAAATTCAGATCCTTGGTGGGGAAAATTAATATATGGACACTGAAGGTGGTGGAGCTTTGCTGATTTATACAACCTGAATTATTTATTCTGATTTATACAACCTGTAGCCCAGAATTTAAGCCTGACCTGTGAAAATTGTTCTCCTCCTATTGATCCCATAAGCTTTGCAATCACTGTATTTCTTACCCATTGATGTATTTTTTTTCTATCTTACAATTTTCACCAAAAGAAGGATTGAAGTGGCGGTACTTTCTTGCTGCATCATATCCAATTTTGGGGTTTCTATGAAGAAAAGGTGGCCTTCTGACCCATCCCCAATTTTAACTTTGTTTTCTCTGGATGCCACTTAAATCAAGCAGTTGTGCACAATTTGTGCCCCAGTCCATGGAAGAAAATCAGTTTTGGCAATATTTGCATGTTAAATAAGCTTTATGTTCATTTCTGAGAAAAGAGCAGCCCTTTTCACCTCTGTGTAACTGACTCCCCCTTTTGGGACTGCTTGTGTGCAGTAGTATACCATTCCCTAGTGATGTACCAGATGGGGCACTAGTAGGCAAGCCTTGTCAGTGCTTTGCTGCTAGTTTAGTATCTGGAGCATTCCAAAGAGCATCCTGCCCACATTTCTCCCAGGATTCCTAGATATACTGTCTCTTATTCCTTCCTTCCTCCGAATGCTCTTTCAACTTTGACTCAGCCTTCCCCTCCTGGCAATAAATATCCCTCCTGAGCAATACAGTGGTGCTGGAACAATTTTTATAGTGTGTGTGGGGGGGGGCTGAGAGCCATTGAAACAAAGTGTAAACCCAGTATAAGCCAGCAAGTGCAGCATCACCCCAGCACTCCTTCCTCCAGTACCTATGATATAATAGGAAAAGAGTGTCAGCAGATCTACCCATGGGAGATGGATTGATGTATTGTTTTTTGCTGCCCTATCGCGGTATGAGCTTGAAAAGTTATCAGATTTGGAATGCGGATACTATTTTTGAGACCATTCCGAGTGTGAAAAAAACAAAAATCATTCTCTCCAGAAGGTTCAGAAAAAACAGAAGAGGGGCCAATGAATTGTTAATTCTACCTCTCATTAAACAAAGTCCATTCAATCCAGGTTTTATCAACTACTTTAAAAAACAACAAAAAAGAAGCTACAGGAAAAGGTATTTATCAAGGTAACCTGCATTCAGTTTCAAAACACAAACACTACTGCCTCGCTTTCACCTCTGAGAACATGACCCTTGGTCAGTATGTACCCCTTAGATGGGGAGGAGAGCTTGTACAGAGGGATAGTGATATAAAACCCGCAGATCTCAAATTGGTGTACTTAAGATGCAGAATCAACCGTTATAGGTAAAATTCAACTTTCTACACCTGTAGAACCACTAGGCTGGGATGCTCCTGCAATTGGTTAACAGTACTTTTGATGCTTAGTCAAATGCTATGTGTTTTGTATTTTTAAAAGTCTGTAGAGAATGAGATCCGTGCTTCATTCCTATTGACTAAAGTGGGAGTTACAGGTGCATATCTGAAGAATTTGGTATTTATTGTTGCCCCAATGGCTTTTTATGTGCTTGTTTTAATAGTAGTCTAAGTTGCTACAGAAGCTTAATCTGGGAGATGGAGAGTAGATGTAGCAAAGTCAGATTGTCAGAAGATGCCAAAATTCTTTTGTCACTACAGTGGCTTCCACACTTTAAAGCAGGGGTCTCAAACTCAAATGACCATGAGGGCCGCATGAGGACTAGTGCACTGGCCCGAGGGCCGCACCACTGACACACACCCTGCCCTCGCTGCCCCGGCTCTGCCCCCACTCCACCCCTTCCAAGAGGTCCCACCCCTACCCCACCTCCTCCTCTGAGCACGCAGCTCCCCATTCCCTCCTGGAAAGCGCTAGGCACCACCAAGAGCTGTTTGGCAAACAAAGCAAGAGCAATATAGGAAGTCCAGAGCTAGAAACACGCGTGGCCGAGCCAGGCAGCAGAGAAGCCTCTGCTTCTGGCCCCTCCCTCCCGCAAACTGCTATGGGGGGGGGAGGGGAACAGGAAGCCTGGCGGGCCGCAGGGAAGGGCTTCGCGGGCCACATGCGGCCCCCGGGCCGCATGTTTGAGACTCCTGCTTTAAAGAGAGAGTGAGTGCACTGTGTCAATTCCAGATTAGTGTATCTAATATAAGAAAAATACTTACAGGTAAAATCTAACTATTTGTCATTCACATCTAGTACTCGTTCAAAAAGTCAGCTAAAATTAGTCACTAAATGTTAAATTAAAATGTGTCCTTTCAGAGAATGTCATATTTATCTCTGTTTAAGGAAGAAAATGAATTCAGAGTTCAGTTGTTTCAAAATTATAATAGAATCTTCTGAAAATCGTTGTTGTACTGTTTGTATTAGAGGAACTAGCTTTCTTTTTAATGACAATTTGATAACTGCTGTGCTTTCTGACTTTTACAGTAGGATAGGTGCTAACTTTGTCATCTCTTGATTTGTACTGCTAAATTATGATATTCATAAATACAAAACGTTCAGCTTTTGAGATTCAAGTGTTCACAGCTAAATTTCCTGACCTTTTAAAAGATTGATAGTTACCATGCATTTAAAGTACAAGTTTTAGACTCATTTTGCTAAGATATTCACAAACAAATATTTTCATTATGGCCTTTTGCAAATTTAAGTAGTAGTTGATCTTTTATAAAAGGAAGTATGTTAATATACATACCTCTTCTGCACCCCCTCCTCGGCTCATCCTCCCCTGAGTGTGCTGCATCCCCGCTCCTCCCCCTCCCAGCACTTCACGTCTTCCGCCTAACAGCTTTTTGCCAGTGCTTAGGACTTTCCAGGAAGTGGGGGAGGAGTGGGGATGTGGTGTGCTCAGGGGAGGAGGTAGTTAAGAGGCAGGGACTTGAGAGAAGGGGTGGAATTGGGGCGAGGCCAGGGGTTGTGGGGGTCAAACACCCAAGGGGTAGAGGGAAAGTCAGTGCCTATGTAATTAGATACTTCAGCAGCAGTTGCACCAGTGCCAAATACGGGGATAAAACAACCTCTCTACTCCCACTTTGTATTCTTCAATTTATGCTTCCAAGGATTCTATTAGCTCTTTTGGCCAAAGTGACAGTGGGAGCTCATGTTCAGCTGGTTATCGATCATAACCCTCAAAATCTTTTTCAGAGTTACTGCTTCCCAAGATAGAGTGCCCCATCCTGTTAGTATGGCCTATGTTCTTTGTTCCAGATGTATACACTGACATTTGGCCATATGTATGTTTGCACCCAGTTTACCAAGTGATTCAGATTACCCTGTATGTGTGTGTTTTCTCCATTAATTTATCACTCCCCCAATTTTTGGATCATCTGAAAATTTTATTAGCAATGATTTTATATTTTCTTTCAAGTCAAATGTTAAATAACATAAGGCAAAAAAATGATCCCTGCAGGATCCCACAAGAAACACTATTGTTTGAAGATTCCCAGTTTACAATTCCATTTTGAGACTTGTCATTTAGATAGCTTAAAATCTATTTAACTTGTGGCATGTTAATTTTATCTCATTCTAGTTTTAACAAAAATCAAAATATGTGGTACCAAGTCAACCAGCCTACTGACGTCTAAGTACATTACAGCAACACTTACCTTTATTAACCAACAGTGTAGTATGATAAAAAATATATATCAAGTCCATTTGTAATTATCTATTTTCCATAAACCCATGTTGATTAGCTTTAATTACATTACTCTCCTTTTGTTCTCTACTAATCAAATCTTGTAACAGTCCCTCCATTATCTTGGCCTGGATCGATACCAGACTGACAGGCCTGTAATAACCTAGGTCATCCTGTTTTGCCCCCTTTTAAATATTGATACAACATGAGCTTTCTTCCACCCTTCTGGAACGTTCCCAGTGTTCCAACACTTATTATAAATCAATATTAACAGTCCAGCAAGCTCCTCAGCCAGCTGTTTTAAAACTCTTGGATGCAAGTTATCTGGGCCCGCTGATTTAAAAATGTCTAACTTTAGTAGCTGCTCTATAACATCTTTCTGTGATTCTGGTACACTGAGCAAATGCAAATTTTTAGGTCTTCAATGTCTCATATATTTATTTATTGATCTTACTGAGGCCCCTGTATTACAAATAATATAACTAAATAGAGCCAAAGGTACCCAAGGGAATACCATATTTTCATTAAGTAATCTAAATCTGAAATGTTTAGAGACAAAATAGCTCTCCTCAATATGTACAGCCTGGCAATGTGTATAGCATATATAAGGTAAGAAGGATCCTTGGTCTCCTTTACAGGTGTTCAGCCCAGGTTATAAATGAGCCCATAAAATGTCTGAATAGTGTATATACTTCACACCTCTATGAAATGACACTTGTGTAGTTTAATATGGGAAAAGTACACTAGGTGAATTTTATTTAAAATAATACAAAATCTAAACATCTTATGCAACATATACCTCAGATCAGGATATGGCCCATAAACAGTAAAAAACAAATACTTCATATGTTAAAATAACAAATAGTTGGTTACAAACCATTCTCTGAAATCACTGGTCACCAATACACTCATTACATTAGACTGTTCAAACTGTTTTTTGCTTTTTGATGCAATATTTTTATCCAAACAGTAGGCTTTAGTAGGTTATTTTGTATACACAAAGAAGACACTTTCTTGTAAGTTTGAAGAATACTACCAACAACTATAAATGTCAAATACTCTGGTTTAAAAAGCCTTGTTTTTATATAATATTTTGAGTGTACAAATAACGTGGAGTTCAGTGATTTGGTCAGATAAAACCTCCTATAGCCAATTTACCAAGAGTCAAACATTAATTGACTATGAAATGTTTTTTTTCTGAAGATTTACAGTCATACGTATTTTATTAAGTTACGTTTTTATGTGAATAACCAAAACTTCATTGATATTGCTCGAAGCATCAATATGGTAACAAAACAGCTCATCTTGTCTGTAATATTTTTCAGCAGGATTCAGGCTGTACAGTGGGAATCCCACACTTAATCTATTAGGTCTGCAGGATATCTTCTCAGCAGGAGGTTACTCACTTTCTTCAGCATTGTCATTTATGGTTGCTGCAAGTTTTAAAAAAAAAATCTAGTAGGCAAAAATTTAAAAAAAGAGAAAATATAAAAATATTTAACAGCATCTGTTATATATGTATAACATATAGGCTGTGATTCACTGTGCATTTTAGCCATTAAATCCTCAAAAAATATCACAGCATAATTACAGTGAAACACAGTTTTAGTCAGGATTAAGGCAAACATAAATTTATGTTAAAAATAATGACTTGTCATGTGCTTAACCCCACTCTAAAGATTAAGGTTAATCTGAACGATGGTGGTATCCATATCACAATGATCCATAGGTTTATTTGCTACAAAACCTGATCAGCTTATCTAGCCATGATTTGTGTGGCGGTATTTTTCCATGTTCTGCTCCACAATGGGAAAAGCATATCATTAGAGGAAATCTCTGTCTGGTAAAGTGGGTTAATGAAACTGTAGGCTCATGGGTATTTAAGAAGAAACAGACACACAGTATTTCTGTGCTGATCTGATTTTGTGGGAAAACAATCAAGTTTTTAAAACACCTAAACGCTGTATGTATTTCTATGTCAATATTTTCAATAATATATGATCAACTAAGGTCAATTCAGTCTAGAAAACATGGGAGTTATTAGGGTCTCTGGGGCCACACAAACTGAGGTGGCTGCACCCTCTTCCAAGGAGAATGCTGGTGGTAACATTTCTTCAGCTACTGTACAATACGTAGCTTGGTAGACACCATGTGTGGCTCTCCTAGGAAGTCCTCATGGCTATTAGCTCCATTATGGAAGTATCAACCAAAAGGATGAGAAAAAAATTATTATATTAGATTATTCTTTTTCAACAAATTATGTTCAACATGGTTTTAGTAAAGGGAAACCATGGCTCACCAATCTACTAGCATTATTTGAGGGGATAAACAAGGTTGTGGACCAAGGGGATCCAGTGGATATAGTGTACTTAGATTTTCAGAAAGCTTTTGAGAAAGTCCCTCACCAAAGGCTCTTAAGAAAAAAAAGCTGCCATGGGATAAGAGGGAAGGTGCTCTCATGACTGGTAACTGGTTAAAAGGGTAAGTCTAAATCAGGGGTCTCAAACATGCGGCCTGCTGATCCCTTCCCCGCGGCCTGCCAAGCTCTCCGGGCCCCTCCGCCCCTCCCCTCCCATTATTTCTTTCTCTGGCAGCATAGCAGTTTCCAGGACAGAGGGGCCAGGAGCGGTAAGCCTCCTGCAGAGGGGAGGAGGCCTGCCAGACTCCCCGCAACCCCCCCACCTCCCTCTGCAGGAAGTTTACGCTGCTGGCTCCTCCTTCCCGGAAAGTGCTGTGCCACCAGAGAGCTGCCTGGGGGTAGGAAGCAGCAGGGGTGGGGGGAGGAGGCAGAGAAGAGCAGTGGGAAGCGGGGAGGAGGGGGAAGAGGGGTGATTTGGAGCAGCAGGCGGGGAGGAGGGGAATTTGGAGCAGCGGGGCAGGGTGGTGATTTGGGAAAGGGATTTCGAGCAGCGTGCCAGCGGAGGAATTTGGGAAAGGGATCTGGGGCAGCACGCTGGGAGCTGGGATGGGGGGGGGGGGAAGGGTGAGGATTTGGAGCAGCATGCCAGGAGCGGGCGGGGGGAGAGAAGAGGCTGGGATTTGGGAAAATGATTTGGAACAGGGGGCGGGGGGGGGGGGAGGGCGGAAATAGATTCTACAAGGGTGGAAATAAAAAGATAAAGCAATCTATATGGCTTAATAGGTTTTCATGGCAGTCCCAGTGTGTCCTTGCTGTCCAGTTGGGCAATCAGCACAGCTGCCTACCCAGTGTGAGGATCACCTGGCACTCCGTAGCAGCACTGCATACTATCCCAAACCCTTCTCCTATAGGGCTCTTTAGTGTCTCTACGTGGCAGCTGCATAGTGTTGGTTATATCCTAGAACCAGTTGAATGTTGAACTTTCTTGGAGAGGAAGAGTTCTAGGGGTCCTGGAGTTTGTTGTTCCCTGCTCCCAGAACAAACATTTGTCATTTCTACTTTCATAAAGCTTTAGCCAGCAAGGAACTTTTACTGCTGTCTTCTTGATGATACCTGGCTGTGAAGAGCTGAAATACCAGAGGGTGATCTTAGCACACACTCTCCCTTTTAAATACAGGAATGGGGGCAAAGCATTGAGTTTTGTATTGGTAACTTTTCACACTTAATCAAAACTCCCTGCTGAGACTTAGTAAAGGTGCTTTGTCTTTTAAAGAGTGAAGGTAGTCAAGTAGGTAAGGCACAGACCAAGGTGTGGGCAGAAATGCATTCTATTCCTGACTTTGCCACTTCATTGTGTGATCTTGGACAAGTCACCTGGCTGGTCCGGGCCTCCTTTCATGCAGCTGCATAATAGGGAGAATTTTAAAAAAGCAGATAAGCATCAAAGTGCTTTGAGCTGTACAGCCACACATCTCTAGGTGACAGGTTTCAGAGTAGTAGCCGGGTTAGTCTGTATCCACAAAAAGAACGAGGAGTACTTGTGGCACCTTAGAGACTAACACATTTGGGCGTAAGCTTTTGTGGGCTAGAACAGGGGTCTCAAACATAGGGAACCCCCACCCAGTTGTTTTCTGTGGCTGCTAAGCTCTCCGCCTCCTCCCCATCTCTGCTCCTGGTGCGCTCCTCCCTGCTGCTCTTCCTACCCCCAGGCAGTTCTGTGGTGCCGTAGCGGTTTCTGGGACAGAGGGACCAGGAGAGGTAAGCCTCGTGCACAGGGGAGGCTGGGGAGAAGAGTCAGAGATTTGGGAAAGGGGTTGAACTAGGGATGGGGAGGAGGGGGAACTTTGGGGAAGGGTTTTGAAGGGGACAGGGAAGGGGTTGGAAGAGCTGGAGTGGCGTAGGGGTGCAGCCCGGTGCAGGGGTGAGCTTTAACTGAAGTAAAGAAGTTATTAAATTTATTAATATTTTTATTAGCATACTATATTACTTTTCATTTTTTTCATTTTTGACTATACTTTTGTGTCGTATGTGTAACGCTGAGGCTCAGATTTGTTAGGTGGTGGAATAGTTCACCTAAGGCAGGGGTCTCAAACAGTGACCCCCACGGGGTTATTTTCTGTGGCCTGCGAAGCTCCCCATGGTCCTTTCTCCCCACTTTTATTCCTGAAGCTGCCAAGCTCCCTGTGCCCCCCTGCTGCCTACCTCCAGGTGTTTCCCACTGCCAAACAGCTGTTGGTGGTGCTTAGCTCTTTCCAGGAGGGAGGGGGGAGGAACTGTGCACTCGGAGGAGGTGGGGCAGGGGTGGGACCTCGTGGAAGGGGTGGAGTGGGGGAGAGGTTGGGGACAGCAAGGGGGGGGGCGTGTCAATGATGTGGCCTTCATGCCAATGCACTAGTCCTCATGCGGCCCTCGTGGTCATTTGAGTTTGAGACCCCCGGTATAAATGGTCAGTTCTCAGAATGGAGAGAGGTAAATAGTGGTGTCCCCCAGGGGTCTGTTCTGTGACCAGTCCTATTCAACATATTCATTAATTATCTGGAAAAGGGGGTAAACAGTGAGGTGGCAAAATTGCAGATGATACAAAATTACTAAAGATACTTAAGACCCAGGCAGACTGCGAAGAGCTGCAAAAGGATTTCTCCAAACTCGGTGACTGGGTAACAGAATGCAGATGAAATTTAATGTTGATAAATGCAAAGTAATGTACACTGGAAAGCATAATCCCAACTATACATATAAAATGATGGGGTTTAAATTAGCTGTTACCACTCAAGAAAGAAATCTTGGAGTCCTTGTGGATAGTTCTCTGAAAACATCCACTCAATGTGTACTGGCGATCAAAAAAGTGAACAGAGTTGCTGGGAATAATTAAGAAAGGGATAGATAATGAGGCAGAAAATATTATGTTGCCTCTATATAAATGCAGGGTACGCCCATATCTTGAATACTGTGTGCAGCTGTGGTCTCCCCATCTCAAAAAAAAATATTGGAATTGGAAAAGGTTTAGAAAAGGGCAACACAAATTATTAGGCATATGGAACGGTTTCTGTATAAGGAGAGATTAATAACATTGGGACTTTTCAGCGTGGAAAACAGACAGCTAAGGGGAGATATGATTGAGGTCTATAAAATCATGACATTGGTAGAGAAAGTAAATAAGGATGTGTTGTTTACTACTTTTCATAACACAAGAACTACGGGTTCCAAAATGAAATGAATAGACAACAGGTTTAAAACAATAAAAGAAAGTGTTTCTTCACAGAATGCATAGTCAACCTGTGGAACTTCTTGCCAGAGGATGTTGTGAAGGCCAAGACTATAACAGAGTTCAAAAAAGAACTACATAAATTCATGGAGGATCAATGACTATTAACCTGGATGGCAGGAATGGTATCCCTAGCCTCTGTTTGCCAGAAACTGGGAATGAGTGACAGGGGATGGATCACTTGATGGTTACTTGTTCTGTTCATTCCCTCTGGTGCACCTGGCATTGGCCACTGTCAGAAGACAAGATACTGGGCTAGATGGACCTTTGCCCTGAACTAATTAGGGCCATTCTTATGTTCTTCCCTTCACCAGTGGTAAAGGAATGTGAATCATGTCATTCTTAAATTCTAACTTTCAGATCATTGTAAGGATTATAAAAAAAAAATCTTGATGTGATGATGCATATGCACATGCAGTGGATGAGTAGAAACTACCTGGCCCAGAAAATTTAGGTCTAACTTTTCTTTCACATACATGGGTGTAACTTCCCAGTGACTGTGGTGAGAACTACTCATGTTAAAAATAGGCTCAGTTTAATTTTCACTCCCTGCTGTCAGACACCCTTGTTCATTCTCTGCTGTCTCCCTACTGACTTCCTCTGGCTGGTAGACAGTGGGTGGTGTAGTACAGTGAGCATTAATACTGGAATAAATAGCTGTTCTATTTTGTAAACAGTAGATAGACTTTGCAAAACTGAATCAAGATTTCCTGTAGCTTTATTTTAGCACAATTAAAGTGTAGCTTTTAAAACCCCCTTGTTTCTTGTTGTTGCTGCTTGTTTTTCTAAAATGGTTTATAAACCCTGGATCAGATTCTTCCTTCATTTATACTTCATGTGACCTGAATGACCTCAGTGAGATTTCCTGGATTAGAATTAGGGGCAGAATTTGGTCCCCTAGCTTTGTCATCATCTTTGGTCATTTTGTATTCAGGCAGAATCCTAAAGAATCTGTTATTCTGTGACTAATCTATTCACTCCTCATTAAGGACCAAATTCTACTGGTCCTTTACACAGGTAAGGGAAGCAAGGGAATAAGGAGAGCCCCTCCTCTCTTTGTGCGGCACACATCAGGATCATGGTGGAAGTTGAGCCATTTTACTTCAGCAAATGAAGGGGCTCCACCCTCTTTGCTCTCTTGAAGGGGACATAGTGTCCCAAATGAGAAAGCAGAACATGGTCCTTGTGGTAGATCACATAGGAGATAGGATGCTGCATTGCACAAAGGATCTGGTAGAGGGCATGTTGCCTATGTGTACTCTGATCTGGAACACATCCTTCTGTCATGAGGTGGGAAGGTTTCCGGTGCCCCTGTAGTATGGTGCAACTCCACACCATTCATTACTATGGGCTGTCCTTAAATGTCATGCTCTAACCCTAAGCTCTTTGGAACAGGAACCATGGCTGAAATTGTCAAGGCTGCCTAAGGGATATAGGAACCCACCATTAAAATTAATTGGACATTCAAATCTCTAAGTGACCTGGAAAAACTTACAATACAGCTTTAAGTCATTTGTGAAGTGCCTAGCAACATTCCCAGTCCATTGCAAGAGACAGGCCTGGTCTACTCTGTAGTTAAATTGACATAAGCCACCTTGATATGACCTAGTTTTACATGATCTACACTAAAATTTGTCTCCCACCAAATGTAGAGTGCCGCATTTTTGGCAATTCAGTAATGCCCACCTCCCTGTGACAGATGTTGAGCTATGGTTGACCTACTGTAGTGGATGC
Source organism: Sternotherus odoratus (assembly GCA_032164245.1). Classification (NCBI taxonomy): domain Eukaryota; kingdom Metazoa; phylum Chordata; order Testudines; family Kinosternidae; genus Sternotherus; species Sternotherus odoratus. The sequence goes on from JAVMKO010000002.1 coordinate 118,051,746, forward strand.
AGTATGAGCGTAGAGACCAATTGACTTTCATTTTCCCTAACAATCTTCCAGAGGTTTTCCTGGAATGCCTGGCACTGACCTCTCTGGTCAGAATTGTGAACTCCATTGCCCAAGGATCGTGGAGACTTGGAGCAACCCACCCTCTAAGAACAGCGGATATTTTTGAAATGTCTTCTCCCTGATTGCTCTCCCTTGGGGGCAACTGCCCAACCCACCATGCTCCAGATACTCTCCTGTGTAAAGTAGAGAAAAGCTGTTGGATCTCTTGGGCTTGTGGGGAGAAGAGGCTATGTGATCACAGCTATGGACCAGATGTAGAACCATGGATTTCTGAGAGCTGATTGGACAGCGTATACAAGTGAAGTGGTAAGACAGGGATCAGCTGCAGTGCTGCATGAAAGTGAAAGAACTGTGACAGGCATACCAGCAGGTCAAGGAAGTCAATCAGATGCTGAGCTGCAGACTTGCTGCTTTGACAATGAGCTGCCTGCCCCACATGGCAGACACACCACCAGGCCCGCACAGAGTACTGTATGTACCTCCAAAGAGCCCGAGACACAGACTTGCTGTGAACAATGAAGAGGAGGATGGGGGCCCTGCAACCAGGAAGGGTCCAGCTATGGTGTGACCTAGGCCTTGTTTGAGATTCCACCACAATCCAGTCAGTCCTGGCTGCCAAACAAAGGCAACCGCAATATAAGGAGAGGTAAGTGTGTGAATGCATTTCCTATTACAAAGTTTAAATAAATGTACAGATGGCACCTGACCACAATTTGGCAGTACACAGGAATTGACTTTTCATTCATGTGCTCATACTAGAAAGGTAGCAGTACAACAGAGGTAGATTTGTTATCTGCTTTTCATTCCCTTGTAGAGTTAGTGGATGGGGGTGGGAGAGGATATAATTAGTTTATGTACACAGGGATGCCCCTTGAATTCTCCTGAGAGATCTCTCTTGCCAGGGATGGCAGCCTTGTTTCTTCTTCTGCAGTAGGACACTGATTTTCCCATGCCACTCTGTGACCTTTTCCACTGGCACCATTGCAGTAAGGCTAGTGGCATGTGAGCCCAGACAGCTTTGGGATGCCAGTAGCAGTTGTGTCCTCTGTGACCTAGGAGTCAAATATCAGCTAAAGTCCCACTGCTGGTGGAAAATAGTGCCAGTAGTCTCTGCGATGGCCCTATCCATGGAAATAGAGACCCAAATTGATTATTTTATGCAATTGAGCAATTCCTTCCTTATTTCCCCTCCCCCCAGGTGCCTGCTGGACCATACTTCCCATGGGTGAAGCTGGAGAAGGGTGCTATGCACAGGTACTTCACGGCTGACATGTCAATAAGCATGTGTTGTTTAAAAATCTTTTAGGAGGGAAAGAGAAGGGATTTCTGAAACTTAACTTTTGTTTTCTGTGTACAATGATACATCTGTATGTTTCATTTGTAACTGCTACTGTTGCTGCTTTAAGGGGTCCCCCCATCCACGTCTGTAGAATGCCTGACCATGATAAGGAGGAGAAAGAGGACACAGGAGGATATATGGAGCAAGATCTTGAAAGCCAATGCTGCATGAGACTGGACCAGGGGTGGGAAAACCTTTTGGCCCGAGGGCCACATTGGGGTGTGAAATTGTATGGAGGGCCAAGTAGGGAAGGCTGTGCCTCCTCAAACAGCCTGTCCCCCACCCCCTATCTGCCTCTTCCCATTTCCTGCCCCCTGACTGCTCCCCTCAGAACTCCTGACCCATCTAACCCCCCCTGTTCATTGTCTCCTGACCACGCTCTCCCAGAACCCCCACCCCTAACCGCCCCCTTGACCCTCACCCCCACTCCCTGGCCCCTGATTGCCCCAACCTCTGTCCACACCCCCTGCCCCTGACAGGCCTCCTGGAACGCCCACACCTATCCAACCTCCCCTCTCCTGTTCACCATCCCCTGACTGCCCCACCAAAAAACCCTCTTCCCCATCCGACTGCCCCCTGCTTCTTGACTGCCCCACAGGACTCTCTGACCCTTATACAACCCCCAATCTCTCACCATGCTGCTCAGAACAGCAGGAGCTCCCAGCCCCACTACCTGGCAGGAGCCAGCTGCACTGCTTCTGCAGCAGCATGGCTGAAGGGGAGGGAGCACAGCGGGAGAGGGGCCGGAGACTAGCCTCTCTGGCCAGGAGCTCAAGGCCCAGGCACCTCTCTACGCCTCTCCCCCAACACTTCATATGGCATCAGGAGCTGCATCCCTCCCACTCTACACTGTGGGACATTAAGGACTGCCACAGATTCTGATACACTGACCTGTAAGAACCACAATTGCTGTATATAGTCAAAATGAACTGAAATGGACATGAATGTTCTTTCCCTTTGTTAATATCTGTTCCATTAATTTATTTTTAAAAAATTATTGTACTTATTTTTTAATTGTGCATTGGCTTTTTGCACTGGTTTGGCATGTAATAAAATATCTTTTGATAAATAAGTCATTGATATTACTTCATAACATATGCTTAGTGCTACTAAAAGCATCCATTACTTGTTTTTATACAGGGTAACAGAACTCATTGGATCAGTGACACATAGTGAAATAATTATAAATGTACAGCAAGTACTGCAAGATGAATAGGTGCATTAACAGACTTGTATTTATAAATGTACACCAAGCACCAAACTTTTCCTAACAGACCGCAAAACTTCTGGTCTGGGTAGAACACGATCCACTACATCACATTACTGGGGATGACTATTCAAGTGTTTTTGCAAAGCTTCCTCAGCCATATCTCCACACTAAGCTCTTCTAATATCTCTTGTCTGGCTGTTCAAAACAGCAGACAGCTGCTCTACTTTTGCCCTCAACCCCACTTCCGCCTTTTGTCTCAGAGATATTATGCAGAAAACCGCACGCAGCTGTAACCATTGGTATATTTTTCTTGCTGAGATCCAGTCTTGTCACTCCACAAGACCAGCATACCTCCCGTCTATCCAAAGCACATTCAACTATCATTGTGCACCTGCTGAGCCAGTAGCTGAATCTTTCCTGTCAAGGTGGCTGGAGTTTCACAAGTAAGGGAAAGGCTGGCCTGCCCCTCTTTCCCCCCCCCCCCCCCCAAACTCTCTATTTGCATTTCACTATCATCAATGGTGAAATCTGCTGGTTGGGGAAATAATGCCCTGCTTACAACTTTTTGAACAGTCCTGTGTTCTTAAAGATACTCCTATCTTGTACCTTTACTGACTAGCCAGCATTGATGTCGGTCAGGTAACCCTAGTGATCCACCAGTGCTTGCATAACCATAGAAGAGAAACCTTTTATGTTGATCTAGTCTATGGAAAGGTGCTCTGGGGGCAAAAGAAGGATGTATTCATGCTAGATCACTCCACCTCAGTTTGTTGTAATCCATCCACTATGTCCTATAATTTGTTGAGAGTAACAATCCTGCATAACAGAAGACGGTGACCCTACACCCAGTGCCTGTGTCAGCTTTTTTGCTGCCCTAGGCCAAGCGGCAAAAAAAAACCCCAAAACCTGCAACTCGTTGAGCTGCCGCTGAAATGCTGCCACCAGATGCAAAGAGGGAGTCGCTGCCGAAATGCTGCTGAAAGAAGAAGCAGTGAAAATGGTATATGGCTGCTGAAATGCTGCCAAAAACCGCAGAGTGCCACCCCAATTACGGATGGCATAACCCCCCCCCCCCCACACACACACACACACGCACACACCACCATGTTGGCTGCCCCAAGAACCTGGGGCACGGGTCCTTGGAGCCGGCCAACAACAACAACAATAAAAAAAGGGTAGGAGCCAAAAAAAGGGTAGGCGCTGCTCCCGAAATGCCGCCAAGGGCAGCAAAATGCTGCCCCGCAAATTGTGCAGCCTTAGGTGACCATCTAGGTCACCTAGTGGTTGCACTGGATCTGCCTACACACTTGTGACACTGGTCCCCACTGTGGATTTTCCAACTCCAAAGTGATTTCCTGCTGATAGCAATCCAGTAAGAGTTGGCTTTTAGCTCATGAAGTAGAAGTTCATGTGTTAAACTTCAGAAGTTCCCGGTTCGATCCCACACGATGATGACTCTAGTCTGTGGGTGTTACACTATTACCACTCACTTTCTCAGTTGTCAGTGCAGCTCTTACTTGTGTGCCTCTGTGCTGAAGAGCTGGGGCAAGCTCGGTGCACAGACCCAGGAATGTGGCCTGTTGCCTTCAGAAGTTCTGCAGCCACTGCTCTTTGTCCCAAACTTGCATTATGATGTGATCCCACCAGTCAGTACTAGTTTCTTGGGCCCAAAAGCAGCACACCATTGTCTATAACTGCTCCATGAATGCCACCAACAACCTAAACTGATTTTCTCAATCTCATACAGCAATCTGTCCTCCATTAAATCATAATGCTGTGATTCTTCCTGCAGCTACCAGGGATTATTCATCCTTTATTTGCAATGCTTGTGACAATAATCCAGAGCTGTGCTGGCTTCTTAGTTTTGTCAGAGATGGTGGACAGGGAGAAGTGCAAAGCTGCTTTGTGGGATTTTTTTAAAAGGTGTGAAAATTATGGGATATGGATGGCATTATAGGATGGAGAAAGTTGCATGATAACTTGCTCTGTCACTCTTTACTGACCCACCATGCATTGCTAAAATTTCCCAAAAGACAGTGCACTGGACTATGGTGAGTTGCACATTGAAAAACCTACTCATGGTTTATCACACTGTGGATCGACCCAAGGATTCCTGATGAGCAAGTGTAGTGCTGATAAAAGGAACCGAGCATGGACAAGCGACATGCCAACTGTGGCAACTTTTTGCCTATATAACTGTCTTTGGCCAAAGAGGTATGTCTACACAGCAAATAAAAATACCCCAAACCAAAAAAACAAGCCCCCAACAACCCAACGCACTTGCGTCAGCAAGGCTCAGAGCCTGATCAACTGGCTCAGGCTCACAGGTTTTGCACTATTGGGTGGGATCTCAAAGTCTGGGCTAACACTGTCGTTTTTAGCACTATAGCTTGAGCCCAAGTCACTTAACTCAGGCTCTGAGACTTGGTATGGCAGGGTTGACTGCTTAGGGAAAGGGTTTTAAGAGTGGCTATTTAAGCAGTTGGGGTGACTTGATGCTTTTGAGAAGACAGGACAAATGCTACAGGACTATATTGAAACCCAAGATGGGTTTTTCTATTTACTTTTTGAATGTTAATTTTTTTACTTGCTATAAATGCTGAACTTCGAAGAAAAGATTTTGCTGACTGCAACTGCTTCTCTTTCTGCTGATCCATTGCAGGAGTTTACAGTCAGAATTTTGACCATGATGAATGTAATATTTAATTAGTATGGAGTGGTATGTTCTATGCTAGAGTTGCTCAGTTTAATTGTTAATGTATCTTTGTTTAAAAGGTCTCCTTTTGTTTCTAGTAGTTACAATCCTTTTGGTTTTTTTCTCTTCTTTTGTTTGCATTAGTGCTAAAAGTGTCAACTTGGTGGCTTGCTCTCTGCTGCTACATGTTACAAGTAAATTGTGAGACACTACATTTTGAGCCAGGTTTCCTTCAAAGTTGTTTTGCTGTAAATGTTTTAGCTTGCCTGGCATTTTCCCCAGACCAATCAACACTAAAAGCAGTGAGGAACAATCCAAACATAAGAACTCACCCCCCAATGTGACAGAATATAGATAGTCATTACGTTCAAGTCAAGCATCTCAGTCTGCAGTTGCATTATTGTTCTGGTTAGGTGATATTTTCTTCTTCTATAGTTTGTTATCTGTACAGAAAATATATAGGGTAAAGAACAATGCTAAAGAACAATGTCCTTTCTAAATATTTTAGTGCCCATAATCTCCCAATCTAACTGTCAGGGCCAGAACCAAATTTCTGCTATCTCGATTTCTCCAGCCCTGAACAATGGGTTTACACTTCCCCTCACTGTAACAAAGAAACAGGCACCAATTCTCAATGAACATTGTAGACTTAACTACCAGTCGCTCCACAAATGCAGTCATTTCTAGTTAATTATTCTTACTGCCAGAAAGAGTTGAAATACAGAAATGGAAGGTACGTTTCAGAATATGGTTTATTTTTATTTTTTTTCAGTTCTGTACTCCCCTTTTATGTCATTAAGCCCAGGAAAGATGGGGGAGTCTGATATTATTACTTATTCATATTGTGATAGTACCTTCCCACTCATGGAGCAAGTTTATATTCCAGATATCTTTACAGAGGTGTTAAGGAAGAACATAATTTTCCAAATTCTTTCTTCCTTCATACAGGACAAATTCTAATACAGGTTTCAAAAATGAAATAGATTGCTTGTGACATGACACTGGGGCTCTCTGGTCAGTAGGAAAACAACTTCTGTTTTCCAAAGAGATGCCAGAATAGTGTTCCAATGGACAAATGGGTATTTATTGTAATGAGCAGGGAGTAAAGGAGAGTTCTCTATTGTCATTCTGATCTGAAACAGCCCTCTCATCTTCCTTCAAACTCTGACCACGGGAGAAGTTGTTTTTTTGTTGTCCCTTTTCAGAAATGATCCTTTTCTCATCTGTTGTATACTGAAGCAGTGATCCCACCTTTAAGAATTTTAAAAAACAAATTGTATTCTTCGTAGTGCAAAGATCAGGGGAGAAATATCTATGCCGTGCTTGAAGTAGTTGAGCATACTGTAAAAAGAGAGATGAGGTGGGTGAGGTAATATCTTCTATTAGACCAACTTCTGTTGGTGAGAGAGACAACTCCTCACGGCTCCAACAATGCTGCATATTGTAAAAAGATAAACAGAATCCAATCAATAATTCATTCTGGCCATCCGCCAAGGGGGTTCCCTGTGACAATAGTCCAAGAGCACATGTATCTTCCTGTTCCAATTGCAAGCTCTCATCATCACTGTGACAGTTTGGGAGATAAGTTTGTGCCAGTTTATGAATTCTATTGTATTCCAACCTCCTTTTTGAATGTAGCCTTAAGTGAAGCTTTGAGCATTTGTTTTATAGCAGGGACTTGACACTCAGTGGAAAGACTGTTTGGGAAGAGAAATACAGTTGATTGAGTCTCCCAGAGTGGAACAATTGGTTTACTACCAGAGGCCCATTGATATTTAATGACTCCTACCTTGAAGCCTAAGGGGTGGGGGGAAAAGAGAAGTGAGAACCTGGAAACTCCTCAGCAGCAGAGCATGGGCAGAAAAGGATGTTTTGAAAGAAGAATGCTCTCTGAGCAGAGGAAACCATCCCATCACCACATACAGATGGCCAGCGCAAGTAGGTGGGAATAGTTGTCTGGCCTATGGATTCAGATGAAATCTAGTAACCACAGGTGTGGCGAGGTAACACTGAGGGAGGTACATTCAGGAGTTTGTTTTTCATATAGTTGTAACCCTTTTGACTTTTTAAGAGTAAAAGGGTTTTTCTGGTTAAGAAATTCCTGTGCTAAATCTGTGTTCTTTGCTTAATTGCTATGTTATCTCTGATGGGGTTAAGAAAGAAACTAGAGCTTCCAGAGCTAGATGGATTCTGGGTATCTGTGTGTGAATATGTCTAAGCAACTGTGGTCTCAGGAGGGCTGTGGCATTGGTTTTGGAGCATAAGATGTCCAGACTGCAGGGTCCCACTGCTGAAGGGAGGGTGTGTGTGTGTCAGCCACAGGATCTATAACTCAGCATGCACCTGAGGGACCTTTTAGATAGAAACCGTGACCAATCACTGCTCCAGCACAGGGGAGGCTTAGAAGAACATGGCTGGATTGACAGGTTGACGTCAACCCAGAGAGCTAAATGGGGCCAGTAGTTGAGCTTTCTTCTTGGAATTTAATCTCTTTAATTTGTGAACGACAATTAAGCTCTTTGTGACTCTTAACTAAGTTAGTGGTACACCGAGTTTGCAAGCAGATATGTGATATAGTGAGAGAGTCACATCAAATGGCCATTCATCTAGGACTGATGGCCAGTCAGGAAAACAATTTTATATACACATCAGTTATATACTGAATTTTGGAAGGTTGTTTGATGTGGAAACAGGAGAGAGTTTTGGAAAAAAAGATGCAATTTCCATTAAATGGATTCCAGATGCTTCTTTGAGAAGAAGCAAGCCCTTTGTCACATTATTGCTGTTATAATACTTTTATTTCTGATTTTAGGAACCCGGTTATGTTCTATTAAAACAAGAAGTTTCATTCTAGTGAAACAGAAGATCTGATGGAATGTTTCTTCATCAAGTCATTTCTTCATATGGTGGCTAGAAGACACCCACCTTCTGTAGGGGATCCATAGCAATACCTGGAATGGTTGTTTTCAATTACATGCCATCTTTCAGATTGACGAGAGCATTAAGATCATCACTTGACCCACTGGAAATATCCATGGTCAGTGTTTCATGGATAAAATTTATATATTGTTAGAAATGAAGGTAGGAAGGGAAAGCATGAAGTTTCATATGGTAGTCAATTACAATTCCATAGTCTGAGTGCTCTGAGAAGCCAGGATCAGAAATTTGAAAAAAGGAGCTGCTTTGTGTTAATTTAAGGATAAAGTCACTTTTGTGGTGAGAACAAATATGTTAGTGGGTGGTCTGATTAAACCAATTTCCCCCCCAAAAGAATGGCATTTACATCCCAAATCATTTTCACACAATATTAAAAAGCTGAGTCTTCCAGGTAGCAAACTACTTTAAATGACAGTTGCCAGATATAATATTCTACAGCAAGTATCGTGTGTGTATATATAAATAAATAAAATCTGGATTAATGTACAGTGGACTAGGCTTTGCAAGCTGGTCAATTGACTGATCAAATGTCAGTTGACAGCCTATTATCTGACTATGGTCAAATATAGTCAGATATTTTAATAAAAATAACCTGATGTAGTCCGTGGCCTGTCTTTTTGATTGCATCATGATGCTATCTGTTAGCAAGCCTGTTTTGAATATCTTGGTCACTCAGTTTATTACATGTGAGCTGTTCGGAGGAAAAATGATCTAATTGAAATTTGAGAACCTCGACTGGCTGGAATCTTCTAGAACAAACATATTTATATATCATTATATATATATATAATTTGTTTATATATATATATAATATATAATTTGTTTATTTTAGAATATCAGGCCATCTGTATACATGACAGTGTACAAATCATATTAAACAAGTTAAAAGACATGGTAACTGACCTGAAGAGTTTTTGCAATCTAAATTGACAAGACAAACATACAGAAAATAACTCAGAAGGGACTGGAGGAGGAAGGGGATGTCTCACAGTTATTAAACCCCCTTCCCCAACACAAAGAGAAAAGGATAAACAACCACTAAGCTGCGTGAAGAGTTGGCCTCCTGACTACATAGCGTAAGTGCATTTCAAGGTGATTTTTTATTTTATAGTTGCTATGCCTTTGTTTTATTTCTGTTTAATTTTTTCTTTTTGTAAGTGTTCAGCCTTGAATAATGTTAATTTAAATGCTAACCCAACATTCATAAAACAGTACAAATAATTATTTTTTAGAAATTTTATTTTAGAACTTCATTTAATTGTTTCACATTTTTCTGAGTTAAAATAACTGGCAAGTTGCCTGCATCCGACGAAGTGGGTATTAGCCCACGAAAGCTCATGCTTCAAAACTTTATAGTTAGTCTTTAAGGTGCCACAGGACTTTGTTACCTTTGTTTTTGGTAATTAGGCATAAGTATCAATATAAGACCAAGCCTACTGGAGATCATAAAATTGTAATTTTTTTTGTTACTGTTGTTGTTCTACTAAACTGGTGTTCTAAAATGTTGACATTGGCAATATTTGATTGGTCACTTGACCAATTCTATTTGGACAGGTGAAATGCCCAACTTACCTACATGCCACCATGCATATTTCAGTGACTGTGCATTTGACAAGATGCCCTCAGGGCTCTGAGTGCAATACATGATAGAGAGATGAGGATATTGGAATAAATGCACTCAGTCTGATTTTGTGAATTTAAAAATTCATATATTGAACTAGCAGAAATACCCGGTGTTGCTCAGCTCCGTCGGAGGGGGGGAAGGGGACCCAGCGTTGCTCGAAGAGAGCTGAGCGAGTGTGGGGTCCGTTGGAGGGAGGGAGGGGGGTGAGATTTAAAAAAAATTCGATTCTTTCCTGAGGGGGGAGAGAGCTCAGTGAGTGTGGGGGCCCTTGGATGGGGGGGAAGAGAGCTGACAGAGTGTGGGGTCTGTTGGAGGGGGCGAGGGGGGAGAGAGCTGAGCGAGTGCTGGGGCCGTTAGAGGGGGGGGGGGGGGAGAGAGCTGAGCGAGTGCGGGGTCTGTTGGAGGGTGGGAGGGGGGAGAGAGCTGAGCGAGTCGGTGGGGGGCGTTGGAGTGGGGGGAGGAGGGGGAGATTTTAAAAATTTTTGATTCTTACCTGAGGGGCGAGAGAGCTGAGCGAGTGCAAGGTCCGTTGGGGGGCGGGGGAGGGAGCTGAGTGAGTGCGGGGGCCGTTGGAGGGAGGGAGGGGGGTGAGATTTTAAAAATTTTCAATTCTTTCCTGAGGGGGGAGAGAGCTCAGTGAGTGTGGGGGCCCTTGGATGGGGGGAAGAGAGCTGAGCGAGTGTGGGGTCCGTGGGAGGGGGGAGAGAGCTGAGCGAGTGCCGGGGCCGTTGGAGGGGGGGCAGGGGCAGAGAGCTGAGCGAGTGCGGGGTCCGTTGGAGGGGGGTATTATTACATCATAACTATGTCACAGAGAACAGCAGGTGTCAACCTGCTACGCAGCTGATGTGAATGGGCTTTAAAGAATTTCACCCCTGGGGGGCGTCAGAGGTGAGATTTGAAAAATTTTCGACTCTTACCCTGATTAGGACCCTAAGGCCTATAACTGTACCAAATTTCAAGTCTCTAGCTCAAATGGTGTGGAAGGAGTAAAGGAACGTACATGCACGCACGCACACATACACACATACACCATTTGACTTTTTTTTATATATATAGATTAAATTAATGACTTTCAGATATAGAGTATTAAAATTAACTGGCAGCATTGTATGCATAACCAGAATGGCTTATATTTTAATAAATATGCATTTATTTAAGTACAGTATATGACTGAAATAAATGCAGCTGCAGCATTCCAGAAATATAAATACACTTGTGCATCTAGTTTTAAATGTTTCCTTTTTCACTTTGAATTAATTATTGATCACATATTACATGTAAGAGTGAAAACAATCAAGCATGTGATCAATCAAAGCTTCTGTACTATATGCACCTACTGTTCACATTTTTTATGTTGTCTGTGCAACCATAGGGTCTAGAAACCATCTTTTAACTACTAAATCTGAGATCCTGAAACACTATTCTAGAGCAAGGGCTGAATTCTACAGAAAATTCTGAAGATGTGGAATCATAGAATACATGAGGGCATAGGTGCCAACTTCGTGGGTGTGCCAACTTTGGGGGTGCTCCAGCCCTAGAGGCCCCGCCACTCAACTTCTCCTTCTACCTCCCAGCGCCTCCTACCTACCATGATCAGTTGTTCTGTGGTATGCAGGAGAGGATGGGGCAGAACTAGGTGGGAAGAGGCAGAGCATGGGTGGAGCAGTGTTAGGAAGAGGAGAAATGAGGGGTGGGAAACTGAGGGCCAAGAGTGGGGGCTTAGGAGAAGGGGTTGGGCAGGACCTGGGGCGGAAAGAGGCAGGGCAGGGTTGGAGTCTTGGGGGAAGGGGTTGGGTGGGGACTGGGCATTTTTCTTGTGTAATGGATCCACTGCTCAGAGAAGTCATAAGTTGTAGACATTTCTGTCCAACACCGAGAGAGGCAGAGTTTTCTCACTAAATTGGAGGATGAAGATAAGTGTTGTTAATAAGAAAAATTATATATAATCTATAAAGAAGTAAAGTAATGTTTTAAGTTCAAAACCTATTTAATATATTTCTCAATATATGAATCTTGGTGTAATTTTACCATGGCAGACTCTTGTGGAGAATAATCAGTTTTTCTTTTATTTAGAATGAATCTCTGCATTTATGCAATATTTTAATTGTGTGGTTGGTGAGTGATGGTCACTGCATGACATAGTCCATGGGTTAGGACTTTGCTTTCTGAGCATGGATCCAAAGTAGGGGAAAAAATGTGCCTTTTAGCTAGAGAGTTTACATGAAAACTGGGTTGTCATTCTATTTGATATCAGTATTACTGTGGGTGGCTATTTTTATTTTATTTTATTTTTATTTTCTTTTTTGTAAAGAACCCTCTAATAATAAAGCAGAGTTTCTTTCCAGGATAGGTATCTTTGTAAAAGACATTACATCAAAAGATTTTCAAATTTAATATCCGCATTTGCTAACAAATGCGTGTATAAGCTTGAAATTAAGTCTTTAAGACCGTAATTAGTAAGATATCTTCACAGCGTGACACAAAGATGATAAATGGTGCTTTGAAATACAGAAATGTAAGATTCAGAACAAATGTGACAGCACATGTATTTCTTTAGAGCAGTGGTCCCCAAATTTTTCAATTGCACCTCCCCTTACCCAGTCCATGACCCCAGGAACCAGGGATTGGATATGGGGGTGAGTGGGGCAGGATAGGGGATGGGGGGGGGCCTGACAGGCAGGGGGAGATGCTGGTACTTCTCTTGCTGGAGCAGTCTCTGAGTGCTCTTTCGTGATCCAGCAGCAGCTACTGCTCTTCACCCCTGAGTGGCAGAGGCCAGTTACAATGGTAACAGGACTTTTATTACCCAGGCAGCTGGAACTGGGGTTGGGGGCAGAGCGGGCTCGGTGGCACTCGCTCACAGCCCCCTGGTGAGGGTAGAGGGACTGGCTCAGTCCTGCTGTGCCCCCTGGACATTCCTTTGTGGCTCCCCTGGTGGAGGTGTGCCGCACAGTTTGGGGGCACTGCTTTAGAGCTAAGGACTTGTAATCCAGTGTAATGTCTTAAAATATGTTTTGTTTCAGTTGCACTTGGTTTAAAACAGCTAATTGTTTAATTTTAAATTTTGTTTGGCTAAGAATATTCAATTACAGTATTTGGGAGTCAACTGGGGCTGTGGCTACTCTAGAGAGCTTACTGAAGTCCACCTACATGGACGCAGCTGTGCCGCTGTAAGCTCTCTAGTGTAGCTGCTCTAAGTTATGGGAGAGAGCCTTCCCGTCGGCTTAATTAATTCACCCCAATGAGCAGCGGCTTCTCCCATCAACATCAGCACTGTCCACACCCCCGCTTAGGTCGGTGTAACTTAAGTCGCTCAGGGAGGTGGCTTATTCACACCCCTCAATGACATAACTTATACCTACTTACACTGTAGTGTAGCTCTAGCCCAAGTCTTTAACTCACAGACAGACTATGCATAATGAAAGTTTTTTGCAGTGTGTGTATTTTAGGACTGATTATTTCCGATACTTTCTATGGGTCCAGTTTTGCACACTTTACTCAAGCAATAATCCCAATGAAGTTCAGCAGATAAGTAGTAGAGTAAGGTATAAAAATATAAAATAAGGTCAAATTTGGTCCTTGCTGTCCACTTTGACAATATATATAAAAGTCAAATGGTGTATGCGTGTATGCGTGCGTGTATGTACGTGCACTTACTCCTTCCACACCGTTTGAGCTATAGAGACTTGAAATTTGGTACAGTTATAGGTCTTAGGGTCCTAATCCGGGTAAGAGTTGAAAATTTTTCAAATCTCACCTCTGACGCCCCCCAGGGGTGAAATTATTTAAAGGCCAATCACATCAGCTGGGTAGCTGCTGTTCTCTGTGACATAGTTATGATGTCATAATACCCCCCTCCAAGGGACCCTGCATTCGCTCAGCTCTATGCCCCCTCCCCCCCTCCGACGGACCCGAGTTGGGTTTGGTCGGAGGGTAAGTGAGGTGGGGGTGTCGGGTTTGGTCCGGGGGTGAGGTGGGGGTGTCGGGTTTGGTCGGGGGGGTAAGTGAGCCGGGGGTGTTGGGTTTGGTCTGGGGGTGGGTGGGAAGGTGTCGGGGTGGGTGAGGGGTGAGGTGTGGGTGTTGGGGTTGGTCAGGGGGTGTTGGGTTTGGTGGGGGGAGAAGGTGGGGGTGTTGGGTTTGTTTGGGGTGGGTGGGGAGGGGGGTCGGGGTTGCTCGAGGGGTAAGTGAGGTGTGGGTGTCGGGTTTGTTTGTGGTGGTAGGGGTGTCGGGTTTGGTTGGGGGGGAAAGTGAGGTGGGTGTGTCAGGTTTGATCTACGGGGGGTGAGGTGTGGGTGTTAGTCGGGGGGTGACGTGGGGGTGCTGGGTTTGGGTGGGGGGGTGAAAATGTGAGTCGGGGTTGGTCGAGGGGTAAGTGAGGTGGGGGTGTCAGGTTTGGTTGGGGGGGTGAGGTGGGGGTGTCGGGTTTGCTCTCTGCCCCCTCCCCCCTCCAACGGACCCCGCACTCGCTCAGCTCTCTGCCCCCTCCCCGCCTCCATTGGACCCGAGCAACGCCGGGTATTTTCGCTAGTTAAACATAAAGGAGATACTGTGTTCTTTAGTAATCTGATGTGTGGACAGTGGCTCACAATGGTCCCCTAGTTGCTGTACCAGGGCAATATGTGTGAGGATCACAGGCCTCTAAACCAAGCCCGTGGGTCCCCAGGCAGTGCTTAGGCCATGACTGCCATCCAGAAGCTCATCTGAGCAAGCAGAGAAGGGAACCAGTGAAGTGCTATCTTGCAGAGGGCCCTACCCCACAAAGCTCCTGATTGAGGGAAGCGTCCAGCACCCCCAGTTGGCACTATTTAAAGCATGAAGTCGTTCAGGAAGTTGTCTGAGCAACTACAGGAATTCTTGGCTGGCTGCAATGTGGACGTCTCCTCAGCCCTGCCTTCCTAGTCACTCCTGGTTCCTATCCTCCTTATCCCAGACTGTTCTTTGTTCGTGTTTTTCTGCCTCATTCCAGGTCCCTTCTTCTATGCCTTACACATCACTTCATCTCTGGCTCTGACTTTCATCTTGGCACCAGATGTCTCCTGCTCTGACTGACCACACCCTCGCCATTAAAATATGCCAACTTGATTTGTATGATCAGGAGCTCACTAGTGGCTGGCCTTCACAAGAACGAACGCCTGCTACTTAATGATGCTAATTCTTTTTAGCAAAAGTCTTGTGCTTTATCAGTGCGGATGGTCATAGGTCAGTTCTAGCTGGTAATAGGGAATCTGCATATATGAGGCCACAGTTTGTAGTAAACCCTAGTTCTTAGAAGGAAGGATGGTATTGTGGCTAAAGCACAGAATTGGAGATGAAGACCACTAACTGTGTGCTAGTTCCTTTTCTGCCATGGACTTGCTGAGTAACTCTGGTCAAGTTATTCAACTTCTGTGTCCCACTTTACTCATTTCCCAAATGACCATGATCATATTTCATTACTTCACATTAATCTGTTTTACAGTATCTTGCTGTTTTTTAGGTTGAAGGCACAGTGTAGGTGCCAGGTATTATATAATTTTAACATAAATTGTTGATGTCCCTTTCTGTAGACTTCAAAAGTATAGGGGGATGCTTCATAAATGTAATGACTGCATGTGATGCCAGATTCAGGCCCTGTTTATTTTAGTGGTGGAGTTGGTGCAAATTAATGTTGCAAATGCAGATTCAGTGTGGACTTGTATTCTGACTAGATGGCAACCCAATACGGAGCTGAGTAGCAGGGATTTATATTACAGTATCACCCATAAGCCCCTAGCAGGATCACTAAGTTACACACAAACACATGTGAAAACACGTTGGCAGTAGTAATCTGTGAAGCAAATAGGGCAGCTGACCATGGCCTTATATCACAGAACTTTGGCCCCGGAAACCTGTGGAATGAGAGCTTGCTGGTTTTAGGTAAGCCAGCACAAAGTGAAATTTTCTCTTACTCAGATTTCTCTTTTTCTGTGCAGTGATATACAGGAGTTAGTCTGGATTTGTTCCTAAATTAGTGTCACGTAGTTAGTGACACAATAGTACTGGGTGAAAATTACTAATGAAAACCAAGAAGTTTATTTTGGCACATAATGGATTATTTGGTGTCTGTAAGTACTTTTTGATACAATGTACTCTGTTGTAAAGTTAAGTATGTTTGTTTTCACTGCTGGGCTCTGGGGTTTGTGTCAGATATCCTTATAACAAAATAGTGGTGGTATTACACTATTACCATGCACTTTAGTAAAAGGTATTCCTTTTAACTTTGGCACATCCTTTAATACACTGTGAAGATACATAGAGGATGCTGGATACGTCTCAAATGACTGCTTTCTCCTACATCAATGTCCGTAGTGTAGTAGAGGGTAAACACAGGAGAATGGAATTTATGCACTTGTCATTTGGGGAATATGAGGTTTAGATTAGTTTACCCTCTTTGTGTTTTTCTCTTTTACTACATCACTACCCCATATCATACTTATTTTTATACTGTATTGCTGTGTTCCTTGTGATAAACTGTTGTTAATAGCCAATTACTTGTGTTGCATGCATATATAATCTTATAAGTATTCTGATGTCCACTACAGAAATAATTTGCAATTCACAAACCATCAGCAAAAGTATGGATATAATGAGGCCTAAAATGTCAGAATGAGGATTTTCAGAGTAACTGGAAATATTTTCAAGATAGAAAAACAAACATGATCTCCCTTGTGTTAAATCTGTTCCTTTTGAATTGAAATGAAATTTAAAAACATGTTAGCAATAACAAAGTAATTTGGGGTACATGTATCATGACTTAAGTAAAAATCTGCTCAATTAATTAAAACACTCAAAATGCATTTTAGATTATACATACACAGTAAATGACAATATCTACACAGTTAGCATTGTTGGCTGCAGATTACTGATGTGTTGACATGTTTGCTGCCACCCCAATCAACCACCCAAGTGTACCTCCCTGTTGTAAAATAGCTCCATTCTATCTTATTAGCAAGCACCCAGAATGACATCAGTTTGAATGGAAAGACAATTTTAACAGAAGCAAATCTGATTATGTTGTCAGTGTTGATTAAATAATGTTTAAATAACCTTGAATAACAGTGGCACTGTAGGAGAAGACAGGCAAATGCATACTGAAGTAATTACTTATGATTAATGTTAATACAATTAATATTTAATAATTTTGTGAATTAATTTTCAAAAATGTGTGACAGCAACAACTATGGGCATTTAGCATAGTGCTACCATGGTGACAAAAAACATCATTATTTTGAAAGACAAGTGGCCAAAGAAAATATATTTCTCTGAGAAAATGTTGTAGAAATTGAAGGTAAATACCAGGTGCCTAATGCACCATTATTTGTGTCTGCAATTAGTAACAAAGTACTATAGGAATTTTGTGCAATGTTACTTGCTTCTAAAATCAATTTGCTAATCTGTGAGCTGATTGTAATAATTGCAGCTGGCTGATTGCATCCATTTTACAGGAATCTACAATTACAGTGCCATACAGCTCTGAGAAGTGCATTGTTGGTCTTTTGAAGTAATAGGAAGGGAGGTGGGGAGTGTTCTAAAGCCCTTCTTGTTTTGATGAGCAAAATGGACCACCAGTCACCAAGAGACCAGAGCCCCCGCAGTGAAAGTCCCCATACTGTACCTAGGGCTGTGCCAGGTCATCATGTGTGTGGTGTTTTCAGAGAACATTTGCAAATGAAGGTGCTGCCTAGAAGATACAATACTCATTGTTGGATACAGTCAACTCTTCTATCTTTAAACCCTAATTATGGTTATCTAAATGGATAGTATATGCAGTGAAACCTGCTATAAGGAAGCTCAAGCCCAGGTATTGGAAGGGTTCAGGTTCATTCCAAAATTCTGCAGCCTCTAAAGCTTGCTTTAGAGAACTTTCCATTCTTGAATACAATAAGCTACTGTAAGCTTATTCCTCAATCACCTCCTTGTCCCTATGATAGTTCTACTTTGGGACTTGATAAAGCCAATTTTAGAATGAGAAAAATAGTGGAATTCTCTGAATATATTGCTCCATAGGTCTGCAGTCATCTTCCTTCCTTCTTTAGGACATTGGAATCTCTCTATTTCAGCTAGCTAAAAACACAAGGGCCATTGTGCTATCTTTATGGTTTTGGTTTTGGCACACATTTAATATGATATATCTTCCAAATAGGCTAGCGACTCAAATATGGAATCAAAACACATTTCTATTTACTTCAAAAAAATTTGAATCTTAACATCTTACATGTACTAGCACAAGTGCGTTCCCTTCCCTTGCATAAAATTTGTGTGTAAGGAATTCTCCTTTTCCTCAACCTCTCAAGGAAACAGAGTCCTGTGGCACCTTAAAGACTATTCTTAAGGTGCCACAGGACTCTTTGGGTATGTCTTCACTACAGCATTAGTTCGATTTCCTTTAAGTCGATTTTCTAAAGCAGACTGTATAGAGTTGTTTTTGTGCGTCCCCACACAGCACAGCAAGTTGACAGTGTCTGTCCTTACAACTTTTGCAAGCATCGACATAGTGAGCATTGCACTGTGGGTACCTATCCCACAGTTCCCGGAGTCCCCAGCAGGCACCATTTCGAGTGCTGCACTGGGGGTAGGGATGTCATCATTCCATGCCCTTTTTTCGCGCCGCCAACACCATTTCGAGTGCTGCACTCACTGTGGGTAGGCATCCCATTATTCGAGCCCCATCCCCACGCTGCGCTAACGCCATAGCACTGCAAGCATGGAGCCCGCAGATGCCATCGGTGCAGCACTGGCCATTGTGAAGACCTCCCGCCTTGTTGTGGATTTTATGCTGCATCATCTGCAGAGGAATGCGATCCGGAGACAACTGCACTTTCCGGAAGCTGACAACAGTGAGGAGGAGGAGGACATGGACCTGTATGTGCACAGCAGGGACAGGGACACTGCGGTTTTTGGAAGTAGGGCGACCGACAATCTGGCAAATTTGGTGGCAATGGGGCAGGATCATGCCATGGAACGCCGATTCTGGGCCAGGGAAGCAAGCACGGACTGGTGGGATCGCATAGTGCTGCGGGTCTGGGATGACTCCCAGTGACTCAGAAACTTTCGCATGCATAAGGGCACGTTCATGGAACTTTGTGACTTCCTTTCCCCGGCCCTCCAGAGCAAGAATACCAGAATGAGGGCGGCCCTCACAGTTGAGAAGCGAGTGGCAATAGCCCTCTGGAAGCTTGCAACGCCAGACAGCTACCGGTCAGTCGCGAATCAGTTTGGGGTGGGTAAATCTACAGTGGGGTCTGCTGTGATGCAAGTAAGCAGGGCAATCGTCAAGCAGCTGCTACCCAGGGTTATAAACCTTGGAAGCCTGCAAGCTACAATAGATGGCTTTGCCGCCATGGGATTCCCTAACTGTGGTGGGGCTATAGATGGGACTCATATCCCTATCCTGGCACCAGACTACGAGGCCGCAGAGTACAGAAACCGGAAGGGATATTATTCTATGGTCATGCAAGCAGTGGTTGACCACAAGGGACGTTTCACCGACCTGTATGTGGGGTGGCCTGGAAAGGTTCATGACGCTCGTGTTTTCAGGAACTCTAGGATTTTTAGACAGCTGCAGCAAGGGATTTTCTTCCCAGACCAGAAAATTTCCGTGGGGGTGGTGGTGGTAGAAATGCCCGTTGTTCTCATTGGGGACCCAGCCTACCCCTTAATGCCCTGGCTTATGAAGCCCTACACTGGGGCCCTGGACAGGGGCCAGGAGCTGTTCAATTACAGGCTGAGCAAGTGCAGAATGGCAGTAGAGTGTGCATTTGGCCGACTCAAGGGGAGATGGAGATCATTACTCATTCGCTCAGACATCAGCGAGAGAAATATCCCCATTGTTATTGCTGCTTGCTCTGTGCTCCACAATCTCTGTGAGAGCAAGGGGGAAACGTTTATGGCGGGCTGGGAGCAGAGGCAAATTTACTGTCTGCTGCTTACCAGCAGCCAGACAGCAGGGAAAGTAGAAGAGTGCACCATGAGGCGCTGCGCCTCAGGGACGCCTTGAAAACCAGTTATATGAGTGCCCAAGATGATGTTTGACAACCCGGTCCCTTGCTCTGCTCAGCCCTAAGCCTGCCGTCCTTGCACCCTCTTTCCCTCCCCCCTGCCAATGCTTGCAGAGGAAATAAATACACTGTTTTAAAAATCACGGTTTCTTTATTGGTTCATCACAAATTCGGGGTGGGGTGGGGAGGGAAACCAGCAGTCGCAGTGGTGGAGGAGTGGGTGGGGGGAAGGAGTTAGGGGTGGTCTAGGGTGGCAAAGACTCAGCAGCTTTTAAAAGTTTTCGGATACACTCATCCTGCTGCTGCTTGTGCTGGCTTGTGGTGTAGAGTGGGTCGGTCCCCGGAGCTTCCCCCCCCCCCCCCCGGGTTCTCACCCCGCATTTGGGTGGGGAAGCTATGGGACTTGGGGAGGGGGAGAGGTGGTTAGACAGAGGCTGTAGAGGCGATCTTTGGTTCTGCTGAAGCTCTACCAGACACCTGAGCACATCGCTTTGGTCCTCCATTATCCGGATCAAAGCATCCATCCGCCTTTCTTCGCGTGCCTCTCGTCTTTCCTCACGCTCCAGCCATTGTTCTTCACACTTTTCTGCTGCAGCTCTTGATTCCTGTCTTGACTGTAGTAATTTTGCCCTCCATTCAGTCTGCCGTGCGGCCTCAGCGTTGGAGTTCTGGAGTAGTTCACTAAACATGTCATCACGCATTTTCTTTTTATGCTTCCGTATCTGCGATAGACGGCGAGAGGGGCAGGAGGGTGGATTCTGAGATAACGCTGCAGCTGTGGGCAAAGAAAGGCACAAGGTTATGAGACAGAAACATTCCCGGATCACAATGGGAGTACTATGCTATGGGGAACCACATTATTCAACAGCCTATTATGAGTATATTCCGCACCTAAAAGTTACTGGATGCCTCACACAAAAGTCACAGAAGCATCTCACATACAGCCTCAACACAACATGGCTACTGAAATCACCATGCAGCGGGCCATGTTAACCTTAAGCCATACTCGGATATTCCAGAGTAACCCCACCCTTCCCCCGATGCCACGTGGATCCCGCCTCCAACACACCGCGTGGGGCTCACCACGAACTTGAAAACAAAACCGGTCTGTCTACGCGCTATCTGTTGGGAGTGGGGGGGAAGTTGTGCAGACTGGCGGGGGGGGGGGGACGCGGGCAGTTGTGCAGACTGGCGGGGGGAGGTGGTGTTTGATTGCAGGCTGAAAACCCAGGCACGCTGTACCGGGAAATTTAAAGACCAACAAAACCACGGGCTGTCTAAGGGCTGGCTGTTGGGAGTGGGGGGGTGGTTATGCAGACTGGCGGGGGGAAGGGGTGTGTGTACAAAAAAAGACCACTCACCAGAGGATCCTTCGTGGGCTGGGGTACCCCCTTGGGAGGGTTGGGACAGTACTGGCTCCAGGGTGACAAACAGCTCCTGGCTGTCTGCAAAAAGTATCTCTCCACTTCGGTCCTGGTGCTCCGTGATATTTCCCTCATCATCATCATCATCCTCATCTTCCGAATCCTCATCAGACCTGACGGTTATCCCATCGGCGGAGTCCACGCAGACCGGTGCGATGGTGGTGGTGGCGCCCCCATTATCTGATTTAGTTCATTGTAGAACCGGCATGTCCGCGGAGTGCCCCCCGAGCATCCGTTTGCCTCCTTGGCTTTCTGGAACGCTTGCCTCAGCTCCTTAATTTTCACGTGGCACTGCTGCGCGTCCCTTTTGTGGCCTCTTTCCAGCATGGCCTTGGAGATCCTGGCAAACGTGTTGGCATTCCGTTTGTTGTTACGGAGTTCCAACATCACGGATTCCTCTCCCCAGATAGCGATCAGATCCAACACCTCATTATTGGACCATGCTGGAGCTCTTTTCCTTTGGCTGGTCTCCTGTGCTGCTGAGCTCTGCATGGCGGCTTGTGCTGCTGATTTCTATGAATGGCGACTGAGCTGTGCAGGTGAGCTGGCCACGCTGACCAAACAGGAAGCTATTCAAATGTTCCCGGGTCTTTTCCTGTCTACCTGGCCAGAGCAGTGAGTTGAGAGTGCTGTCCAGAGCGGTCACAGTGGAGCAGTGAGGCAGGCCAGAGCAGTCAGAATGGAGTATTGTAGGACAGCTTCTGGAGGCTAGTAATGTCACTTGCGTCCTCACTAGTCCACAATCGACCTAGAGAGGTCGATTTTAGCGCTACTCATCTCATTAGGGAGGAGTATAAAAGTCGATTTCGAGGTCCCTCTAAATCGACGCAAATGGCATGCATGTGAGTATGGGTACATGTTTATATCGACTTAACGTCGCTAAAGTCGATGTTAAGCCGTAGTGGGGACCAGCCCCTAGTTGCTTCTGCAGATCCAGACTAACAGGGCTACCTCTCTGATTCACTCAGGAAAAATTCTTTCTATTCCTTCTTGATCTCCAAACATCATGACACTGGGTTTTATCAACTAGATCAGTGGTTTGCAAACTTTTTTGGGAGGAATCTAATTGAAGAAAATTGATGCCCATGATCCCATGGAGCTGGGGGTCATGGGGTCTGGTAGGGGCCCAGTGCTGGGGCAGAGGGCTGTGGTGTGGGTCCATAAATGAGGGGTTCAGGGTATAGGAAGGGACTCTGGGCTGGCGAAGAGTTTTGAGGTATGGCCAGGTGATTTACCCAGATCCCATTCACCTCCCTTATTTGGAGTTGGAGTGACAGAGGGTTGGCTAAGCAGTTTTCTGCTTAGCACCCTATCACAGGGTGCAGGAAGGGGTTCTTGGTTGGTGGGGGAGGGGGACTCAGGGCTGGGACAGGAGATTGGGACATGGACTTACCTCCAGAGGTTCCCGGTCAGTGGCACAGCTGGGGTGAAGAAGCAGGTTTGTCAGCTGTCCTGGAACCACAGTCTGCACTGCCTGCCTGCCTGCACCTGAAATGGCCAGTAGCAGGTCCCACTCTCAGAAGGAAATGCACAAGTAACTCCATGTGGCTTTCACCTGGAGGCACTCACATCCCCCAGCTCCCATTGTCCAGTTACTGTCCAATGGAAATGCGGTGCTACCGTGTTTCCCCGAAAATAAGACAGTGTCTTATATTAATTTTTGCTCCCAAAATTACATTACATTATATTACAGCGAGAGGCAAAACTTGAAGTACGTCTTATTTTCGGGGGATGTCTTACTTTCGGGGAAACAGGGTAGTGCTCAGGGTGGGGGTAGTGGCCGGAGCCCTGTGCCCCCCTGTCTAGAAACCAGACTTGCTGCTGTCCGCTTCCGGGGTGCAGCGTGGTGTCGGAGCAGGGAGGCACTAGCCTGCCTTAGCTGGGCAGCACCACCAACAGGTCTTTTAACGTCCAGGTCAGCAGCACTGACCAGAGCAACCCAGCGCCTTACATGCCACGACCCAGTACTGGGTCATGACCCAAAATTTGAAAAACGCTGAACTAGACGATCAGCAATTTTATCTTCCATAAGCTGTGTGTGCATTTAGAGAGTCTTGGTTTGCCTGCACCAAAAAGCCTGGTTCTGTAAGGGCTTGTCTACACTTGAAATGCTACAGTGGCACAGTTGCACCACAGTAGCACTTCAGTGTAGACACAACCTATGCCGATGGGAGAATCCCTCCTGTCAGTGTACGTAATCCAGCTCTCCAAGCGGTGGTATTTAAGTTGATGAAAGAATTATTCTATCGATCTAGAGCAGTCTACAGGAGGTCTTAGGCCAGTTTAACTACACTACTTGGGGGTGACCAGATGTCCCAATTTTCATAGGGACAGTCCCAATTTTGGGGTCTCTTTCTTATATAGGCTCCTATTACCCTCCAGTCCCTGTCCTGATTTTTCACATTTGCTATCTGATCACCCCATTCTCACATCCCTGACCAACACAGATAAATAAACCTAATTTTCTAATGTACATAAGGCCTAAGTCTTGCTCACAATAGTAGTTCTATTGAAGTCTCACATTGGGACTAATTGCATAAAGAGGACTTTCAGACACAAACCCTTAAATAACATTATGTATCAAATACAGCTGTATACTTCAAACTGTATACAATACAATAGCTACATCCCATCTTTTCTAGCTCATAGGTTAATTACTTTCCTTCAGTAAATACTAGGCTAACTTTTAGTTTACTGGAAGGTTGTGAACTATCACCTCTGTTGTTCACTCAGGTCAATGCATCCCTTTACCCACGTCTATCAGATGCATAATCATTATTTCTATATATTGCTGTAGTGCTTAGAAGCTCTACTTATGAATCAGAGCCCCATTGTGCTGCTAGGCACAAAAACAAGGTCCCAGGTCCAATAGCTTAAAATCTAAGTTTGACAAGCGGCAACATGTGGATACAAAAAATTGAAAACAAATTCAGTGTAACAAGCAGCCACAACTTGGACCAAACTCTGGGTTTTAGGAATCATTTGGTTGCTGCTACCCTTCAACTGGCCTCAGTTCAAGATGAACTGTGTGGTGATAGTGTTTTATATTGAAGCATATTTGCTCACTCACTTAATCTTGTAACAGCTCAGTCAGTATGACAGGCAAGAGAATATTTTCTCATTTGAAAAACAAAGTGATATTAAATGTGCCATAGCTGCAGGGCTAGTATGTACTCAAAGCTCTCCCATTGTTTACTCTAATAGAAAACAAACAATAATAATATTATCTCCATGGGGAACGAAGTATAGAGTAAGTTTCAGTACTGTGGAAGTGACAGGTTGAACTTACATGTAGAATTTATATTCATTCTTTATAAGGTGCCAAAAAACATCCCCATGCCCATATTTAAAATGCATAATCTTTTACACCTCTCTTCTAGAACTACCAAAAGAGTCCATTGATATTTACCAATAATCCTAGTCCCAATAGGATTGGAGTTCCCTGACATTTAAAAGATAATTGCATTGGGGGCAATGTATATCTCCAAGAAAATACATATATTGGTTATAATGTCTCACCCTGAGCTTTGCCAGGTATAAAATGTCAGATACATTTGCAGTTATTGGTTCAACTATTATTCTGGTAACTGAAGTATTTTGATCAACTGCAAGGGTTAAAGTAATTACTGTAATAAAACATTAAAACTTTTTCACAAGAGGAAACAAAAATGAACAGAAAGGGAAGGGGTTATCATTAGCAAAGAGACATTGTTGGGCTATTTCAGTATCTCTGATAGAGGTTTCCAGATTCTGTTTGTGAAGTTTGAGAAATCAGCCTTTTCTTCTCTGCTTTAAGTAGAAGGTAAATTTATTTAAATGAAGATGGATATTTAAAAATCAAAGTGTTAGCACTATACAGTAGACTCTCGCTTATCCAGAATTGGGTTAACCAAGGTGTGGATTAACCAGGATGACAAAAAAATTACACGCAACTCAGAGGGCCGGCTCTGGCTTTGTTGCCGCCCCAAGCACACACACAAAAAAACCCCATCAGGGAGCAGGGCAGCCAGTGAACCAACTCCCCCTTCCCTCGGTGCAGGGTAGCTGGTGAACTAACCCCCCTCCCCATATTTCCTATGGATGGTGATTATCCAGGATTTTATTAACCAGGATTATTTTTTCCCTATCATCCTGGATAATCGAGAGTCTACTGTACAGTTCTAGCATCTGTCCTGGCTCTAAGTGGGGACATTTCAAGGAGAGACAGCCGCAACAACAGCCCTCTGTGTTATGACTAAAACTTGTTAGGAAAGTGACAGTAGCCCTGTGTGTGTGAAAACTGTTAGAGGAGAGAATCACTGGTGACAGCGGCCCATCCCACCTATTTCACATAGGTGACCCTCATCCTCACCTCCAGGAAATGCTGCCAGCCAGAAAAAACATGCAGCATGCATGCATGGATTGCCAATGTGATTTTAACTAAACTGACTGCCATCATGGTGGTGCTCTGAGCACTTTACATATGCTGGAAGTAAGAATAGAGATCAGGATGTGAGGGTTGAAGAATGAGGGAGATGATGAGTTAACCATCTTCTCCTTCACTTTCAAGCATGAACCAGCACTCTACTTTTGGAAAAGCTACTCTTCATGTCACCTGAGAAAACTCTGGGCCCCTGAAAAGAGTTAAGCACATCCTGTAGCTCTCAAGTCTTCATTCACACTGACTCCCCCTGGGGGGAGGGGACTGGGGGGGAGGGGTATGGGCGGGGGGCATTGGGGGGGAGGGGGCTGGGAGGGGGTGCGTTAGGGGCTGGGAGAGGGGGGGCATTGGGGGGGAGGGGGCTGGGCGGGGGGGCATTGGGGGCTGGGTGAGGGGGGGCCATGAGCCCTTACCGTTGGCCCGTGTACACTGGCTTTTACACTAGTATTGAATAAGAGGACAAAGAACACAAGGGAGCTTTTCCATCGGGGACATGAATGTGGCCTATATGTTGAAGGAGACTAAGATACTGTTCTTGAGTGGTTGTTCAGAGTTAAGGCTGGTGTAGGCACTTGTACTTAGAATTGCCTGAATATTTGGTCTTTAAATTTCAACCTTGACTATAATTAAGAACACTTTTTGCCATGATTATGATTTTCCCATGGTTATCTAACTTTAAAACTTATATATATATACTATTTCTCAGAGGACTAGGTGCTTGGGGAGATTTGAAGTTGTCTTAAAATCAAGTTATTTTGGAATTAATTCCCCAATAATGTTGACTGTTTGTTACACTTTGAGGTGCAGTCTACACCAATGAGGGGTTGTGTTACCACTTGCCCTGTCAGTCTGAGTGCCTCACAGTGCTATATCTCCCAGCATGGGGTGCTCAAAGCGAGCCTACAAACATGCAGATCACACCCTGAGTTGTCTGTGCTAGACTGCTCTGGTCTATCTATAGCCCCATTCTGACTTCTGCCAACCTTGGTTACAAATAGCAAGAGTGTCTCAACACACTACCAAGTCCTGAATTGCCCCAAAACCATGTGCCATGAAGTATCCAGCCTTTAATAGGAACACTTAAGATTTGTTGCTCCTTTAGAGACAGAAGGATATTATGGCTTATTAACTTAATACTGGTAAATATACCCTTCCATGCAAACACAAGACTGAGTTCTATAGTAAAAATAAAACAAATTTGATACCAATATGACATCAGTTAAGTGATGCCAAGTAAAAGGAATAAAGTTAGAAATTGTTACAAGCAAATAAAAGTGAAAACACACATCTGAAAGTCTAAAACTTAAACTAGCAAAATAAAGGCTTTGTTCAAAATGGCCACAGAGAGGAAGTCATTATTCTTTCCCTCAGTCAGGACCTTCCATGGGACTACAAGATGCTGCCTTCCCTTTTCTTGCTAAGAAGGCTTTTGCCTCAGAAGGCTTCTCACCTTTGTTTAGTTCCCAGAAAATTCATCCCCTCTTTGGTTGATAGACCCTGTGAAACCCTGGCACTCCCCGATTCACCACTGTCTTATGCATATGATATGTTTTGCAAAACGTGTGCCTTGTGAGGTGGTATTCTGAAAGTCTTGACCTGCTAGACATTAATAGTTCATTGGATTGTATGTGCTATCATTTGTGCATGAAGTTATGAAGTTTGGCTATGTATGTGTTACTAAACATGCTGTGAGGTAAAACACTCACAAGCCTATATCAGTAAGAAGGCCAAACAATATTTATGGCTTATTGATGAAATGCAAACAAGCACAAGGATTACCCCAGGAACTGTGTACAGTAGAAACCTCTCAGAGAGAGCACTACACAATGTCACAGCGAAAGAGCTTTCCAGCAAGTTCGAAAAACATATAAAAGGGAGAAGTGACATCATGACGGGGGACATCATTCTCCCTACAACACAACACCTAAAATATCTGAACTAGAGGGTAAGTGCTGACCCCAGGCAGAAAAGAGAGAAGCCTGCCTATGTGTACAAAAGCTAAATTGCTTGTACTACCTAACTGGTTGCTTCACATCTTAACTAGTACATTACGCTCAGATTATAGTTTTGAACTTTGTTATGGTAATTAGGGTGACCAGACGTCCCGATTTTATCGGGACAGTCCCGATTTTTAGGCATTAGTCCCGCGTCCCGACCATACTTTGGTTGGGACGCCCTTTTGTCCCGATTTCGGGACCTTCAGAGGAGAGCCCTGGGCACATGCCGGCAGGAGCACTGTGCACTCCCTGCCCACTGCCCCAGGACCAGGCAGAGACCAGGTGGTCAGGTCTCTGCCGCCCGCCGCTGCCGGCTTTCAGCATCTGTAGGGGCGGGCGGGAGGAAAGCTGCTGCTGCCAGCTTGGCCAGTGCCAGACAGCAGAAGGGGGGGGGGGGGCGGGCAGGGGCAGAAAGCCCACTCCCCTCACCCCCCCCCCAGACAGTCGGGGGGAAGGAGGACTGCACCGTGGGCGCCGCAGGAGAGCTCTCTGGGTCTTGCATGCCGGTGCCGGCAGCGAGGGGCGTGGGGGGTGTGTGTGGGGGGTGGGTGGGAGGGGGGAGCCCAGAGAGCCTCCCCCCCCCGCAACCTGGATTTGCCTCCCCCAAGGGTCCCCCGGCCTCCCCTTGCTGCCCCCTTACACCTTCTCCCCGGGAGCAGAGCGTCCCTTCTCTTCCTTCTGTGCAGCAACATGCTGCCTCCATTGCTGCAGGGTCCTAGCGCCCTCCAACTTCTGCTGCCAGTGATGGGGGTGAGTGAGTGTGCTGCTGGGGGGGTGAGGGCAGGAAAGGAGGAAGCTGACCCAGAGCTTGCTGCTGCTGGCAGGGAAAGGGCTGTGGGCAGTCCTCCTCTCTGACTCCAGTCCCAGAGCAGCCTGCCTACACCCATCCCAAACTCATCCCCAGCCCTGCCCTACCACAGAGCCCACTCCCCCAGCCAGAGCTTATCCCCCCCCACCCCAATCCTCTACCCAAGCTCTGAGCCCCTCCAGCATCCCAAACACCTTATCCCCAGTCCCAGTCAGGGCCCCCCTGCACCCCAATCCTGTGCCCCATGCTACATTACACTTTCCAATATTCATTTTAAAATTTTATAATAAGCAATGCTCTGGGAAAAGGGGCGGGGGGGGGGGTGCAAGGTAAAATTTTTGCCTGGGCACAAAATATCCCCCCCCCCCTCAGCTTGCCCCTCCACACCACGCCCTCCCCCCCCCCCCCGCCAAATGTGTCCGGATATTTCACTCTTCCGATCTGGCCACCCTAACGGTAATCTACTCTCACCATTTTGCTATCACTTATAATCACTTACTCTATATTTCTGTAGTTAATAAAGCTGTTTTATCTTAACCACTGGTTTTTTGAGTGAAGTGTTTGGGGGAAAAAATCTGTTTAGTTAGCAGGGACTAGTGAATTGTCCTTTTTACAGTGAGGAAGGGGTGGACTGGGCAATAAATTCATATTGGTCAAGTTTTGAGCAGGGCAGGACAGTACAACTCTGGGTTCCTAGATTGGGGAGCTGGGGATATTTTGGCTGGAGCCTTTCTATTGTTGGTTCATGCAGTGGCTGGCAGAGCATTCATGAACACAGCTGGGTGCGGCCCCTATCTGTGTATGTTGGTGTGAGCAGGGCCGGTGACAGGGGGGTACTATGGTTACAGCTGTACTGGGCCCCCCGACTTTAGGGGGGCCCCGGTACACAGCTGTACCCGTTGTCGCCGGACCTGGAGAGCGGGGAAGGGGGGGGGGGGAGGCGGCGCGGCTCTCCCCCGGACAAGCGAGCCTGGCCCCAGCAGGAGCTGTGAGCCCGGCCAGCGGCAGCAGCGCTGTCCGGGGGAAGGGGGGGGGGGAGAAAGGGCGGCTCACGCAGCTCTCGCTGCCCGGGGGAGGGGGGGGGAGCGCCGGCTGGGCTGGGCTGTGGGGGCCCCCAGCCGCTGTCGGCTGGGCTGGGGGGGGGGGGGCCCGGCTGGGCTGTGGGGGCCCCCAGCCGCTGTCGGCTGGGCTGGGGGGGGGCCCCGGCTGGGCTGGGGGGGGGGGAAACTATCAAAGTAGGGGACTCCCGAATTTCTGTCGCCAGCCCTGGGTGTGAGCACAAGTTTAGAGAACTTTGCAGCTTGGTGTGAGAGAGAACCCAGATTGGTAAAACAGAGGACTCAGCTGTACCCCAGATGGTACCCCTGAGGGGACCCGTTGCCAGTCCATCTTTGTCTGCTTGCAAGAATTCTATCATCTTTTCACTGTGTAGTGATGGATGCCAAAATGGCTTTTTGTCTGCTTCTCTCTCTCAAAGTTCAGTGATCTTGTTTCAAAAGGCAGGATGACTTCATGCTGTTCTTTGCTTCTGGTAGTCTTCCTATCCCCTACTGAATTGAATGTACATTGGACTTGATCCGTTTTGGTCACACCTTGCTTACACTCATTGAAGAAACATAGATAGTTGTGACATTCCCTTCCATCTGGGAGAGACTTGTTTCTCCCTATATTTGTTCACAGACTGTAATGCATAATATAGGTATCCATAATTTCCTCTGCAACTGAAGGCCAGCCCAGTTCAAAGATGGAGGAGGGCACAGGGCTTACCAATGAAGCCCATAGCTGGACAGGAACAGACTGCCCTCCAGGGATCTCAGGGATACGTGCCCTGGCAGGAGGCCCAGACAATGGTTAAGGAGGAATGTGTGGGAGTACAGGACTGCCTCCCCATTCATTACTGGGAAGGGTTTGCCAGGAGAAATTTGTTGGATCTGCATCTGTAATCCCAGATACCTCCCCTGTGGCTCAGGTTTTAAGGGGGAATTATGTATCTGACCTCCCTAAGGGGAGCAGCCATACAGTTGACCTCTTGGGAACAGTGAGAGAGGTGATCGAGAAATACCCCACTCCAGGTCCCATTTTTGCAAAATGTTTTTCCTCCTGTACTTGTGAAAACTAATTTTGTCTCTCTAAGGTGGTGGGGGGAGTGTCTCCCAAGCATTTTGGTGTCTGCAAACATGCTAATGATCCTCCTGATGAATGGGTGGAGACAGCCACTTTCCAAGCACATAAGCCCCTCCCTACAGCTATGCATCAGACACTGAGTGATGGGGGTGAACAACACAAAGGAATCTCCGGGGGAGGGGATTCTTCACATGGGCTTAGCCCTGGAGAGGAAATGCAACTCCACAGGGGATGGGCCAGTAACATACAAGGTCTCCTGACAGCCTTTCCTTGCTGAAACCCAAAAGACAGACTCATAGTAAGAAACTCTACTGAGAGGATGAGAAATACAGTAAATACTGACTAGATCTGTTTAGACAAGTGTGATGTGATAATCATACTTGGAAGCTCCTCTTTGTAATGAATTTGCTGGTAACTTTGTGTCTTACTACACACACTGTGGATTAACACAAATAATTTGATAGTGGTGGTAAATACTTTAAAATTTGTTACATGCATGATTTTTGAAAAAATCTTGGGTACAGACTAGGAGTGGTAAGAAAGTCCTATGAGAATACTGCTTCTCAACTAGTACTTATAGGCAAACATAGAGCTTGGCACAGCAGAGAAAGCATAACCAACCTGCTGTTTAGAAGCGGAAACTGAGGCACATCACCTCATGGCATTGGTGACTAAATGCCAAGACATCTACACTTTAAAAAATATTGACATTTGCATTATGTACTCAATGCTACACACCATGCTTTTCTGGCAATCTGGGAATAGAAACCCAGAACTTTGGAAAAGTACATACAAATGATATTACAGTATTTGGTAACACTTGGAGGTTATTAACCAAAGCCGAAAAGGGATTTTTAGGCATACTGCCTCTGCACTGGTTGGTGACGAACCCTCTGGCAGTAATCTCAGAGGGGAAGCATGACATGTCATTCTGTATTCTTTACGAAAATATACTTATGATATTAATATGTCATAACTGAGATACACTTTATGCAAGATAGCTCATGTGAGATATCATTAGAAAGGTTATGATTTACTGAATGTGATAATCCAATTTGCCTGCCTGTGTTCTGTATCTAAACTTAGGAATATTGACTACATATCTGTACTTTAACCATGCTACTTTGGGTGACACTGCCGTCTCCCACGTCTCCCCCTCGCCCCTGCTAACACTTCAGGTATAACAATGGAAAAGCCAGACAGGGCAGATGGCCCATCAGCGAGGACAATGACCTGTGAAAGGCTTGGCCTTCCTGTGTATGCTCCATACTGCCACTGACTCACGGACACTGTGATACTACAGGGTCAGGTGGTCTTGTCACCTGATGCTAAAACATTACCTGGGACTTCTTGTACCTTTCCACTGAAAGGGAAAGGGGGTCACATTTGGGAAACAAAGGATTCCTGCCTCATGTAAATCCTAGGGTTGGGAGGTAGGACTCCTCCTGTCCATGGCCTGTCTGCCAAAGAAGAAAAACTAAAGACAAGGGAGCAGTACAGACTGTCCAGGAATAGAACAGGAACTCTGGACCACAGTAGCTTTGCAAACTGCCTGCAACAATATCTAGGATGGGAAATATTATTTGTAACCAATTTCTTTAGTGAAACTAACTTAGTTTGTGTGTTTTTATTTCATTTGTTCAGTAATCTGCTTTGTTCTGTTTGCTACCCGTTTACCACTTAAAATCTGCCTTATATAGTAATTTTTTTTGTTAAACCCAGCTTCTGTAATTTCCAACTGGGGGGGAGGGTGGCAAGAAGTGTGCATACCTCTGTTCACATTGAGGGAGGGGCCGAATTTCATAATATATCTTTGTATCTGCACTCTAACAAGGTGGAAATAAAGTCCCTTAAGATGAATCTTCCCAGAGCTGATCTGCAGCTAGGTGTGGCTCTGCCAGGGTGTGTGTTAGAGGAGGTTTTAAGAGCCTAGGCCAGCAAGACAGGTTAAAGGGGGGCCCATGCTGGCAGAACAGGTAGACTCAGTAGTATCTCTGCACATCAGGTGGCTTCCCAAGGGGTCCAGCCTGTCCCACTGATGATGACATCCTTATTAAGTAATACCCGGTTCCACAGATACTGCTAATAGCAACCTCCCCTCCCCCCTGCAATTTATCTTAGGTAAAGTTTGCAAGTTTTAAGTTTGCATTGTATGCTGCATCTAGCTTCACATCATACCTTTTGGTTCTCGGTCAGTAACTGTAAAGTAATCAATACATTACTAAAGAAACTCTTCCGTCATTGTGGTGATAGGCATGGTTTAAAAACCTGGATAGAACACGAGAGAACTACAATAAGCACTCATGAAATGAAAACCTTACATCTTCATGTCCTCATTGCCAAAACCACGAATGCCATGTAACAAAGGAAAGCAATGCACATTAACAAGCTCTAGAGTTCACCCTATCCACTAGTCATTTCCACAATGATCTTGCCACAGATGACTGTCACTGTTTCTGTCACTTTCTCCTAGCAATTTACTGAGAGTGATAGCAACACACAGGGCTGTCACTGTCACTCTCTTCCTAGCAATTTACAGAGCGATAGCAGCCTGGAGGGCTGTTGACACTGACTGTCTTCCGTAGTCATTTCCAGTGATTGTATCAGGAAGGCTGCTAGATCTGCACAGGGATGATGGACACAGTCCAAAAGCAAATATGGACACAGCCCAGGCTGACAACTCCAGAATCTCCAGTTTCACTCAAAACTAATAATTAACCTCATAAAAAGAGGATTTATCCTGACATAAAACAAATAAATCCTCCCTCACAAGTTATTTCTCAGGAAAGGACTATCTAATACACCATGGAAAAATATTTAACAAAAAACCCCTACATATCTATTCCTTGAATTATTCTCACGATATTTTTCTCGGTAGCATACCACCTCATTCACCCTTATGCACTTCAGATTGTATTCGTTCATGGAGGTCTGCTAATTGTTTGCAACAGCAGAGCAAGTGAAATCTTTTGAATTAGGTGGTGGTGAACTGCAGGTCTAAAACGTATGTGAGGTTTAACTATTAAATGCTATGTTACAGAACTACAGTACTGTAATTTCCTCTAAGTTTACTAAGGACGCAGGCTTGCACCAAGTCAAGAAGTCAAGGGGAGTTCTGCCATTGACTTCAAAGGGACCAGGGTTAGTTTCTGATACATACCAGTCTGGGATTATCTGACTGCATTGTAAGCAGGGTCTTCCACTCTTGAATTCATTTAGTTTACTTGTGTCAAGTGGTGTGGACGTGGAAGAGTAGGATGTCAGGACCATGAACAGAGATGTGTCCCACCTACAAGCCACTGAACTGAACTCCATGGGAGTTCACTGCATCCAAGAAAGTGTGAGGGATGGGGAGGGGAATTAAGGTGGAGAACCAGGGATAAATCCTTGGATTTGTAACTGTGTGGATAGGTTGGCCAGTGTCCTTTCCTGTCCTCCCCTGGCCTTGCATCATAGAGGAAGAACATAAGTGCTGTAGACATTACTGCAACCTCCTGATGCACTGTGGGAGAAGAAGGATTCTGCCCATCCCTGCAAGATCCTCCCCGGGCCTGCACTAAGTAGGGCTATCCATCTTTGGTGTAAGGAAGAGCTTATCAGCATTTTTGTAAATTAACCTCAATCGAAAATCCTTATTTTCCACTGTTGCTACTACATGGTGGTTAGCACACCAGTAGCAGCTTACTTATTCTAGAGATCTTGCCAATGCTGGCGGAGCTTCACTAGGAATTTATGCAAAATAAATCTTGTGTAGACTGGGCCTATGTGGGGGATTTATAGGGTTATGGTTACCCAGAAATGTCTGTGCAGACACACTTCTGTGCTTGTGGCAGCATGGAGAGACACTGACTCCATGCAGTTGACCCTGGCCTCCAGCATCTCCTCTGACCTTCATGCAGCTCTTAAGTGATCTGCTACTTCAGGAGCTGAACTTCTTGTCAGTTCCTTGAGTTATAGGGAGCACATGACCTTCCTGAAAGAGCTAACTGAAGGAAACTGAGTGAAATCTCAGTAACTGCAATGATGGGGGCTGTATAAGAACTAAAGCTGTGTGGCTGATGGGAGTTCCTTTTTCACAAAGGATATCAAAATTTTAAAATTTGGTTTGTTTCAAATTGGAAAGAAAACTAATACTTTCAAAATTTTGTTTGTGAAGCGACCCCTCCCCAATGTTTTGTTTCAACAAAATCAAAATTTTTCCGATTTTGATTTTTGTGTGTGCACGCACTTGTGAATGTTTTTTATTTTTTATTTATCATTTTAAATTGTAACATGAAAAATTGAGAAGCTTTATTCCAATATCCAGAAAAAGAGTTCTAAGGTTTTCTTCCAGAACCAAAGTGCTGCATAACTTATTCATTTTGCAAAAATTTTTTTGACAGAATTGCATAGTCCAATGGTATTTGGTTCCATTGCGTTTCTCCAGCCAACTCAAATAAGAATCGAACAGCGTGTTTGGCTACTCCTCTATAAATAACAGCCTCCTTTGGGAAAGATTTGGCCCTATATTATAAATGCAGTATCAGCAGATTTTTGCATTTAATGGTACACATGCAGCATTCTTTCCAACATTGTTTTCAAAAGATAAAGCCTATTAAAGACTGAATGGGTGGCAGTGCTTTTTCATGTTTTTCACATGATTGTTCTCCACTGCTGAAAACTACACTTGTTTAGTTTTTTAAACTAGGTGCTGCTCTATAAAATCCAAAATTCCTCAATAGAACTGATTTTTTTAAAGTGAAATATTTTGCTGTTTTCCCATTTTTCAAAATGTCAGTAATTCCAAATTTTGAAATTAGAAAAAATTTAACCAGCTCTCTAGATGGCTAAAAAATGGGGAAGAAACTTTTTTTCTCCTTTTTTGTTTTGAATGTTGGAATTATTAAAATATTGATCAGTTCTAGTACCAAAAGGCAATTTCATGGGACAGTCAAGTCCCAGGCCAATCTCTTTATGCCCAATCAGAACAATTGCATTCTCTTGGAATATGTCTTCAGCATTGTACTTCATGGACAGGTGTCAGGGTGTTCATGGAGGGCTATGGCTTTGGAATTTGCTGTTTCCTGTCAGCTGTTGGTCCTTGAGTTGTGTACCATGGTGAGAGCATATTTAACCTATTCACTGGTGGGAATCATAGAGGAGGGGGTGAATATCATTTGTCGAATTGCTCAGTTTTTCCAGTGGATGCAATGTGAATAATTATATATATATATTAGCTATACGATGTTACAGTTTTAATTATTAAATGGAATGAAAGGATATATTAGCTTGTACAGAGAATGGTGTCCTTCATACAAAAGTCAGTCTATCCATCTAAAATATTAACAAATAGAATGTTTGAGAGATTGTCACTTACTAAGAGTTGCTTGGCAGACAGGCTGATTGGAAACAGAGAGACAGTAATTTCTGTACAATGTAGGTAACAATCCAGCTTTGGAAGGGTGGGTAGAATGGCGGCCACTGGGAGTTGCGGGAGGTCGTGCAAACGTAAACAAACTGTCTGGTGGCCCAACACCAGATTACCCTAATAGGCCGTGTGCGGCCCGCAGGCCACAGGTTGCCCACCGCTGAAATAAGATGTTTAGTATCTTATTTCTGTGATTCTGTAAATGAAAATTTGAAGGGGTGCTTTAATTAGCTCTGCTGCTGCTGCTGCTGTGTGTAAAATCCTTAAACTGTCATGAAGACCATTCTTCAATGATAATTTTTAGCAAGAATTTTATTTTAAGAAAAACTATGACATAAATTATAAAAAAAATTTACATGAAAATAAGTTCTGTGCAGGTATACAAATGTAGTTAAGGGCAATAGCTATAATAGTCTCTTCTATATGCCTTTGAAGGATTCAAGGGATATCACCTAAAGTAAAATCCTGTTAAGGATTGGGCATTTGATTGGTCCAAAAATACTTAATCTATTGGGCAGTCAAAAATTATCAAATGTCAAACTTTAAATGGCTAATTTAGAGTAAGACTTGATAATATATGCAAAAAACAAGTTATCGTGTTATTTAATATCAGAAAAATATGAAACACAATTAAGTGAAGTTCTAAAAAATGAAAGAATGGTATCAAGATGCAATCAAAAAGATAGGCCACTGCCTGCATCAGGGCATTTTTGCTGGAAGATTTGACAGTATGTGATGATGGTCAAATAATAATAGGTGGTCAGTTGACATTATTTGACCCATCAGTTGACTGGCTATGGAAGCCTAACCTGTTGTCCAGAAACCTGGGACCAGTGCTACCTGAGCAAGAGTTAATTTTCCTGCCCAATGGACAAAATGGAGGCTCAGAGCAGATTGAGTAGCACAGCAGCTCTAGAATGCCATTTAGAGGAGTGGGTAGAATACAGATGAATAGAATGAGAACAAAGAGTTGAATTGCCTCGGGAATATGCAGAGTAGAAGAAAAAGCAGGGCAAATAGAATTGAGACACTACAGTGGAAGACTAAAGAAGGAGGGGCTAAATAAAGCAACCTGTCCAAGGTGTGAGGCAGTGAGGAGCTGAATTGGCCTACTGGAGATCAGCTCAAATGTGCTGTGCCTTGAGAGAAGGAGGTGGGACCAGGCATAAGGTCACATAATTTTTCAGATTAATTATTCACTGAAAAGCACAGTTTAGGGCAGACCAAAACTATTCATGAATTTAGGTCAAATTCAGTGAATCATTTCAGCCTGAAAAAATGAAGGAAAAAGCCGACAAAGTCAAAACAAAACATTTCAACTTTTGATTTTAAAAAATGTTTTGTTTAAAAAGTAGCTAGATTTATTTAAATAGAAATTTTTAAAAAACCCAAAGAAAATGAAAAAAGGAACAAATTTTGTTTCAGTGAAACAAAATATTTTCTTCAACCCAAAATATTTTTTTTTTGGTTTCATCAAGAAACCTCCTCCCCCCCCCCCAACAAATTTCTATTTTAGGTCAACCCAGTGAACTGAAAAATAGTTATTTACTCAGCCCTAGCTAGGGCTCTATTTGCACATTGGTGGTGACTTAAGTCTAGTCTACACTACAAAGTTGTCCGCTTAAATACATTGCTCAGGGCTGTGAAAAGTTTCACACCTTGTGTGAAGTAATTAACCAGAACTAAGCTCTGGTGTGGAGACTGCTATGTTGATAGAAAAGTTCTTCTGTCAGTCTAGCTACTGACTTATGAAGATGTGGATATACTACAGTGACAGGACACCCCCCGCCCCCTGTTGCTGTATTGTTTACACTACAGAGCTACAACAGTGCAGCAGCATTTCTAGTATAAACATATTCATAGAAGAGGAGACAGTAAGTCTTGTTGGTGGCAATTAGAAAAAACACCTTTTTTTACTTATTAACTAAGCAAACTGATCTGATACCACTTAAAGGAAATCAAAGTTGATCCCCATGTTACCATTTATATGGTATACATTTTAAACCTTTAATCATACTTTAAACCTTTAGCCTTTAAAACCTTCATAGAGTTTCATTAGAGGAGTTTGTTTCACAACAGCACATGAAAAACTCCATATTAAGGAATTTTACTGATTTCTGATTCTGGAGTCTCCAATCTTCGATTAATCTGGATGACACAGTGCAAATGGATTCTTTCAATGGAGAGATATGACCATTGATATGATCTGTTGCTTAAATAAGTCCTCTGATTACCATACTGCATGTATGTGATAAAAATTTATCTAAACACTTTGGTATTATGATTTCATTATTGGGAGGGAATAAGATCAGTACACTGTGTCATTTGTCTTACAAAGATAACACTTTAAAGACTTTGGTTACTTTACACATTATTTTGTACATTTTAATAGTTTGATTTATCAGGTTCAGAAAAATGTCCTGTGCTCTGTACTCTATCTTTAACCAACCACAGTCTATGTCATGAAAATATCTGAGCATCAGTGGAATTTTTTTTAAGTCTTCAGTTAGCAAGATTGGTTAGTCTGAGAACCAAGCAATTTTCTAGAATAATCAACTATAGCAAAATTACAGGCATGCAAGAGAGTTCTTTGAAGTCAATGGGAGTCTCTCCATTTTCCTTTCTGCTCTAAAATAAACTTTGCACACTGGAAACACCAGAATGAGTCACTGTTCTCAAATGTGATTGTGCAGATTGTCAAAATATAGATGAGTGTGCATTCTTCCTGATCTCTGCTGGGTATTTAAGCTTGACATCCCCTCCCTGGAGCTCAGATCTACTGTTGAGTTCCCTGGGGTTAGCTCCCTCATGACTGGGGGAAAGGATAATGGTGGAATCTCCCAAGTGCCACCACCTCATGGTGTCAAAATGAGTCATTCAGAGTAGATTGAGTAGATTTTCACAATATTACTTTTGTACATGCATCTGTGAACAATGAAATAGTTAACAAAGTTTTACATCTAATGTTGCATCCCTGACGTCTAAGTTTATACTCCATTGAAATGAAAAGAACACATCACCTATCAGATTTTTTGTTTCAAGATCTCTGCAACTTCAGGCAGATCTCTATCCGTTACATTTGGTGCACATATTTCAAACATTATTTGCAACCATAATCATTAGAAACTTTGCTTTTATTTATTTGTTTTAAAAATACTTCTCTGGAGAACAAGGCACACTGAGAGGTGCTGTACCCCCGAATACACACCCAAATTTATCTGTGAGCAAAATGATCCATCTCTGGCAATTATGGTTGGCTGACATCACCACTAATTCATATGCAACTGCAATATGTTGCTGAGGTTGCTCCTGTTCTTCCTCCATTCCTGCCTATTGAACTGTCTTCTCTGTCTTAACTGTGGGGATCATGGTTTGTTGGCAGTCACAAAACATGCTGCTGGACTCTGTTGAAGTCATAAGAACGGCCATGCTGGGTCAGACCAAAGCTTCAGCTAATCCAGTATCCCCAGTATCAGGGGGGAGGGATAGTTCAGTGGTTTGAGCATTAGCCTGCTAAACCCAGGGTTGTGAGATTAATCCTTGAGGGGGCCACTTAGGGATATGGGGAAAAAGTAGGGATTGGTCCTGTTTTGAGCAGGGAGTTAGACTAGATGATCTCCTGAGGTCCCTTCCAACTCTGAGATTCCATGATCCTGTCTTCTGACAGTGGCCACTGCCAGGTGCCCTAGAGCAGGGGTCTGCAACCTTTACCACTCAAAGAGCCATTTGGACCCGTTTCCCACAGTAAAGAAAACACTGGGAGCCACAAAACCCTTTTGACATTTAAAATGAAATAACACTGCATATAACGTTTTCTTTGCCTTTATGCTATGTATAAACAAACTATAATGTGTTGCATTTAGATCAGGGGTGTCCAAACTTTTTGGGAAGAGGGCCAGATTTGGTAAGGACGGTGAAGATGTGTGAGGGCCGACCCCCTCCCCTCCGGCCGTGCTCTCGCTCTTCTTCCCTCCCCCTCCCCTCCAGCCGTGCTCTCGCTCTTCTTCCCTCCCTCCCCCCCCCCTCCGGCCGTGCTCTCGCTCTTCTTCCTCCCCCCCCTTCCTCCCCCCCGCTCTGGCCGTGCTCTCACTCTTCTTCCCTCCCTCCCCCCCGCTCCGGCCGTGCTCTCGCTCTTCTTCCCTCCCCCTCCCCTCCAGCCGTGCTCTCGCTCTTCTTCCTCCCCCCCTCCCCCAGCTTGCCTTGCCTTGCCTCGTGCCCCGGCCCCGGCTCGCTCTTATCCGCCGGCTCCGCCGCGCTTCGCCTCCTGCCCCGGCCCCGGCCCGACTCGCACTTCTCCGCCGGCTCCGCCTCACCTCGTGCCCCGGCTCCGCCTCCGTTCTTCTCCCCCCCCCCTGCCGCTCGCCTCTTATTGACCCCGCCCCTCTCTTTCGGCTGCGGCTCCGCGCACTGGTTGGACAGTGCTGGCGGGCCGCATAGAGAACAGTCTGCGGGCCGGTTAAAATTCGAACACACAGGGAGCCGCATCGGAGGGATGAAAGAGCCGCATGCGGCTCCGGAGCCGCGGGTTGCCGACCCCTGCCCTAGAGGGAAAGAACAGAACAGTTAGTTATCAAGTGATCCATCCCCTGTTGCCTGTCCCCAGCTTCTGACAAATAGCAGCTAGGGCCACCAACCCTGCTCATTCTGGCTAATGGCCATGGATGGACCCATTCTCCATGAATTTATCTAGTTCTTTTCTGAACCCTGTTATAGTCTTGGCCTTCACAACATCCTCTAGCATGGCAGCTGCTCCTGAAAGATGTCTATAGTATAATCTGGTGAAGAGTTCCTTGGTACCTGTAAAAATAGCTACAAATGACATTTTATACAGCCCAACAAATACAACACACAAAAACCTGCCTATAGAGATCTACTTACAGGACATACACCTCTATTCATGTGGAACGCCATTGACTTCATGCAGGCATAAGAATTTGCCTATCCAGACCTCTATACAGGATCAGGGCCAAAGAGCTGTATCAAGCAAAGAAGAATTGAAGGCAAACATAGATTGGTGCTAGAAAATACGTTATCCCACCCAGCCTCCAATGCCAGAATCAGAAATATTGTCGAACTGAGATGGATGCGTAGGCCCGCCAGCTAAGCACAACCAGAAAAGGCTACCTACTACTCATGACTGACTGTATATTTGAAGTGTGACGTGAGTAACTGCTCACCAATTGCAGCACTGGTAATAAAGCCTTCAGGAGAAATGAAAACCTCAGAATGGAATTTTTCTGTAGGATCTGAAATTTAATAATTTTAAAAAATTGTGCTACAACTTGCAATTTTATTGAATTTATCAGTTGTTTGCAATATTCCTCTTACAAGCTGTATTTAATCAGAGTTTTGTCCAAAGCTTTTTACATATCTTTAACCAGAGTTGTGGTGCTAGTTATTGACTTTTAGTTTCCATAATTCAGGGCTATATTTTCAGACCGTGCTAAGAAAAGTATTCATCGGTTGTTCTATGCATGTGTGTGTTTCATACCACTTTTTGTAGAGTCACTATCATTGCCTCCCGCCATATACATATAATTTCCCCTTCTGTTATTTGTGGGAATCTTGACACTGCATAATGCCACCAGTGTCCCTCTGCTATGTACATCGGCCAAACTGGACAGTCCCTACGAAAAAGGATAAATGCACACAAATCAGATATTAGGAATGGCAATATACAAAAACCTGTAGGAGAACACTTCAACCTGCCTGGACACACTATTACAGATTTAAAAGTCACCATACTGCAGCAAAAAAACTTCAAGTCCAGACTGCAAAGGGAAACTGCAGAACTGCAATTCATTTTGCAAATTTAACACTATCAATCTAGGACTCAACAAAGACCTTCAATGGCTTGCTAATTACAAAAATAGCTTCTCCTCTCTCCAAGTTCACACCTCCTATTCAACTGCTAGAAGAATAACCCACCCTCCCTGATTGGAGATAACAAGCTGGTTCAGCCTAATTGGACTAACCTTGTTACCTCCCACCTGGTTCTTGCCTACTTTTCTATACCTGCCTCTGGACACTTCCACTGCTTGCATCCGACGAAGTGGGTATTAGCCCACGAAAGCTTATGCTTCAAAACTTTATAGTTAGTCTTTAAGGTGCCACAGGACTTCGTTACCTCTGCTAACTCCAGAAAGGCTCTTTCAAATTTCTTTCCTGTCGACCAGCTTCTCCTGATACTGGGTTCAGACAGAATATCACTTGTTGATATTAAAGACCTCTTTCTCTCTCTCTCTTTCTGTCTGAGTCTTTGTCTACACTAGCATTTTTGTTGGTCAGACGTGTGAGAAAACATATTCCTGACCAACATAAATTTCACCCACAAAAGCGCCAGTGTGGAAAGCGCAATGTCAGTAGGAGAGCATCTCCCGCTGACATAGTTACCATCACCTGTTAGGAGTGGTTTAATTGTGCTGGTGGGAGAGCTCTCTCCCATCAGCCAATGACCGACTGCTCCAGAGATCTTACAGCAGTGCAGTTGCAGCCGTAGAGCTGTGTTGGTGTAAGGTCCGTAGTGTAGACATAGCCTAAGGTGTTTGCACCCCTTTGTTTGAGACTGCTAGCCTAACTGTTCCAGAATACACTCATGTATATAGAGAGACTAATTATTGCCAGGAATAATTAACAAGGGCTTGAAGGGACCCCACTGAGTCTTAACACTTTCCTTCCAGTTTCAAATGCTGGTTTAACGTTTACAAGAAATCAAAATAAAGAAATGTAATATTTATATTAAAAATTGCAACTTGTGAAGACAGTGTGTGGAATCACTGAGGTTTATTGCATATAAGTAATTCCTGAACTATTAAATATGTATCTAAATTTTGATATGACAGTCATTTCAATTGAAAGAAAATGCCAAAAGATATGAGAGCCCCAATGCCACTGTATCCTGCACTGGGGGAAAAAACAAACAAAAAAGGGTATTTGAGGATTACGAAGAGGGACATCAAAGAGGACAAAAGTGACAGCTTTGAGTAGGTTGGAAATGTTTATCCTGTAGAATAGGGAGGCTTGGGCATGAAAACCACCTTCAATCTGTGATTGATGAGATAACATTAGAAAGAAGTTAGATGACTGACTGGCATAATTTAGTCATAAAAAATAATTTTGAAGGGTTCCTATTTTTCCTCATCAGTCTTGAGTTGAATAAATGACTTTCATATAGCATTGTCAAGGATAGTTGTTATAACCATTCACTATAGTTTTCCTCTAGTAACTATTCTGTTTTAAGATGCAGCAAGTGGTTGTTGTAGTAGTAGTAATATTGCCTATATTTATTCCATGTAGTATCTTTGGAGGTATGGACAGAAGTCAAGAGGGGCTATAGGCAGAGTAGAGAGGTAGAGGATGGAGAAGTCTGTATGACACCAGATCTGTATCATCCTTATTGCTTCTCTTCTCTGCCCTATGCCCTCTTGAGATATTCTCGCATTGCTGAAGAGAGCCCACACCCCATGTTGGGAAATACTACTTGCCTATGCAGCCGCAGGTAAAGAGCTTCACTGGTGCAGATAGCTTTGTAGATGCATAGAGAATTTATCCTTTTCTACTACTAGCAAATAAAAGAATCTATTATTTATGTAGGACCTAAGAATTAGGATCCGTAGTAGGCAGCTTTTGAAGAAGTCTGTACTGTTTATATCTACTTTGCTATATTTGTATGTTTAGCTAAATTGTCTCTCTAAAATTCAGGAAATTAGTTCTGATTGATTGCATTTACTATAGCATTACCTGAAGGTTTCTGTATTGTTAAATTTAAATATAAGAAAAATGATACACCGAGTTCCTTTTGGGCAAGGCGAATCTTTTTTCTGCTCTGCTTCACAATTAAAGAGCAAATCTCTCAAGACTGGCCAGGTGCAATATGGCCAGAGAGCGGTGCCTGCTGGTCAGGGACCCAACTCTGAAGGCAGCCGTGCAGAACTAAGTTTGGTAATACCATACCATGCCATCCTTACTTCTGTGCTGCTGGTGCTGCCTTCAGAGCTGGGCTCCTGGCCATTGGCTGCCACTCTCCAGCCATCCAGTTCTGAAGGCAGCGTGCCGCCAGCAGCACTGCAGATGTAAAGGTGGCAATACTCGAACCCCCTGAGATCCCTTTTTGGGTCAGGACCCCTAAAGTTACAGCACCATGAAATTTCAGATTTAAATATCTGAAATCATGAAATTTACAATTTTTTAAATCTTGTTACCATGAAATTGACCATAATGGAGTGTGAATTTGATAGGGCCCCTAGTTATCTTGTTCCTGCTGCTCCTGCCTTGAACCCAGCCTTTTCTCTGATCTGTCCCTGCCCTGAACCCCACCCCTCTTGCCTGACATCTGGCTCTGCCCTCAGGTTTGACCTTTGGCTTTGACTCCTGACTACTGACACTGCTCAGACCACTAGGCCTCATGCCCACTCCAATAACTAGGCTAGACCATCCTCATCCCAGTCAGCTGACAAGGAGCTTAGCAATGAAAGGAAGAAGGAAGTTTGCATGTCAGTTAGAGAGGTAGGGCCACAGGTAATTTGAGGATACTGGTTACTAAAACATCTTGCTTTTATGTTAGAAGAGCCAATGCACATAACAGGTCACAGCTATAATTATAAAATCCTATCATATTCTTCTGTATAAGGGTTGTATTTCCTCTGTTATGTTCTCTGCATCCCCTCATTTCTCATCACTGTTGATGAAAATGCTAGTTTTTGAAATTTGTAAACCTCCCC
Source organism: Sternotherus odoratus (assembly GCA_032164245.1). Taxonomy (NCBI): domain Eukaryota; kingdom Metazoa; phylum Chordata; order Testudines; family Kinosternidae; genus Sternotherus; species Sternotherus odoratus. Next base: position 118,096,527 of record JAVMKO010000002.1, read on the forward strand.
TATTTCTGATGCTTTTTCAGTCCACCTCATATCCACTTTATTCAATTTTTAATCAAAAGGCCTCATTCTTCCTTCAAATCTACATGTTAACCAGTCAGCAAAGTATGGGACTATAGATCTGTAACTGAGGGTAGAACACTGTCTTCATTCTCCTGAAGCAGTGACTTCTATCAGTCATTCCAAAGATGTCAGGCCAAATTTTGCTCACACTTTTGTGAACATTATTCTGCAATGTCTCCTTCAAATATTGGGCAGCCCACACAGAGAGGAAGCATAATGGTGGGGTGGAATGAGAGGAAGGAGTTACTGAAGCCCTGAAATTTCAGGAAGAATTTTAAGGTAGGAGGAGGATTCTTTCCTAACCAACTTCACAAGAAGTCCCAAGAATACAATTGTGCTACTTGGGCTGCATACTGAAGAAGACTGGTTTGGGAATCTGGACCCCATGCAAAACCTAGGGTAACTCTGTCCTTAGTAGCAGTGCCCAAAAATTGTTTTGAAAATTTCTCTCCTGCTCTGCCTGACCAACATTAATTTGCCATATCAGCTGAGTAGGAAGGGAACATTACCATGGCTTAAGTAATTTATCCAGATATAAATTGTGATGGGATCCCCCGGTGCAGCCTGGGACTGTGGGATTGCTGTTCCCCCTTAACTCTTCAGCCTGTGTCGTCTCTCATAATGCTTTGCTAGTGATAATCAGCAAACCCTCCAGGAGCTATTACCATTCAGTATGACCTCATGTGGAGCTCCACACCCAGCTAGATTGCATAGAATCATAGAATATTAGCGTTGGAAGAGACCTCTGGAGGTCAACTAGTCTAATTCCCTCCTCAGAGCAGGACCAACATCCACTAAATCATCCCAGCCAAGATTTTGTCAAGCCAGGCCTTAAAAATCTCAAAGGATGGACATTCCACCACCTCCCTAGGTAACCCATTCCAGTGCTTCACCACCCTCTTAGTGAATATCCAACCTCGACCTCCTCCACTGCAATTTAAGATCATTACTCCTTGTTCTGTCATCTGCCACCCTGAGAACAGACAAGCTCCATCCTCTTTGGAACACCCATTTAGGTAGTTGAAGGTTGCTATCAAATCCCCCCTCAGTCTTCTCTTCTACAGATTAAATAACCCCAGTTCCCTCAGCCTCTCCCCTCGAGTCATGTGTCCCAGCTCCCTAATAATTTTCATTGCCCTCTGCTGGACTCTCCAGTTTGTCCACATCCCTTCTGTACTGGGGGGGGGGGGGGGACCAAAACTGGATGCAATACTACAGGTGTGGCGTCACAAGTGCTGAATAGAGGGGAATAATCACTTCCGTCAATCTGCTGGCAATGTTCCCACTAATACAGTCCAATATGCCATTGGCCTTCTTGACAACAAGGGCACACTGCTGACACCTATCCAGCTTCTCATCCACTGTAATCCCCAGGTCCTTTTCTGCAGAACTGCTGCTTAGCCAGTCAGTCCCCAACCTGTAGCAGTGCATGGGATTCTTCCTTCCTAAGTGCAGAACTCCTCATTTGTCCTTGTTGAATCTCATCAGATTTCTTTTGACCCAATCCTCCAATTTGTCTACGTCTCTCTGGACCCTATCCCTACACTCCAGCATATCTACCTCTCCCCACATTTTAATGTAATCTGCTAACTTGCTGAGGGTGCAATTAATCCCATCATCCAGAACATTAATAAAGATATTGAACAAAACCCTCCCCAGGACCTAGCCCGGGGCATTCCGCTTGGTACTGTCTGCCAACTAGACATTGAACTCCTGATCACTACCCATTGAGCCCGACAATCTATCCCCCTTTCTGTCCACCTTATAATGCATGAATGCTCCCAGAACCACTCAGGAATCACAAAGAGAAAGGCACCAGCCAAGTCCTCCTCCCCCCGCCCCGATGCTCCCAACCCTGTACTTCAGGAATATACCGCCTTCACTGCTCAAGACCCCCAGTTTGAGAACCCCTGGTATAGAAAGATGTGATCTATTATAAATGTCTTAGCTTTTAAAAGTGAAGTTAATTTATTATAGTAACATCCAATGGGCCCCATTGTTAGATGTCTGTAGAGTGTTAAGCACAAAGAGACCATTCCTGCCCCAAGTCCCTCATAGTCTATGTTGAAGTTGTGTTTCCCCTTCTGCCAGGTGAGTTCTCTAACCACCAGGCTATAATGTTGCTTTCTTGCTCGCTCACTCTCTATCCCAGTTACTATTCAAGTATTTTATACAAAGTGGAAGGAAAGGTAGAGAGGGACCCACCCCAGAATGACCTGTGGTCTGGGGTTAGGGCACTCACGTGGAACGGGGGGGGGGGGGGGAAGCCTTGGTTCAAATACCCATTCAAAGTGAGGAGTCAAACTTGGCTCTACCACATCCCCAGAAGTGTGTTAATTACTGGGATTAAGGTTGTAAGGTGGACTCCTCCTCTGGCCATTTTTGAATGTAGTCTGAAATATTTTTTCTATCTATAAAATGAATTGTTGAATTCATGTCAAATTCACAAATAGTTTAGAGTCAACCGAAGCTGTTTTTTTCATTGCAAAAACGATTTCTCTGAAAAATGTAATCCAGCTCTAGTTATGAGCAGTGTAATAATCAGCAGTCACAGCACACTAGATGACTAACCACTGTCTAATGCTTTTATCTAACATTATCTAAATAAGGCAAGTCACTCTAAAGCTAACATTTTCAAAAGCGGCCTTTAATTCTGAATGTGTGTGTTTTTGGGTGTTTGAGATACTGTGGTCTTGATTTTCCAACATGCTGAATATCTGTAACTCCCACTTATGAACAATTATGGATGCTTGGGATACCATGTACCTTATACCAGATATCTTCACACTGGTGACCCAAAACCAGAGGCTACTTTAGAAAACAATGACCTCTTTCTTTTTTCTTTTTATCTTTATATCAAGGAAGAATGTTGCTTGGGTCAATATGAAATTAAAAATGTCATGGCTGAAAAAGCAGAGAGAGAGTTTGGATAGAGGTAAAGAATCGAATAAGCACAGAAACTGTGCTTGGATGTTGCTCCAAGCCTCCTGGACAGAATGAGGTGCAGGGCAGGAGTGTTTTTGCAGATAAGGAGCTTATAAAAGGTCAGGATAGTGGTCATGAAGGATTCCAACTACCTAGTTGTGCTTTGGTAAAACTAAAGAATTAATAACAGCCACAGAGATATCCAGAATTTCTTTCTCGTAGTTGTATATTTACTGGCTAATAAAGACTGAGGCATTTCTGGACTTGATGGGCTTGATTGACCATGTTAATGTTGATTTATTTTTTTTAACTTATCTCAGGTGCTCCTTTTCTGATCTATAATGTGGTATTGCCCTGGATATCTAGATATTTGGAGATCACGTGGAACAACTGAATACATATTTAACATTTTGCTAAATTTGCATATTTGAGTTGCAGCGCTTTGTTTCCTGGGCATTAGCTTGGTTAAACAGCTGTCAAAATCTGCAAAGTGGATTTTTAGTTCACACTACTGCTCAAATTATGGTTTTATTTCCACTTGTAAAAAAATTATTCTGAATCAATGGATACCTGAAACACACTTACACTGAATCATCAGCCCTTCATCATAAAAGATCAAATGCTGCCAGCATAAATAACCTTACATTTTGTGACGACAAGGACACACTCGAGCATAAGCTTTATCCAGTACTGAATTTATTTTAATGACAAGCTTATAGACTATTTACTATACCCACGGCCTTGAATTCTCTGCAATTCTGCAGTAGCAGAATCCATACCTTCCACAAAGCTCTGCTCCATCTAGCTTTGATTTTAAAATAGCCCTCATGGTTCTGAGAATAACCTTGAAAACGCAATCTATTTCTGACTGCTGCAGTGATATCTGCCTGAGTGTGTAGCAAACTTAGGGCCAAGTCTACACTACCCGCTGGATCGGCAGGTAGTGATCAGTGTATCAGGGATCAATTTATCACGTCTAATGTAGATGTGATAAATCGATCCTCAAGTGCTCTCCCCATCAACTCCGGAACTCCACTGCCATAAGAGGCGGAAGCAGAGTTGACAAGGGAGTGGCAGTGGTCGACTCGCCGCCATGAGGATGCCCAGGTAAGTCGACTTAAGATACGTCGACTTCAGCTATGCTATTTGCATATCTGAAATTGTTTATCTTAGGGTGACCCTTCCCCCCAGTGTAGACCTTGCCTAAGGCTTAGCTTACACTTAAAAGTTAGGGTCAACATAGCTGTGGCACTCAGGGGGGTGAGAAATTCACCCCCCCCCCCCCGAGTGCCATAGGTAGGCCAACCTAGTCCCTTGTGTTGATGCAGCTAGGTTGATGGAAGAATGTTTCTGTCAGCCTTGGTTCATCCAGTTGGGAAGGTGGAGTTCCTGTAGTGACTGAAGAACCCCTTCCATAGCTCTAAGCACACTATTGCTACAGTGGCAGAGTTATGGTGGTAATCTGAAATAGATGGTAATTCTGAAACCAAACATGACAATTTTAATGTCAACATTAAATAATTCAGTTCACATCATTTTAGCATAAATATCCCATTTATTTCAGAATCCAAAATCTCCTCTCTTACCCACTTGGGTACCAACAGTCTCATCTGTCCACTACCCAAACTTTCAGCTTTATATTTACAATACCTACAATGCATGTTGAAAACTGAAAATATGGAAACAGCATACAACAAATTGAATGATATTTACAAAGTTACTGTACTGACAATATCATTTGCATATTTAATTAATTAAATCCTCCATTTAAAATATCTAAATGAAACTGACACAAAATTTCCAATTTGTTGCACCAGGTTACTGCAGAATCCAGAAACCTTGCTGGAGAATGTAGGTCCATCTTGCTGACTAGTATAAGGGGTCTTGACTATGCTCATATACATTATGTTGTAGTTTATTGTAAGACTTTTTGTCTCACCAGGCCCAAATGATCCATTCTCTTTCCACACAAGGCTCCCCAAAATGGCTTTGTTTTCAATTACAGTTGCCATACAAATAATTAAAGTAAAAACAGAACACTAATGAAAATTCAATTTGAAGATTGTGAATAATTCTGATTTTGTGTTTTATTATCTGAGTGCTTGTCCTTGTGTATGCAGTGTTGTTGTAGCCCAGGATATTAACAAGGAAAAGTGAGTGAGAAAAATATTTTATTTGACCAACTTCTGTTATCCTTTGAGAATCCTCTGTTATCAAATTTGCATTCTCTATATAGGTGCTGTGGTCAAGACTGTGATCAAGTCACCCCATAATCTTTTCTTTAATAAAATGAATAGAGTTCCTTGAGTCCTAAGGCATGTTTTCTAATCTTATAATCATTTTCATGGCTCTTCTCTATACCTTGTCCAGTTTTTCAATATCGTTCATAAATTTCCGACACCAGAGTGGTCGCGGTATTCCAGTAACAGTTGCTCCAGTGCTAAATATAGAGATAATATAACCTGTGTACTCCTATTCAAGATTCCCATGTTTATATATGCAGTGATCTAATTAGCCTTTTGGGTTGCTGCATCACACTGGGAGCTCATGTTCAGCTCATTATCCATCATAATCCCCCAAAGCCTATTCAGAGACAGTGCTTCCCAGGATAGTCTCCTATGCTGTAAGGATAGCCTTCATTCTTTGTTCCTAGATACGTATGTTCCATTTAAACATATGAAAATCTTACTGTTTAGTTGCCAGTTTTACCAAGTGATCCAGTTCACTTTGTATCAGTGACCTGTCCTTTTCATTATTTACCATTTCCCAATATTTGTGTAATCAGCAAACTTTTATCAGTAATAATTTTATGTTTTCTTCCAGGTCATTGGTAATAAAATTGTTAAATAGTATAAGGCCAGAACCAATCATTGCAGGAAACTACAAGAAACACACCCATTTGATGATGATTCTCTGTTTACTATTGCATTTTGAGTCCTGTCAGTGAGCCAGTTTTTAGTCCATTTAATGTGTGCCATGTTGATTTTTTTCATCATCCTAGTTTCTTAAGCAAAATGTTATGCACTACCAATTCAAATGTCTTAGAGAAGTCTATGCAGTGTTGTTGTAACTGTATCAGTCCCAGGATATTAGAGACACAAGGTGGGTGAGGTAATATCTTTTATTGGACCAACTTCTCTTGGTGAGAGAACAAGCTTTCGAGCTTACACAGAAAGCTGTTATCTCTCAACAACAGTAATTAATTCAGTAAAAGATATGACCTCACTGTCTTTCCTCCAGAAATCTAGGTATGTGGCATCAGTGCTATTATCTTTATCAGCCAAACTCGTATTCACATTAAAAAAAAGATCTCCAGGTTGCTTCACAAGATTGATTATCCCCCCCCCCCGCCCATATTGATTGGCATTAATTCTATTATCCTCCTTTAATTCTATTCAATCATTTTGCCTGGGATTTAAGTCATACATAGGCCTATAATTACTGGAGTAATCCCGTTTACCCTTTTTAAATATTGGCACAACATTAGCTTTCTTTCACTCCCCTGAAACTTCTTCAGTGTTCCAAGACTTACTGAAAAGTAACCTTTACAGTCCAGAATTATTGTGACCTGCTCATTCAGAGTGCTCTGAATATTGAGTGTTAAGCAGGAAAGCACAGTAAACTCTTCCTTTCATCAGAATTTTCCCACTGAATGAGATAATTTTTCTTTTTGTATTCTCTTCCTTGCTTGAAATAAAATCTGCCTTACAGTACATAGTTGAATGGAAAATTACTTGTATTTTTATATGAATAGAACATTTACAGTGGTATTCTTTCTGCTCAGTATCCTCACTACAGTTCTCATTCATACATTCAGTTTATACAATAAAATTAAATCTATTATTCATATTGCTGTTTGGAAATTTCCATTGACTTGTGCATATTCCCTCCTCATTTCTTATTGATCTAATATTGTATGACATGCATGCTGCATTAGAAATGTGTTGTATTATTACTGTAGGTAAGGATATTGATCCACACAAATATACACCTATGGCTGTATGTAAGGGCTGAGAGTTGTGAAAGGTCATCTGATTGCATAGCACCATCCACTCTAACCCTGTGGGGGTGAAGAGGATACATAGTCCTCCCCATGCTATCTGTACATATAGGCATCTAAATACCTTTGTAAATGTGGATCAAGATGCATATAATTTTTCATTTAATGTTACCTGATCCTCTAAATACTTAAGCATGTACATAGCTTTACTCACTGAATTTAAGTCAATGGAATTTCTAATAGGATTAATAATAATAACACTTAGTTCTTTTCAGCAGTACATCTGAGAGCACTTTAGAAAGGAAGGCAAATACTGTATCGTCTCCATTTTACAAATGTGAAGAGTATAGTTCTATATGTGCCTAGACGTTTACAGGATCAGGACCTATCCGTGTTCATATAAATCTGTACACATTCATCCAAAAAACGTATACAAAACTTAGACATATGTCTATCTAAAAAAAAATAATTAGGGCAATATTACCATGCTTACACTATAGATGTAGGGCTCTGAATTATTTCAGACACTTCCTTATTTGTGTCCATCAGAACTAACCCTTCCAAAGTAGCTGGACAATTTTAGAGGTACAGGTACTTTGTTTTGTTTATTGTTATGTATAATATAAAAATTGTACACTCTACCATTAACTTGTGAGACAATGAAGACAAAAATAATCTCTACTGCTGCGAAAGAGCAGCATTAAATGATTTATTTCTAAGTTTCTACATGGCACCAGAGCACCCCACACTAGTTAAAACATACAAAACCGGGGGTGGGGGAGGCCTTTTTAAATGACACATACTAAATCATATCACATACATTGCCCCAACCAAAGGCCTGAACAAGTAAGGAAAGCTGTTACTTTTCCCTGAGACTTGTGAAATGAGGGCTCCAACAGCTTGTTAGAGGGAGCAGGGCCCCGAAATCTGGACTCTAAAATCGTAAATTCAGCTCGAAGATCAGCAGCAGAAGAGACAACAGTGGATTGTAAATGTCAAGCTGACACTTAACAGTTGGCATCTTTAAAACTTACATTCACCACTCATTTATACCTGCTGCTGTGAAAGCAGTAGCATTTTGTATTAAGAAGATACAATAGTACTGGCATCACTTGAGTGAAAATGTTGAGTTTTAATGTTTTGCACTATAAATAGGAGAGGCACTGTTTCTTATATAATAGCCTCCAATCATTCAGAGCTTTAAAGAGTATGAACCAATTCACTGAGTTTTTCTAAAAAAAAATTGACATTAAAATCTAACTAATTTTATTTTTGCAGGAAGCTAATCTTCAGTTTTACAAAACAATAAACCAAAGGAAAATACTAAATACCATTGTATAATAATAGAGGGCAACCTACTCTTTTAGGCCGTCATCTACATGCATGCGCAACCCAGGAAAGTGTTAACGCACACAGGAGAACATACGTGGAGTTCTGTTTGCATATTCTTCTCTTGTCTCAGTGCTTGTGTCCCTGCTGAAATTCGGGGACTCTGGAGGTTTTCTGAATATGCGATTCTCCTCTGTGCTCAATCTTGCTGGATTAAGAAGAAAAAAGTAATGGAGTAAAGATATAAATTCTTAAACTCCAGCTTCATTTTTTAAAATATAAACACCCTATAGGTTTGTATCAGGCTATGTATTTGCGGGTGTACGAGTACCTGATTTTCTTATCAGCTTTCTAAATCCAATGGATTTGCATTCTGACGAGTGTTCAGAGTAGAGACAGGTGCATGGAATAGTTTTGGGATAATTGTTAAACATAGCAGTATACCATATATGCCATATTAGCAGTCATCCAAAATTATGGTTGAATGATTTCGTTTGAATAAGTATACTACCGTTTTAAGATTTATATGACAAATTGTAAATGACTATTGTTTGCCCTAAGTTTATTCTATCTGTTTTATATTTGAAACAATAATTATCTCTGCTGAGCAAAGTAACTGAACTCTCCTGATGTGCTCTTTTTTTTAACCCACATTTCCACATCACCCAGACAATCGCCGTATGTCATCTTAGCATATTCACTGGGAAGAAGTGATTCCAACCCCAGGCAGTATTCAACATATTTTTCATCCAAATATTATTTAACACCAATGCAAAGGTTTCTAGCAATTTAATTCAGGAGGGGTAGCCCTCCTTTATGTATTTATATGGACTTTTATGTTAATTTAGATGGAATATATGGGCCAAAGGTGTTAACATAACCCAGTTAATGTCCAACATGAACATTTTAAAGTAAGTTTTAAGTAAGGTTCAGGATATGGTATACGAAGATCTTAGCCTGTTTAGTACCATGGCAAACACTGCATTAAAAATCCTTTTAAATCTTTAACGTTACAGAAAAGAAGAAAAAAAGAGTTGAAATGTAAAGTATTAAGTAAGGTTCACTTTGGTAGTCATTTTTTCTCCCCAAACACTTTTTAAGGACCCATAAAGGGAATTATGGGTGAAATAACCCATCCCCTCAATATTTTTTTCACAAACTAGGCCTAATTTCTGACATACGGATTTTGGCTCATTGATTTTTGGTCTTACACTATTCTTGTTCAACAATCATGAGCTTAACATAGTCCATGCATTATATAAGTAGGCCTTTTTGTCTGACTATTTCAGCCTCTCTCTTTATATCTTTTCCCATCACCATTTGTTGCATAGGTTATTGTGAGGTCTTATGAACTTTCACCAACTTTTTACAGTTGCACTCAGAGTTAGGGTAAATTTGTAGGCCCAATTATTACAAAAGGCTTCTATCACCATACTATCAGAAGGCTTCTCAGGTGTTTTAAAGAGGAAAAAACCCTAGAATTATAATATTTCTTCCCTTCCTGAATATAGGACACATTTTCTTTTCCAGCATATGCATGGTGGATGTGTTGTTTCCCTTTGGGAATAATTTACTTAGAAAAAGTTAAGACAGAGAAACTTTAGTTCTGAAAATGAAAAGGTCCATGACCATTCTTACCTCTTGTGAAAGAGAATTTTTTAGCATCGGTTCAGATACTACTATAGAAGTCCTGTCTCCCACATTCACCAGTCTCCTCTGTGGCCTCCAGTTCTATTGTTCCAGTGGAATGTGGCTGACATGGAAAGTGATGATTAAAAAAAATTGTTCTCCAAATTAGAGGCAATCTCATGGAAGGATTGGAATATTAGAATAGAGACCTTGAACTGGGTTCTTTATTCATTGACACACTTGTATCCACTGGATATCCTATCTCTAGGAGAGACCGTTCTCATCTCATGGATGAAAGGACTTCTCTCTGCATATCCACTGTTACTGTTGAAGTTTCTCAGTCAGATCAAACAAAATCAGGCCACAGTGATACTAATTGCACCAGTGTGGCAAAAACAAATCTGCTATCCCTATCTCATCAGATTCTCCTCTCATCCTTCATGGAAGCTTCCAATCAGTCTTTACCTACTGACTCGGGATGCAGGTCAAACCCTTCACCCCAACTTACTAATTCTGAGGCTCCAAGCATGATTCCTCGATGGCTCTCGAGAATAAAGAGAGGCTGTTCCACTAATTTTACCAGAAGTTTTATTAAATAGTTGAAAACCATTGACAAGAAATACCCTGAAAAGGAAACGATACAATCTTGGAACTGAAGACACTAGGTCTTTCTATGAATTCTGTGATTGTTCACTAGTGGGACAATTACAGCCTTTTTCACATCCATAAGGTTTTTTCTGTCTTTGATCACTCACATACAGCAAGATTCCTTCAAGTTTTGTCAAAAATCTCCCCACAAATCAGAGACCCTACTCCTAGCTGGAACCTGAACCTTGTCCTTAATGGCCCTTATGGCACATCTGTTTGCACTGCTAGCTACATGTTTGTTATAAGATTTTCCTTCGAAGACAGCCTTTCTTGTAGCCATCACTTCTGCCCAAATGGTCGGAGAATTAGGGGCTTTAATGGCAGACACCTGTCTCCCTCATATTTGCGGTGTTCTCCAGAGAGAAGGTGTCTCTATGGGCCCATCCAAGATTCTTACCTACAGTGTCCTCAGAATTCCACATTAATCAAATCATTCATCTCCTGATATTTTCCCCAAAACTGCATCAGTCTAGTTAAGAAGCCATATTGCATACTCTGGATGTCAGGAGGGCATTAGCCTTCTACCTAGACAGGATCAAACCATTTAGAAAATCTCCCAGACTCTTGGTTTCTATTGCAGACAAAAACAAGGGTGTGGTAATTTCTAAACAGAGGTGGTCAAATTGGATCTCTGGTTGAATTAAGATTTGTTTTTACAGAGCTCATGTCCAGCCCCCTTAAAAAGATAGCACATTGTACAAGAGCACTATTTACATTGATATCCTTACATACTGACATACCAGTTGTAGATATATGTAGAGGAGGAACTTGATCCTCTGTTCATACCTTTTCATATCATTGTGCCTGTGGCAAGATCAGATGTGGCTGTGAGTAACAGAGTTGTAGTTTCTACATTGGATTCTGTTCCGAAACTCCCACCTCCTGAAGAGGGGGGAGGGAATTGCTCAGTAAGTCGCCTGAAGTGGCATTTAATAGCCCGACATATGAAATTCCCCAAGATGATAATTTATGCTACCCTCCTCTCAAGAACTGTCATTGAATTATGAGCTTCAAATCTTAGCATCAGGAAACATTATTTAAAAATGCTCTTCTTGTAGGATTTCCCGATTAATGGTACATGAACCTCAATGAGAAACAGCAAGACTCAAGCATGACTAAATTGATAATACTGCAAGAATATCCATTCTCATGTTATTCCCTGTCGGTAAACAGAAGAGACAAAACTTATTTTTTTAAATTAACAACTAAACCTTACTTAAATAATACAAACTTAAAAAATGAGACACAAAATATCATTTTTTTGCTGTAATGATAGCCAGGCATATACAAAGGGTGTGGCAGGAGGCTCAGGGCAGGGGGCTGGGGTGCAGGAGGGATGTGGGCAGGAGGCTGGGGTGCAGCAGGGAGCAGGAGGGATTTGGGCTGTGGGCTCTGTCCCGGTGCCACTTTCCTGGCAGCGGGGCCAGGGCAGGCTCCCTAAAAGTTATGGAGTTAGGTGTCTAGGAGCATTTGAAAATACCATCAGGTGCCTATCTGCATCTTGTCAAGAATCAGAGAGGTAGCCGTGTTAGTCTGGAATAGCAGAGGTAACAAAGTCCTGTGGCACCTTAAAGACTAACTATAAAGTTTTGAAGCATGAGCTTTCGTGGGCTAATACCCACTTCGTCGGATGTAAGCACTGCTTGCATCCGACGAAGTGGGTATTAGCCCACGAAAGCTCATGCTTCAAAACTTTATAGTTAGTCTTTAAGGTGCCACAGGACTTTGTTATATCTGCATCTTGAGGCACTGAAATACCTTTAAAAATCTGGCCATCACTGACTAAGTAGATCCTTTATTTGAAGGTAACAAAGAGTGTGATTCTCCTCTCACATCAATTTTATATCAGTATGACTCTGATGAATTCAGTGGAGTTAGTCCTGGGTTACAGTGGTTGTTAATGTAATGTTACCAGTGTGGGAGCATGAGTGGGTGTTTTATCTTCACGGTGGGGAAGCTCATCAGTGTAAAACATAACAAAAGAGGCAATATTTCACAATGTGGTTTCCTTTCTAAGAATACCATGAATTCAGCAAAGATGCTGCTATATTTAGTAAGCCTATTGTAATTTATACCCAAATAAAAATAACTTGCATAGGTACTCCAACAGTATTGCTGACTTCATACCTATATTTTTTAATTCATGCTTGTTCAGCCTCCAAAGCTGATATTGTTTAACTTATTGTTTGTTTACTTACTCGTGTAACCTAATAAAAGATGTCTAGCAGTAAGGTAACTTTGCAAAATTAATTTGCAACCAGTCCAAGACATTATATATTAATAATTAAGGGTATTGGAACATTACAAGCGGTGGCAAGTTTTTGGATCTTGTAGTGGAGTTTTAATGAACCAGAAGTAATTTGAAATCAAGACACTTCTGTGGAAGTTGATTGCTTAGGGTCTATACTACCGCCCCACCCCACCCGGGCCCGGCGGGTAGTGTTTGATGTATCAGGGATCGATTTATCGCGTCTCGCCTAGACACGATAAACCGATCCCTGAGAGCGCCCCCGTCAACTCCAGCTCTGCAAGAGGAGTAAGCGACGTTGACGAGAGCTGCCGTGGTCGACCAGCCACCGTGGGAACAGCCAAGTTGAACTAAGGTACTTCGACTTCAGCTATGTGAATAGCGTAGCTGAGGTTGCGCACCTAGTTCAAACCACCTCACCGCTAATGTAGCCCAGGCCTTAGAGCCTGGATTTAGCTGTGGAGAAAGAAGATGCTGAGGGGCAATATTTTTCTGAAATACAAGAACAAGAGAGGAGGACTGCAAAATGAATAAAAGCTAAACAAAACTAAGTGAAAAGCAAGTATTTCCTCAGTTGCTTATGTATCATTTCATGTATTCCTGAGCATTTTTATTTTGTTCTATTCTGTAAACAGTTATTGGATTGTTTTTTATTGCTGTTCCTTAGATTACAGAATTATAAATTCAAGACCCTCTCTTTCCTGGAGGACGTTGGCATGATCTTTGGAGGGGTGAAGAGTTGGTTTCATATGAGTCTGTACCCTGAGCTGCAACTCTTCCTCACTCTAACTGAGTGCAGGTTCTTTCCCCATGTGTCTAAAGGCTGGTCTTCACTAGGGGGGGAGATCGGCTGTAGATATGCAATTTCAGCTACGTTAGTAATGTAGCTGAAGTCGGTGTATCTACAGCCGACTTACCTGCTGTCCTCATGGCGGCGGAGGTTGGTGGCACGCTCCCCCATCGACTCCAGCTTGCACCTTTTGGTGAGCTGGAATTCCGGAGTCAACAGGGGCGCCGCTGGCGATTGATTTATTGCGTCTTGACGAGATACGATAAATCGATCGCCAAAAAAATGCTCAGGAATACATGAAATGATACATAAGCAACTGAGGAATACTTGCGTATCTAGGATGCTGTTTGTCCGGGCCATCTCTACGGCTCGCGGCGGCGCACGCGTGGCGGCCATTTTGTGCCACCGAACTACAACTCCCAGCATGCTGTTTGTCCGGGCCATCTCTACTGTGTATGACGGCTTCGGACAAACATCCTCTGGCCTTTTATTATATAGGATTAGTTACTCCAGATTTCCACGGCTGTAACAGAGATTATTATAATAGGGGCGGCAAATAGTCTTGTGCATGCAAATCAACCACAACTCATTTCTGTGTAGTGTTCATTGTGTGTGTGTTACAACTTGTAAGTGATAGTACAGAAACCCTGGGAAAGCAGGTGATCCTACTCATGGAACTGGAAGCTAGATTAAGGTTCTTTAGTTTCCAATGATTAAATTAACAGACCACAAGAAAATGTAAAGAGTTGAATGCACCCGATACACAGAATATACTAACAGTAAATGTAAAAATCACCAGTCCAGATAGAATTAAATGAAAGTAAGATACTACACTAATGTCATCCAATGGGGAAAGGTTTCTTAAAATTTGTTCAGTGATATGAAAGGTGAACACGGAGAGACGAAGTATTCTTCTTTTGTTTTTTATTTTGTTTAACATCTCCAGGAATTTATCAGTGTTTATTACAAAAGATTACAAATGGGTGAAAACCACCATAAAAATGGGTAAATAACAGGGTTAATACTGGGGAACTGGAGGACCGAAGAAAAGCAATAAATAGAAAAAAATTAAAAGCATTAAAAGTAAAAGCAGTTCCATGCTATGGTTCATTCAATGAACTGTACATTAATAGGACTCATAACATGCACGCACATGCATGTATGTGTCTATCTTCCACTACATTAGCTTACTTTAACAGACAATCTCACATTTACACTTAGACTAATTTATTATTAACAAAAATCTACCTCCTAACCATCACAATTTTCATTTAGTTGAGTGGCCCAAAATTCATGTGAAAAATTGGTAAAAGTAGTATTTATGAAACCCAGGAAATTTTCAGTAAAAATTGGCAAAAATTGAAAATGAAGGACTTTATAGACAGAGTATTGAAATAGGCATTGCTAAAGTGGATCAGACCAGTGTTTCACCAAGAGCAGTAATTTGTCTTTTACAGTGGCAAGTACTAGTTGTTTCAGAGGAAGGTGCAAACATCCTCTCAATAAGGAGTTATGGAATACCTGCCCCATAGGGAAGTTTCCTCCGAAAGTTAGAAGTTGGATTTGGGGGTATTCTATCAGTTTGATATAGCACATACAGTAATTATTTAAAAGTTAATTTTATAAATCTAATATACCTATTAAATTCTATGCCACAAAATAGAGCATCTCTCTCTCTCTCTTTTTCTCACACACACACTTAAAATATCTCAAAGTGCATCCCAAAGCAATCAGATGAACACTGCTAGTAAAAGGACCACACAGGAATGTGAAACAGCCACATGCACTGAACAATAAATTTCACACAGACATGAATATTAGAATCTGTTTTATTGAGGTTGAAAGGTGATGCATATTGGCCAACCATTTTCTCCCACCTGCCCCACAGCAAAATGTCATGACATCTTTTAACTGTAAGGGTCTGGCAAAAATACAAAACCAAAAACCTTTAATTTTAATCTAATCTGATGGACAGCTCCTCTGAAAATTAATCACCCTTCATAGGATGCATTTTATTGTCCTCATTGGATATGACCAGAAGTCCTGGGGCAAGGCTCAAACACCACTTTGTGTCAGAGACAGATATAACTTAATGAAGTTAGTTTTGAAGACACTGGAATTTCACCAGAGATTAATTTGGCCCATGGTTTCCAATTAATGTTTTACTTATCAGTAAAGCTGCTTAAAACTCCAGCAGAAACAGGACAAATCTCCATTGTACTAAATTGCAGTGCAGGCCACTCATTTATCTCAGCAAGTCCTCAGACTTATTATTATGTAATTTCACTAAGCTTATTCACTAACCTATTCAGAACTCATGCCTTGGGTATATGTAATGTGGCTTTAGTTATGCATCATAACTTGGATGAGAAATTCCAGAATTTGTTTAATTTAAATGCGAGACATGTTACATAAGCAAGTCATATCACATGAATTATGGCAGAAGAGTGACAAACCTCAGTCAGACTTCAAATACATTATTTTAAGATCACCTTCACAAAAATGGTACAACAGATTCAGTTAAATCAATGCCATTTTTCTTTTAAGATTTAAAATTAATTTCATAATCATATGAAAACTACCGGTAGTTCAATATAAAATTAATGCTAACTAATGGCCTTGCCATTGAGAAGCACAAAACAATTTACCATAGAAGAGAGAAAATATTTTTTTCCTGAGGTTCACTGCTTAAAAACTTATTTTCTATAATAAATGGCTTTTCTCAGCATAATTCTGAGAACTAATCAGATGAACTTCAAGAAAATATCAAACCATTGCCTCGAGTAATGTTCTGAAAATTAAAGTTACATTGCATTCAGTTCAAAAAGTGGATTACAATTTTTAATGAATGCTATTTTTTTGGCATATTAAAAAGAGCATATTTTCCATTTACTATAAAATATGATTTTCAATTACATCAATTTTACTGACTCTCAAATCTTTTATGTGATAAACAGCCTTGGTTCTAATGCTTATTACAATGCAGGCCTATCATCTAGAAAACAAGTAGCATGAATGCATATTTCAGAGATTGCTGAAAATCAGCAAACACCTGGGTTGTGATAAATTAGCAGTTTGATTTTTTCTCAATTCGTTTCATCTGACTATAATGCTCTTCGATTAACACAGTCGAAAATCTCAATTTTAAAACACAGATTTTATTAGATACAAACTCACTACAGGAGCTAAAACTGCCCTCACTCAACCTTTTGAAGCAAGAATGTAGCTTCCTCAATTTATTTGTGCATCTTAGAGTACCAGCTTTTAAGAAAAAGTCACTGTGATATACAATAGCAATCCATGAAAAACATTCCTTTGGGAATGAGAATGTTTTACTCAGGTGGCATATTATGAAGAGTTTTGGTGAAAAAAATTGCACCAGTGTCAGAATGAGACATGTCATGAGGAATGCGGGGAAAAGAGAGTGAGTGTGCTTGTGAGAGGCATGGTTTGCTTTCGGTGATATTTTATTAAGTTTTAAAGCCTGTTAATCTACCAACATACACAGAAGATAATTTTGGAAAACTTAAAAGAATCAAAAAGATGTAAAATTACTTAGATATACTGTGCCCACTGCCACCTTTATGTGACTATTTGTCTGGCTAGTTGGAAGAAAAGGGGCATTTTGCCCAGGGTTACTAGGTATTTGGTTTTCGAGTAGAATACCGGGTTGAACTGGCGGGCTGGTCAGCACCTCCTGATGGGGTCCTTAAAAATCCGATTGATGGCGCAGGCAGGCTCTGTACCCGGCTCTGTGTAACTCCCAGGAGCTGCGATCAGCCGAACCTGCGAAAGCCTGCAGGTAAACAAACCATTCTGGCCCACCGGCAGATTTCCCTGATGGGCCGCGTGCCAAAGTTTCCCAATCCCTGCCCTAAAGAATGATCTATATTCGATTAGAAATCAAGCACAGCAAGTGTGGTGTTCTTTATGCTGCCCTAGCAATATGTCTCAACCCTGGCCAAGAGGTGTGTGTGTGTGGTGGGGAAATTATTTCTAAGGATGGGGAAATGGTTTACTCTCCATGACTATCCAAATCTTGGCCTGTCTGCTGAGTTTGTTAATAGCATATTTTTGTTATGTGGATTCCTGTCCATTAAGATCTAAACAAAATACTTACTCCAAATAGGCTACTGAACCTCCCTCATAAAATAACAAACTTTATTAGCTCCCAGGCTTCCATAGAATTCTTTAAAATATTTGCTATGCATCATGGGAATGCAGAGTAGGATTAGCGTTCCTAATCTGGGGTCATTTGAGTTAGTAGTTCTGGAGATATAAACCAGGAGCGAGGGAAGTATTTTTTTCACAGCAGAAATAGTTGATCTAACCGAAGTTTTTGTTATATCAGGTAGGGAGGACTTTGTGAGGACAGTGTGCAAAGAAGAGAGGATGGGCAATAAGGACTGATAACAGGAAAAGCGTGGATTGGTTGTTGAGAAAAATCTGTATTTTATTTGCCCTACGGGTGGGTGAAGGCTTGTGACAAGTGGCAGATTAATATGTTGTTTCCAAAGACACACAGGGCAAAGGTTTGGAACTGACAGTGCAGGTACTTGAACGCAGCATTTCCTGGTTTTCAGGAGTTTGAGTTTTGCTCATCAGTGTTCTGCCAGGTAGCAACCTACCACTAAGCAACGTTAATTCCACATTAATGTAGGGGTTTTTTTTGCCATTGAATATATGGATAGCCTGATTACGGTGCCCTATTCATACAAATAATCCCATCGATTTAAATGATACAACTCACTTGAGGAAAGGCAGCAGGCCTCCGAAATTGTTTGTGGTATCTATTCTTAAATCTTATGTCTGTATTTGCACAGTAGAACATGGTGACAAAGTTATCATCCCAACACGCCCCCTCCTGGCCAGATGTAGCACAGTTGCACCATTGCCTCAATTCCATCACTGCCCTTTGGCCCACTTTGGCCATACACATCTTCTGGTCCTCCAGCCAGACCACTTCTCAGAGTTCTGCTTCTTCCAGGACTACACAGTCCTTGATCAAAGTCAAAATGTAGAAAAATGTGTACAAAACCAAACCTTCAGCGCAGCTGGGCTCAGTTGGCAGTCATCTCATTCCAGACCTGTCTCTGCTGCTCTAGCTTGTCCCTGCAGTGCCTCAGTGAACCCTACAGTCTAGGGACTGATGCATTCCTCCCCTTACTCAAAGGTTCAGGCAAGCTCCCGCTTATCAAAGCCCCCATCTCATGCAGGCTTATAGCTCACCCCCAGTGAAGTCTGTCTGGCCTTTTTCCCTTCCTCCTTTTTAGCCTTCTATTCAAACTGCATCCTAGAGATAGGTCACTTGCCATCTCTTTTCCTCCAGGTCCCCTCCCTGAGACATGTTCACCCTGGTTTCCATTAGCTGGGTTTTATTTTTAATTAGGCTTGAACTACCATCAAGGTGCAAATAGGTGCATTTATTTATTGGGCCCTTATTAACTCTTTCCCAGGATGTGTATGGATAAACACAAGCATATTTGGAAACCAATTTGTTTTCTTTACCAGCTGAATCCTGAGTTCTGACTTCTGTATGTTATCTACAGCATTCTTGGGCCCTGTCTACACAAATAAATATACGCTGATGCAAACCCTAATGTAGAAGCACTCCATTGATGCGAAGCAGACTCAGCCTGAATGTTAGAGGTACTAAAACTGGGTAGGCGAGCCACATGCTTCCATGTCTGTGTGAAAGCAACTGTGATGCTGTAAACAGACAAACTTCAGAAGCATATTGTGAATCCCAAAGTCAGTTTTGTTATAAGATTAATGTTATGTAACAAACTGAACAATGGAATAGGCAAGTGAAAATAAGCCATCCTCTTTAGCTCTTTCAATATATGTAATTTACTGTATTTGCAGCACAGTGTCTAGATACATTAGAATTCTTGAGACATACATAAAATATACGTTTAATACAAAGGTTATAACACTGCTGTGATTTTTGGCATTGTTTTGAGATTCGGACTGCACATAGCTTCTTAAATAAAAGCTATTTCAACTGAAGAAATTATCTCAATTTTCATAGTATTGCATGGTCTTTTTGCTAGGTAACTTCCTTTGAAGTCAATGGGAGCTACATGGCTAAAACCTCACTCACTGCTTTGAAAATGTAGGGCATGCTTAAGGGGCTCTTCACTTGAGCAAAGAAATCATTGCTTTGACGGTGGCTACATTAAGTGAGAGATGGAGGTGAACAGTTTTAGTTTATTGCTCATTTAGAAGCTAGAGGGAAAATAGCCTTTGTCCACCTGTCACTCTCTCTTTTCTTGAGGAACTCCTTAAAACATTTATTGAAACCCTGGCAGCAGTTTCCCTTTGCCTTCCTTTGATAGTTATCTAGATTTCTGCAGTTTGCTTATTTTCCTGGTAATAAAATAGAGCCATTTTTAAAATGCACAAACTACTTGAAAAACATGGTTTTGAAACAAGCCTCAAAAGAAAATTCACCTACACTCATAATCTGAAACCCAATTCAATAGTTCATCATTAGGATGTAGTCCCAGTTTGCCTGGTCTTTCTGTGTGTTTGTTTATGATCTTCAGGTTTCTAAAGTAATTTTCAACACCATTTATTTTTGCACGTAGTGTAATCACATCCTATTGCAGATTATTCTAAATATGTGTAATAATTTAATGTAATTCATGTAATTGCAATTTGCAACATATTTGATGTCTAATTACTTGAATATGATATGATATAATTAAATTAGGAAAGTTAGATTGAACAATCTTTGTTTGTACATGCAACAATAGTGTGTAAAAGTCATATTGCGAGTTAACAACACTTCACATATGCTATGAGACCAACATAAGGTGCAGACAATATTTGGTGTTTTCTTGGTAGAGTGTCAGTAACACAAGCTGTTCCTAATAGAAGTAATTTTGTGTGTGTGTGTGTGTGTGTGTGTTTGCGTGCATCTATTCATCCCTGGAGATGAATCTACTGTTACTGTCTTCACATTTAATTAAGAATATTATGAGTGGCATTCATCACCATGGATACTGTATAATAAGTAATCCTTCATGGATACACTCTTGAGGGATTTGGTTTTCTAGAAAAACAATCACAAGGCCCACTTCATTTTTCCGGCATTCGTTCAAAGACTGTATTGTGAAATATAAATGAAGGTACTACAATTCTCATTACTTTGTTTTTCTGAATAATGATATGCTTGAAAGAAAGGTTGGTGTGTCTGTGTGTGTACATAAAAAATGGAATTTACAGTGGAAAAGGTCTTCCAACTTCATACAGTCATAACTGTGACACCAATGTGAAAGTACTAGTTACTAGTTTACTTTCTAATAAACATATGCCGTTCTCATTCTCTGATCCTGAAAACCTTATATAGTAGGGTGATATAGCAACATGTGCTGGTATTTGGGAGAACTAGTTTCAGGAAAGACTGGATCTTTCACTAAGGGTACGTCTTCACTACCCGCCAAATCGGTCATCGACTGGAGTGGTATTAAGGGGCCACTTCACCTTGAATGGTCTCATAAAATGTACATTAACTATTTAGGCTCAAGAATCTGTTCAACTTTGTATTTAGCTGTAACACTGAATACATGTTCCATACCTGAAGAAGGGCTCTGTGCAAGCTTGAAAGCTTGTCTCTCTCACCAACAGAAATTGGTCCAATTAAAGACCTCACCCATTTTATCTCGCTAATATCCTGGAACAAGATAGGCCAGAATACTGCATACAACATTGAGAAATGAGGCATTTTTAAAAACAAATGTTGGGAAGGGATTAAGGGGTGGCTTTTTCAAATTAGGGATATTGATAGTATACATTCTTTTTAATTGGTTACAGCTACTATACTTTGTTATATAAATGTTTGTAAAATGTTCTGTTTATTTTGTGGTCAGTTTATTAGTATTGTATGTACAGCATTAGTACAACAGCTCCTTACAAGGGTAGGTATCCTCCACCTTTGCCTTTGGAGGGCATGGAAGGACACTTATCTGTAAAAGTCTGCACCTTCCACACCACAGTATCATCCTCTACTGGAGGCAAAACTGGAGGTAACGTACAACACCTGGTATGCTCACCAGTTATCATTGAGGTCAGAGATCTGATTAGTGGGAACAAATTCTTTTTTGTATAATCTTAAATGAAAATATTTCACAATTACTGTGAATGACTAAGTACATTTGAAGGGCTCTGCGGTTTTATTGCATTAGTTCCATAGAATTGGCATCCCCCTTGGACAAACTTCAACCAAGCCAACTTCAAAGTCTGATGTATTTTATTAGGAAAACATAAATTATCTTTCTAGTGTGGCATGAAGGCTTTCCTATCTTATGACCCTGCCTGTAATAACCAGGGAAAGATAGCACATTTCTGTAGAGAGATGCTTATGAAAAATTGGGATTTGGAGATGTTCCCTGAAAGCTGGGATTGGGAACACTGCATGGTTATGTGCAGCAATTCACCAGAGATGCTCTCCAGTTTGTTTTATTAAGGTTTTATTCCTTTCTCAGTCACTGGTTTGTTATATAATGAACCCCATGATGGTTACAAATTCTAACAAACTTCCTGCAGGAAAGCTTTAGCTCGTTTTATGTCATCTAGGTGTTTCCAGTGTGCCCATCCCTGTGATATCTAGGCACCAAGATGTTAATATAGTGATTTTGGCCAATATAGAGACAATCTAAACTGGTGTACAGTAGGCACCGCTTTGGTTTTTGCCAGTGGATGCTTTGAAGAAGTCTGTGTGTGTGTCTGTGTGTCAGGGGGGAGGGGTATTTTCTGCATATTTATCCGCTTATTTCATATTCTAGTTATTGAATATGTGTCTCTAATTGGTATCTTAAGAATGTAATCATTATTAAAATAGTAATGAACTCCATAATCACATTATAATGAATTACAGTATATTAAAATCATTGCACTCACCTACAAGCTGTCTTCACTAACATTCCAGTTTAAAGACATTATGTTGCACTGTAGCTTTCTGGATGAAATTGTTATTTATCCATCTTTCAATCTGGCTCTACTCACATCCATCACGTAACCGTGAATCCCAGTATACTAGTCTAATAAATCCACCTTCTGATTTAACTGTGCGCCACGTATATGCTCCTGCAACCTACTGGTGCCATTGTAAAATGTTGGTTTAAAGCAAAGTAACTTCCAATGGAAATCTTGAATACCATTTATCACATTTCAAAAAAACCCCAAAACACTATGGATAGCGGGTGCTGAGCACCCCCTATGTTTTTAGGTGGGTAAGTGAGTACTGGGGCACACATGGAGTTGGTGCCTATGGTGTATAGGGTACCTAGTCTATAGCATGCTTGGGCCTTGTCTAGAAGCAACTGTGATTGATAAAAAAATAGATAACATGGTTTCCCAGACCAGCAGAGACTCTGTAAGGTTTGCTGTGTGATATTCATCTGATTTTAACGGATATGTTCTGTATTGCCACGGATGTTTTTTTCCTGATGCTTGTCTCCTCTTTAACAGAATGTACAAGTGACTGTTGTACAGTCTTCAATAATTCATAAAGATTTTCACTAAACTAGCACATACCCATCAGTTTTGCCTTTGTTTTGCTGTTTAAAATAACGTTGCCTGTAAGCCTATCAAAACATTTTATGTTGTCCTTCCCTGAGGCAATATGGTACTTAAACCAAAATAACCTTCATAATACTACCACACATGTAATAGTTTTCTGTTTATGATCATGCAAGTTTATAAATACTGGGTGGAAAAAAGAACATTTCGCAAAATTATTTATTTATTTATGAAGATGGTGATGTTTGACGTATTCATAAGGTAACAATCATCAGATTATCTGAGTGCACTTTAAAATTATATGAACTGGACACCATTAATATTCTCAAATAAGACAGAAAATAGAGCATGTTCTCTTTCAACCCACATCTTTAAAGAGCAGGGAATGAAGAGTATCTAGTCAGTCAGCCCAGACCCACAATTTCATAGCCTGCAGTCAGTAGGAAGACTGGGCAAAGAGAGAAGTCTTGTGATGTGTTCCAATTATAGTCGTTTGGTCTTAAATTTATTTCTGGTGAGAAAATGTTCCAGAGGCATGCAACTGCTGCCAAGAATGTCCTCCCTCTAATGTCCTCAAACATTATGTTTGGAACTATTCACACATTCCCTGTGGTGTGATTAGAGGAAGGGAGAGAATAGTTTTTTAAGGTAAAATACCTGAGGCATTTAGGGCAGCATAAAACATTGTCCAGCACCTTAAAGGTCATCCAGAAAATGCACTGGCAGCCAGCGTAAGCTGTTGAGCACACCTGTGATATGCTATGGCCTGACTGCCAACTCACAAAGTCAGACTGCTACCGTCTGTACAAGCCAGAACTTCCAAGTGTTTTTTAAGGTTAACCCAAGGTACAGCATATTGCAGAGATCAGTCCTTGAAGTAATCAAGGCACGAGTGAGAAAATGCTATCATTTACTGCAGTTGCAGGTGAGGATAAAACATATTTCTGTCGTTAATAGAAGAGACCGGGAGCATTTTCATCCTGCAATCATTACGTAAAGATGATTTCCATTGACTTCAATGAGTTTTGCCTGTATTTTAAAAAGCACAGGCTAGGGTTCTCATGTAACCTTTTTTTTTAAATGCACATTCTACAAATTTTATTAGTGTAACTCTAAGTGGAACCTCCTTTCACATACACATCTTATTATTGACAAGTTATAGTCCCAAAGAACAGAGGTCTGCTTTAGACATTCTCGGATCTCATTAGCAATGACCGTAAAGGAACTCAGCAGACTCCTAAACCTATAGATAATGTTTGTGTGTATGTGTGTGATGTATCATTTTTACCAAAAAATTCAGAAGATATCCCACTGAATAGGAGGCAGATCATATTTGCACACAGAGCAAAAATTTCCATATGGTGAAAACAGTACTCAGAAGTCTCCTTCAAAAGCAGTAAATGAATCTCTTGATATGATAAGCTTTATATATGGAGTACTGTTCAAGAGATGCTTTCTGTTGTAGCTCAGCTATATGAGACATTTAACCATAATCCAGACACAATGTAGTATGTTTCTAAATGTGATACTGTATTAGGGCATATGATATGTTACTATGTTTGGACCACATTTTCCTTAAATACCCCCTATAATAACACAATCAGTTTTACATTCATGATAGATACTAATAAGCTGTCTTTTTGCAGCACTGCTATTTCTCCATGTATCACACAAACATCATCCTGTTGAGCAGAGCACCTGGACTACCAGATAACAGTATTTAGTTATAATACAGTTCCAGAGCTAAAGATGTACTGAGTTGTACACCTAACGCAGGATTTAAATTTAACGATAAATTTAACTTTAAAACTTCATAAAGACTATTACCAGCCTATACTTGTTCAATAACAGGACAAACTTGATTTTTTTATCTGAAGTTCACACTATATACAGCTTTAATAGACTGCAGTTTGAAATCATACCTATTTATGCTTTCCCTGTAAGACTTCTTTTTCTAGTTCCTGTACTGTAACAGCGTGATAACTTGCAAACTTTAAGTTGGTCATTTTACTCCAGGTGGTTGTTTTATGTAGGATTAAGTATGTGGATTTGGGAAGGGGGCAGGATGGGGGAAGTCCAAACAAAGTTATGATGATTTTGTCATGCCCATTTGTTTATTGCCATAGAAGAAGACAAAGTGTTTGCACTGTGCGCTTCCTGGCATATAAGGAAGGTCCAGAGAGAGTCTGTGTGGGCTGTAAGAAGCAGAAGGTGGTTGGCAGGGGGGGGTGGACACACAGGAGAAGAAGGGCATGGGGAAGCACTGATGCTTGTTTGCCTTCCCAGAAATGTAGAATTGTGCTGTACCCACAAAGTTGAATCTTCTGCATGGCTCAAAGGGCTCTTCTTCTGCATGGTCTATAACATAGGTCCCCAAAGTGTGGGGCATGCTCCCCTAGGGTGTATGTTGTGAGGGTGTATGTTGTGTATGTTGTGAGGGTGTATGTTGTGAGGGTGCAGGAGTCCACGCAAGTCCCCATGTTGGCAGTAGGGTGACCAGACAGCAAGTGTGAAAAATCGGGACGGGGTGGTGGTGGTGGTGGGGTAATAGAAGCCTATGTAAGAAAAAGACCGAAAAATCAGGACTGTTCCTATAAAATTGGGGCATCTGGTCACCCTAGTTGGCAGTGAGGGAGCGCTATCCACCCCCGCATCCCCAGCTCTGCTCTGGTCCTGCCTCCATCTGTTTCTCGAGTTCTCAGCCTCATGCCTGGCCCCGCCCCCAGCCTCTGTCATTGTTTGTGGCTCTGTTCCTGGCCCAGGGCGGAGACTGGAGCAGCACCTGGCTGCAGGCCCAGCTGCCAGCACCCACCACAGCCCAGCTGTACCCCAGCCTCAGGCCCTGGCCACGGCGCTGTCCCCGGCCCAATATCTACCTGCAGATTTCCCCCCCCGCCCAGCTGCAGCCTCTCTCTTTGCTCTGGCTAAAGGTTTGGGGGTGTGACCCTCAAAAGTTTGGTCTATAAGGTTCTCAGTTCCATGTAAACCTAAACCGAGGAGCAGTCTTTAGCGGGTGAATTCTAGCCTAGGGAAGGGATCTGCCTGGCATGTGAGAAGATAGGGACCTTCTGGGCTGTGTAGGAGAACCCCGGTGCAATTTACCTGCTCTTCTTTTCACATCACGGATTCACTTACAAGTCAGAACAGGTCTGTCAACCGAGGAAGGCAAGGAAGTCCGAGTGCATCTCGTCTGCCTTTGCTCTTCACATGCCAAGTAAAATGTCCCTCTCTACTCTTTCCAGTCCCTATGCCTGTCACCATATCCCCATTTTCCCATGCCCCTTTCTTCAGTCCTGCTTCCTTGAAGTCCTCTTCAATAATCTTTCCCAGTGTTTCAATTTCTCTAAATCACACTATAATACACAAGTTCAACTCTGATCTC
This sequence comes from Sternotherus odoratus, assembly GCA_032164245.1. Classification (NCBI taxonomy): domain Eukaryota; kingdom Metazoa; phylum Chordata; order Testudines; family Kinosternidae; genus Sternotherus; species Sternotherus odoratus. The sequence continues at coordinate 118,123,063 of JAVMKO010000002.1, forward strand.
AGCAAGATTGATATCTTATTGACAACTATGGTTGCATTTTAAAACTGTATTATTAGTCTTGGCAAAATTTTATTTTTATTTCTTATAATTCAGTGGATGATATCAATGATTATTTTAAAGCATTTTTCCGTTTTATCTATAAATTTTCACAGTTTCAGGAAATTATGGGAAGGGCCAGACAATTACTTGATTACAGTAGACATTGAGATTCAAGAAGTTAAAGCTTTTATAACTGTTAAATGCAATTGTTAAAATCAAGTCAAAATATACAAATATTTATATATATCCTTGAATGGAACTCTAATAACTTCTCAAACAGCATTTGTTTAAGTTCACCTGGCTATAAATGTTGATTATTATCAATGGAAACATTTTTTCACAAGTTTGTGTGTATACAGTGAAATCAATGTTTACTGATAACAATCTAATCTTTCTAAGCCCTATGTTTAATGTTGTCTTACTGCGAGAAATGTGAGGTCACAGGTAGGTTTGTGCATTTGAATAGAATTGGACATATGGGCTGTGGGTGTCGTATGCTCAGATTGAGAGGGAATTTTGTGGAGGATTGAGATCTGTTACCGTGTCTGGGTACTGTAGAGATTGGGTGGGAGGGCATGTGGATTTTGCTTGGTTGGGATGTTAATTTAATCAAATAGCCATCTCCTCCTTCTACCTCCTTATTCAGAAGTCATCTACTCCTTTTTTCATTCAGTTCTCAGCTCCCCTCTATCCCATTCCTTGTGCCCTCTTTCTCCCTGGCTCTCTTCTTTTCCCCTCTCAACAGAATCTTCTCAGCCTTTCTACACTCTTTCCAAGATCTTAACCCCACAAGGGAGTATGTGAGGAGCTGATGTTCTATGTAACGTAGTCATTTCTCATTTCCAAAATAGGCACCAACTGATGTAGATGCCACTAGTGGGTAGGCTGATTCCATAGCCAGATGCATTACATTCGACATCTTCTCCAAAATGAGGTGTGCAGAGTGGGAGGCAGTTAAAAGGGAAATAGTACTGAGCATGCTGAGGGGCTGGCCATAGAAAGGACAGTTCTCAGCTATTGGAATCTGGAAGACAGTGACTCCTAGAAACTGGCAGGAGGGAATAATTAATAACAGTGAGAATAGTAAGCCCAGAAAAGAGGTAAAAGGCTGCAGGGCCAGTGACAGGAAATTTGGGGCCCCGTATGCTGATCATTTGTGCCCCCCCCCCCCCCGCCCGGTGTCCTGCCGCCCTCCCCCCCCAGCTGGTCTCCCGCCGCCCGCTGCCCCCCGGCCGGTCTCCCACCGCCCGCGCCCCCCCCCACCCCCGGCCCTGTTCTGACCTTGCGGCGGGAGACCAAGTGTGACCAAGTGTGACCGGCTTGCTCCCTGCCCCATGCAGGACAGCGGACCTGCCCCAGGCCGAGGCAGGACACGCACCGCTCCAGTCAGGCTCCCCTGCCCCCTCATGCGCTCTTCCCCTCTGGGAGCGCAGAACCGCTGCGCGCTGGGGCTCCACGTGGCCCGGCCGGGAGAAGCAAAGGGGGGCGGGGGGAGGCTGCTGGGGGCCAGGGGAGGGGGCTGACGAGCGCTGCAGCGGCTGCCCGGAGCCGCGCCTTGCTGTGCAGGCCCGGCGACAAGGGGGTACAGCTGCTACCGGGCCCGCCCCAGACTTCAGGGGGCCACCCTGAAGTCCGGGACCCGGTACAGCTGTACCCGTTGTACCCCCCTGTCGCCGGCCCTGAAAGGCTGAGTTGTAGCCAAAAGATGGCTGGAGGTCTGGATCTCTGTAGGGTTGTCCATCTTTGCTGGAATCTTAATAAATGCTTGGCACCTATGTACCAATAAAGACCACCTCTTAGGAGTTCCCAGGAAGTGTTTATTGTGAGGTTTAGTGCAGGCTTGCAATGCTTGTCTATTCAAAGACTTTGCTGGGTGCCTGCTTATCTTTAAATGTGATCAGTGAGTCTTTTGCACTTTAGGAGCTTCATATGAAGAGCATGCAAAGAGGAAGCCATTTGCAATGAACAATAATATGTTTTACTGGTCCTGCAAAACCCAGCAACTATGCTACATGTTCTTGAGCACCATCTGATGATACCTTACCTACCAACTAACTGTTTACATATATATGGACATCTCATGTATAGAGTACTCTCTTCCGATAAAGAAAGCTGAATCATTTCAATCAGCTGTATAGTCTTTGAAATGGACAGACAATTTCACTGCTCTTCCATGTTCATGTAGTTCCATTCTGAGCCCCTTCTTTCTCCTGCTTATTGGCCTCAGGACCTATACGTGCTACTGGATGTTCTAGCATCGCTTTTTCCAACTCCCAAGGAATGCCAGTAGGTGAACTCCCTTCAGTCATTGCTAATTTTCCCTGCATCTACATTCATATGTCATCTTCACCCGAGGCATCCCATGAGGAAAAATGTTCCTTGAGTATTCTTGGGAAATGATGGTAGAGTTGTCTTTGTATTTCTACACGATATGATCTTGGCACTACTTTATGCATTTGTGTCCCTCCCCTCCCTCTCTTGTCTCTGTTATTAGATACTATCTATCCTATCTGGAGTTGTGGGAGCTCTTTGATATTTCTGTAACAGTAGTACTTGGGTGCTGTCATCTATATAATAGCATTCCAAGATTGTCACTCTGAAGCCTACAAGCATAATTGAGGTTGCTTTTTGTTCAGAATATCACCAGGTTGAATTGTCATTGGGATTTATGGTCTGTTACTTTCCTATTTTGAAGTTCTCAGCCATTTTGACTTTATGAATTACACCCTTGAGGTATATTGCTATAGTAAGGCATGTATCTATGCTGGGCCAAGAGTTGTAGATCATTGTGATATTAGAGGTAACTCGATCAATCTTCACCCTTACTCTATAGCTAATTGTCATGCAACAATTTCATTGTTTGTATGAAGGAGAATGCATAGCTTGTAGATGATTTGGGTCAGCTGCCACTCCCATGTGTACCACTACTACCCACACAAATCTCACAGACATAAGTCAATACAACCAGTACACAATAACCCCAAGCATCACTCTGCAGCCTAGAATGTCTGTTGAGTATGTATAAAGTGATAGAAACAGCAATAAGCATGATTGAGAGCTCTTTATGTTTTAGAATACCACCAGGTTCAATCAACACTGGGATTTTTGGTCTATTACCATCCAATTTTTAAATTCTTAACCATTTTTGGCTTTTTTTACATACATGACTTTATGAATTACACCTGTGCACTCCATGGACATTCAGCTACTTTAATTCATTCTGTCACTTTTTGCACTTCTGCTGGCTTATTTGCTGTAAGCAATGGGGTCTGTGTGTGGCAGGACGTGAGATGCTGTATTCTCCAGTCCAGTACCACTGTCTGTGAGCCTCTGTAATCCCCATATGCCTCTAATAGTTTATTGGCAATACTGATAGGTTTTTTCTGGTTTACCATTAGATAGGCTGTGATGCAGAGAGGAAACAATATGTTCAAATTCTGTTTGATGCTGCAAACACTGTGAGTTCCTGAGAGGAAAAGTGAGATCCATTATCCTAAATCTTTAGCATTCCATGCTGAGCAAACTGAACTTTGCTGCATTCAATGATACAGATATTGAATGTTGTATGTAAGGGATCTGTTTCCCAATAATCCAAGTGAGTAGTCGGCCATCACAAGGTATACTTGATTTTCCTAGATTCTTCCATGGATTGACTAGGTATTTCGTGCTTTGTGAATACTTCTCCCTTTGTTTATTTGTTAGTAATTTGTTGCATGTACTCTACTGGTTTATGAACACTTCAACTTCACTGTTTGTGTCCATACCATTTCTCATGTAAATTTTGGCGATTAGACTCACACTTGCAAAGTAGTGTTGTATCAAAGTGCCTGGAAGTGTTGGGTGAACATGCTTGTCTCATTTTGAATCTACTTGAAAACATGGGTTTAGTTATTGTTGTGTTTACATCCTGTTCTACAGAGACAGTGAAACAAAGAGAAGCAGAGATTAGAAATCGAGTGGGAGATGGAGCAGAGTGGAAAAACAAAAAGAATGCTGAGAATAAAATACACTTTATATTCATGTGGACTTGTTAATCTTAATGGAATACTAAAATATATTTTAAAATATGTATGCCTAGTGTATATAAGAAATTGGTTGAAATCTCCAATTATCCACTTACAAAGTACAGTATATCCCTAACATTTCCTTGTTGAGGCAATTTCCATTCCTGAACTCATATCTACACAAGAGAGATTTAAAAAGTCCATTCCTTAGTTTTATATCAAATAGCTAACATACATCTAATACGGCTTGAGGAGTAGAAACTGACGTAATAAGACTGAGGAGGTGTATGAGTAACTGAGTGACTCTATACCGTGAGTGATTGTACTATAATTTCTAGGCACCAGGGCTGGATAAACTTTGAAGTTTTACAAACCCACAACAGAATCTGAGAGATTCTGAAACCTCAGTCAAGTTTATGAACCTTGATTTTTGGTATTTGCTCCCTACACATTCCCCATCTCAGTCCTCCAGCATAATTCAGTTTAAAAACAATTCTGTTTTGCTAATTAAAGACAATCCTGTGCTATGTATTAGAGAGAAAAGAACCCCTCAAATCCTAGGGGATCCCTCTATATAGTGTGTGTATACTATATTATTTTTTTCTTTAGAATTTCTCATATTCCTCATTTTTCAATCCATTTCTGAATGAAATTTACTACCATCAAGAATGTGTCTGCTGTATTTAAACCCCACGTAAGCCCTAACTTGCAGAATTGTTTAAAAAAAAAAGTACATTTCAGCCACAGTTAAATTTATTGAATCCGCTATGTGACTATAAAAATCTATTTCTAGCACATGATCTAAATAAAATACAAGAGGCTCTAAATGCTACATTTGATTAACAAAGCCTGGAAGGAGAGAAGTAATACACAACAATATAGTGTATATATGTCGGCAAAAGTATGTAGTCCTGTAACTTATTCCTGATGTACTGTCACAAAGTGGATGAGGTAATATCTTGTATTGGACCAACTTCTGTTGTGGGGAGAGAGACAAGCTTTCAAGCTACACAGAGCTTTTCTTCTGATTTACTGACAGGGGAGCTCTAGCTTTTTTGCCACCCCAACCATAAAGAGTGCAACTGCCCACCCAAAAAAGGGTGACTGGAATGTGGCGCCCCAAGAATGGCTGGAATGCCACCCCTTAAAATGCGCTGCCCCAAGCACATGCTTCCTTTGCTGGTTCCTGAAGCCAGCCCTGTTTACTGATGCTGTTAAACATGATGCCAGGAATTTTCTTGATCAAAATGTAACCTGGCAATGAGAAGTTTGTTTTGGGAGTGAGGAAAATGAAGCAGAAGAGAAGCATTTTACTATGGACGGTGGCGAAGCACTGGAATGGGTTACCTAGGGAGGTGGTGGAGCCTCCATCCTTAGAGGTTTTTAAGGTCAGGCTTGACAAAGCCCTGGCTGGGATGATTTAGGTGGGGTTGGTCCTGCTTTGAGCAGGGGTTTGGACTAGAAGGCTCCTGAGGTCCCTTCCAACCCTGATATTCTATGATTCTATGTGCCATAATAGAATATTTTGCTGTTAATGAAGTATTGTTGTGCTGGTGGATGTAACCATGAATTTTGGTAAGAAAAAAAATTGAATACATTTTAGGGGGCAAAAGAATGCAAAAATAATAAAAGCCATGCCAAGCATATTCTGAACATTCAATGCATTGGCTGTGGTATGCTTCCTATTAGACCCTGCTGAAATCCTATTTATATGGATGATAGTTTTTCATGATAGGGACAGTATTTGGCTGAGGTTTTTCCAAAAAAATTGCTAGTTGAAGATAACTAAATTTCCAGAGTAATCTTGCTGAAAGTTAATGAAACTTTGTAGAAGCAATTAAAACAAGGAAGGATTATCCATTCACATATATGTTCCAGTTGGTGTTCCTGTTTCCTCTTTTATCACACAGATTGGTTAAATAACGAAATAACTACAATTCTGATTGTCTTGTTCCTCTCTTGAAAAAATTTGTAACCTGATTTATAAAAATCAATTAGTTTGATACAGTTATGTGATATAGGCAAAAGATCGCCTCCCAGAAAGATAGCTTTCCTCACCTTTGTTTGACTATGACAGAATTCACCAAATAAAAAGTATTCTTACACAGCAGAACCTCAGAATTATGAACACCTTGGGAAGGAAGGTTGTTCATAACTCTGAAATGTTTGTAACTCTGAGGTTCTACTGTAGAAAAAGAAGAGGTTAAAATAAGAGTAAAAATAAACATTGGTGCTACTCGTATGTGACGAGGCTCTATTTTACCTCATATAATATTACATAAGCATACTAAACTTCTGTGTATGCTATACCATGGATAGAAATGATCTCTATTTGGCTCATTGTTTGCTCTTGTACTCTCCACAGATATGCTGCTGTTTGCTCTTGTACTCTCCACATATATTGCTATTAAATGACAAATACAGTAAAACCTCCATTTAACGGACTAATTCAGGCGAGGGGGTGTCCGTTAAATCAAAAAGTCTGTTATTTAATAATAATAAAAAAATGAGCTGTCGGAGCAGCAGCCCGCCCGCCACAGGGTCGGGGCAGCAGCTCCGCAGCCCGCCCGCTGCCGGGACCGGGGCACCGGCTGCCGGGAGCCGTCAGCCAGCCCGCCCGGGCACTGGCTGCCGGGAGCCGTCAGCCAGCCTGCCCGGGCACTGGCTGCCGGGAGCCGGGCGACAGCCGGCAGCCAGCCCGCCAGAAATGGATCAGGAATGCATCAGACTTGCTCAGAAATTTTGTCCGTTGCATCCGAAGTCCGTTAAATCGAGGTCCGTTAAATCGAGGGTTTACTGTAATGTCATTTAACAGCAATACATAGAGATAGCATACAGGCAGCTGTCCAATTTAATTATTGTTGTGTCCTATAAATATACCATGGGGGAAAGGCCAAAATGAGTATCTTGTGCTACGTTTTCTTATGATGGCTCCACCCAACTTTTCCATTTTTGAACATTTCACACACATCATACGATTATCCTAACTGAAAAAAAATAAATCAATATTATATCAAACTAAGAGATAAATGTTTTGTATATTATACCATATCAGAACTGTTTGATGAATTTTAAAAATCCAAGTATAGGATTTGGCTGCTTCTGAAATAGATCCATAAAGGAGACCACTTTTACTTTTAGATTTGAACCTGCACCAAAAATGTTGTGATCGGTTTTGGATCTGAGGTTTGGAATCAAAGCTCTATTTTTTGCTTTCAGTTACAGTGTTGACAGTCTGGAGCGATTCCACTGAAATCAGTGTGAATAGGAATAAAATTTTGACTCAACGTCAGCTTTCATCACTAGCACAGAGGACACTGAGGTGACAAAGCAACGTAAATAAATCTTTATTCTTGTTTTGTGATGCATCTTGCTACTAATTAGAATGTATAGACATGGCCATTTCATGAGAAGCCCAAGTGATCTGTGTAATTGATCTGTATAATTTTTGGGTCCAAAAACAAGCTGCATTGTTTCCTGTTACCTTCTACACATTGATTTGCTGACATTTCCTATGACACATTTTCTTCTTTCATTGATTAATCACTGATACCAGGCCTCCTGTGAAGTATAGAACACCCCTAATTCCCATTTATTTAAGTGCTAATTGATGGTTCTCTACACCTCTCAGTTTTGCCCAGCACTTAAAGGCTCTAAGTGACAAAGATTAAATGGAGGTGAATTAAGGCAACATGCCCCGTCCAATTCTACTACCAGTTATATTCCAGTTGGATTCTGTATGCTGTTGCAGGTACTCTTCCATATCCAACTGTTATGCATTCTTAGGACATCAGTGTGTATGACATATACTGAATACGTACACTTATGGCAAGAGTCACCATACAGCACTGTTCCAAACAGCCTTATAAGTTCTTATTCTTAGCTTAGGGAAGTTTTGTGGTTAGAGGTTTCTTCTGGGGGAACAGTAGTAAGTAACTACTGTGTGTACTTGATCATAAGCCTGTTCGTTTTTAAGCCGACCGCCCCAAGGTAAGTAAAAATGGAAAATTTGTATGACCCATTCATAAGCTGACCCTATAATTCAAGGGTTGGCAAACTGTGGCTCCCGGGCCATCAGGATAAGCCATTAGGGGGCTGAGACGATTTGTTTGGCTCGAGCGCCCACAAGCACGGAGGTAAGCCTAAGTAAGCAAAGCGTCGTGGCCAACCTGCTATTTACCCTGACGAGCCGGGACAGCAACTGGTGGGGAAATTTTTGGGGAGGGAGAAGCTGGGGGTCAGGGAAGTAACCCCTGTGACCACCCCCCACATCACTCTACCCCTAGCCTGGGACCTCCACACTCTCTCCATCCCATCCCGGCCCCTTAGTTGAGCAGGCCAGGCGAGGATGTCTCTGGCCTGGCTGGAGCTGCTCTGGCAGGCTGGGCGGCACAGCCGCAGCCTGCTGCTGCTGCCAGACTGGGTGGCGTGGTTGCAGCATGCAGCTGCAGCTGCTTCGGAGGCTGGGGGAAGAGCAGCGTGGCCAGAACTGTAGAGATTTTGGATCCGCCTCTTCCATTCTGGTTCTGCTGGTTGTGCTGCCTCTCCTTGCCCTCTCTGTTGGGGGGAGGTGCTGTGTCCCACCTCTCCCTCTCTATACCCACTCATAAGCCGACCCCCTTCTCTGATGCTTCCCTTTTTTATTAAAAAAAATGTCGCTTATCAACGAGTATATACGGTAGGTTATTTGATATCTGCCTTAATCTCCCGTACTAGACTCAGATCCTTACAATGGAGTTACTCCTTGGGAATTAGTTGTTTTGGCTGAGATCCTGACAGAAGGGATTTGTCTACCTGCTATATATGACCACCTCTATTCCAGTGCCAGTGTACATGTGTAAACAAAACACTTATTCTAAAAATATACCCAAACTCTGCACTGCTGATTTTTCCTACAAGGGGAAGCTGATCTGGAAGATCCTGACATCTGCTACAGCTTGGAAGAGGGCTGACCATGAATATACTGTGCTTATTTTTATTGGAAATATAATAGTATGCATTATAATTTTCAACCAAGATTTTTTTTAAATCAGTCATCATAACTTTATAACTAGGTTTGCTTAAGTAAATTACAATAATTAAGAATAATTAAAAGTCAAGTCAGTTTAAGCTAATTAATGTCCTGGGAATCCAAGATCTTTTACCTCTGAGTTTTGCAGTCCACAAAGAAAAGCCCAGATCATAACTAGCCTTATTAATATAGTAAAACATAACTGCACTTTATATTAACATCTGAGGTGTTGATTTACAGTGGATGAAGGGATTTAAATTCTATTTTAAAAATGTCTAATTCAGAAATTCTCTTGGTACAATAGACCAATTTCTAATATTTTGGGTGTTGTTCAGTTATTTATATTATGAATATATCATATGACTGGGAAGAAAGAGGTAAGATATGACCCCTCCACTCAGGTAGGATTTACCTACCTTGTTACTCTAATTTGCAGCGGGGAGTTAGTTTTCTTGGGTCCTCAGTTGCATGTGGATGTCGAGGTAGCAGCAGTGGCCAATATCAAACTTGTTCAGATGCACTTGGCAAAGAGGTTACACCCTTTTCTTTCTAAGGGCTTGTCTCCACTTACCAGGGGATCGATCAGTCTCCTGTCGATTCCGGTACTCCACTGGAATGAAAAGTGCAAGGTAAGTTGACAGGAGGGTTTCGCCCGTCAACCCAGAGCGGTGTAGACACTGCAATAAATCAACCTAAGATGGGTCAATTTCAGCTATGTTATTCACATAATTGGAATTGTGTAACTTGGGTCAATTTAGCCCTGTAATGTTGACATGCCCTAAGAGGGATCCTTTACTTTGTGGGATCCACAAAGGGACTTAAACATTGAAACACTGAACATCACAGCACCCAAGTTTTTGGTGCCTAGAAAAATCACAGGAGCAACACAAAGCCAAGTTAGGCTAGGCTAACAATGAATGGAGAGAAATGAATGCCTTAGTAGGTGACCCGCAAAAGCCAGCACACTAGGCACTAAGCTACCCATTGGGAGATGCTAATGAAAGAGGTGTGTGCTGTATCCCACTTCTTTAATGGAAATAGGTCTCTACATCAGCTTGTGATTCATGAGTGTGGAGTCAGGTGATTTAGATGCCTAAGCCACTTGTTGCAGGAATAAGTTAGGCACCAGTCTTGCTCCATACAAAATGGCCAGATTAGGATGTGGCACTCACCAGTAAGTTTCAGCTCATTTTGCTGGGATGTGGGAGACCCAACTTCAAAACCCCTGCTCTTTGCCAGAGGGGGAGAAAGAATGTGAACAGGGTTGCCCACTGCTCAGGAGAGTATTCTAACCACTGGGCTTTAGAATATTCTGGTGTGGGGCTCCTTCAATCTCTCCGTTTGAAGTTGTTCCACTGTGGATAAAAAATGACGAAGTGATTTCAGCAGAGGGACTGGACTGGACTCTGGGTCTATTACTTCCGATGTGCCTGGACTACAGAGTCATTCACTTACATACACACCACTAATGACTGTTTAAGTATTTATTCACAGTGGATTAGAGAGAGAGGCCAGAGAGAGAAAATGACTCCGTTCAAATCCTTTCTCCTGCTCTGGCAGACAGGGTCTCCCACTTCACAAGCAAATGTGAAGAGGGGTCTCTCTCTTCACACAATGCACAGTTAACCTGTGGAACTCCTTGTCAAGGCCAAGACCATATCAAGGTTCAAAAAAGAACTAGATAAATTCACGGAGGATAGGTCCATCAATGGCTACTAGCCAGGATGGACAGGGATAGTGTGTCTCTTTGTTTGCCAGAAGCTGGGAATGAGCGACGGGATGGATCACTTGATGATTACCTGTTCTGTTCATTACCTCTGGGGCAGGCACCTGGCACTGGCCACTGTTCGAAGATAGGATACTGGGATAGATGGACCATTGGCTGGATTCAGTAGGGCCATTGTTATCTTATGTAAATGCTCTAAAGTTTATAAGGTGGGTATGATTACCACCTTGTCCTCCTCCTCCTCCTCCTCAAGTCAGATTTTGAATGGGATTTAATCCAGTAGGTGGTCCTTGACCATGTCTATTGGATCAGGCCCTACACATGATTTAGGTGTCCAAAGCTTATATTTCCCCAATTCTTGAATCACTCTGGGCCATAGGTGGGAGATAGGCATCCATTTGCATAGAGTGGGACAAGAGTGCACATTCCTGAGGGATCAAATTTAGGTGCATAGGGAACTTTGATTGTGGAAAACAAGGCACTTTCAGGGTTAGATGGCAGCCAAATGGGAGTTTCATGGATCAGAGTAGCATGGTGCAGAGGAACGTAGGTGCCTAACTCTGGAATTTAGGCACCTATATTGCTTTGTGGGTAGCATTCCTTGCCATCATGGTTCGTAATATCCAGACTGTATTATCACCCAAAGACCATCTGGAAATTTCAGCTGGTACAAAATGCAGATGTCTGTTTACTTAGTGTTGCTTCTTGCAGGTGCTGTATTACACCACTGCTTCAAAAATTATGCACTATGTCCATTTGACACCTTCTCCTGTCAACCTCTTCCTGCTCTTCCACTTCCTGTTCCTATAATGACTTTGGCTTTATAAATGAAAATATGGACTTAATCATCGTTTCAGTACTATATTCCAGTAATTCCATTGACTTCACCAGGCTTGATATAAAATGACCTATTGCTTAGATTACACCTCTGGAAAGCTTTTTTGTAGATGTGCATTTGGATCAAGAGTACAGTACATGACTATAAATAGGCTCCCCCTTCAGTTCCTGCAAACCAAGGCTGAGAAGCCCTTCTGGTGAATTATACAGAACACACCATCCACTTCACCAAATGTGTTTATTATTGTTTCTTCCTTAAGCTCCAGGTACAGCCCAGTATACTAACGGGTGTAAGGGGACCCCTTCCTGCTCTCTGGTTTATCCTTTCATTCTTCTTGATTTCTCCCTGGGTTCTCCAGCTGGTGAGCTAATTAACTCCTTAGTGCCTTAAGCTCCTTACAGCATAAGTGATCCCTTCTACTCTTCCAAACCCAATCAAGCTACCTAAATCCCTCCTACTCCAACAATACCCAGTGTCCTGGGTGATCTAAGTGACCAAGGTGCTGACCTCCAAAGGGTTCTGTTTGCAGCTGCACACAGCACCCTGAAGCAGAACAATGGTCAATATCTTTTGTGTTCCTTTGAATACTTAAATGGATGAAATGGAACAAAATGAGATTTTTAGGGCCTCCTCTCAGTTCTGTATATTGTTCTTTTTCTTAGCCAGCACTGTTTGGGCTAGCTGGCTGACCTATCACAATATGTATGTAAGTTTGAGGGGGGGAAAGTATAACTACAAAGGAGGAAGGAAAGTGTGAGCAATTCAAATTTTTGCTTGTTCCTTTTGTAAGATGTGAACCTTGACATAAACGCAATATGATCCAAAATGCCTGCAAGAAAGAGATAGGAGAATGAGGTCATTGACTTTCATGCAACAGAGATACAGGTTCCCTATATAAGTTATGTACTGTGACGGAGTCAGACCAGAAGGGTACAGGAGAGTGCTGGAAGGCAGGTATATCAGCCTCAGGCTATGCAGTCTCTGTTCCCTGGATAGCCAAACAAAGGCTACTCCAGGCCAATCAAGACACCTGGGGCCAATTAAGAAGGTTCTAGAAAGCAGCAGAAACAGCTAGCCTGATTGGGACACCTGAAGCCAATCAGGGGCTGGCTGAAACCAGTTAAAACCCTCCCATTTAGGCAGGTGGGGGTGTGGATGTCAGGAGCTGTGAGAGGAGGTTGTGCTGTTGGTGAGACTGAGAGGTAGACAACATATACGCAAGGAAGGAGAGACTGAGGTAAAGGTGAAGTGGAGTTTGAAGAAGTGGGGACTGCTGTGGAGAAGTAGTCCAGGGAATTGTATTGTGTTTGGGGACTAAAAGGTCAGCCATCTTAGCTGATACTAATAGGGTCCCTGGGCTGGAGTAGAGGGTGGGCCCGGGCTCCCCCCCCCCCCCCATTCTACCTTTCCTAACTAATCACAGTGAGCCTCTGAGGCTAGGATAAACTACCTGGAAGTGCAGTACCCACAGGGACAAGGCCAAAGCTTTGCCATAGTACAGAAAATAATTTTTAAGCAGCCTGTTTGCTTTTTAAACATACAGTGTATATTATTTACTTGTAATATCTTTGATTGTTAGTGTTTGTTACACAGGAAGTGCTCTGCATCACATTTTCATATCATTAATATTTATTTTGTTCTTTCCCCAAAATGTATCTAGGCTTCTTGTCCTTTAACAAAACTGATAAATTACATATTCTGTGAAAACGATTGATATCTAAACAGCATAGTGTAGATTTCAAGTTCTTGAAATATTTATTGTGTTAAATACCACAATTTTACTGTTGGGTAAAAATCTGAAATACAAATTTATTCTAACCACTTTAATCCAGTAAATTTTGAACTTTTAGTATGAAATGAAACATCTTGTACATAAATGAACCAAATCATATATTCCAATTATCTGATTACTTGAGAATTTGCATAGAAATAAGAAATTATCGGAAATAATAAGATGTCCATTGGCTTTGTTGGACCGTAATGATAACAAGATTTGCTGTTACTCATTTAGTGAAAAATGAATCAAGGCTTTGTTTTATTCCTTTTGAAATGTGAATATGTCCTCTGGAAGGTTGTATTTGTTGCTTCTATTGTGGTTTTTGTTTGTTTGTTTGTTTTAAAGAAAAGAAATATTGTTTTTTATTATGTCCATTAATACTACATTTTTCAGCATTTAGTTCTGATGTGGATTCCTAGAAATATCCAAGCTGAAGCTTAGAACATATGGTAGCTGACCTTATTACAAATAATTAAATTATTACAAATTCCATATTATTTTAAGTGATAAATGTACAGTAAGGAGTTCCAACATGTTTACCATGGGATGAACATAGACCCTTTCTCCAGTATTTTAAATACTAAAATATCATTAAATTTGCTTCTTTAAGAATCCCTTGCAAACATTGTAAGCTAGCTCTGGCTGGTTAGTTGTTAGCTCTTGGGTGTATATTTTTTCATACTTATAAAATCAGATGCTGTTCTTGCTCATGCTGTATGGAAGATGGTTCATACTCGGGTATCTAAGAACATAACTGTGCTTTAAATAGTGGTAGCAACTACTGTAGTTAAGGCTGCATAATATAATACATTCTGAGCCTTTGTTTTCACTTGTTCATAACTTACTAAAATGTTCAACTACTGCACTTGCAGAAAAGAGTTTTCAAGGGGACAAATTTATTAAATCAAATGTAGCTAAGGCTCTATATTACTCATTAAGGACTGTGCATTCCAAGTTAACTTCTCCATTTTGAAGTCACTTTGCCCCAAAAAATGTGTCTAGAACTGTTGAAAACAGGGAAAGTATCTATTTCCTGTACCTAACGCAGGGAAAGTGTCTATTCCCTAACCTAATGGCTGAAGGGATTGTGCTAAAACTAAAAAAAAGGGGGTGGGAGTAATCTTTGGATAGAAACCAATCACAGAATGTTCCATTCAAAAAGTGAATATTCTGAAAATAGTTATGAATGCTTTAAACTGGGGAGTTATAAATGAAACCCTTTTGTAACCTTATTGGTAGCATTAACAACCAAATGCAATAATTTGAATGGTGCAGACATACTTACTGGGTTGGATACAAATCTAATTTGTACAGATTTCATTTAGAAATCACCTTTTTGCAATTATCACTTCATGCAGCATGACTGCACAATTCTCTGTCGTCCATGTTACAGATGGTTGCTAGTTAGTAACAGAATGTGTTTCGACTTATGTGATTTGATTATAATACATTCTCTGAACATATGGACTGTTTACTGTACTAGTTACCCTGTAGTTGGGGCTTATCTGCAGGCTCCTCTTGGCAAGGGGAAGGCTTACTTGCCTCCAGGGACTGTGTTGGCTGGCAGGTTGCTGTTCCGTCCCCTTCAAATAGGCAAACAATGAACTCCTGCCTCCTTGCCAGTCAGCACCTGACTGAGCCAGGCTCCCTTCTTTTCTCCCCCCTCCAAGCCTGGCATTGGCTGCAGGTATAGCGGGGTGGAGATAGCTGAACCCACAGGTTTTCTTTGACCCCTGCTGTGCGAGACAGAAGGTTCTCTGCTCGTTCACAGTTATCTTTTCCTGTGGATTTTCTTTTTATGCTGAGATTTGGAAAGAAGAGTTCACTTTTAAATTAACTGTCACGAGGGACACTGCAAAATGATGTGGAGAGTATTGACTGTCATTGAGTAAAAAACATAGGGCATGACGTGAGGGACCTTAGGTCCATAATCTGGGGTAAGAATTACTTTAATTTTTTAATTAGTTTAATTCAGTTGCTTTGCTTCCTTGCTTTTTATTTGTTTTGTTTTCAGAAATGTTAGGCCAGAAAACTCTGGAAACCCAGAAAAAGGATTTACAGGGCTGTTTGGAGATTCTATAGTAAATTCTATTACAGTAGTAGTGCAATTCAAATATTTTTGAAGATGTCAAATCATTATTTTTCATAGGTTAAAGAGGGCAGAAGGTCAGCCACACCATATTAAAGTCAAGGGCCAGATCCCCCAGGGTATTTAGAGGCCTGAGTCTCATTGATCCAATGGCAGTAAGGTGCCTAAAACCCTTTGAGGATCTGGGCCAAAGAACAGATAAAAGAACATATAAAAACCAGCCAGGACTAAATGAAATACCTGATAAATGCTAGCCAAGAACAAATTAGGATAATTAAGCTTACATACACAATGCACTAGCCAATGGGTGAAATTTTGAAAAGCTCTTAACTGCCTTCAGAATAGATGATATATTCACGTTCAATAGGAATTCTGCTCTAAATCAACCAAGCACTTTTGTCAATCCCACCCAACAACAAATACAAATTTGCCATGAAAACTGAATTGAGTAGACAGAGAAACATGAATAACAGCTGCAAAATTTTGAGAAGAAATATGTCAAGAAAGCAGCAGGAGTAAAAAACAAAAATAATTTTTGCAGAAGTACCTAGGCTGCAGTTCAGTCTCAAATATGTTATGCATATTTTCTAGCTCTCTTTTTAGACCTTGATGATTGAATAGGAAGTAGCCCATGATAAGTGATTTCGAAACCCCTCTTCCCCGATCAATGATCTAGCTACTAAGCTGGCTGGCCACTGAAGGCTCTATCACAATAACGTATTTATAAATCTTCACTTAACAATAACAAAGCAGTTTTACTTTCTCGTTATATATATATTTGAAATTATGCAAATTAGTAATGTGTAGTCCTACATTGTCACCAGTGTAGAATTATTTTAAAATGAATAGGAATAGTTGGCCAAATGTGCCATTTTATACCAGCAGAAGATTTGGCCCAGCATGTGAAGTTTCAAGGACTGCATACCGTGTATAAGAGCTGTATTCATTCGCAGGCTTTAACATAATCACATGGATCATTGGTCTTTTCCAATCTGGCAATTTCTGTGTGAACTTTCCTCTGAAAGTCTGTCTACAACAGGCCTGCACAACTCGGAATGCAGCAAGGGCCATATTACATGAAGGCCAGACTAACCAAACTGTCCGGAGAGGTTTTAGGTTATAGAGTGAGGTAGTCAGGCAAAAAAATGATTATTTGGTATTCCGACAAACAAGCAGTATGCAAAACAGCAGTAACAAAACTGTCTGTCTAGGTTACTATACAATGTCACCAGTACTGTGGTATCTGAGCTGAATATTATTTTTAAAAGAAAGATACTGTAAAATTAAATTAGACCTTTTATTACAGAGTACATAAGTACAGTAAAACCTCCATTTAACGGACTAATTCGGGCGAGGGGGTGTCCGTTAAATAAAAAAGTCCGTTATTTAATAATAATTAAAAAAGAGCTGTCGGAGCAGCAGCCCGCCCGCCCCAGGGTCGGGGCGGCAGCTCCTCAGCCCGCCCACTGCCGGGACCTGGGCAGCAGCTCCTCAGCCCGCCCACTGCCGGGACCTGGGCAGCAGCCGGGAGCCTTCAGCCAGCCCGCCCGGGTCCCGGCTCCCGGGACCTGCCAGCCAACCCGCCCGTTGTCTGGACCCGGGCGGCAGCCGGGAGCCGGCAGCCAGCCCGCCAGAAATGGATCAGGAATGCATCAGACTTGCTCAGAAATTTTGTCCGTTGCATCCGAAGTCCGTTAAATCGAGGTCCGTTAAATCGAGGGTTTACTGTATAGCAAAAATATATCCTGTCTCAAATGTATCCTTACAAGGAGCCTCCATTGCATTTACTCACCAAAATCTATGGTATCTACTTTTATTCTCTTTAAACATTTCAAACTATCAAGAAACTGAAATTCAGTCCCAAAATAGATAGCTCATGTAGGGTATCAATACCCTAGCTGGATAAGGCACTGCAGCTGCTATCTTTCTTGGATAAAGTATTTTTCTTCTTATACTGAGATTTTTTTGTTCAGTTCCATGTGGCAAGGGTGATATTTGGGAAGAAAAAGGATTTATAGGGGATTGAATGGTCCAAAGGACAGCTAATGGAGTACAGTCTTTCACTTCTTGCTCAGTAGTTCAGATCAGACTGAATGTCATCATGTGACAGATGTTGAATTTTATGTGAAATTTGTAGGTACTTAGTCAAGTTCTGACTGGACAGGTGTTTGCATCAGACTGTTAGTTTTAACTGAGCCTTTGTTAGCAGTCTCAATCAAGAGGATGAAAATTCAGTGGACATAGACTAAACTGTTCTCTCACCTGTGGAGTGTGGTCTCTTTCTTCATGTTGACTCTAGGGAATACTGGCCAGCCATGTGGAGAAGTAGCTATATAGAGAAAGGGCTGCAAGGTGGCCTTTCTAGTACCTTTCATATATGTTAAATCTGCTGAAGTGTGTAAAGAAATATTTTAACTCTTCTATAGAAAATATTGAATCAGTGTCTTTTTAAATGTTATCACAAATATTTTAATATGTGTTGCTAGCCTATTTACTTTATGAATGTCAACTTTTTAGGAAAGACTGTTTATTTTGCATTACTGTTGTTTAAAATCTGTATTTTCAAGTATGTTCTGGAAGTGTCCCTTCCTTATGTTATATGCATATATCAACATATTTGCTTTATATTGAACTAGCAAAAATACCCAGCGTTGCTCGGGTCCGTCAGAGGGGGGGAGGGGGGAGAGAGCTGAGCGAGTGTGGGGTCCGTTGGAGGGGGGGAGGGGAGAGAGAGCTGAGCGAGTGGGGGGCCATTGGAGGGGGGAGAGAGCTGAGCAAGTGGGGGGGGGCATTGGGGAGGGGAGTGAGATTTAAAAATTTTTCGATTCTTACCTGAGGGGGGAGAGAGCTGAGTGAGTGCAGGGTCCGTTGGAGGGGGGAAGGAGGGAGAGAGCTGAGCGAGTGGTGGGGCGTTGGGGGGAGGGGGAGAGAGCTAAGTGAGTGTGGGGTCCGTTGGAGGGGGGTATTATTACATCATAACTATGTCACAGAGAGCAGCAGGTGTTAACCTGCTGCCCAGCTGATGTGAATGGGCTTTAAAGAATTTCACCCCTGGGGGGCGTCAGAGGTGAGATTTGAAAAATTTTCGATTCTTATCCTGATTAGGACCCTAAAGCCTATCACTGTACCAAATTTCAAGTCTCTAGCTCAAACGGTGTGGAAGGAGTAAGGGAACGTACATGCACGCACGCACGCATACACCATTTGACTTTATATATATATATATATATATATATATATTCAGAATAAGACCCCAATATTAAATACTTTATTCGCTTTATTTATGCTACACATTTTCTTGTTTTGTGTCTTAATCCATAGGCTTCCAAGGAGAGTAATGTTTAAAATTATTTTGATGTCTTTAAATTACCTATATCTTAGATAATCCACTCTTCTATCAAGAATAAAGATTTTTAAATAGTTTTTAAAAATAAAGGAATAAAATCAGTAAGCACAAACAATGTTTTTTTCATACTGAAATATGATTTTATCAGAAAAAAAACAAAATATAGGCCACGTTTTGATTTCAGATTTGTATACAAGTCTCCTGGGAGCCACATGTGAATGCTAAAAATATTCAAAAGCGGAGCTGGACCATTATTTTGTCACCAGGAATTGTTTGACACCCAATGGCACAAAGGGACCTGTTACACCCCTGCACTATTGTGAGCTGCTGTGCCGGGGGATCATTCACCCTCTGGGAGAGGACAGGTGTTGCCTACACCGCTGCCTTCCATAGGAATCCTGCTGGTGGAGGCTGCTTAAAGGATGTGGTCAATTAATGCATGCCCTGGCAATGCCATAAGAAAATAAGAATGGCCATACTTGGTCAGACCAAAGGTCCAGCCAGCCAGTCCACCCCTGAATGAACGAACCTAACAGGTAATGATCAAGTGATCTCTCTCCTGCCATCCATCACCCCCTCTGACAAACAGATACTAGGGACACCATTTCTTACCCATCCTGGCTAATAGACATTAATGCCCTTTATGTGGCTCAGACTGACCATTTAGAGTACGGTGCCATCCACTTCCGGAATCTCTGGATAGATTTTTCCACTGTTCTGTTGCATGGTGTGCACTTCTTCTTAGCGTATGTGCAATGTGCCTGCGATAGCACTTGAGCAGGATTCATCACCATATTTGGTCTGCTGCTCTAATAGAACCTATAGCAGATTCTAGAATTAATCCAGTCCCCATAATGTACTGATTTGGTTAAAATATTCTTCATATGTCCATGAAAAGGGGGAAAAGATTAATTGTAATTGAATTAACATTGTGGAAAACAACACAGGATCAGAGAGAAACACAGGAAGCCTGAAAGAGCAGCTCAAAGCATGGTATCTGACCTTGGAAGAAACGTGGGCAGAGGTTTTTGTTTCAGAGTGCAGTCTGAAAAAAAGTGGTCTGAGCAAAAGAATTGTTCTCTGCTACTTGATTCCTTTTGTAGTCAGACACAGAGGACTTTGCACACTCCTTGTAAATAAACAAGATTCCATCAAAGAAATATCTATCACCAACTTCTACTTCTAAGTGGAATATCACCAGGGCTCCAAACTTTTACTAGCTGCTTGGGTCAAAAAGGAGCAATGATATATTTAAAAATTAATCATAATTTAATGAATGAAAGTCCTAAACTGAATGTTTCTTAGTTTGCCAAGTGTTCTATAAGGCATAAATAGGTTTTCTTGTTTTGTTCAAATTTATATTTGTAAATTGTGCTGCTTAATGTTAACCAAGCTGTTTGACCCTCTATTGCAGGGGTGGGCAAACTTTTTGGCCCGAGGGCCACATGGGGGGGGGGGGGGTTCAAAATTGTGTGAAGGGCCAAAGGCCCCACCTCCTATCTGACCCCCACCCACTTCCCGTCCCTGGACTGCCCCCCTCAGAACCCCTGACCCATCCAACCCTCCCCTTCCTTGTCCCCTGATCGCCCTCCTCTGGAGACCCCCCACTCTAACTGCCCCCCCAGAACCCCATCCCCTATCTAGCCCCCTTGTTCTGTTCCCTGACTGCCCCCTCTCGAGACCCCCCAACCTATCCTAACCACCCCCCACCTAAACGTGCCCCACCTACGCTAACCACCCCTACCCGCTTACCTGCTGAGCCGGGCGCTGGCCCCGCGGTTCGCAGAGCTCCGCTGTGTCCCCTGGCTGGGAGCGCGGGGCCCCACGGTCTGCCGGGCCCCCTCCCTGGTTCCAGAGTACGGGCTCTGCGGCTTGCCGCGGTCAGCCCAGCACCCCGGGCCTGGAGGGCGGGGCACGGTGCTCGCCGAGGGCCCGCTGTCCCGGGCTCCAGCCGGCTGCGGGACCCCTCTCCCGGGCGGCGCGCCCGGCCAGCCGCGGAAACCCGGGCGGCACGATGGGCCCGCTCCCAGGACAGCATTCCCGGCCGGCCGCGGGTCTCCTGTCCCCGTCGGCTCGCCAGCCCCGCTCTCCGGGCGGCGTACCCGGCCAGCAGGTGGACCCGCTCTCCGGGGCGCTCTCAGAGCACCCCACCGAGGAGTGCAGGACCACTGGTCCCACTCCCCCGGCAGGAGCTCGCGGGCCGGATAAAAACAGCTCAGGCCGTAGTTTGCCCACTCCTTCTCTACTGAATGTTTCTAAAACATACATTCATATTATTTTTTTGCCACATAGTCAAAGAAAGAGAGATGTATATTATTACTTGCAGATAAATTATTGTTTGCTCACTTTTCCTGAAATAGGTTATAGTGTTAAAGATAATGGTCATGATTTTATCCATCATCAAGAGAATCTAAAGTTTATCGTCAATGTGATCGATCTCTCTCTCTCTCTATCTATCTAATGTGATTAAAAGTAAGGAGGTTTGTTTCTGATTTGTTTTAAGGTTTAATAATGTCTAATTAAAGTAATTCATAGGTTAAGACTAACATAATTCCTGCCACAAAAGCACCATATTAATTGTTCCTTCTGTTTAACACATAATAGACTGCATCATGATTCAGCTCCACAACATGTGTTTAAGAAGAACTTTCTTGTTTTCATAACAAACTTTTGGTGTAATACAATATCTCTGAATTCTGAAAGTGTTTTGTTCGACATACTGTTGTTCTTGGAAAATTATATTCAGTGCTTATCACTTCAGTACTGAAGTGACAGAAGGAAATCTGATTTTATATGTGGCATAAATGAAGCTTCCTCTTTAGTTAAGTATGTGGATTTTGTTTTGCTTTGTCACCATCCCTTGGTTAGAATAGTTCTTAGACACTTTGAAGGTAATATGATTATTTTTGCTTGTACTCTACATTCTAAAAAAATTAGGTCAGTTGAGCCTTGCAGGAATAGAGGGTTGGCTTCTCAGGTGCACAGCCAGGATATATTTTGCTTTATTTTACAGGCTTCCTAATCTTATACTGTACTGTTTTTCTGTGATGACTAATATAAATGGGTGTTTTTGTCAAGTCCAGATTATGACATTCTGAGCCCCTATACTAGGTCAAGTGTAAGAGGCCCCATACCATAAAAAATTAATTTATCATTTTAACAGAAAGGACATTGAATATATAAACATGAAAGCTTTATATTTGTATGTTTATAAAGGTGAAGTTGTAAAAATAGAATAATAATCTAACTAAAACACATCTTGCAATGTGCCTATTTCCATTACAGAATAGTTTCAACATATTTTTTGTCTGATTTCTTAATTAGTAGATATGAAAACTGTATATCTACAACAACACAAAGCAGTTACAGTTACACAGACGAGCTTACTTAATGGAAGCAGTACAACTTGCAGTATGTCTGTTCGCACATCACATTAATTTTAACACAGCATTTTAAAATATTTTCTTTCATGAGTTTTGGAGCGCAAAGTCATTGATGATGTCCTGAAATGATAAGTTGCGGAGTTTGTCACTTACGATGCACAGAGTGCTTAGGGCAAATAGTTTACTTGCAGCCTTTTCTAGACAGACATCTCTCGTTGTGTGTGGTTTTTCTATCTTCTGTCTCCCCCAGGACCACTAATTAATCTTCAGTAAACACCTCATACACACAGAGTGACAACAAGCTAGATGTGTGGAAGAGAAAAAAAAATTCACCAGAAAAAAGACTGGTAATCTCTAGACAGGCATTAAGAAACGGAGAGAAATTAGCCTATATTCAAGAAAATATAATGAATATTGTAGGCTTTAATAACCTGTAAATCCATATAAGCACATAGTTTGAAATAACTTGCTCACCAAGTACTCAGAATATTTTGATATATATGTATAACTTCCTTCACTGCTCCCCAAACCTGCTATTTATCCTTTCGTTAGCACTCTCTGATATTTACTTTGAAGATTCCTGAGACCGATGGAGGGAAGCCATCACAAATTTATTCTCAAGATCCACTTGACCCAAGTCCATAAACTGATAACCTGAAAACTCAATCATGTGAAGCATGTATAGTGCATGAAGCAGAAAGGAGCATGCACACTAAGGGTATGTCTTCACTACCCACCAGATCGGCGGGTAGCAAGCGATCTTTTAGCAATCGATTTCTCGCGTCTCATTAAGACATGAGAAATCGATCGCCTGCGGCGCCCCTGTCAACTCCGTAACTCCAGTTTGCCGCAAGGCACAAGCTGGAGTCAACGGGGGAGCGCGTTGCCGATTGCTGCCACCGTGAAGACGGCAGGTAAGTCGGCTTAAGATACGCCGACTTCAGCTATGTTATTCACGTAGCTGAAGTTGCGTATCTTCAGTCGATCCCCCCCACTAGTGAAGACCAGCCCTTGTATACACAATCGTATGTATGTATAGTTCAGAAGAACTAAGCCACTCTGAACACGCCCGATCCCATCTGATCTCGGAAGCTAAGCAGGGTCGGGCCTGGCTAGTACTTGGATGGGAGACCTCCGGGGAATACCAGGTGCTGTAGGCTTAACATGGGCGTGGGGCTAGCAACTCCACCCTGTAAGGGAACCAGTTGCTATTGAAACACCAACACCAGTTGGTGGCCCGGGGTGACGGGCAACGAGAGAGAGAGTTCAGAAGAAGAAAGAACACACTAATATTGAAGAAAAACAGGAGCAAAGGCACTATATGACTGAGTATGTGGACCATAAACAAAATATGGCTGGCTATTACCACCCAAGGGGGATGCTATACATGACATCACTCCTAGGATGAGTCCCATACAAGTATGAGCTTGCCAGGATTGCTTCATGATACTGACATCTCCGACCTCACATTTTCCCTAACTTTATGGGCAGTGAGATTATTTATTTAAATAAGTTATGAAGGCACAGTCAGAATTTTACCAGTAGTAGTTGCTCAACAAAACACTGCCTTAGGAGCCTGATGGCAGACTTACTCACAGAAATACTAATTTTACTTGTGGAATTATCATTTTTTTTCTCAGACCTGGCCTTCCTCCTACCAATAATGAACAATTAGTGAAGGGCAAGGTTAGGGTCAGGGTATTTGGGTAGCCAAATGTGTATATTTTTGTCATATATGAATGAAAATGTCTATTTAGAGAGAGGTTTAAGAATCTTCTTTGCCCCATATCTCCTTTATCAACCTATTTTGATAACATTTGAAATGGAGTCAATTTTCCCCTTTCTAGGGGCCCCTCGTATTGTGAGGCCCTAAACTGTATCTTAGTTATTTTATGACTTAATCTGGCCATGGTTCTTCTGTATGGCCAATCAGATGTTTATTATTGATCAGATCAATCATCATTTTTGTAGCCAGCTCTCAGTTAAGATTTTCTGTATTCAGTGTGATAAATGTTCTAATTGTGGTTTAAAAGTCTAGTAATCCTTTGCTTTCTTGGTGATACTATATATACAATTATTTTTAAATAGTTTAAAATTTAATTTGGCACTATTTAAAAATATAATTATGGGTTGTGTGGCAGGGTGGGCCTGACTCAGCCTGCCGCCCCTTTAAGAGGGAGAAAAGCCCTCTGCAAACCTCCCTTGCAGAAAGCCTAATCAGCCACCTGGGCTCCAGAGCAATCAGCCTGGATGGGTTGCACCTGGCAGCCTCCCTCAGGGGGATAAAAGCCTGCCAGGCAGGAAGCCCAGGGTGGTGGTGGTGGTGGAATGGTAGTCTGGAGTGAGAGACGGAGCTGTAAGCTGTAGAACTGTAAACTGTAGAGCTGTGTTTAGAGCTGAACTGTATAGAGTTGATAGAGCTGTAAGCTGTAGAGCTGTGTTTAGAGCTGAACTATATAGAGTTGATAAAGCTGCAAGCTGAAGGACTGAACTGTATAAAGCTGTATATATTGGTGGTGGGGCCTGCACTGTGGAATAAAGAGCACTGTTTGGAGCAAAAGAAGGGTTTCCTGCCTGTTCCTGAGAAGGGGTGAGAGAGCGGTCTGTCACAGTTGATTAGGACAGTTTATTACAGTTGGAGGAATTAAACACCTGGTGTAAGTGAGAAAATGTTCATTTTACTAAATGTTTCTGTAAAACTAGTGGGAGAATACTCCCTTTCATTAGTCTCTGTTATTATTTTAAAAATTAAATTAACATTTCATTTGTATACCACTTATAACACCATATCCTGTGATGTTTATTATATAAACCAATGTTCTGAACCTTACCAAGGTGCTTTCTTAAATGAATACTGTTGGTATTAAGGTTGGGATATATGTTCATGTGCCAGGTGTTCAGATCTGGAGTAATATCTGAATTCAGCTACAATTACCATAAAAAAAGCAGTGTGAGAATTTAGAAGAGAAAATTAAAGCTCACACAAAATCTTGATAGAAACAGCTCTGTGGTTTTCTCCATTAGTCTGTCTTTAATTTGGGTTGTTTTGATTGGGGAGACTTCGATATTAAGACTAAAAATAAATTATAGACAATAAGAAATCATTTTATGGGGTACCCAGTGTGTGCAAGTGGAAAAGTTTTACCTTTAATCTTAACCTGTAGGTCCATGTAAAATTAATCTATTCTGTGATATTATCTATTTTGTGGTATGCTTCTATCTTTAATACATACCCACTTCGTTACCTGCAGACAAACTTACTGATTTTTGTAAATCTCATATTATTTTATCCATCTTATTGAGAATAAACTACAATGATGCTGAAACAGTTCTCAGTGCTCACTTGGTGCAGGGTGCTTACATTTTTCCCAGAAATAAATAAAGAACAAATGAAATTAATTTCATTTTTTGAGTAATTTCCTTGTTAAAAAAATAATGTGCGCTGCATTTAGGAGGATTGTTTTGATGTCCTACTTTTCACTTCCAACTAAGGTGCATAATTATTTTTTGGATTATATTGGTAGATATTTTTACTTATGCAGAGAATAATTTACTTTAGAAAATCCTTCCATACTCAAACACTTCTTTAATCTATGCAAAGAACAGAAAAACCCTGGAAAAAAATAAAAAATCAACAACGTGGAGATTTTCAAGTGTCTAAAGGCTTTAGAAGAACAAATCCGAAAAAAGTAAGGACAAGAAGAAAATAGTCAGTTTTGGAAAAAATAATCTTCATTTGAATGGCTGTTTTCTGATTAATAGTTTTATTTGTATACTTATTATACATAGCCTCACAGATGTGCTTTGTTCTTTGTAGCAAACAGACTAAGCCATATTAATGGCATTTCTTGCCTGGAAAAGCGTACAATGTCTAGAAATATGTTTGTGAAAGATTATAATTCAGAGAGGCTTCCTCATAAGGAATAGTATGATGAATACAGGAATTTGGAGAGAAGCCCTGGAAGCAGAGGGTTTGAGAGCACAGTTTATCTGTGTACAGCAGTTCATTACTGCAGCTTGCTTGTTTTTATTCCTTTCTCATTCACTGGTTTGTTTACTGAACCCAAAGATCATTACTACGTAGTGTCGGAAGTGCTGAATGAGAGAGCATCTGCAGTAATGCTGAGGTTACTTCCTGTGCTTGAAACTAAAAACATAGGAAAAGGGAGCATGTGGAGCAGCAAGCAAAGACCAAAGGCTTCGTTATGTATTTTATGATCATGATAGTAATTTGGCAAGCATAAGAAGGAAAGAAAGCCAAACATGAAGTGTTGCAAACTCCATCCAGTCTGCAATTGTCAAAGTTGCATAGAAAAATGCTGACAGATTTAAACTGTATTTATTTAGCAACCATAGGGGCAGAGGAGAAAAATGATCATGTTATCATCAATCTTCTTGCAAATTTTGGGGGCATAAACATTGGCTATTTATAACAACTCTAAGTTTGAAGAAGGTTAAAGATTAAAGTAAAGTAAAATACTGATCAAATTTGAGGAACATTGCATGCCAAAAAGGATTGAGACCTTTCAGAGACACCAATTTTTTTTACATACATTCAAAAAATCTCATAGCATAGAGTAATGTCATAGAATTAAGAAGACTAGGTAAAACAGGTGACTTCGGTGAGTGACAGAATCTCTGGTCAGAGATAGAATCATTTGTGTCATTAAAGGCATTATGTTGACAGAGCCCGCAACATGAAACTTTAGAAAGGCTCTCCAGATAAGCAGGGCAGCAGAAACTGTGAAAGCACAAGCCAAAGAACTGAATTCACTGGAAGTGGTACAGTACTAAATAAAAAAAGAATATAACCAGAAAAGGTCAAATCAAAAAGTGGAACCAAGCATGATGAAAACCATCACCAGAAGAGTTGACTGGGTACAGATGGTTATATGTAAAATGTAGATCTCCGCAAAACCCCAAACAAATGTTTTGCCTTTGAGAAGACTCTCTCAAATGTGTGTGTGGGGGGGGAGGGGTTGGGGGGGGGGAATCATTTTGCAAAATACTGCATTTCCCAAATGCCAGAAAGGTCAAGGGCATACAATGAAGACAACCTGTTGAGGAGTTTTATTTAGACATGTTGGGATCAAGTAAAGCTGTTGAGAGGGAGTTGGAACTGCTGATGAAAGTGAACAAAACAATTATTCTATTCAAACCAGACACAGGTGCTCAGGTTAATATTCTGTCTGAAAAAGATTACGAGAGACTGAAGGTAAGACCACAACTGAGACCAAAAAACACTTCAACCTGCCTGGACACACAATTACAGATTTAAAAGTCACCATACTGCAGCAAAAAAACTTCAAGTCCAGACTGCAAAGGGAAACTGCAGAGCTACAATTCATTTGCAAATTTAACACAAACAATCTAGGACTGAACAAAGACCTACAATGGCTTGCTAATTACAAAAATAGCTTCTCCTCTCTCCATGTTCACACCTCCCATTCAACTGCTAGAAGAATAACCCACCCTCCCTGATTGGAGATAACAAGCTGGTTCAGCCTAATTGGACTAACCTTGTTACCTCCCACCTGGTTCTTGCCTACTTTTCTATACCTGCCTCTGGACACTTCCACTGCTTGCATCCGACGAAGTGGGTATTAGCCCACGAAAGCTTATGCTTCAAAACTTTATAGTTAGTCTTTAAGGTGCCACAGGACTTTGTTACCTAAAAGTAACTTGTTATTCTGGAATACATATACCAGTGAAAGGGAGGTGTGCTTCTAGTATGAAATGTAAAAACACCACCCTGTTCATTTTAGAACCAAGAGAGGTGACACCAGTTTTAAGTCTGCCCACCTGTAAAAAAACTCACTCTGGTAATATGGGTGCTCTTGCTACAATATCAGACTGAATCTGGTGATGAGGCACCCATTTGGGAATATCATGATCTGTTTCAAGGGTTGGGTTGCTTGCAGGATTAATATATAATCCAGATAAACAAGCAGGTAGCTCCAGTTATCCATCTGTGTAGAAAAGTGCCATTTGCACTGTGATAAACTCAAGGCTGGGCTCACAAAGATGGAAGTAATACAAACAATGGAGTAGCCAATGGAATGGGTCAGCTCCCCAATCATTGTTGAGAAAAATAAGTCAGCTATGCATATCTTTGATTTGAGAGACCTCAATTATGCTATACAAAGAGAACATTTCAAACTGCCAATCAAGAAAGAGATTATGTCTCTGTCAGTTTGTAAGTGCTCAATATTTCAGTAAATTGGATGCTTCCTCAGGATTTTGGCAATGAAAATTAACTGAAGAAAGGTCAAAACTATGCATGCTTACTATCCCATTTGGAAGATACAAATTGTTATGCCAACCCTTCTGCACAGTTTCAGCACCAGAATTGTATCACAATATAGTAGCTATGCTTTTGCCATCATCTGAAATTCTGCACTTTAATTAAAACTATCCCTGAGTTTTGACTTTTTCCATTGTGAATATAGAATCATAACACTGTAAACTGATGTGTAAACACTAGAATGACAGTAACCTCCAGAGCTGCCTCTGGTGGGGAGAAAGGGCTGGGACCTCTGTAGAATAATTTTAAAAAGGGGCCCCTTTCAGTGAGGGATGCGGTCTGGGTTGGGAGATGTGTTCTCCCACCCTGGATCCATGTTGCCTAGGACTGGGGCAGTGGCCTGACTTCCCTATTGGCGTGTGGCTCTATGTCAGAGCTGTCAGCCAGGACTCCACACTTTGGGCATATGGATACTTTTAAATTTTAGTAACCTCACTATAATTCAGAATGGGAGGAAGCCGCTCCACTTCTCCCAGAATTTAAGGGGATGCTGTATATACACACACCTTCCTCAATATCATCCTCCTGTGCCTGTGTATAACACACTGGGGTTTTAAGGAAAAGCGCCATATATCATGAGAATTAGCAATATTGATTACCCGAATGAAAATGTTAAAGGCCAAGGTAAAGTATAAAGCACACAGCTGTGATAAGACACCTAGAGATGTACAAATATTTTTCATATATTCTTTACAAATTTTGTCCTGAATGTAAAAATACATTTTATTTGAAAAAAATGCTTTAATTCCTATTTTTTTAGTAATTATATAATCTATATCTATAACATAGTCATCCTCACATGCTACTACTGAAATAATTCTATTGCAGTTAAATTTAAACTTTACAGTGCCGACATATGCATAAAGTAAATTTAACAAAATGTATATAAGAATTGAATGTGTTTTAATCTTTGCTTAGGGTAAGAGGAGATCAAAGGCAGTTATACATTTTGTTTTAAATATTTTTCCTAACAAGACTTACAATACATTTGATGTTGCTACATTAAATTATAGTATCCTTTTGAAAATCCAGGCTCCATGCTGAACACAAAGCGTTTACATATAAGTTTAGAAGAATAGTGAGTATGTCTTTCCCCTCAGCTGTATTTCCCTGTGCCTGTATTCTCCCCTTTTATAGCCATGCAATTTGATGAAGACAAGAGGGTTTCATGGGGGAGCTGAGGGATAGAATTTAGTCCCATAAATCTGGTTTCTTGAGCTGAGAATTTTTTGTTTATAACAAAGAGTTAATATTGTATGTTTACGTAGCTGAGATGTTGCTATCTTATTTCTTGTTTTTCTGTGAACTTGTCATTTGAGATATAAACTTATTTCTTGCTTCTACATTAGGAAGTCTGGGTTTTATGTACAATCATGCAAACACTGAGGACTATCTGTAGTAAATGTTACTCAGATGCTACTCCTGGTGTTTAGTTTGTATTATTCCAGATTCTGTTTGCCTCATTGTATCCTAAAGTATAGGATTAGATATTGTGGGAGTTTTTTTTCTTTTTCTTTTCCTGTATTAGTGTTATAGTATTATACATACCACTGCTTTCTTTAGTGTTCATTTGACAAACTTCACTCTTTTATTCCTGTTTTATAGTGCATCAGATCTAAAACCGGGTCAAGAAATCCAATTTTCCCAATTGTACTTTTATTAAAAGGAAACTTCATTTTTCTCAGTGAGATAGGTGTTATCTGAATGCATTTTAATGCTTTTCTTATAAGATGCCATCTCCTTCTGTGGAACTTGATATTTTTGTAGTTCTTTTCATATATCCTCACTTACCAATGACCAAATCTGAAACTTAGTCACAGGGTAGCTTGTCCTTATCAGTAGATTGGGCCATCCTCCCATGTGTCAGATCAAGTGAACATAGGGTGAACAGACAGCAAGTGTGAAAAATCAGGACAGGGTTGAGGGGTAATAGGAGCCTATATAAGAAAAAGACCCAAAAATCAGGACTGTCCCTATAAAATCAGGACGTCTGGTCACCCTAAGTGAACACAATCCAGCCAATTAAAAGGGATGGCGCCATGCCTAGGCCTATAAAGGGCTGCAGGAAACCAGGCAAAAGTGGGGAGTGTCTGGGCTGGGCCATGCCATGCCATGCAGGAGTAGAGCTAACTCCTGTGGAGAGTCCCTGGAGCAAGGGGTCAGGTGCTCAGGGAGGCAATCTTGGGGGCTACTGCTTCAGGAAAGGGAGTGGAGCTGACTAGAACTAGGAAGCTGTGGGAAACTGAAGAATAAACATGCTTCAAAGAGGTTAGGCATGGCAACACATACTTAGCCAATAGCTGCGGGTGGGAAAGAGATGCACTGCTCCTGGCGATAGACATGTTACTTTATAACCTGTTGACCAGATGAAAGAAACAGTAAAATGTAGTGAAGCAGAAAGCTGACTGTGAAATGCAATATAATGCAAATAATTGTTTAGCTGTGGTTTCAGACTGAATTTTTTTTAATATTGCAGTTGCATGAATCCCACACTAAAAGTGTGGAATAGTTAGAGCCATTGTCCAGTGGTAAGATTCAGAAAAAGACCAATACATGGCCGGCCCACTTGTCTTGCATCCCAATCTCTCAGTTAACTGTGGGACTGAGAGGGAGACTGAAGGACCATGGAGCACCACAAGCCTTAGAGATGATTAAGGCTGCCTGACTCTTCCCGTTATAAGACCCTGTTTTGAGTTTCATAGAACTTTACTATTTTTTAACCATTCAGGATGAAATTTTCCATGCTGGATGTACGCATTTGGCGTAATTAAAAATAAAAATGGTGCAACCATTAATAACAAGGATAGGAGAAAAGATCGTATTGTGCCCAAGCTTAAAAAATTCTGTTGACTTTTTTTTTTTAAAAAAATATCTCTAGTGTACTTGTGTTTTAGAAAATACATTTTGAGATTTGGCCTTTGAATCAGGGATTTGTCTTTTACCATCCCCAGGAAAATCACCCAAATTTGGTCACATTATAAGCCCTTAAGGTCACAATTTTCATACTCAATCGAGACTTGTTAGGGCTTTGGAGGAATTGTTAGTTTCCTTGGAAGAAATGAACAATTTTGTTTTCTGTTTGAGTAGAAAAATATCAAATAGCTGTATCTTCAGAGAGCACCTTCAATTTTGTGCATTGAATGAGGTGGATTTCCTCTGGAAAAAAAGAATATAGGTTCATGTAATTAAAGACTGCATGTTAATCCCTGGGCACAAGGGATCCAAATTAAGATTGCACTGGCAATCTTAATTGTGGCATTTCCTAACTTGAAAGCTTGATTTTTGCAACTTAATACTTTTATTTTAATGGGGGGGGGGGGTTGGAGGGTGGTTTGAGGGTGGTGTGCAATAGTATTTAGGTTTAGCAAAATACAACCATTACTATCATACAAGGAAGAAAAGATACCTGGACAGCTACCTGTAGTTTCTTTCTTAAGATGTGCTTTCCATAAGCTTCAATATTCTGTTTGAATATTTTATCAAATATTTTTGCACGATATGTTTCACTAATATGCCAATAAGAATGTAAAACTTTTATGACTAATTGATTTAACAGGCATATATACACACATGCATTCAGCTTCAAATTCCTTATTCTGTCATTTAGATAGAAGTGAAACACAACTAGATTATCCACTTAATTACAAAATAAAACCTGCCAGCACTGTTTGCCCAAAAATGTACTTCGAGGGCTTGAATCTATCCTCATGAGTTTCTCAAATTACCCATGAAATTAATGAATAGAAAACGTTTAATGTGCAATGATTGCCAAGTCATTACATTCAGGTAAACAACTAAAATGTCCGATAAAGAAGTAACACTCTAAATTTATGTGTGTGTGTGTATGTATAGGTGTGTGTGTATATATATATAATACATATATTTGTTCTTGAACAATGCTCCATGATGACTTCAGTGTAATTTCCAGCACTTGTTATGATATCAACAGATCCACAAAAAGGAGTAAATAGTTTAAGTGAAGTTAGTGCTCCTCTGGAACAGAAATGTGTGGACAGGTCTTGATTAAGACACAGGCACTCTGTCTAGCTAATTTCTCAGCTCCTGACATCTTGTGATTACATCAGAATCTTAGCTTTATTATTTTTTAAAAGTATGTTTCTAGCCCTTAGAGTTGAGAAGAAAATCTGGAAAATGTGAACAGAGTGTAACCAAAGCAACAATATCTGCCTGAGTCTGCTGGCAGCCTAAAACAATCATTCTGAAAGGTGTAAACTGCCCCATGTAACTCTAATGAGCTGTTAATGCCAAGATCCAGCACTCTGGGGTGCCCTACCAGTTGATTTTGTATATTGCAGGAGGAGAGTGAAATGAGCCAAACACACCTAACACATCCAACACACAGCTGGTGAGGCACATACCTCACCAGCTGAGGTTGAAATACTGAGGAACCACCCTGTTTTGACCACTATCTCAAAGGATGAGGGATGTGGCATGCTGCTCCCTAAGGGAAGGAACCCCTGCCACTAGTCTTGGGGAGGGAATAAAGGGGCCACATGCTGATGTCCTTGGCCATCTCCATTTCAAAGGCAGGGGAGACTCATAGTGAATGGTTATGGTTGCAGGGGTGGAGCCATAGAGGTCCTTGTGGTGTGTAGTGACTAGGGAACCAGATTGGTTTAAACCAGTCCTGACTGCTGGATCCCCATTTGGCAGTCGAAGTGTAAGGTTAGGAATTTTAAAAATACACAAATATACACTGAACTTTCCTCACCTGAAAGCTTCTCTCTCTCGCCCCAGAAGTTTAGTTCAATGAAAGATATTTCCTCACTCACCTTGTCTCTCTAATATCCTGGAACCAACATGGCTACAACAACACTGCATACAAGATTGGGAATATAGCATACAGAGCATGTCTCCTTGGTTTTGGAACTATCCGCTTTTCATGCTAGCATAGCTCCTTTCTGTAACAGCCAGCAGGGGTTGAATAAGACCTGTAGAGATACAGAATGTGAAGTAATCCTTGCTCTACTAAGTAGCCATGTGAAATTGGTGAGAAAGCAGCTTGCTCCTGAGAATGTGCAAATGACAGTATTCTGTGTCCCAGTACACGTATCAAATCCATAGAGGATTTTCAGAAAGGTTAGAATAATAATCAATTCATGCCACTTAACTTGCAGTAAAAATAATAAACAATGTATCTAGAATTAAAATGTTAGTGATTTACTTACTCAAGGCTGAAATTGGGCTGTGCTTTTGCATCTGTTTAATCTCAGTTCTCTGGTACATACCTCCTCAGATATTATAATCATTAAACGGTGCCCATCTCTTGCACTTAAAACATGGTTTGTCCAATTGCCAGGATTTTCCAAGGAAATCCTCATTCATAGATTCACAAGTAGCTCATAGTAAGTAAACTGATCTCTAAGGACAAAAGAGAAATGAAAGGAATATCCCATATTTTGTTTTCATCTTCTGTTTTTATGACACTTGGTGGTTTGTGGGTGTTGAGGAAAAGATTTTGTAAAGAAATATTTTATTCTGCATATGCTTTATAATGTTGGGATTATTAGTGATATAATATAATCTCTATATATCTATATCTATAAAAACCTTAGTTCCTCCACAGCACCAGCAAACAATGTGTACCTAATGGGTTCTATGCACTCAACAGTTTTACTTGGCTTTTTATTAGATCTAGAAATAGAAATCAAATTGGGAATATTCTTGCTGGCATTTGTAAAAATGTTGGCAAGAATGCAGAGTTTCAGTTGCTTAAATTTAGTGATCATGCTGCTGCCTCCAGTTGTGAATTACATTCATAAGGACCTCAGGAGATTGTTATTCTCAAATGGTGCCTGCTAGAAGTTACTGCTAAGGGTAAATTCTCATACTTGAAACTGTCCAGTTAACTTATCATGAAGTAGGAGCATGTTGCAGACCAGTGTGTGGTTGTCTGTTTTGACTATGTTCTTTAATATATTATGACAGTCAGATAGATAATTCAAAGCAGTTAGCTCTTGATGTATGTCCTTAGTTGTTTGGGTTAGATCCGTCATTCCTTGTGCACTTCAAAGTCCTATTGACCTGACCAAAAAATACTAAAAGCAAGGAAGGATTTAACTTTTTATTTTAACTCTGTTGTATCAACCAAAGAACTTTAGGCCCTGTCCTGCAACTCTTGCCCATGAAGTATTTCATACTCTTGTGAGTAAATCTGTTGAAATTAATGGACCTGCACTGCTTATTTGGGTAAGGAATACCTTTTTCAAGTTTGATTACTGTGTTAGTAATGATGTGAGTAGTTCTTATTCAGATGAATAAAACGTTGCAGGATGAGGCCACTAATGAGTTTTTTATTTCTGTTGAAATTCTCCCTGTCTTTGGATTATATTCATGTTTAATTTATCACAATCTGATCAATTCATGAGAAGCTCTGTAAATCTTCTATCTGTAAAAATAGTGTATCTTAATTAGCGTGTTGTTCAGTTACTTTCCCATTCTTTCACTCAGACCCTTAAAACCTGATCCATCAACAGAAAAATAGATGTAGCCTCATGGGACATTCACAGCCTTGAAGATCACAGTAAATTAAAAAAGAGGGTCTTTTTATTTGCGTCTGCTTATTTGACCCTGTAAAGTTCACATTTCCCAGGTCGTCTCTGGAGCCATGAGATGGTAAAAATAATTTTTGCTTAAGTGAAAAGTGAGTCTTACTTAATCACATATCTCTAGGAGCCAGAGCTTTAAGAAAAACCTCAAATATTTTCAGACTTGTGATAAAATAGAGTTGGCAATAACGTAAAGATGACTTGCAACGTGCAAATGAAAATCATGTTCTGTTCAGCCCAGAAATATGTCCAAAATGTCCCCAGTAACCTGGTGTTCAGAAAATAAATTTAATTTTCAACTAATTTTCAAGTAATAAGTCATAAATCCAGTGTCTCTACTTAGTCCATGATTTTGGTGTCTAACAGAATAACGAATTTAAGATCCCAGGCTTGTCTTTTGAAAGCGTTGTGGTAGCTATCCATCCTCATCCTCAAAGGAAACCTGCACAATACTTTCAAAAGATGAGCCTGTGAGCTTATTTTAACAAACCTACTAACCTCCTCTTTCTGTCCTATGACTGCTGAGCAGTTAACAGGTTAATCTACCTTGAATGGTTCCTTGCAATATGTGCTAACTACTTATGCTAAACAACCTATTTCACCTTGAATTTTACTGTGATGCTGAGAGTTCCTTTGGGGCCATGTCTACACTCCAAAGTCATATCAACCTTAGCGTACATTGGCATAGTATCCCAGTTTAAAAAAACCTGTCTCTTGTTGTATTGTAATGACAATTAACTAGATTTTGACACATCTCAGTGATATGAACAAGGTGAGAGTTTGAGTTCACACTTCCAATGCTGTTATTGTTTAGTTTGGAGACACTTTTACAAGTTTAAAAAGGTTGCATTGTATCCTGTAAATTTAAACACTGCTCTCATGTATGCACCAGACTGCCTATAATTAACAGACGCTGCTACTACCCTGAAAGTACTAAAAAAAAGATGTACACAGTCATGAAAAAGCTGTATGTTTAAAAACAGCAAAGTATGCTGACTGATTAGTTGTAATGGCCTCCTTCCACACGAAGTATGTACACATTATGTATTATGCATACTTACTGTAACATTAGTTATCTATATATATTCCTTTGATGCTATAAATTTACATTTATTGGTGCTTATTATTCACCTAAAATATGTCTAGAAATCCTCAAGAAAGCCAAAAATTTTACTATGATTCCACATTGTGGAATTGTATGCTTGTTCTTTTCTTTATTAAACTTTTTATACCTATAAGAATTGTCTGGTAATTCTAGTAAGGTGATCTGAGCCTTCAATCTGGGGATCTCACAGAGAGTGAGACCGGAGTGCTGTGGCTACCTTGCCTTGGGCTATCAGGGAGAGTGAAAAAGCGTGAGGGTCCCTTTTTCTCAGGGAGAGAAACAGGGGGTTTAGGGGAGTCCGGGTACCCCTCTCCAGGGCATTGGAGATTTTGCCTTGCCACAGACTTTTCTGTCTTATCTCCCCCCAACCCAGAAGGCCTGGTCTAGTCACATGACCTGCCTGTCATGTGACTATGTTTATTTTTTTCACCTCGATAGAGGTATTATAGGTGGGCCTGGACCCATCTCCTTGTAAAGGGACAGTCACAACTGTAGAACTCACCCTGTTCTATAATCCGTGTCTAATTTGAAAAGGATCTTTTTTTTGTATCTTGATTTTCTGTGTTACAATCTGCAATGTTTGGCATATGTAATTGAATTTGCTTTTGTTTAAGCCTGATTTTTATTTTATCCACCCATCAAACCATCTGTCTGGAATTGTACAGCCTCCAATTTCTTCATGTAGTATTACACATTTCAGTTCACATTTGCTTTAAAAAAAACCCAGCTGAAATTGTGAGCAGTGATTTGAGTACAACAGATACTCCTTAACCTAAGATGTTTTACAGAGTTTTCTCAGAAAGCTTAGATAATGACAACTTAACAAAGGATACAAGTAATCCCTACTGTTTCAACATAAAAAATGCATTTTCTTTACATTCCCTAATCTTTTTCCATTTTAATATCAAATTTAGCTTGGGTTTTTGCCTGTAAAGGAACTGAACAGAATGCAAGTCTTAGAATTACATTTTTAAAAGGCCTAAATTCAGTCTCTAATATTGGGAATAAAATGTGCACAAGCACTATCAAGTATTGTTGATTTGATAGTATTAAAGTGAAAATTTAAAGGCAGTGTTTTGCAACTTTTTAAAGCTTAAATAATTGTGCTTCTACGGCAGAAATATGTCAGAGAAAAATCTTAGGAAGGGTGACTTTCAATATCTTGATGAGAACTGGTTTCTATTTGATCAACGGGTAGTGATCAATGCTCCATGTCTAGTTGGCAGCCGGTATCAAGTGGAGTGCCCCAACGGTCAGTCCTGGGGCTGGTTTTGTTCAATATCTTTATCAGTGATCTGCAGGATGGCGTGAACTGCACCTTCAGCAAGTTTGCAGATGATGCTAAACTGGGAGGAGTGGTAGATACGATGGAGGGTAGGGATAGGATACAGAGGGACCTAGACAAATTAGAGGATTGGGCCAAAAGAAATTTGATGAGGTTCAGCAAGGACAAGTGCAGAGTCCTGTACCTAGGACGGAAGATTCCCATGCACTGCTACAGACTAAGGACCGAATGGCTAGGCAGCAGTTCTGCAGAAAAGGAACTAAGGGTTACAGTGGATGAGAAGCTGGACATGAGTCAACACTGTGCTCTTGTTTCCAAGAAGGCTAACGACATTTTGGGCTGTATAAGTAGGGGCATTGCCAGCAAATCGAGGGAAGTGATTGTTCCCCTTTATTCAACATTGGTGAGGCCTCATCTGGAGTACTGTGCCCAGTTTTGGGGCCCACACTACAAGAAAGAGGTGGAAAAATTGGAAAATCCAGAGGAGGGCAACAAAAATGATTGGGGCCTGGAGCACATGACTTATGAGGAGAGGCTGAGAGAACTGGGATTGTTTAGTCTACGGAAGAGAAGACTGAGGGGAGATTTGATAGCTGCTTTCAACTATCTGAAAGAGGGTTCCAAAGAGGATGGATCTAGACTGTTCTAAGTGGTACCAGATGACAAAACAAGGAGTAATGGTCTCAAGTTGCAGTGGAGAAGGTTTAGGTTGGATATTAGGGGGAAAAAATCACTAGGAGGGTGGTGAAGCACTGGAATGGGTTACCTAGGGAGGTGGTAGAATCTCCTTCTTTAGAGGCTTTTAACGTCAGGCTTGACAAAGTCCCGGCTGGGATGATTTAATTGGGGTTGGTCCTGCTTTGAGCAGCGGGTTGGACTAGATGAACTCTTGAGGTCCCTTCCACCCCTGATATTGTATAATTCTGTGGTTCTATGAATTCAGCAGGGTGGTGCATACACAGTATTTTTAATGTCACAAATACTTTATTATAAAGATCTCCCAATGTTTCTACAGGAAAAAAAGGGGCAACATTCATGTTTGCTTATCAAATTTTGGAGCATGTTAAAGAAAACCCTGGGAAAAGTGCAATTGTTGCGTACTAGTTCCTATTCACTGCAGCTTTAAAGTCTACTTTTGACATGCACCATTTAATGTACCCTACTGCCCCCTTTATATAAACTTTTTCACTTAAAGTAGTGACTAAGGTGCACAATAAACTATGCATAATAAAAATAGCATGGCTCAGAACTCCAAAAAAAATCACCCCGGGGCCAAGACAAAGTCTGGGAAACCACAGCCTGAAAGGCAAAAAATTCAGAAAGTTACAAGCTACCAAAATGAGTTTAGAATTGAAACAGTTGGGAAGAACAGTCGAATATAGCTGTTGCTAGTGTGTCAAACTACAATGACTTTGAATACACAGAGCATGCATCTTTAAGCAGGATCGTCTTATTCAATCATTACTTTTCTGATCATAACTATGAGTGGTTATTATGGGTTGGTTGGGCTAAGCCCTATCAATGTCCCAGTTACCAGCCCCCATGTACCTTAGAAGTATTTTTAGTGTGGCTGCATTACAACAGTTAGGGTTACCAGGCATCCGGTTTTTGACCAGAACACCTGGTTGAAAAGGGGCCTGACAGCTCTGGTCAGGACTGCTGACTGGGCCATTAAAAGTCCAGTCGGCAGCACAGCAGGGCTAAGGCAGGCTATCTGCCTGTCCTGGCTCTGCACATCTCCTGGAAGGGCTAGCATGTCTAGCTCCTATGCACAGGGGTGAGCAGAGGGCTCTGTGTGCTGACTCTGTCCCAGGCGTCAGCTCCACAACTTCCATTGGCTGGGAACTCTGGCCAATGGGAGCCACGAGGAAGGTGCTCTGTGCACAGAGCTGCCTGACCGTGCTTCTGCCTCAGGGCATGCTGGCTGCTTCCAGGAAGAATGCAGAGGCAGGGAGCCTGCCTAAACCGCTCTGCACCACGGCCAGTAGCTGCCTGAGGTAAGTGCTGCCCAGCCGGAGCCTGCACACCAAACCTCCTGTCCCAGGTCAAAACCTCCTCCCAC
Organism: Sternotherus odoratus; assembly: GCA_032164245.1. NCBI lineage: Eukaryota > Metazoa > Chordata > Testudines > Kinosternidae > Sternotherus > Sternotherus odoratus. The sequence continues at coordinate 118,162,601 of JAVMKO010000002.1, forward strand.
ACCCTAACTCCTTCCCAGAGCCCGCATCCCAGACCCCCTCCCATACCCTAACCCCTTGCCCCCTCCCAGAGTCAGCACCCCAACCCTCTACCCCAGCCCCAAGCCCCTCCTGCACTCCAAGGCCCTTGGCTCTAGCTCGAGCTCTCTCCTGCACCCAAACTCCTCGTCCCCAGTTCTACCCCAGAGTGCGCACCCCCAATTTGAGCCCTCATCCCTCCCTGCCAGCACCCCAATCCCCTACCCGAGCCCCCTAATTTCTGGCCCCATTCTGAAGACCACTCCCCTAGCTGGAGCTCTCACCCATTCCTGCACCTCCTTCCCAGCCCAGTGAAAGTGAGGGAGGGTGTGGGAGAGCAAGGGACAGAGGGAGGGGGCTGGAGTGAGTGGGGACAGGGCCTAAGAGACGGGCAGTGCCTCGGGCAGTGGCAGGGCAGGGTGTTTGGATTTGTGCAGTTAGAAAGCTGGCAAACCTAATGATAGGATGCAGTACCAAGGGCTGCTAACGGGAAGTTATTGTAGTACATAGAAGTCAGACTATAGATGAAGCAGGCACATAAGCAATACAGGCTTCCATGGGCTTCATTCAAATTAGTTCCATGGAGTGTTGGGTCCCTATCTGTGCTCTCTGCAGTCAAAATTCCTCCCTGATGCATCTGCTCTTCGTCCTCCGTCCAGGCCCAGCAACAGGTAGGAGAGTTTGGTGCCCTGGGGAGATGGGAGAATGATTAGTATTCTTATTTTAGAAATGAGTGGCAGGTGAAGGGGAAGCTGGGGCAGAGAAGGGAAGAAAAAGTCACTGAAAGAGCTGAACTGTGAAGCTCTTGGTTCCTAGGTTGTTGGTGTATCACAGTGGGGACTCAGCGCTATGGTGCCTCATGCTGGTCATCCAGGAGTTAGCTCAGTTCCAGCCTCGGAGTGCCTCCTCCTGGCCAGTGTCTTTCTACTGGTGCCTGCTGCCTCCAGATCTCCCTGACTTATAGCACTCCAGGCCCCAAATCCCTTCTACACCCCAGTGTCCCCACACTCTGAGTCTCTAATTGGGTGCAACCACCCTGGTGGCTGACTACCCAACCAGCCTCCCTTGGCTGATTTTAACCCCTTCCTAACCAGAGTGGGGTGACTGCCCTACAGTTGGTTGTTCCACTAGACCTTGTTTCCTCTATGGTCTTCAGGCAGATACCCTAAAATAGTAGTGAGGTGTGAACTAATGTACCCCTTACTTTCTCTCTCAATTCTTTTTTTTTCCCTGTTACATGGTATGTTCATAAAGGTAGCAGGTTCCTTAAAACAAATAAGCAACTGTGATTCGCCACAGAATTTATAGTTCGGAGAAAGTCACTATTACTTTTGGAGTACTTTGCATTGGAAAACTAGTCTGAAAAAGAGTTGCTCTCTGATTTCGGATCAGTGGGTGAGTTGATAATCTTATCTTGATCAGATTTTAATGATTTTTAATGTTCACTAAACAGGCCAACTGTAAACCTCTCCTTAGTACATAGATGTTTTAAAAGTCTGTCTTATAATTTGCATATTGAATAGGATATACAGCTTAAGGCCCTAAACCCACCAAGACTTATTCATTTGCTTACATTTATGCACAATGAGTTAAAATTTTTATTAAAGCTAATGTTCAACATGAAAACATACACAGATTGAGAGGTAAGGTACTGGACATCTGGAGTCAGGCTGAAGTTATGGGCGATTGTAGGTAGTAGGTACAGGTTTTACAAGGCACATGCATATCACGTATCCAGCATAGATCCAGATTGGGGTGTGGGAGTTTTACAATTGGAATCACAAGCATAAAATTTGCATGATGATAGCCTTGGTCTGTAAAACTGGCTTAGCTCTTTTTCTGGCTATTTAAAAACTGTGACTATATCTTCCTGTAATGTTACAAAAAGGTTAAATTGTATAATATTATTTCAAATTATCCTCATTTTTAAACACAAAATAAAATAAGTAAATAATGAATCAGATTTTGTCATTTAATGCCATTTGATCATGCTTGGGAAATTTAGAATAGTGAAATTAGAAATATGATTATCTCTTGATCTGAAGCTGAATATAGCTTTTAGAAGGGCCAAATTAACCTTCCTTAATTTTAACAGAATTCTCCTCCTAAGAAAAAATTGCAAACATACTGGTTCAATCTTGTTTACAATATCACCAGTGTTCAAATGTCCTTTTCAACAGCAGCTGAAATCCTGGCTCTTTTTGAAGTCAGTGGAAGTTTTGCCATTGATTTTAGTGGGATCAGGATTTCACCCCATGTCTTTTTGTCAAATACAAAATGTCTTTAAAGCCCTCGCGTGCAACTCCTAAATATATTTCCTGTTTTACACAATTAAAATCTTCAGCTAAGTCTAAACAAGAGTCAGAAACACGATTCTCAAAGTAAATAGATGCCTGCACATGAAAAGCACAAAAATGGCTTGTAATAGCTAAAGACCATCTCTCACTGTACTTGATCATTCACATTCTTCATATTTTACTAGCTTTTAAAGAATAAGTTGGGCAAGAAGCTTAATTACTGACACTTTTAATATATTTCTCTTGTTGAAAAGAATTATTGGAAACATTTGAAATCTTTGCATAAAGAGTTCTGCAGTAATGGATAGAGATACCAGAAAGTCTCAAATGTGCATTTTACTCTGTTGTAATTCTAGCCTCCTTTCTTAACACAGAGCTGCTTATGATGTTTTAGCCTTGTATTTGAGAAACCAGCATTCCCGTTCTATGTCCTGTCAGTGAGGGACATAAATGTCATGCACATTTCCCTGGATAAAGACAGCAGTGCACTTTTAAGTGGCTCGCATTTGAGGGAGTGGTAGAATTTATATTGATTTGTATGGTGGTTTATTAACAGCAGATATTAGCAGTGCATAGTAATACAGCATGTTAAATGCATAGTAACAGATAATACCTGCCCCTAACAGTTTTCAGTCTAAATACAGAAAAGATGTGTTCATGTATCATATGCTGGGTGATAACAGGAGAGGACTCCATGTTTTGAAAACCAAACTGGACTATTAAAAGATGTATTTATAGAGGTGCTGCGACTGCGACTAAATAAATTCCTGTTAATTACGTTGCTGAGCTGCTGGAGTTATTTTGTAAAATATGTAACTTGTTGTGGTAGAAAACAGATATTTGTTGCACAGAAAAATAAAAAAGTTATAAAATGTCACTTCAGGGCTTTACTTTGGCTAGCTGTGTATGTAGGCACATTCACCCTGTGCTGAGACAATTTGGGGCATTTTAATCCCAAACTTCTTCAATCACTTGTTGCAGTGTGTTGCACTTAGTTGGTGCTAGATAGCTCTGATGTACATTTACTTTTTATTCTGAGCTTGAGCTCCCCATGCATGATATAGCCCCTAGAATACAATACAAATGCCACAACTGTACATAGTTTGAATTAGCTCCAAATGCAGTGTGGTGAATGATATGGAGGCAAACTGGATTATAAAAATTCTTAAATAAGGATTATAAGGATTAAAATAATGCTATTGAGATAAATTATAAATAATCTTTGTGTTTTAAAGAATAGTAAGTGAAGGACTTTCACATTATCTAACAGAAGCAAATTAGCTCTGCTGAAGACAAAATATTTTTTTTCTGAAATTAGGGTGGTTTCTATTGTATGTATTTGATTCCTGACACACATGCGGCTTGTAATATCAAAACATTTTTCTTTCTTGTTTGAATCATAGGAGCTATGCCTGTGCCAGACCAGCCCTCGTCTTCTGACAAGACAAGTTCCCTTAGCCCTGTGCTGAATACATCCAATGGGGACGGTTCTGAAACAGAGACAACCTCTGCTATTCTAGCTTCAGTCAAGGAACAGGTACACAAGTATAGTGGCTTTTGATTACATATTATGTAACACATGCTTGTGAGGCTTATTATTGATGCCATGAACGAGCAGAAATATTTCTTGTTTTTAAAATACCTCAATTTAGTTTCCTTACAGTATTTTGTGGTCATTGGTTCGAGGAGATGTTTGTTTTTGTTGTCGTTCTGCCTGGTATATTGTGTGGTGATCTTAAATGAGACTGCTACAAGTACAATATTCTTTCCTTTCCCTTTATTACATGTGGAGGTTTCTTCAGTACTGAGTGTAAGAGCTAGGGACGTATGAAGCACTGTGAAGAAAGTAACTTTCATTCCAAAGCTTTGCATAAGGACTGAAGGGAACCCTCTCTTGTTTGTTTGAAAATATTCTGTTATTTGTTTACATTCACTTGTTTCCAACATGACATGAAAATGGTTGCATTTTCAAAACATATCAAGAGGTTTTTCTTTTGGCATTGTCTACTTGGCTAAAACAAAAAATGAAGCACTAGAAGTCTTGGAAAAACAGATCTCATGAAATTGCACTCTGATTCTGACGAGACATAGGTTTAGATAGATGTGTTTATATGAGCAATTCACTCTTCTGTATATTTTGAGATTCCTACGCAGCTAATGAAAACTAAATATTTTGAATATATCTCCTTATTCCACTGTAATTCACTGAGAATTATTCATGGAGAGAGGAAGTTTTGTCAGAGAAATTCACTTATGTAAGACTGCCATACCATTGCTATTTTGCTTTTCAATCCCTCTGCCTCCAACATAAGAGATGTCCATAAATACAGTTCTTGAAGATAGTTTAGTTTAAAAACTGCTTATGGTTTTGATTGTTAGTACTGCCTGCTACACCCCCAAAATATGCGTAAAACACTTAAATATCTAGTTTTTGGTACTTTGGACCTTTGACAAATTTTAATGTGACATACAGCTTTACAGAAAAAGGTACTTTGACAGGATATATGATTCTAGCATGAGGGAGAGGGAGAGAGAGGGAGAGATTTATTTTTGTTTTTGCTGACTCACCAGACTAGCTTTGGCCCAGGAGTTTATGAAGAGTTTGAGACGTTCAGTGACTCCAGTGACTCAGTGGGAAATAGGTGCAAGGACAAGTAACACTGAAAGGAGAAACCCTAGGAACAAAACAAGCCCAATCTAGGGAAGAAGTTTAAGCTGCAATTTACATTTTGTTTTTATCTAAGAATAAGATAAGTGAACCTAATATAAGAATGGCTGTACTGGGTCAGACCAATGGTTCATCCAGCCCAGTATCCTGCCTACTGACAGAGGCCAATGCCAGGCGCTCTCGAGTGAGTGAACCTATCTAAGTTAGACATGTGGTGGAGTTTTGATTAGAACTCTTTGTGCTTGTTGTGTTATGTTAGCAGATGCATGTGCAATAAAAAAATAAATTATCCTTATTAAAATGCAGAATTATTCAGATAACACTGACCGCTTCTTTAAGGATTCTTAAAAGTTATATTGTACTTTTAATTTAAATAGTGTGTTATCTTATACAGTAGACTCTCGATTATCCAGGATGATAGGGAAAAAATAATTCTGGTTAATAAAATGATGGATAATCACCATCCACAGGAAATATGGGGAGTGGGGGTTGATTCACCAGCCATCCTGTGCCGGGGGGTGGGGGTGTTGGTTCACTGGCTGCCCTGCGCCCTGGTAGGGGTTTTTTGTGTGCGTGCTTGGGGCAGCAGCAAAGCCAGAGCCTGCCCTGCGAGTTGCATGTGTTTTTTTTTTGACATCCTGGTTAATCCACATCCCGGTTAATCCAATCCTGGATAATCGAGAGTCTACTGTACTTGTAGAATCAGAGAGGTAGCTGTGTTAGTCTGGAATAGCAGAGGTAACAAAGAGTCCTGTGGCACCTTAAAGACTAACTAAAGTATTGGAGCATAAGGTTTCATTGGCTAATACCCACTTCGTCGGATGCAAGCAGTGGAAGTGTCCAGAGGCAGGTACTGTACTTGTATAATGCTTTGTTTTTACAACTTTTGTACAATGAGTAGTTTCTATATCTAGCTTAAAAATTAAAAACGTTCTCTGGTATGCTACATTAACATTTAAAGAGATTCATGATTGTCCTATGTGTTTGATATGTATGAGGGTTTTCATGCAGTATAACTGCATTATCTGGACATGCTCTCACTATTTAAGATGATATGTGAAATGAATAACTTCCTATACAACATAATTTTTTCAGAGGAGTAGTAGTAGTATTGTACTTAAAAGTTTACCAGAAAGTGAGAGTGGTTCACAGTACCTGTGTGCCGTGTGACTTAAAAGTGACCTGTGTTTTATTGGTAAAGGCTTTTGGTTTTGGAATAACCCATATTTGGAAGAAAAACAGTCTCTCTGGCTTATTTCCTCTCTGCACAATACTGTTTGATTCTACCAAGCACATATTACAGTACTAAGCTTGATGTCCTCGCAAAACAGGAAAAGTCATATTGACTAACAGTCCAGACAACTAAAACATGGTCTAATTAAACTGTTGAAACTGCATTAAAAAATTCTGGGTGTATTTTGTGTGGTAATGAATTGGCAGGGAGATGGACTAGGTGACGTAATCGGTGTTCTCCATCTCTAATACCCTGATTTATGAGCTCATTTAATCTGACATTCAAGATAAATGGCTTCCCATCTCCTAGTAGAAAAAAGGAATATGATTTGTCTGTCTAGCAAACAATTTGAGTTAATTTATCCTCTGGCTCTGCTCAGAAGTCTGGCCTTCTTGAAGATTTGGAAGCATGAACATGACTAATTATGTAGAGGAATAAAACAAATAAAGAAAAAATGGGACAACCACTTTTAAAATCAGATTGTCCTTGTCCAAATTTAATAAAATTTTATTTTCTCTGGATTGGTCATTATATATACAATTATTCCACCTAATTTTTTTAAAAATTGGCTCAGCTGCAGAAACTTTTCATTTACTTCTATGCTCTGTGAAATTGACATCTGAACCTGTTTCTCTGAATGACTGAAGCAGGCAGAACCACAGGGATAATGGCGTCATAATGACTGTTGTAGGTGCAGCTAACTTGTGGGAAGGACAGACATGATGAACTTACACTTTGGTCAGAAAATTGGAGGAAGGATATAAGGAGATTTAAAGATAAAAACACTTAAATTTTATATTTTTATTTCTTATATGACAAATGGGTGATTGAGAATTCTACATTTTGAATTTAAAACTGACTTAGGTCTGAAGTGCACATGTACAGTTTCTCTTGTCTATGATCACACACTTATACTTGCCTACCTGTAGCTGGTAAAATGTACATGAGTGCAGCATAAAGATAATTGTTTCTCCCTATAGACTCACTATGAACAAGCTTCCAAAACTTAATTTGAAGTAGCATGAACTATAAACAACATAAACTGATTTTAATAAAACTTTAAAAATATGAGGCTAGTGCATAGGTTTTGCCTTTAAGTAATATTTTTTCATTACTATTATAGCTTCCAATAATCCACATGCTGCCTCAGTTTTTCCAATGAGATTATTTGATCTAATAACAGTAGATTGTTTAATATTCCAAACATAAAAGTTTCATATTTAACTCAGATTCTGAGCTCATTATTGCTATATCTGCATGCTTTTCATGTTGTGTCTTTATGATAAAGTATAAACACAGAACAAAGGCTTGGATGTTGGGTTTTTTAATGTAATTTCATCACTTTTATGACTAGCTGTTATATGTAAATTGATATATTGAGGATTTTTCCAGGGATGTTTTGCCTGAACGGACTTAGTGGGTCACACTCAGGTGTTGGACTGCACCTGGGAACATAAATGAAAATGGATGGCTAAGAGGCGATATAGGGTATAACTTATGGTTCCCTGCTCTGTTTCCTCAAAATCCCTAGCTATAGAGAGGACAGTTTTCTGTGGGCATCGCCAGTGTGTTTGCGAATGCTTCCTGACCAGGCTGTTTCATGTCATGCACAAGGTACTGTGTTCCTTGATAGGTATAATCTTAGTAGTGGATATAACATTAATGTGATCACATGCTACTTTTCACCATGAATTTGTCCACGTGTCAGCAGTAAATGGCAAGGGACCTCATTGACAGTAAGTGGAGATCCATAGAATGCTTTATAACACTGTACAGTAAATATTGTTGTTCCCGCAGTTCTTTTCAATACTGAAACACAGATAAGGTAACTGGTAGGTGAGATCCCATGAGAAGAAAATCTAGGGGGAAAAAGGAGTTCAGGAGAGCTGGGAGTTTCTCCTGGAGACAATATTGAAGGCAAAACTGCAAATTATCATGATGCAAAGGAAAGATAGAAAGAATAATAAGAGGTCAATATGGTTCCATCTGGAGCTCTTTAATGACCTGAAAATCAAAAAGGAATTCTACGTAAAGTGGAATCGTGGGCAGATTGCTACTGAAGAGTACAAAATAATAGCACAAGTGTGTAGGTACTCAATCAGAAGGGCAAAGACAAAAAATGAGTTGTACCTAGAAAAGGACATTAAAGTCAATAAGAAGAGGTTCTTTAAATGTGTTAAGAGCAAAAGAAAGACAAATGAAAGTATAGCCCCTTAGCAGGGAAGGAGAGCTTATAAGTGATGACATCAAGAAAGCTGAGGCGTTTAATATTTAATTTTCTTTAGTCTTCAATGAAATGGCTAATAATGACCAGATAGTTAACACAATTTAATATTAACAATAAGGAATGAGAGCCAAAATAGGGAAAGAGCAGGTGTCAGGATTGCCTCCCCACTCTGAACTCTAGGGTAAAGATGTGGGGACCCGCATGAAAAAAAGAAATAACCCCCCAAGCTTATTTTACCAGCTTAGGTTAAAACTTTTTCCCAAGAACACAAACTTCTCCTGTGTGTGGACTTGGTTCATTAGCTGCCACCACCAAATTAAACCCACAAAACAATGGGTTTGGGTCATGTGGAACCCTTCCTTTAACACCCCCTCCTCCCCAAACCTCTTCCCTTTACCTGGGAGAGGCTTGAGAAAAAACAAACAAACAAACAAAAAAAACACCTCACTTTTCCTGTGAGACTTGCCCAATCCAAACCAGATCTGCCAATGGAAACAAGCAGTCAGAGTCTTAAAAGAAAGATTTTAATTAAAGAAGAAGGAATAAATCCCTTGTACAGAAATCAATAGAAACCCCCCCACTTGCATCACAAAGGACTGACCCCTCCCTAGGGATTCCCCGTCTGCTGAAGCTTAAAAGTGTAAGATCACAGCTAAATCATTTATCAAGTGATACAGTTCAAGGATACAATTCACTTACTGCTGAACTTGATTTGTTAGAATATTATAGATAGGTAGAGTAAAGGACATAGGTATGGTTCATCCCATAGCCGGAGAGAACCGAGCGAGAGAGAGAAACCGAAACTAAAACTCTCCTTGTCTCCGAGGTTGATTAGCGTCTCCCGTTCCTATTGGTCCCTATCCCCCTCTCAGGTTACTCTTAGCTTAACTCCTTACAGGTAAACAGTAATTCTAGGCTATTTTATACTTATGACAGCAGGTTAAATAATATTTAGATGTTTTCAGGTCAGCAGAGCCTGATCAAATTCATCCTAGGGTACTTAAAGAACTAGCTGAAGCAATCTCAGATCCATTAGCAAATATCTGTGAAAATAATGGAAGGCCAGGTGAGATCCCAGAAGACTGGAGAAGGGAAAACAGATATATCTTTAAAAGGAGAACAAAGAGAACCTGGAAAATTACAGTCAGCCTAATTTTGATACCTGGAAAGATACTGGAACAAATTATTAAACAATCACTTTATAAGTGCCTGGAGGATAATACAATTATACAGAATATACAGCATGGATTTGTCAAGAACAAATCATACCAAAACAACTCAATTTCCTTCTTTGACAAAGTTACTGGCCTAGTGAATTGGGGGGGAGCAGTAGATGTGATGTATCTTGATTTTTAGTAAGGCTTATGACACAGTCCCACATGACATTCTCATAAGAAAATAAGGAAATGTGGTTTAGAAATTACTATAAGGTGGTTGTACAACTGGTTCAAAGACTATACTCAAAGGTAGTTATGGTTCATGTCAAATTGGGAGGGTGTGTGTTGTTATGATACAGCAGGAGTCAGTCCTTGTTCTGGTTACTAGCCAATATTTTTATTCAGACTTGGATAATGAAATGAAGAATTTTTTTGTATAAAATCTGTGGATGACCCTGAGCTGAAAGGGGTTGTAAGTACTTTGGAGGACAGGATTAAAATTCAAAATTGGAGAATTGGTCTGAATTCAACAAGATGAAATTTAGTAAAGACAAATGCAAAGTGCTTCACGTAGGAAGGAAAAATCAAATGCATGACTACAAAATGGGGAATAGTTGCCTGTATGGTGGTTATGCTGAAAAGAATCTGGGGGTTGTAGTTGGTCACAAATTGAGTATGAGTCAACAATGTGATGCTGGTGTGAAAAAGGCTATATCATTCAGGAGTGTTGTAGGTGGGAAATGGGAGGTAACTGTCCTGCTCTGCTCGACATTGGTGAGGCCTCAACTGGAGAACTGTGTTCAGTTCTGGGCATCAGACTTTAGGAAAGAAGTAAGTAAATTAGAGAGAATCCATAGGAGAGCATTAAAAATTATGATATTTTTAGAATACTTGATCTATGAGGAAAGGGTTAAAAAAACCCAACAACCTGGGAAACAAGCAGGAAGAATTGGAAGTCCTGGCACAGTCAAGGAATTATGATGTGATTGTAATAACAGAGACTTGATGGGATATCTCACATGACTGGAGCACTGTCATGGAAAATAGTTAACCACTTTTGGGTATCCTCAGTTTAATATAGATTAGAAAAAATATAGCCAGTTAATGGCTGTTCATATTAATTGCTTCTGACCATGTTTGCTCACATGGCTTTTATCTTGTGCTGAATATTGGTTTGATATTAGCACTTCTTAATTTCAAGTCACATTTCACTTATTGAAAAGAAAACAATAAATTGGATATCCATGGTTCTCTAGCTATTTTATAGCAGAGACCACCTGTTAATAGAAAGTGTTTCATGGACAATTTGGAACACATAGTTACTCTATTAGTAGAACTATTGTTTAACCTCCTATGACTATTCAAAAGTCTTGAGGTTAAACAATAATAAGTGTGTGTGGTGGGGGAGGGGTGCGGTTAATTTGCTTTCTGGGTTCATGTTTTCAAACTTTTCTCAGAAAACACAACTGCAAGAATATTTTTTAAAAGTGAAAACTGGGATTGACATGGAATCACAAGACCTGTGCTCATGCTTGAAGAAAAAAAAACATCAAATATGAGGCTTATGATGAAATCGCCACATTTGTCATCACTGGGTAAAATTGTGGATAAGACTCGGGTTTTGATTGGAGGAGAGTATGAGACTGGAGTGTGTGTGTGTGAGAGAGAGAGAGAGAGAGAGAGCAGCAAGATGTTTTATTGGAATTGCAAAATAAAGAAAATAAAATGCTAAAGTCAGCCATGACTCCCATATGTCTGCTTCCCTTAACCACAAATTTCCCAAAATGTGCTAAAGCTCTCCCCCAGGTAAACATCAGTACTCCATGTCTTCAGGAGTGATCATACAGTGCATATAAGTAGGAGATGTGGCAAATTTCTGCTCTGGAATTACCTACCACCAGTGTATGCAGCTTTGGCACATGTTCTGTGCTTTCTAGATGCCTTGAAGGAGGGTTACTGTGTAAGTGCTGTTAAGGGATGGGAGTAACAATGGCTACCGAAGAAGTTGTAATACCTGGGGGAGAGGCAATCAGGAGAGAACCTTGGAGAAGCTGACTCCCAGCATGGAAGTCTCCATATATATATATGTGTAGGCTGACCATACTCACCGTTTTGAACGGGACAGTCCCGTTTTTTTCATATTTCTGGACCGTCCCGTCTTTTTAACATAAATATCAATTTTGTCCCGTTTTTTGGGCAGGTCCCTCTTTGCAAGCTGCTTTCTAGGGCAGGGGTTCTCAAAGTGGGGGTTGCGACCCCTGGAGGGGTCGCGGGCCACTTTTGTGGGGGTCGCAAGCCCCCACCACAGCAACTCCCTGCTGCGGGGTCCCCGTGGACCAGCTCGAGCCCCAAGCCCCGGGGAGTGCGGCACCAGCCGCGCTCCCCGGGCGGCGGCTGGAGCCCTGGGCGGGGCTTAGTGCCCTGAACCCAAGGAGCACAGCGGCTGGATCCCCGGGCGGCGACTCCAGCCGCGCTCTCCGGGCAGCGGCTGGAGCCCCGTGCAGGGGCTGGAGCCCCGAGCCCCGGGGAGCACGACGGCTGGATCCCCGGGGGCTGGCTTGAGCCACGCTCTCCGGGCGGCAGCTGGAGCCCCGGGCGGCGGCTCAAGCCCCGAGCCCCGGCTGCCAGCAGGGACCAGGGCCGGGGCTCAGCCAGCAGCCCGCCCACAGCGTGGACTGGGGGCCGGGTCGCACCCGGCAGCCGGCCCGCGGTGGAGACTGGGGCGCAGGGGGGTCCCCAGTATGGTTTTTTTGTTTTGTTTTTTTTAAAAAAAAAAAATTAGGCAGCTTTTCGGATTATGTCTCATAAAACTTCCGGCCGCCAGCCCCCCCGCCGGTGCGCCTGGCCCCCGGCTGCGGCTCCGGACAGCTCCGCTCTGCCATCGGCTTCAGCCTGCCACCCGCTGCCTCCTCTTCTCCTCCTCCTTCCCTCCTTCTCTCCATCCCTCCCTTCCTCCCTTCTCTCCATCCCCCTTCTCCATCCCTCCCTTCCTCCCTGCTCTCTCCCTCCGTCCGCTGCCTTCTCTTCCATCTCCCTTCTCTCCATCCCTCCTTCTCTCTGTCCCTTGCCTCCTCCATCCCCCCTGCTCCCTACCCCCATCTCTTCTCTCCATCTCTCCTTCTCTCTGTCCCTTGCCATCCCCCATCCCCCCATCTCTGTTCTGCTTATTCCTCCATCCATCCCCCCCACCCAGTCCCCCCTCTGCCTCCCCCCCGCCCGGCGCTGGGGGGCCCAGGTGGGGCCATGGCATTGGTCACCTCGCCCACCGAGCTGGAGTGCCTGGCCAAGCCGCTGTTCTGCCACAAGGGGGCGCTGAGCCAGGTGATCCACATGGTCAAGAGCCACAAAGTCACCGCACGCTTGTTCAAGCAGCGCATGTTATGCAGCCACTGCACCGACCTCATCCGGTGAGACCCCCCTAGAGCCCCCACAACGCCTCTCAGCCCACATTCTGCAGCCACTGCACCGACTTCATCTGGTGAGACCCCCCAACCCCGTCCCATTTTTGCCATCCCAATGTCCCGTTTTTGTCTCAAGGAAATACGGTCAGCCTAATATATGTGGCTATCTCACATTTTCAGGTGGCCCAGCCTAACTCTTTTGCAATGCCAGAAGCCACTCCTACTTGAAAAGAGAATGTGGAGGAAAACTTCTGCAAATATTAAGTAGCATAACATTAGTAAGGCTTTTCTGATGCACTTTTTGCTGTGTGTTTCAATAGAAATGTTTAAATATTTTCCAAATAAAAATATATATTTTTATTAAATTAATTTTTAATTAAAGTAACTTTGGTTGACTGTATTTTCCCTTTACAGATGACAAAAATATTTCAAAGGAAGTCAGATATTTAGGGGAAGAAAACCGCCTACGGTATCTTGGTTAATTTCCTAGCCTTAGGATATAATGGCAGGTGACATGTAGGGTAATAATAAAGCATTATCAGAAACAAGTTATAATTAAAATACAGATTAAATAAATCATTTAAAAAGTAAACTAGACTGGATGCAAATTTGACCATGCTACTACATAATGAGCACATGGTTATGAAAATGTGGCAGTGGATAGGACACTGCACTGGGGGTGAGGAGACCTGGTTTCTATTCTTGGCTGTTCCACTGACCTGCTATGTGATTTGGTTTGGGCAAGTGTCACAGTGCCTCGGTCTCCCCATGTTTGAAGTCAGTAAAATATTTACCCTCCTTTCTACAGCATTTTAAGATTTCAGAATCAAAGTGATACATTTTTCAATCCACATTGTTACACATTTGTGGATGTAAAGGCTGGATGGAACATTAGATAATTGTCTGACCTCTTGTATAACACAAACCATAGAATCGCACCTCAATGTGCTTGTATTGAACACAATAGCTTAGGTTCAACCAGAGCATATCTTTCAGAAAGACTTCCAGTTTTAATCTGAAGACATATGGAATATATAACAACAATCATCGTATAAACCGAGAATTACTATTAAATCTTAAGCTTTTTATTCAAGACAAATCAGTGACCCTTGGAAGCCATGTTTCTAAACAGATTAATCTATATATATAAAAGTCAAATGGTGTATGCGTGTACAGTAAACCCTCGATTTAACGGACCCCAATTTAACGGACTTCGGATGCAACGGACAAAATTTCCGATGCATCCGAAATCCGTTATTCGGGGGCCGGGCGGGAGCTGTCAACCCCCCGCCCGGCTCCCCGCAGCGGGGAGCCCGGCGGGAGCTGTCAACCCCCCCCCCCCCGCCGGCTCCGCGCTGGGGGGAGCCGGGCGGGCGAGTTGACAGCTCCTGCCCGGCTCCCCGCAGCAGGGAGCCGGGCGGGTGAGTTGACAGCTCCCGCCGGGCTCCCCGCAGCAGGGAGCCGGGCGGGCGAGTTGACAGCTCCCGCCGGGCTCCCCGCTGCGGGGAGCGGGGCGGGGGGGCTGACAGCTCGCTCCCGGCTGTGATCAGTAAAACCTCTATATAATTTTTAAAAATCATTAAATAACAGGACTTTTGGCTTTAACGGACACCCCCCTCACCCGAATTAGTCCGTTAAATCGAGGTTTCACTGTATGTATGCGTGTATGTACGTGCACTTACTCCTTCCACACCGTTTGAGCTAGAGACTTGAAATTTGGTACAGTTATAGGTCTTAGGGTGCTTATCAGGGTAAGAGTCGAAAATTTTTGAAATCTCACCTCTGACGCCTCCCAGGGGTGAAATTCTTTAAAGGCCAATCACATCAGCTGGGCAGCTGCTGTTCTCTGTGACATAGTTATGATGTCATAATACCCCCCTCCAACGGACCCCACACTCGCTCAGCTCTCTGCCCCCTCCCCGCCTCCGACGGACCCGAGTTGGGTTTGGTCGGAGGGTAAGTGAGGTAGGGGTGTCGGGTTTGGTCGGGGGGTGAGGTGGGGGTGTCGGGTTTGGTCGGGGGGTGAGGTGGGGGTGTCGGGTTTGGTCGGGGGGTGAGGTGGGGGTGTCGGGTTTGGTCGGGGGGTGAGGTGGGGGTGTCGGGTTTGGTCGGGGGGTAAGTGAGCCGGGGGTGTCGGGTTTGGTCGGGGGGTAAGTGAGCCGGGGGTGTCGGGTTTGGTCGGGGGGTAAGTGAGCCGGGGGTGTTGGGTTTGTTCGGGGGGGGGGGAAGGTGTCGGGGTGGGTGAGGTGTGGGTGTTGGGGTTGGTCAGGGGGTGTTGGGTTTGGTGGGGGGGTAAGGTGGGGGTGTTGGGTTTGGTTGGGGGGCTGAAGAGGGGGGTTGGTCGAGGGGTAAGTGAGGTGTGGGTGTCGGGTTTGTTTGTGGTGGTAGGTAGGGGTGTCGGGTTTGGTTGGGGGGGGGAAAGTGATGTGTGTGTGTGTGTCAGGTTTGGTCTACGGGGGGTGAAGTGTGGGTGTTTGTCAGGGGGTATTGGGGTTGGTAGGGGGGTGACGTGGGAGTGTTGGGTTTGGGTGGGGGGTGAAAATGTGAGTCGGGGTAAGTGCGGTGGGGGTGTCGGGTTTGGTTGGGAGGGTGAAGTGGGGATGTCAGGTTTGCTCTCTGCCCCCTCCCCCCTCCAATGGACCCCGTACTCGCTCAGCTCTCTGCCCCCTCCCCACCTCCGACGGACCCGAGCAACGCTGTATATTTTTGCTAGTTTATGATAAATCCATAGTTTGCCTCTTGTCTCACATCACAGCTATTATTTCCTTGAAAAGTTTGTGGCTTCCCTTCAAATCCATGCTAATTGTATTTAATCAATAAATGCCTTTCCAAGCTCTTTCTTATCTCCTCTCTGTATAGTATTCCATTATCTTCTGTTCCGTCATTACAGAACTCCCTCTTTTCAATATATTTTTAAAATGTCTGCTAGAGATTCTGCTTCCTCTTTCCTTTTTTTCAGTGTATTGATTTTTAGATATTAATACATTGTAACAGGAAATACTCACCCATAGTTTACATTTCACACACCATGAGCACTTTCTAATACATGTAACATATATAATAACACTCGCAGGGTTAACTGAAATATTATCATATGTGAAGTTTGAAGAACTGAGCTTGTATCTTCATAATATATCTACAAATTAGCAAAGTATCTTTGGTGAAAATGTATGTTTTCTTGGAAAAGAGAATTTTGGGAGAAATGGTTTCTTATAACAGGTTCCTTTTTGTGTAATTCTCAGAGAAGAGACAAATAAATTGGCACATTTGATATATATCTTGCTTTAATTCTAGCATTATGAACCAAATTGGGTTGGCCTCATGTACCCCTTCTCCACAGTCTTTATGCATGTTTACAAAATCTAATTCCTTTAAGCCAATATGGTGGAATATGTTCTAGATCCACATTCTAAGATTGCTCAGGTACCTTGTTCAAACAAAATACCCAGTTAGACTACTGGGTATTTTGATTGTCTTAAAAATATTCATATTCAACCAAATTGTGTGGCTTTCATTGCCACATTCTGTAGACTTGAAGCTCAGTTTTAATAAGTAAATCCAGTACTGAGATCAGTTAATTTATTAGGTCCATATATTTAATCAAGGGGTTTTAGGGGTTTCATTCTTGTGATTTGGAGTGCATTTTCTGCTGAACCAGTACCTTTGTTGACCTTTTGTGACTTCAAGATGAAAAATTCCTCTTTCTTAAGAGGCAATGTTCCATGGCCTGAAGAAGAACTTGTCTGTCATTACCAGACGTTGGTCCAGTAAGAGATTTTCCCACACTCACCTTGTTTCTCTAATGTTCCTTTTATACAGTTTCCAAATCAGAATAACTTCTTGTAGCCACATTATTACCATTGAGAAATTCACATTACGTGCATTTTAAAAAACCCAGTGAATTGTATAAAAGAGGAATGATGCGCCAAACTACTACCACTTACCATTTTTCATCTTAGCACTCCTCTCCAGCCACACTTCTCTTTAATACTAGAATGATCTTCTAGCCTGGATACCAGTCTTCATTGTATCTGATTTATTTGCTCCTGTTCTTGATTTAAACTGTGCTGCCTCAATATTTATTCTTTTCTTGCTCAGAAAATATATTAAATTTGGTGATATCAATTGGTGTCAGAAATGCCATTCATTTTCTATGGAAGGAAAAAGTAATATTGAAGAAAATAAATCACCTTTACTACGAACACTAATGCAAACAATTAATTTTATGTTCTCTGCAATATCTCTGTTCTGGGAATTTAGAGTCTTCTCCATATCCTAGAAAACCTACTAACTCCCCTGATGTTGTCTTGTTTTACATGTGCAGCATAAGATACTTCACGTTATTTGTCTTTACCTGCACTTGGTGTGCAGTTTTCATTTAATTCTCTATTTTTGATTATCTTACCATTTTTGCACTTTTTGAAGAACATTCTGGAACCTTTCCTGCTGGTTGGTGTTGGATTCCCTGCCCGCGTTTTTTTTCATATCTTTGGTCACTTTTTATACATGCTTGTGCATTCAACCTTGTTCTTCCCTATTCCAGAATTATTTACAGATAAATATAATGCCAATTTTATTTTTTTTCTGTAGATAATTAATTTATGTATATAATTCCAAATGGAAGTAAGATTGAGAGTACATACTGACTGGGTAAAATACATTACAAGGATGTATAATTTTAGAATTTATACTTAGTCCCAAACCAAGGGTTATAAATGCCGAAAATTGAGTCAAACTTAAAATTAATCCAAGCATATAATATTTCTGGTTGCAGATTAAACTGATTTTAATTACACTTTTTTTCGTCCCTTTATGGTGAAAAGAAGACATTTCTTCTTTAAATTTCTGGTAGTAGAACGTTATTCTTTAGCTACTGCTGGCCAGGAACTTTCAGGTCTGAAGAATAATGGCAAAAATGATCATTAATCCTTAAAAGAAAAAAAAGAGCCTAAGTACAAGATTTCAGTGAATTTTCACTAATATAGGACATTTTAAAGTGTCAGAGTAGAGGTGTCAGCTAGGTGCTAAAATTCTTAGTGTCTGCTTTCTACTTCATTTTAGTTTCTAAACTAATTAATGGGTTCACTTGTAAACGTTCAGAGAAATTCTTCTGTAATCTGAGTTTGTGCTGTAATTTGGGGTAGGATTTCTCATTCATAACAAAGAGGTGGAATCCCTTCTTTTAGTGGGTGAGGAAAAGTAATATTTAATGTGTCAGATTCTATAAGGAACGCAATGTGAATTGCAGAATATGTTTTCTCTTGATCATGCTTACTTGCCCTCTGGACTATTGCATGGTGCAATTGTTATTCACCAGTTGTTGGTCATATGGCTGATAGTTCAATGATGGCATAGGAAGATCACAACAGAAGCGTTTGTCGATGACCTGCATTTTCGCAAACCTGATCTGAGCCCATCAGTGCAGTCACCAAATAGTGCCAGAAATGGCTCTCTCCAACTTGGTTAACTTAAACCATGTGTGTAAGAGGGGGTACTCCAGTCTCTGTGCTCTTGAGTACAGAGAAAGGGACTCTTTATTGCCAGACCAAATAACTCTAGCTGCTTCCCAGCCTAGTTATTCTTTACACCCCCAACCCCCCACACTCTACCAGCTGGGAAATTGGGGTTACCCACGCTGCCACCACTCAGTAATCACCCCAAGATCATGGGATGAGGCACCTTGACACCCAACTCACCCTAATCTCTCCCTGAGAAAATGGGATCCTCCACGCTGTATCACCCTCCCTTCTCCCTCACGTCTGTTACCAAGAGAGATAAGAAACCGCCCTGAGGCTTTCACCTTGTGAGCCTTTCTCTTAGACACACAGACCTGGGAACTGGGATAAATCCAAGCTAGGATTTCTTTGAGAGAAGAACCAAACCTTTTTTATAACTAAAAAGATTTAATAAAGAAAAGAGCATAGAACATAGGCACAGTACAGCTTACAATTTAGAGTTCTCTAACTTCTCATCTGAAATGGACAGAGACACCCCAAATAGGCACAGGCTTAAGAAGTCAAAAGATCACTTACAGTCAGTTAAGTAGGAATATAAGAAGGAAAGTTGAGTCATCTCCACAGCTAGAGATGGGCTCCTGGACCCTTGCCCATGTTGCATGGCAAGCCCAAACTGAAACTAACTCTAAAACCTCTCCCTCCCTCTCTCATGGCAGGGAAGCTCTTACCTCACTTGTTCTCAAGTAACATTAACCCTCTCCAGCACTTTACACTTATAACAACGTGGAAGAGCTGTTTGATGACAGTTATTACTACCAACCTAGATTAGATTTGGTCAAGCTGCCTAGAAGCTCTATGCCTAATTCTGATCTTACTCCGGTTTGATAGTAATATGACTCCACTGGCTTAACTAGAATTAGTCCTGACTTGCACCACTGTATTTTAAATCTGAAACAGGTTTTCCAGATGCTATCACCAGGCTCTTAAGCTACCTGGTCCTTCAGTCTGTATTTACATTGTCACATGCTTTCAGTTTTCAACAAAAACTGTCTGTGGTGTGGACTGAACTAAATGAAGGCCCTGGTATTTGTAGCCCAGACACAGGCAAAATTGAGAAAACCAGCTTGCAAAATTTAGTCGCATAGCTTGCTAAATGCTGGAGGGACAGGGTCAGGTATCAGATAAGGAATTGACTTTATCAAGGTGTGTGAAACTGACTTTAGTAAACAAATATATATTGGAAGAAAACTGCCCCCACAAACAGAATTATTTACCAGGAAGGTAAACTGCTCTTTGTAATTAATAGAGAATAGATGCATTCAGCTCTCAAAGTGTCTTAATTAAATCATAGATTTGTTTGTTATGTCTATATGTGATTTTTAAAATGAAAGATTATGTAACCAGAGTAAGAAAGTAGCTGGTAGGGGATATGTGTAGTACATTATATTTAAAATACTTTCAAATACTTTCTATTCTGGTTGATTGGTAGAACTCTAAAACTGTAGTTGTTAGGTGCTGTAACTTTGGTCTGGCTCTTGCTCTGTGTATAGCAGGAAAATGTAGCAAGGCTTAAGAAATACAGTAAACCCATCAGGCTTCAGATAATCTGCTGTGTTTTGCTATTGCACACCTTCTGTCTTGCAAATATGTATGCCACATAAGAGAAAGTCTGTACAAATTGTAGTTTAAGCCAATACCATATACAATATTATATATACTATCACATTTTTGTATAATAATGAATTTTATTCATGTGTAGCTTTTTTCACAGTGCTTTTTAGCTATGCTAAACTGCTTAACCAAGGGGAGATGTGAAGTGTTATAATCTCAGTGTTAGGGGTAGGCACACTGCAGACCACAAGAACAAGACAGACTTTTTTTGTTGATGCATAGGTAACGTGCCATCTGCACCAAGCTACAACTGGTGAAGGATGTGTCTAAGGATTTGCTGATCTCTGAAGTACAGTATGGTCAAAACAACAGTAATAAACTGGTTACAAACTTGGTCATCTTTACTGTAGGGTTTGTGTGAGACTAGCAAAAGTCTTAAAAACTTGTCAAAAAGATAATAAATAAGAAGTAATGCAAAGAAATGGTGACATTCTCGACTCTAATATATAAAAGAGGCAGAGTGCAGGTCAGATTTTGAGTCAGTTGGCCACGTACACTATCACCTCCCATATCAGTTGTAATATATTGTTCTTTCTTTTTGTATTATGCTGTATTGATCTTTGACTATATTCTAGCATTAGTAAAGTTGATTAAGCTTAGCTACTTGACATCTCTTGGTATTGAATTAAAACCAAACCCATAACAGTGTGGAAAAACAGGACAGAATGATAAATACTCATAAATACATTTTGCCTGACACCAATATATACACCTAGATATTTTATAGTCTTAAAGGAATTCTGATATAAATGTTTATGCTTTTTTTAAAAAAATGACCTTTATGTTGTACTTACATCAGTAAGCATGCAATTCTTTCACCCCTCACTTTATTTCTGCAGAAAGGCATTTACTGTAACATCCTCTTAAATTTTTAGTTTATAGTTATTCATTGAAGTGCAACTGTGCTTGAGATGCTAGAACAGGCACTATTCACAGACAATGTCTCTTTCCTTCCACAGGACAGCTATGTTTATATACTTCTTTTATATCCGCTTCCATTTCTGCACTTACATTCAGCATTGTTCATTTCATTGTCAGTTTGGCTCATAATTTGATGCTTCTTTTAACAGAGCACTTCAGGGCTACTATATCTGATACTATAAATAGAATTGATTCTTCATATTAAATCAGCATGTAAACTTGCAAGATTTTAATTTTTGTTAGTTTGTATAATATAATATAATTAATAATTAATGAATAGGGGATTTGTTATTTTCTACATCAGTGTAATAGTTAAAAATGAATTAATCCATGCTTTGAATAAATTGGCATCTTGTCAGTAGCTTGCTTTAATTTATCTGAGTTCAAAACACCATTTTATCTGCTCAGTGTGCATTAAGTAAAAATATTACATTTTGATTTTTGTAATTTGTCTTTCACAAAGCACAATTTGTGTGTGAAACCACTTAGGATTATATGAATTGTTGGGTGTTTAAGTGATATATGATAATGTGTACCATGGCAGTTAGGTGGCACTGTGGGTTACTACAATAGCTGGTAGTAGGCTTGCTGTTCTGGTGTCGGGTTGGTACCTGCCATAAACTAGAACAATTTGGCTAACAAAACATCCTAAAAGTGCAGGGATTGCCAGGGCACAAGGAAGCCTCATCCACATTCCTTTCCCTCCCTATTTTCACTCATGACCATTGTGAGGGAAACAGTATTAGTGCTAGTATTACAGCATTGTGCAACTCGAATCCTGTGGCCAACTTTAGAGCATCTTTGAGTCAGTAGAGCTGAGAAATTACTTAGAATTTTAATCCAGATGCCTAAATCATCCAGTGAGCTGCCCTATCTTGCCAGAGAATTAGAGCCATGTTCTCAAATTGTGGGTTAATTCGTAAATTAAATTGTTTGGTAGTCTCAACCCACACCCTTTCTGTGTATGTAACAAAACTACTTCACAGACTTTTATGATTCTACATAAATGGCTGTCTCTACTTGGGAATTGGATTGGGTTTGTTGATATAAGGATTGAAAAGCACTAGAAGAACTGCAGACAGGTTTGTTACTTACCTGCTTGTTACTTTCAAACCAACAGTGCTATTAGTGCTATATTTTTAGGAGTGCTAAATTCACTTTGCAATTTTCCCTATAAGAGACTAAAAATATAAGTGTAATGATAGCATGTGCTACAGTGATGTATACTTAAATGCTGGAAAACTAAGCTAAAGAAATGACTCATCAATGTATTTAACATTTTGAGCCATTTCTCTAACAACTGAATCTTTAAAATCTGATGACATGTCCCATTAAGCATCTGCAGTTTATTTATAAAAACATAAATATAAGGCTTAATTTGTGTGTGAGTGAATGAGAGAGAATAATAAAAATAGAAAATATGTGAATGAAAGCACTTTTATTAAGAGTCTATTAAGGGGTCAAGTGACTAGCCAATATTTGGGGCCTTTCTAGGCTACTTTGGTTTGGAGAAATTGATTATGTGAATCAGGTATTTCTTTGATACATTCCTGTTTCTTTACAAAGAACGGACACAATATCCTTTTTCCCTGACCATGGTAGGAACAAGTAACAGTCAACCATTTCCTTTCTCAGAAATCCCAGTCTGCCTTTCCAGTGAGTTCTGGGCTTCCTCTCAGGCCCACACTCACCACTGCTTCTCTTGCTATCTTCTCACCTTCTGTCTCTCACGCACACAGGAGGTCACACGACCAATCAGTTGCTCAGTGACAGTAGTGTTAGTGTTTGCAATCGGCCCCAACAGAAACCTATGTAGTTCGTCCCTGCCATCCAGTGCCTTGTTTCAGCAATACATATAATTTCCACTTGTTGTTTCAGCTGTCACTACATAAAGGGACATTTGTTCCATTTAGGCTGAATGAAACATTGTTGGCACACCCATTCACTATTAACCAGGTCTGTGACTGATCTATAGATCAAAGATGCACTTGAGGGTAGCTATTAACAGCTTCCAGCATAACAAGAGAGAAACTCTTAAATAAAAGTGCATTCATATCCAGAAAGTGGCTAGTTTTTGTAACACATTTAATTATATAGCTCTTTATTTCTATTCTCTTCTTTCCCTTGGTAACCCTAATTCTCAGGATGTCTGCCTGCAAACCAGGAAGGCATGCCAGAAATAGGTTATTGTGGGAACCTTCCTTGGACAGTAAGGAGCGCTAAAGAGTACATAATAAATGAGTAAGCATAGGAAATCTGTGAGGCTTCAGAGGACTATTGAACAAGATAAAGAAAATTAACTATAATTGTTGAAATTGAAACTGTTTTACCTTTGACATGATATTATTTGGATATATATAAAATATAGGTAAATACGCTGGAATCTAAATCTAGGGAATACTTGGAAGACTTGCCTTATTAATGTGATGGATTCAGAACACGCTTATGTTGTAGAGAAGTGGTGAGGCCTTTAGTCTTGCTCTAGGTTTTCTGAGTTTTGGGTTTATTGACTCAGTTTGCAGAATTCTTATGGTGTGAATTTCAAGGCATTCGTGCTCAGTAGTGGAAAGCTGACTACTGTTGCACAGCTGGATAAACTGAAATTCTTGAGCAAATGCAGTCTTCCCTACAGGATGCAAATGAACATTTTTGGGTGTTGAGGGAAAGCACCATTTTTCACAGAATTCCTGCTGAATTATTATGAGTTTTCTCAGAAATTTTGCCTGCTTTATGCTCTGCTAAACTGAGATTTCATTCTGCAGGGCTCTCTTCTGGTGAGAAGCAAGGTTTCAGTAATTATTTTAAAGATCTGTACCATGATTTCTGACATAGCTTTATACTGCACAAACCAATCTAGAAATTTAATTTCATTGTATGATACCAAATAAGGAAAAACAAAATTTCCTGCACCAGATAGTGGGGGTTGGGGGGAGATATCCTTTTAAGCCAATAATTACCACTTCGGAAGAATTGTGGTTTTGTTCTTTTTCAAGTAGGCTTTTGCTAAAAGATTGCATGAAATGACCATTTGGCTTATGAATTCAGCCAGTTGGTTGACTGTTTACTGCAGCAGATAATGAATTAAAAATTCTTGCGATACGTTCATTTAGTTTTAATTTTTTTAATATAACTTTTTGTATTGTACATGGTAGTGTTCAACAAGTTTAGAATCAGAGAACTGTCAGCTAGTGAAGAAATAGTACAATATTCTTTGGTGGGTCACTCTCATAACATGAATGTTGGGTGAGAAGAACCCATCAAATAGCATCAGTAGTTTTGGTACTGTGAACTTCTTGTGCATACCAAAGATTAAAACCTCTGAGCACTGGAGCCTCTCCATTTAAAAATTTCAGAACTAATTTGCAGAGATTTTGAATTTTGCCACTTTGTTTTGGACCCCAGTTCCTGGGACAGTGGGTTGAGATACTTAGCCCACAGTGAATCTGTAGGCAATTGTCTTAATCCCTTAAGTGGAGAAAGTCATCACTATTTATTTAAGTATGCCAGCAGTCATGGTAAGGGGGAAGACTGGTATCTCCTAGACTTGAAATAGCTAAACTAGTATGTAATTCCAATAAAACTAGATAAGGAAACACTCTGACTTTAATTATAATGGTAAACTCAGGTGACTATCCAGCATCGCTGGACCATGATGTTCTTTATCTTCATGTGCCAATTGCTGTTTAAAAGCAGAAGTATGAAATATAGCCTTGGAGGAGGTTACCTATGCTGTTGCATTCTCCCAAGTACAGGAACAGCTTTCTTATCTTGCATATTGGGGAAATGGGGGGAGCTGGTAAATCAAAAATTCCAGTTAACTAAGAGAGAGTTTGGGTGTGGGGGGAAAGGAGGAGCAGGGCTGGGGCGTGGAGTGTGTTGACTCTGGGAGGGAGTTTGGGAATGGGAGAAGGATTGGGGCAGGAGGTTGGGATGTGGGAGGGGTTTCAGGGTGCTGGATCTGGGCAGCCCTCACCTTGCTTGGCTTCCCACGAGTGGTGACGTGTCCAGAGAGGCCCCCTCCTGCACCAAAACTCCCTCCCAGATCCCACGGTCCTGAGGATATTCCAGTACCCAAATGGAACACCAGGGATAGAGATGCTCCTCCAGTCAGGGAGACTAACTCTAAAATACTAAATCTAACAAAAAAAAATGTTATTTGATTGAGGAATTAATAGCTTTAGGCTACATCTGTACTTATGGTGGTTCATAGAGTACATATACTGCACACCCCTCTAGCAGAATTTTAAATAGCAATGTAGACAATGAGGTATTGCGTAGGCAAATAGAATAAAGAGATGTGTGAACCCTAAGATAGCGTTTCTCAAATGCGGCCACCAGCAGTCTTTTTGTGTGGCCACAACAACCTCCAAAGCTCCCCAACAATTGCTGAGAGAGTGAATATTAAGGTTGCCTTGTAAACACCATAAATCTTAATGTGCAGTCATTCCCTTCTAAATATTACAGAATAGTGCAGGCAGAGCTGAACCACATAGGTGTAGTTTTCTTTCAAGTCAAAAGGTGTATTCATTGGTTAATCACTATGTTTACATCTCATGCTGCTGTAGCTCTGTAAGTGGCTATTGGTCAACATCATCATTGGCAAGATCACAGTGTGGTGTTTGGGTGGGTTGAGATTGTTCATGGCAGAAGGTGAAAGAGTTAAAAACATGCATGGCTATCAGAAAGTTTTTCAAAAAATCAGTGCCAGAAAAATTAGCATGAATGTGATACAGAGTGATCCCAAAGGTGCCACTTGCTGCTCAGAAAAGCAGAACATATAAGGAAGAAAACTGAACGTTTCAGGACCAGTGGGAAACGCAGTTTCTTGTGTTTCTGAAGGCATCAGTTTCCATTTCTGAGAAAATTGCAGTGTGCGCAGTTTGTAAGAAAGAAATTAATCAAATTAAAATTTATGCAATGCAGTGACACTATAGCATGAATGCAGCGGAAGGTGAACAGAATTACCAAGGGGAGTTTCAGAGGTGCAAGCTGTTAAATGATGCAAAAAATGAGCTTGATAAACAACAGTGACAGAGATTTTTTTGAATAAAGATGATCAGATATGGGTGGGTACTTCTAACGTTGCACTTCTTTTGGGGAAAGCAAGGAAACCATTCAGCAACAGAGAACTCGTGAAGAAAATCGTTCTGGCAGGCAACCAGAGAGATACCACTGAGCAACAACTTGTTGCACAAGAGAGCTGAGAAATTTTCAACAGAAGGGAAATAGCTGAAAAAGTCACAGGGAACTCTTTTACAGCCTGTGCTTGGATGAGAGCCTTTAAGCCTTGATGTCACAAGGATCCCAAAGACACTGTTTTAACAGCATTTAAGTAATTAATACATTCAGAATGACAATCACTGACATCGTCCAGGGCCTACAAGAGGAAAAGGAATTTTTTAGATTTTTATGAAGTTAGTTTCTCAGCTGTCAGTATGAGAATGTGCAGTGAAAGGTAGCCTCGCTGTAGCCGAATACCTGAGTATCCTCTCAGAGGATCTTGAAAATCATATTAGTAATGGAAACTTTTTCTATCAGTACACCTTGATGACCCACCTATTCAGCAATTCTGGTTCACAGTTTTTAGTTGCAAACCAACTAACTGTGTTGCAAAACAGATTAGCTTTCTTTGACAGTGGATTTAAGCAGCTCAAGTACCCCATGCTGCAAATGCACAATGACACAAGAATGAAAACATACTTCAGTCAACCCTGTGTCACATTACAGGAGTAGTGGAGTAATGTATATCTGTTTGAAGATATCTACAACCCCTAGCTAAAGTTGCTTTGCTTTTTTGTCCCTGTTTTCTACAACTGTGCTGTGAGAGAGCATTAAGTGCACTGCATTTTCTAAAGAACAAGTGCCAAACAGCATCACAGATGCTAAACCAGAATGCTTCCCTTTTAGTTTCACAGGAGACTCGTGATCCTGCAGACTTTCCATTCAAAGAGCTCCTGAAATTTTAAAACAAGTCTAATCCACACAATTGATGTGTTAAAACCAAGAACTTTATTATTACACTGTTACAGTAAACGACAATACAAAAGGTTTGTTTCTTCTACTATTATCATTATTATTACTGGATTGGATTGATTTTTTTTTTTGGTCTCTGTGAAAGAGAGAAATTTTGGAGATATTTACAGATGTTTTTTTTCATTATTATTTGGATTTTTATTATGCAAAAACATTTTTAGATTTAGTTCAGAATTGTTGTACAGACATCCACCTACCAAAAATGCTAAAGAATGTGCAAAGCACCTTATTTGTGTTTCTATTGTGTTTAAGTCCAGTAAAGAATAAAGTTGTACTAGGGTGACCAGATGACAAGAAAAAAATATCGGGACACATGGGGGGGGGGAGGGGGGACTGGAGGGGGGGAGGGAAGTGGAGGGGAGGGTGCCACAGGCTTCCCCCCCCCCACACTGGACCCATGGGGGCAGGGTCTGAGGAAGCCATGGGTCAGGGGTGCAGGGGACCGGCTCCAGGTGGAGGGGCACAGCCCCACCGTGGGTTGGGGATCCAGGGCCCCAGCTGCTTACCCCCAGGAACTGTTCTCAGCTGGGCCGGGGGGCAGCCGGCAGGTGGGTCAGGGGCTAGTGGGGAGGGGGCTGGGCTCTGTCTGTAGCCACCCTCCTCACTGCTACTAGGCAAGCAGCCCCCTTCCCCCGCCCCTGCAGCATGTGAGGCGGCGGCAGAGAGTTGTCCTGGCCACTGCCGCCTGCCTCTGACTCTTGGGGGGGGGGGGGCGCTGATGAGGGGCCGGACTCGGAGCCGGGTGGGGGTAGGGGGGGCGGCCGGGGGCTCTCTGCCCCTCCCCCTCTGCCGGTGCAGGCTGCAAGCAACCTCCTTCCCCCTCCTTGCACCACGTGCGGCGGCAGAGAGCCTCTGCCTGGGGCAGTGCAGCTTGCTGCTTGCTCCTGCCGGCGGGAGGGTGCTGCGGCCGCCCCGGAAGGAGCGGTTAGTGAGGCACGAGTCTGGCGCCGGCCTCTGAAGGTCCCTATATCAGGACAAAGGGCGTCCCGACGAAAGGATGATCGGGACGCGGGACAATTCCCCGAAAATCGGGACTGTCCTGATAAAATCGGGACATCTGGTCACCCTAAGTTGTACATTATTTTTATTATTGAGTTTGCAGCAAAATACACCCTACATATAAAAATTACAATGACTTGGGCACATATATACTCAAATGTATTTGCTTTTCCTAAAGTTAATTAAGTATTTTAGAAAAAATTGTAAGAGCTGCCACCAGCAAGAGAAAAACCACCAGCACTTTGAGGCCGCAAAACAATGTGTGGTAAGAACCATTGCTCTAAGGTACATCCCTACATGGCTCTCTACCTGCCCAGGCAGTACCTCCTCTGTCTACTCTGCTCTTTTTAGCAGTGTAGCATCTCACTGCGGGAACATTCCCCCACTGCAGGGAAAGGCTGTGGCAGCTCTCTGCGGCCAGAGCCATTCCCCATTGCCTCCCACCTTCCAGGCCCTTTGACTGCAGCTTGTAACTACATGCACACTACGTGCTTCCACCAGGGTAAATTAGACCTTAAGAAAATTTAGTTTACCAAATGATTAATACCTTGATTATAATTCCATGAACAATCCTGTCCCTCATGCACTAAAATAAATGCATTTGCTGTCAAAAGAATTAAATAAAACAAATCTGGAAAATTAATATTGTTACAGTTACACATGTAGAGATTGTTTGAATCATGAGATTTGCGTTTTGGATCTCTGGAAGTTACAAGACTTTATTTGACTGAAGGATTGACAGCAGTCTCTGTGACAGGTATTTGATTTGTTGCCTTTCCCTATATTTCAAACTATGCAGAATTACCATTTACACATCGCTTACATTTGTGTCGGCAGAATTCCCAAAAAGGCAATTGAGGACCAATCTTAAACAGTACCTGTTTTGTCTCTGGTGTTTTAAAGCAAACAAAATTGAGCTTCAAATAATGTTAGTCCTAGGTAAGATAATAAATATTTTTTGTAAAGTCAGGATGTAGCGTAACTGAAGAATCCCTTTTTTGTAGTTTGAATGCAGACCAAAGTATCTTGGTCTATCTGTTCTTAAATCTACTCCTTAGCTATTGGTAGAACAGTAGACCATGTGTTTGACTAGTATTCATCTGGAAATGTTACCCATAGCAATCCACATCAGATCTTCAAATGGTGGACATTTGGATGTAAAATGATAGATCTTGAGATAGTTCAGCAAATCTAATGGTTTGAGTTATCAGTAATACTATTTCATTTAACCTCCTGAGTCATAAACTGAGACAGACATCGCTTAAGGTCCGGTGCTGAGTTTTGTAAACTTATAATATTCTGTACAGCAGGATTAAGAATGGACAAAATGCATGAACATTCAGCAGTCTCTAGGGTCATTCACCCACAGATATGTCTCAGTAGGTTTAGAGCATGGGCCTAGGTATTTGTTTTCTTTCGTTAACAGATATAGTATGAGGCTAGTTAAAGTTATATGCTCTTCTTAGTGGGTGCACAAGAATTGCTCCATAACATGCAATTCTCACAGCATTCTGTCATAGCAAGGCAGCCTCCATAAATAGAGGTCATACTGGAACTGCCTGGAGTAATGACAGTTCAAAACATTGAGGGCCTAGTTTTTGGCACCCTTACTCACTTCATTGCTTAAACAACGAAAAATGAATTTTTATACATTATAGGACTGTGCTGCAGGTAACTATAAAAATAAACTAAATAAAGTATTGCAGTACTTTACATGGGTCTCATGATCTACAAGTGAATCTGGTCTCCAGGATTATCATATGGACCGTAATGTGTCTTTTACAAAATAGAAGTGTATCTAATAGTATGTTCATACAGGGATAGTTAGTTTCTTCCACCCTGTTTTGTCTGTTTAGAATTTTGGGTAGGGACTATCTTTTAATCTGTGTATGTGCTGCGGCTAGCATAGTGGGACCTTCAGTGGGGCCTCTAGGTTTGAAGGATAGTTCACAGGTGGCTGCCATCACAAATGGTATTCTCGGATTTTAGTTTTGTAAACTTGTAGGTTTGTATGTGGGAGAGCTCACGGAAAGAGTCTGTAATACTTGATTATTGGTAGTTAAATCTTTAATGCACAATTAATTACATTCAGCTGGTTTGCCTTTTTAATCCTTTTTTGACCTGAGTGGCTATTTTGTGAATCCAGAAAATTGTGCTTTTTCCTGTCAATATTTTCCCTGGTGGCTTTTTGAGAACAATGAAAGAATAGAGCAGTAATAGCAGCAATATCTGTCATTCAAATCTTTTCATTATCTTGTTAAGAATGATTACTTTTTTTGTTGATTTACACCCTGTCTACTTTGTAACAGTGAAGCAAACCAATTGAGTAATTGGTAAGCATCATCCGTAAGCATCATTTCAATAGATAAGCTCTGCTGCTTAGCAGGATGCAGTGGAGATGAAGTCAAATATTTTCCAGATTTGACTTTTTAGTTCAGATTTTCTATTCTTGTCTGATATGTTTAGGTATGGTCTAAGTCAGCCATTCTCAACCGTTTTTTGGCCACGGACCCCTTAGGAGCTCTTCTCAGGTTCCAGGGCCCCCCTGATTCGTGACTGACTCTGAAGTGAGGCTGTGCCAGAGACCCTGCAAGACTGCTACGGGGTACGAAATATATCACAAAAGCCTCAACTTTTGTGGATTTTAGCTCTTAAATCGAGATGTGGGAGGAGCTTAAGCAATGAATTTACCGGGTGCACCGAATTCAAATGGTGTGTTGGGAAGATATTATAAATAGGAGGGAAACTATTGACTCCAATTAAGGTTGCTGCTTGGGCATTTCATCGGTTCAGACACCAGGGCCCCCATAAACCCTTGGGGCTCCCCTTCTCACAGTTTTTAGTCTGTGACCCCCTTAAAATGTGCCAGGGTCCCATTGGGGGCCATATGGCCCCAGTTGAGAATGGCTGGTCTAAGTAAACCTGTCAGCATTTTGTTTTAAAATACATTTCTCAGCGCTATCCAAACTGAATACAGTGAAGGCTCTCAGTCCCTAGAACTGATCCCTTGTCATAGAGATGAGGAAAATGCTTCAATATAGAAAAATCTGTTCTGCTTGATTCCCTGCAGTAATAGACTGTAGGGTAAGTCTTACCTGCCAAGAGGGCAGACAAACAAAAATTGAAGTTTAGTTACATCTAGATTTCTTATTTCAGCAAGAGAAACTGTTGGAGCCATTTCTATCTTCTTAATGTAGATCTTCAGTTGTAGCAGAAGATGTTCTTTGAGCTGTAAGGTACAGGAAGATGTTACAGTTCTTTCATCAATAGTTAGTGCTATACTTAACTCTACCACTTAGGAAGCCACTTTGAAGATAGCTGATAGTCCTCTAACAGTAGACAAGTTGCTTAGCTTGTGGAGTTTGTTCGTGTCTGCTTGTTACAAGGCAAACATGAAAGTGAAGCATAGATTGGCACAAAAATATATTGGTGGCTTGCTATGTTTCCTAGTGAGCATTGCCTTTCCTCTGTTGGTAGCATACATCTCTCCAGTTGCTGACTTTTTCACATTGGCTACTATATAGCTATACATCTTTGGATCTGCAGAGGGCGTGGAGTATTGAAAAGCATTTCAAACTACTAAATGATTATATTTTCACATTTAAATAGGTATCCAATGTAAGAAACCTTATACAAGAAAACTCCTCTGGATTTTTCAGGGTTCCATGCACTTTCCCCCAGGGTTTGCACAATGGGATTATATAAGTTGGAAATAGTCAATATTTGCAGCTGCAATTTATATTTGGGGACAGTTTAATTTGCCAAAATCATCTCTCGTGCTGAGAAACAGTGAGCTGCTGCTGTTACACTATATCAAGGTAGAGTGCTGTATTAAGAAAATGAAAATTTAAATTACAATTTTCTCTTTACTTAAATGAAGGGAAAGAATAAAAATGACATTTTAAATGGCACCAATAGAAACATTTGACATTTGCATATGAGTGGCTTGGTTGGAAATTGCATAAAGGCCAGATTGTGACAAGTTCACTCTGAGGTGAGGAGAATGAGCAAGGAGCCCTGCAGGACATGTCAACAATTGCAGTGCCTGCATACAGGGCATTGGAGGGGCTGTTGTCTCCATGTATCCCTGCAGAGGCACATCACCCCAAAGATGTCAGAGAGGAGGCAGTATTGTCAACACCAGACATTCCAAAATCATGAGGTAGGTTCCCAAACATCATGAGATTGGCTTTAAAATATTTAGATTTTTTTTTAAATGAACTTTGGATTCTTTTTAGGGTTCCCATTTACAAGCTTTTCTCTACAACCATAAGGACTAGAAACTGTAAATGAAAGTAGAGATTCTTATGTAATCACTTGGTTTGTGGAGGTGGGACTTAAATTTTTTTTAAAAAAACTATTGAGACTTGGTATAAAATGGTGAGAGTTGGTTACACTTGAGGAGATGTGCCCCACCACCTTCTTTTCTCTGGCCTGAGGAGTTTGGGAACATGCTTCACCCATGAAAAGATGGGTGAAGCAGACTGGAGAACTCCAAGAAGAATTCTGCCTCAGGGAAACTGAATTCTTAAGTACCCCTTGAGACTGTGCCACAATAGAGCCCTGAACTCAGAGCTTACCTGTTTGTTTAGTAATATATAGGCTCTGAATTTGGTCTATTTTATATATAAAATCTATGTTTTCCTGACATTGCACAACCATGTAATTAAATTACAATAATAAGACCTGATCATACAGTCCTGATCATACAGTCTCCAATTGGGCAAAAAGCCTGGAGACAGATGTGTAAGATCCAGCCCCTTTCACCACCACCAAAGTCTCAATGAAAGTGCCGGAACATGGCTGTGAGCTGCTGGGCTACAGGCTGAAATTTCCTTGATTAAACAAAATAAGTTTCTAAATCTAGTTAGTTAATTGGTGCAACCCCACTGTGTTATTACTTTTAAATCGGTTTTAGTGGATGATACTCTTAAATCAATTTGAGTTGTACAAATCTTAATAGATTTAGGAATGTATTTTGTTATATCAGTTCAATTCCTGTGACTAGACCAGGTTGGCAAACTACCATTGTTTTAAAAGATGCTCTTAATAGTTAACTGTTAGTATATATTTATTATCATAAATAATATTTTTTCCTGACTGTAAACACTGATACAAGTTAGCACTATGCCAGTTCAGGTAAAGAGGTGAAACAATTAGTTGTTTTTAGGTCCAAGTAAGTCTAGCCTAGCCTTTTCTTTTACTGCAGAATAGAGCATGTACATGGGTACCAGTTATTTTGCCAATTCTACATATTTAGAAGGAAGAGTAAAATGTATCTTAAATTACCATAATTGCCTGTAGAAATTTACTCAAAGTAAGGGAAAAAAGAGACGGGGGAGGGGGACAAGCAATACTGACATTATTGGTTTCTCAGTTTTATTTATTTTAATTTCTTTCTTATGATCTTTATGTATACATGAAGTTCTTGGTTTGGTGAGAGTCTCACTCCTAAAGAATTACTTCTTATTGCCCCCCTCCCGCCCCTCTGAATCATAATGACAGTGGCTCTGGCAATATTACATAAGGAAAGGAATGCGTTAATACAAGTTGCTCAAGGGAAGGCTGTTTCCTATTCCTGAAAGTTCTTCCTTTAATACTTCAATTGGTAAATTTCATGCAGACTTTATCCCAAAATGTTAGTCGTGAAGTAAAAAGAAAAATATTAGAGGGTGAGATAAATAAAGGTGTAGATAAAAGACCTGACATTTTAAAACTGATCCAGAGATAATGGCAGAGATATAACAAAGCCAAGAAGTGTAAAGGAGAAGGCTCTCATATCAATGGTTGTGTTGAGAGAGAAAAAGGAGATTGGTACTCAAAATATGGTAAGTGTGATATTCTAAAATATTTGGAGAGAGTGAGAATGTTACATAAAGATTTTTAATACTAAGCAAAACCTGTTGAAATTTGCTTTTAATTACAACCTTAAGGCCAAGATTTTTAAAAATTAATATTTAGGCACCTAAATAAGTGGTTTGATTTTCAATAGTACTAAGCATTCCTGAAACCAATGGTTTTGAGCACCCACCAGTTATTATTGGGTTCAAGAGGTCTCAATACTGTTAAAACTCAGGCCGCTAATGTAGGTGCTCTGACAGGATCAGGCCAGATGACTATAGGAGAGTGTTCAAAGGCAGATATATTAGTCCTAGATGAAGCAGGTCCCTTTTAACTGGGTAAGGTAGCAGGGTGGTTCCAGAACAATCAGGAACTTGCTGGAACCAATTCAGGCAGGCTCATTAGGACACCTGCAGCCAATTAAGAAGCTGCTAGAATCAATTCAGACAGGCAGGCTAATCAGGACACCTGGTTTAAAAGGGACCTCACTTCAGTCAGTGAGGGGCACGCAAGGAGCTGAGAGTGAGAGGGCACGCTTCTGGAGGATGGAGGAGTACAAATGCTATCTGGCATCAGGAGGAAGGTCCTTTGGTCAAGATAAAGAAGGTGTTGGGAGGAGGCCATGGGGAAGTAGCCCAGGGAGTTGTAGCTGCCATGCAGATGTCACATGAAACACTGTAGACAGCTGTGATCCACAGAGCCCTGGGCTGGAACCTGGAGTAGACGGTGGGTCTGGGTTCCTCCCATCCTCCTCTCCCCTATTGGATATAAGAAGAATGGCTCTGGACTGTGGATTCCACCAGAGGAAGAGGTCTTTGGCTTGTTTCCTGACCCACTAGGTGGGTCAACAGAGACTGTGGGGGTTGTTCTCTTTTCCCCCATGTTGGCCAGTAATGAGGTCTACAGAGTGAACTGCAGATTTGTGGCACTGGCAAAAGTGGCCAAGCTGAGGGCTGCCGTGAATTTCTGAGGCAAGCAAATCCTCCAATAAGCACAGAACCCACCAAGGCGGAGGAGGAACTTTGTCACAGTCCCTAAATATGAATGCAGGCTCACATTTTTGCTTTATGGTCATATTTTTGAAAAGTCTTTGTCTTAAGCTTATTAAACAATTTGTAGGTGTTTTTAAAAACATGAACTTTTTATTTCTTACAAACTATGGGAATTTTTTTTTATGGTCTGATGGCCGTGGAACTGCTATATAATAATCTAAGAATACTGAGGTATAATAATTTATGAATGTTGTGTGTGACCTGGCCAGTGAGGTAAAGTTAATGCACAACTAAAGGGGGTAATCTGAATCTTCTTTATGAATATTTTGTTCTAGCTTGATTGGGGTTGTGGGAAAAGAAGAAGGGAAGCAACTCAGCAACACACTGGATCCAGATAAGTAACCTCTGAACAAACAAGTGGAGGGGACCGCTATAAGACAATGGCATAAAATATTAGCTCTGACCACCCTATAGCTAGTTTCCAATGAGGTGCCACTACTGTTCTGCAAATTCTGGCAGTGAAGAGAACAAGAGAATGTGAAACAGCCCTTCTAAAAAAAAGGGGGGTCAATTGTCAGGGCTTTTCAGGGAGAGAGGTAGACACAGAGAGAAGCTCTTTAGAGGAATGTGAAAGAAATGGAGTCCTTCCAGATCCAGGGAATGTTAAGCTGCAGGAAAAACCAGAGAGCCTGTAGATTGGCTTATTGGTCTTAAGATCTGTTTTTTCTTGAATGCTTCGATTCTAAATGAATAATTACTTTGCCTTAAGAAGTCTATCTAGTCACTGGTTACCATTGTCATTATTTCAAGGGGGGAACAGACTTGTAGGTGCTTAGAGATAAGTCAGATCTGCTGTGGTAATTATAGTTAATACACCTGGGACTGCAGCCCAAGGCCCAGTCAGTCTGAGTGGGAGAATTGCATGGCTTCATCCCAAGAGAGGTAACAACTGGAGACCTTAATAAGGTTTCTAGCCCAGGAACTGACATTCATAGCTGGGTTTGAATGTATATCTGTAAAGGAACCCTTTTTTTCTATCAGCCTCATTCATTTTGTTTTCAGTTACAATCACAGTAAAAATCTTTTAAGTCCTTGTTAAAAACAAATTAAACCATGACTCAGTGGCAAACATTTACTCCTTGTGCTAGAAAATTCGATATAGAGTGTAATTTACAATTAAACTAATATTTAACTTGCTGTCAAAGCTACAATTTAAATAACGATCTTGTTAAAATACTGTCATGCTAGTGTGGATGTCATTTTTGAATCTTCTTTTCTGGATACTGCTGTGTTTTATAATCTCTCACTAAATGGACAGTGTGACAGAAATGATGGATTTTTACCTGTGCAAACAGTGATCCCATTAGAGTTGTTGCTATTTACCTATCTCCCTAAAGACTGCAAAATGATTGAGTGGTGTGGGTTACTAATACGTTGTGTTATTACAACTCATTGTCTACCACTGGTTCTTTTTATGGGGCAACTATAGATAGTGTTCCACGTCTAAGACCCTGTGTGGTTGGCTAGTAAAACTAAAATTCCCCAGAAAGAAATGCAATAAAGAATTAATTTTCTTTTTTTGAGAGTCAATAAATGAAAGAACTAACTCTTTTTCAGTTGTTAAAACTTAAGGTGATGTTGATTAAGTTTAAAAGCAGCCAGATCCTCTCTTTTCCCTGTCTGGTTGCTTTGCACCACTCCAGTGACCCCAAACAACTGGAAAGCTGGCAGACTAGCTACCTGGGGATTCCTGATGTGAATGAATTCTCAAGTCGCATGGAACCGTGTACTGTATAGTGCCCAGCTCCCAGGATAGTGGTTGAAGTGTGACCAGAGCCCATTGTTCTTAAGTGCAACTTAGTACAATCTGAGTGCTGCTCTAAATTGCACTGGTAATTGATCTGGGCCATGGGTTCCATGGATTAGGAACCATAAAGGTAATGTAAAGTCATCTTTGCTTCCTGCCCTGTAGTGGTGCAATTTAGAATCTGGCTTGCCATATCACTGCCCATCCAGGAGAGGAAATCACATGCTTTCAGTTTAAATGACTTATTTCAGGTAAAGGAAAAGAACGAAGAAGGAACAATTAAGTTTCCAAGAGAGAGACAAAGAACAAAAGATGTGAATACAAAAGTTGGAAAAACTAATCTTTTCCTTATTTGAAAACACTAGTTTTAGTAGGACATGCTTCCTTTGATGTCTGATTTTCTGAGGTACTATATATCCTCAGCTCTTTTACTTCAATGGAAGTTTTCAACATTTTACAGTCTTGATGCCAACAGTGATCCAGTTTTCATTCCTTGTGCACCAAAAAAACTCCAACAGAAGCCAATGGAAGTTTTGGCTGAGTTAGAATGTTGGATTGAGCCCAATGCTCCCGTTATCCTGGAATAAGGGGTAAAACTGGAAAGATTGTTTTCACTAAAACAACTCTGAGAAAAAAATAAATAGCTTGATATAGAGAGGACTGTATCATATTATCACTTATTCAGTATTTGAGTTATATTATAAAGGTAAGACAGTGTTTATCCTTATCTGATTTATGATTCAGTTTGCAACTCTAAATTTACAGCTTCAGTTGGCTCTGTGGGTAACTGATACTGAGTAGGTGCTAAATATTTGCCAGAGACTCATTCTTAATTAATTCTCTAAAATTCTGTCTCTCCAGCTCTCCCCACCCACTTAGACTAAATTCATAAAATTCACAAGAGAGGTATAATGCGATTTTTCTACTTAATTGACCTCCTTTCTGAAAATGCAAACAATCATACTAAATTGCAAATAACAAGTAATTTACACCATCTAAATCTTTATTTTGGTTCAGCTAATCTCAGTGTATACCTCATATTTTGTTAGATATTTACATATTTGCTTTAGGAAGCATTTCTAATTAAGAGCATTGTACATTTCAGTGCAATGACCTGTGAAGTATATACAGGCTAGATCTATGTTTTCCATACTTGTCACGGTACTGAAATAATTTGGTACCATATAGATCATTGGGGTACCAAATCTTATGTGAAGGGAATCATAACAGGTGTCATATGTGTGTATCTATTCCATATGTGTGTATCTATTCCATATGTGTGTATCTATTTTGTAACTAAAGTTAAAGGTACCTGTACTTCAAGATTAGGCTTGGCTCCTGTGAAGGCTCAGACAGGCTGGGGCTGCCTGATGGCCCATTAAGGGACATCAACCACACAATGGACTTTGTATATGCCTGTCCACACCCGAGCTGCTCTAGGAATGTCAAACTGCCTGGTCAGAAACTGAATCCTGGAGAGCCGGGTGATTGAACCTTGTGACTGTAAACCTCCATTTTGCAACCGGACTCTGCAAAAGAAGGAGGAGGGTCTTGGCCCAGAAGACAGAGTCTATAAAAGCTGGAAGAAGCATTCTCCATTTTGTCTTTTACCTCCAGTCTTCAGCCTGCCTTGTTTCCAACTTTGGATGGAACTTTGCTTCTCAGGGAACTCTGGACAAAGGTACTGACCCATCTCTGCAGGAGATGCTCTCCAAAGACTTTGATTAAAATCTGCAGTTTATTCTACCACAGCTGCAAGACTGAACCAAGCGATGTACCATTACTGCATGTAATTGATTTCTTTTAACCATTCTTAACCCTCACCTAAACCTTTTTCCTTGTATAATAAACCTTTAGATTCTAAAGGATTGGCAACAGCGTGATTTGTGGTAAGATCTGATTTGTATATTGACCTGGGTCTGGGGCCTGATTCTTTGGAATTGGGGAGAACCGTTTTCTTTATTTGGGGGATTGGTTTTCATAACCATTGGTCCCCAGGATAGGTGGCTGCTGGTGGTGATACTGGGGAGCTGGAGTGTCTAAGGGAATTGCTTGTGTGACTTGTGGTTAGCCAGTGGGGCGAAACCAAAGTCTTTTCTGTTTGGCTGATTTGGTTTGCCTTAGTGTGGAAAAACCCCAGCTTTGGGCTGTAGTTGCCCCTTTGGAAGCAATCTGTCCTGATCTGACACTCACAGTTGGATCCCACCAGGAACAGCACCGTCACAATACTTTTCTATGTATCTTAGATACTTACATGGCCCCAATGTCCATAGTAATTGAGCATTTCACTATCATTAATGAATTTATTCTCACAACTCCCAAGTGAGATAAGAAAGTCTCTATCACCGCATTTTAGAGATGGGGAACTGAGGCACAAAGAAACCACGTGACTTTCCCTGGGTCATAAGGCCTGCGTCTGACATATTTATGTCAGAGCAAGGACTGAATCCAAGTCTCCCACAGTGCAGGTTAGTGTTCAAACCACTTGACCATTCTTCCTCTGATTTTTTTTTTTATTTTTTTTTTTTTTGTATTGTGGATGCCCTTCAGGAAAACTAAACCTATCACGACTTTCTGCCATTCTGTCATCTTAATTTATACATATCCTGCACTCCCCCAACTCACCTTTTGTGATGCCCCCACCTTCCATACACACACTTGGAGAAATTCTGGTATAGAAGTTCATAATTTAGTATTGTTTACCCCTTCATGTAACATGAGCACGGGAGTTACCAAATGAAATTAATAGGCAGCACACTTACAACAAACAAAAGGAAGTATTTCATGCAACACACCATCAAACTTTGGAACTTACTTGACGGGATGTTGTGAAGGCAAAAGGTATAACAGGATAAAAAAAAAGAAAAAAATAGATACGTTTTTGGAGGATAGGTATATCGAATGGCTATTAGCAAAGATGGTCATGAATACAGACCTGGGTGTTCCTTAACCTCTGACTGCCAGAACCTGGGGCTGGACAATGGGGGATGGATCTATTGATAATTGCCCTACTCTGTCCATTCCCCTTGAAGCATCTGGCACTGGCCACTGTCGGAAGACATAGTACTGGACCAAATGGACCATTGGTCTGACCTAGTATGGCCATTCTATGTTCATGTAATATGAGCTTAACTCCTGGAGGGATTCTGCACCAAAACTTAAAAATTCTGCAAAAGTCTGCAAATGTTATTTGTCAAAATAATGCAATATAATTACACCAGTTTTACTACTTTTGGTAAGTTATTTAAACTACAGTACAGAAAAAGTCACAATTACTGTTCAGCATTTTCTAAACACATGAAAGTTAAGTTACAAATACTTGGTAACTAATACCCTGCATTCCAGTTATAATCCTGGATTTTCTTTTAAATTACATTAAAGAACACCAGACAGAAAAAAAAAAAAGAGTAAAATGTCATTTTAAATTGCTCAGACTTTCACACATGAAAGTCATACTGTTTTTCTAACCATTGTCCTAGACCTAGCTGGGTACTTTGGGAAGTGCTTGTTTCTGATTGTCCGGGCACTTAATGGACTACTTAGTAAATGTTTTGTTTGCCCTTAAGTCTTTAAAAAAATATATGGGTAAGTATAAATTTAACCCCATTGTGCCACTTTGGCACAGGAAAAGAGTGAGAAAGTTCATAGGTCTTCCTAGCTAATTCCCTTAAATCACTATGGCAATGTGGGGGCCTTAAATTTTACAGTTTTTTATGCTCCTGGGAAAACTGACTGAGATTGGGAACAGTTAATTAACAATCGAATAATTAACAATGTTACTATGCAGACAGGTTGCTACATTTCTGCCTCAGAGAATGAGATCAATTAACCATCAACAGAAACATTAACAAAATGTGTCTTTTTTTTAACAAAAGCTTTTTTCTTTAACTTGAAAACAATTTTCAGTAAAATGATATTAATATTTAAGGGTTTTTTTTCAATTCTCAGGAAGTTACATTTTACTAGGCAGGCAAGCTGATAAATTTCTCCCTCCGCAGACCCCAGCCAATCCAGAACTGGGAGAACACAAAATGGCTAAAATCCACCTGTTCCTCCACTCTCCTTGGGCTGCTCCTGTGTGTGTTGTACCTCGAAGAAGTGCAGCATACAGTCTCACCCAGTAAGTTAGGTGAAGGTGTACCATCGATTTATATAATGATATTCCATTAATGGCAGGATTTTCTGTCTCATTCTTTATAGGGGAGACTTTATAGGGGAGAATTTGTTTGCTTTTTCAGGTGCTGCTATACATTGAGCAGAGGTCTTTATTGAGCTGGTCACAGTAAAGACCTCAGGTCTTTTTAATGAGTGCTTAGAGTTAATTTAGAACCCAATAAAATGTATTCGGAGTTCAGAATATTCCTTCCAATGTGTATTAACTTGCATTCCTCAGTAATGAATTTTATCTACCATCATGCTGCACATTTATTTAGGTTCATTAGGGCCCCCTGAAATTCCTCACTTTCTTTTTTTAGTCTTGATTAACCAAAAATTATTTAGGTTAATCTTCAAATTTTCCAGATCATTAATAAATATGCTTATTAACACCGGTGTTTTCACGGAACCATGTGGCATTCCGTTCTTAACGTTTTAACATGTGGAAAACTGCCCATTTATTCTTACTTTTAGTTTTGAGTCTTAACCACTTTCCTATTCATACAATATTTTGCTCCTCATCCAATTACTCCTGAGTTTGTTTAGTGGAGGTACTTTGGCAAAGGATTTTTCAAAGTCCACCCAAATTGTCAACCTATTATTTATCCATTTTTTGATATTCTCAGATTATTACTGTAGTTTACAATGCACTATGTCCACTGTGCAACTTGTAGAGTGTGGTAGCAGGGACCACACAGCTACTTAGTGTGCAGTGCAGCAAGCTGGTTTGTACATGAACTACTCTTTTTCCCACTGTAAGCTAACTCCCCACACAGATAAGCCCTAAGTAGAATTTTTGTAAGGCTGTCTAAGCTCTCCAAATATTAACATGCATAAATCTAGACACAGATGTAAGACTGGACTTTTGTTGAATTCAGACCTTGAATAAGAGGATTGCAGACCTAGAAAGCCCTTTCTTCACCGTTTGACAACAGGTCAATAGCCAAAAAAGGATTTGGAACAGCTCCTGCTATCCTACTGCAGCATAGTCATTTGCTGACTTTTGACAGACCTGTATGTGGATCTACCAGGCAGACTGATGGACCACAAAGTAGCTCTTGGTTTACCTCTTTCAGACAATTTTTCTTTTTCTTTGATTGATTTCACTCTTACTGTCTGGGTGCCCAGTGGATGGCCATTGGAAACTTTCTCCCTCAGTGGTATCCATTGGGTGGCTCAAGTGCCCTCTGCCTTCGTGTGACCCCAGTCTACTCCAGTACCTTCTTACTGCCTGTTCATTACCAAAACAGTTGCCTCTCAGCTTTGTATGTAATATAATTAGTCTAGTATGTGTTATGTTATTATAGTTAGTAAGTTTTAGTAGTTTTAAATTTTTTGTTGTTGTCTTTCCCCATTTGGGCAATCCAAGTCTAGTGGAAGTGAGATTGGAAGTTTCACTGACAGCACCAAGAAAGCGAAGGACCAGTGCTGGTGGGCCCATCCTGGGGCTATGAGTATGAATC
Organism: Sternotherus odoratus; assembly: GCA_032164245.1. Lineage (NCBI taxonomy): Eukaryota > Metazoa > Chordata > Testudines > Kinosternidae > Sternotherus > Sternotherus odoratus. Next base: position 118,204,939 of record JAVMKO010000002.1, read on the forward strand.
TGGCCTAGTCCTATCTTCTCCTTAGTAATGCCCTATGAATAAGCAGGGCAGGAGGAAAAGCATAGAGGAGATTTTTTACTGGTCTCTCCAGAATGCAGATCACTGTCCTGCTCTTTGGTTCAATGTGTTGTGGACTACTTATTGCACCTGTAACCCCAAGATTTGGCTGTTAGTTTGGTAAAAGTACATCTGGCAGCTATTTCAGCATTCCACTCAAAAATGGATAATAGCTTTATTTTCTCTAATTACATGTCCATGCATTTTTTGAGAGGCGTACTCCAAATTATTCCCACAGGTGCAAGACCTCATTCCCCCCACAGGCTCTAAACTTGTTGTCCAGACTTATAGGTCTCCCATTTGAGCCTTTAACTACTTTCTCTGGGCTGCAGCTATCAATGAAGGTGGCATTTTTGGTAGCCATCACTTCAGCCAGAAATGTAGGAGAGTTGCTGGCTTTTATGTCTGGGCCTCCTTCTAGGATAATCTTTAAGAACAAGGTTTACCTGTGTCTTCATCTGAGGTTCATGCCAAGGATGGTGTCATCTTTTCATAGAATCATAGAAGAATAATAGAATCAGGGTGGTAGCCGTGTTAGTCTGGAATAGCAGAGTTAACAAAGTCCTGTGGCACCTTAAAGACTAACTATAAAGTTTTGAAGCATGAGCTTTCGTGGGCTAATACCCACTTCGTCGGATGCAGGCAGTAGAAGTGTTCACAAACAGGCAGTTATAGAAAAGTAGGTAAGAGCCAGGTGGGAGGTGAAAAGGTTAGTCCAATTAAGCTGAGCCAGCTTGTTATCTCCGATCAGGGAGTGTGGATTATTCGTCTAGCATTTGAATGGGGTGTGTGGACATGGAGAGATGAGAAACAATGTCTGTAATGAGCCAACCATTGTAGAAGAATAATAGAAAATTAGGGTTGGAAGAGACCTCAGGATTTCATCTAGTCCAACCCCCTGCTCAAAGCAGGACCAACCCCAACTCATTCCAGACAGGGTTTGTCAAGCCACACCTTAAAAACATCCAAGGCTGGAGATTCCACCACCTCCCTAGGTAACCCATTCCAGTGCTTCACCACCCTCTGAGTGAAGTAGTCTTTCCTAATATCCAACCTAGACCTTCCCCACTGAAACTTGAGACCATTACTCCTTGTTCTGTCATCTGCCGCCACTGAGAATAGCCAAGCTCCATCCTCTTTGGAAATATCTGATTTAGAAGATAACTTCAGCTTTGATAAGGAATGTGCACTATTTCTGAGTGAAAACTGTGTTCAATTTATAGTGTAAAATGGATATATTTGATCAGTCACATAGGTTTTGGTTGTTAATTTCATTGTGTGATGTTGTAACGGGGTCGGTCACTCACCCCTGCGGCGCCTCCCGCTGGTCGTCCGGGGAATCAGCTCCTTCAGCGTCCAGAGCGCCCTCCGCAGGTGGATGCCCCGCTCCTTTGCTGGCCCCGTGTCCCTCCCGGACCCCGGAGCCCTCCAACTGTGGGGGCTGCCCCCTGCAGTACCCCCTTTGGTGTGAGGGTCTCCCCTCCCCAGGGGAACCCTCTACCCCCTATTCCCACCTCGCCTCAGAGTGTGCCACTGTCAGTCACCACTTGCCCCCGCTCACTGGGGCAGACTGCAGTATCATGGCTTCTCATCACAGGCAAGGAGGGTTGGCCTGCTGCTGCTATCTCCAGCCCTAGGCTGCCCCCTGGCAGCCCCCAGTACCCTGTGAGTCAGGCCTTCCCTAGGCTCAGCAAGCTGGGGCCTTCTCGCTAGAGCTTAGGCTCCCTGGCTCCCAGCTGCCTTGCCCTCGCCCTGTCCCAGTCTGGGTACCCCGGTACAGGCTCCGTGCAGCCAGGCCCTGTCTCCCTCTACTAACAGAGAAGACTGACTTTAGGCCCTTGCCTGCACTTGCAGCCTGGGGCTCTCAGGCTAGAGCTTTCCCCAGCTCCTACCGCCTAGCCCCAGCCCTGCACCCAGCCTAGTACCTTCTTCAAGGCTTCCTGCAACAGGCCTGTCTCACTCTGACTGCAGAGGAGACTGCCTCTCCCTCTCTGCCTCCCAGCCCTTATATCCTGGCTGGGAGTGTTTGGGGAGTGGCCGCCCAGCTGGGCCTCATGCCCAATCAGGCCTGAAAAGCCTGCTGGCTCCCAGCTTCAAACCCCTTTTGGGGCTTTTCCCAGCCCCTTCCGGTAGGGGGCGGGTGGTCACCCCGCCACAGATGTATTCACAAATCATTCTGAATTATGAGATACACAGCATTGCATAAATAACTTCTATTGTAGAGGGAGTAATTTAGACAGCAATAAAAACAATTTTTGCTTTTTTATCGTTAAAGTTGGATTAAGCTACTTATCTGGGAATGCCTTTGGCAGCACAACTATTTCTTACCAATTTCATAGTACTTCTCTGCAAGCTGTTGTTAATTATTTCCTAATTTTCGAGCTGCACCCCTTAAGCCCCTCCTCCGTTTGATAACTGAGAACAGCACTAAAAGTACACAGTTCTCCCCAAACTCCTGAGGTGCTTGTTTTCCTCCAATTGCAGATTGGGGATGGGTAAAATGGTTTGGATGAAAGAAGGACTGAAGTCAATGATTTTTGAGGTTCAAAACTGGAGAAAATATATGTATAGAGGTGTGCGTATATATACACTTTATTCTTCATGTTTTGCAATTTTGGGTATCTGAATAGGGTGGGCTGTGCTCTAGCATATCATTTAAGTCGTTTTAGTATTTCCACTTGTTTGTCTGGAAGTAGAAAGTACAAGAGATCTCAAGATAAAAACTGTTAGTCATGTGAATTCTGGGCTAATTGAACAGACTCATGGGGTCCCCTTAAGCATTCAAAAGCTTGGTTGCCTATTGAAACTTCATAGCATGACTGGTACTATTATCTATTTCAATCTTTAGCACATCCTCTTAAAATCAGGTCCTTCAGTATTGTGGATGATTTTTTCTTTTTTTAATTTTAGTTTAATCTTATGTGGCTGAAAAATCCCATTTTGCTTTATTTTCATTTTATTTATTTATTTAATTCTATTTATTTATTTTATTTATTTATTATTTTTATCCATCATTCATTCCTGTTATTTAGATGGTGCTACAATTGTTGAATAAAAAGTAGGGCTGTCAAGTGACTAAAAAAATAATCACACTTTTAAACAATAATAGAATAACATTTATTTAAATAATCAAATATATTGATTTAAATTACAGCACAAAATACAAAGTGGACAGTGCTCACTTTATATTTATTTTTATTACAAATATTTGCACTGTAAAAAAACAATTCACCTCATACAAATACTGCAGTGAAATCTTTGTCATGAAAGTTGAACTTACAAATGTTAGAACTATGTACAAAAAAAGCTGCATTCAAAAATAAAACAATGTAAAACTTTAGAGCCTACAAGTCCACTCAGTCCTATTTCTTGTTCATCCAATCGCTCTGACAAACAAATTTCTTTACATTTTCAGGAGATAATGCTGCCTGATTCTTGTTTACAATGTCACTGAACAGTTTGCATGGCATTGTTGTAGCAGGCATCACAAGATATTTGCATGCCAGATACACTAAAGATTCATATGTCCCTTCATGCTTCAACCACCATTCCAAAGGACATGCATCCATGATGTAGTTTCTGCATCAGAGTGTTGCTCTTTTAAGACTTCTGAAAGTATACTCCACACCACATCCATCTCAGATTTTGGAAGACACTTCAGATTCTTAAACCTTGGATCAAGTGAGGTAGCTATCTTTAGAACTCTCACATTGGTACTTTCTTTGTGTTTTGTCAAATCTGCAGTGAAAGTGTTCTTAAAATGAACATGTGCAGGCTCATCATCCGAGACGTCTATAACATGAAATTATATGGCAGAATGCGGGTAAAACAGAGTAGGAAACATAACTTCCCCCTACAAAGTTCAATCACAAATTGAATTAATTGTGCATGTGAAATGATTGTATCTTTGAAGGGCAGACCAAAAACCCACCTTGGGTGGGGTGTTTTGTTTTTTCCCTGGACTGAGAAAACAAATTCTGTGTGTTCTATTCTATAGATATAGGCCCACATCCTGCTATTTACCCATTGATTACAGTGGATTTTTTCCTGCGGGGAAACGATGGCCCAGGGTCTCAGGATTTGGCCCAAAGTTATCTGAATAGGGCAAAAGCATGTGCAGGATCAATGTACATAGATGACGCAGCTAATTTTCTCTCAATTTTTTCTATCATTCTCTAGCTTTTGTCCTATCTCCTTTCAACCCCCGCTACTTTCATAACCTTTCCAGACAGAATCTTCTATCTTTTAGAGTTACTTCTATCCATACTATAGGAGCAAGGCAGTGTGAGTAGATTTTAGTACAGACATGAATTACATTTCAACTGTACAATTCCTCTTCATTTAGTAACTTATTCATCTAAAACCTTATAGTTTGGGGGAGGGGGGGAATCATTTCTTTTCTGTTCTGTACTTTCATGCATTGTACTGGTAAAAAAAAAAATAAGAGGAAACTGTTCTCATTCTGATCATCCCTGAAGCTAGAAATGATGGCAAATAATTTTCCAATTGTATTTTGAAATTTATTCATGTTGATTGGTAATAGTTAGGTTGTGAGATTGCAGAGTGCTGATTTGGGCTGGCAAGCTAACCTTCCTTTCAAATGGCTGGAAGTACATGGGAACAGGATTATACTGGTCATAGACTTTCAATCATTCTAATGGAACTAAACCCCTCTAGGGATTAAACACTGAAGTTCTTGGGTATAAAAGTTTACTTTGGGATTTTTACATTGCCAGATACTGTATATTTGTACAAATATCTCTTACCAGCCAGTTCTCTATCTCTTCGAAACAAGTGCTATGCTGCCTGAGGTGTGTAATCATTTTTGCTCCAGAAATGCCTAGCTTTTAGTTATGAGACTTTTCAGAAGATAAAAGCTGATGTCTTTATTATTGGTGAAGGTTTTAAGATTAGTGTACAAAATCTCATGGTGAGACATTTGTGGCATTGCAACTTTCTAACAATATTGGGTATCTTGTTGTCCCACAGAAATAATATTATACAGACTACTTGCTATAGGAATCATTTTTAGAATTATTGTCCTAATAAGGGAATGACATGGAGATTGTCATCCAATTTACAAACAGTTGTCTCTCTCATCATTCTGAGATTCTTCATGTTAAGGTCATTCCTGTTAAGGATACGCCTGCTAGGTGGGTGACACTATACAGAGGAGGGGGTCTGTCTGGCTAATTTTAGGGGGAACTTTTTACTTGCGGCGATAAATAAAATATTGGGGCTTGGGAAAATTAAGACACCAATTTATTGTTCTGGAAACAAAAGGTTCTTAATTACAGGTTACAATCTAGGCTTACACACTATAATTAAAGTAACAAAGCAAAAGACTCCGATCACAAAGAGGAGCACACCTTGAGGCTTTTCTAAAGCTTAATAATTATCAATATATGCCACGGATTAGTAGATGCAGTAGAATTAACTTCAGGATACATTAATGACTAGCTAGCAATACTGTAAAATTACACACAATATGTACACATGTATCAATTTATACTCACAAATACAAACCAAACTCGACACGTCACGGCTGGCAACACGTAAGCTCCACTGGGACACGAGAGCTGGGAGAGACCTAGGGGTGATCAGCCTCCAGGGACCAGTGTGTTGATCTCTCTCTCTGTCTGCAATAAGCGCGGGCAGGACAATTATACTTGAGATGACGCGACTTGGCACGGGACGTGACAAGGTAGGGGCAGCAAAATGTGTGTCCTTATTAGGGTACAAGGCGAAAATTTTGTTTTTACTTATGCTACGGGGGTACGTGTCTCTTCTTTTCCGGGGGGGGAGGGTGTCGCATAGTATATGCTGACAGCAGCTCAAATTATGAAGGCTAAAACAATAACAGGGAAGTGGTTATTTGAACATGCAGGTGCATGTGGTATGTCTGACAGCAACTCGAATTATAAAGGTCAAAGCAACCACAAGGAGGAAGTTATTTTAACACTTGCAAAGTGCATATGATACGTGCCAGTATCTATATGAATAATAGAGGCCAAAGCAACTACAAGGAGGAAGTTATTTTAACAATTCCATTTTTCCTGGGAAAAATGTTACCGTTTCACAGAAATGGAGTTTCACAACCTACCTCCCTGAAGGTTCCAGGACCTGTGCTGCCCCCAAGATACTCCAGTCACTTAAACACACCATGTACCAAAATCCCACTAAAAGATGTGAGCCTTCTCTCTCAGGAGCCAGGTGATAGTGGTGACATCACACACCCACAGACACTTTGCCCAGAGTCGAATGCAACTGTTTTGACAATAGTTTGTATAATGTAGAAGAGTACAGATAAATTAGAAAACAATAAACATCCTTACTGCAATACCCCTCACTATCTCACCCTTCCCTCTGTCAGTCTCTGGGGGACCATCTGAACTCAGGCAAGCCTGCACATGTTGGGTTGCTTCTCTCTTCTCTTCAGCTGGAGAAAATAGCCACGGATCCCAACAGATCAGCTCCTCCCATTTTAGAACCTTCCAGTTTCCTCTGTTAGGTGATTCCCTTGCCAGCTTTCCCAGGTGGCCAGAGACCCTTGCAGGTGACTTCACTGACAAGGCGACTTCTTCCATGACAAAGTAGTTCTCCTGGGTAGGCGCTATCTTATTACCTAGATTGATAACTTTTCAGTATTTGACCCTCTTTTTTTATTACTCTAGCCACCAGCTTTTGGAATTTCAGTCCCACATGGAGATAAACAGGAAAAAAAGGAAGGCAAAAGGCTGCATATTCACAATGGATTTTGCAGAATGGTAAAGATACATACTGAGAGTGCATAATGTAGCACTTTTCATTGTAACATTTAATCATAATTTCATATCAGCCAGAATTAGTACATTTGTATAGACAGATTCCCAAATTATCACAGATGCCCAGCCATTGACACATCAAGCCCATTACATTATTTACATAAATAAATTTAGCCCTTTCTGGTTAAAATAATTATACCATAGAATTCCTATAGACTCATTGTGTATACCAAAAAATTAATTACCCAGTCTAAGTATGAAAAGGTTTTTTGTTTTTTTGTTTTTTTCAAAAAAGTTCCCATGTACTTTAATAGCAGGAAGCAGATTCAGTAGCTATAGTCATTAGAAATACTTTTGATGTCCAGATACTCAATGATCATCTATGGATATTTCTTATCTCTAAAATATAATTTTATCCATCTCGAATAGCTGCATTTAGACTAGATAAGTAAAATCCAAATGAAATAAAAATGTGACTGAAAACATTCTGAAAGAGAAGCCAAAATTTCCAAATGTCACTGTCTAAAGATGAATATCTGAATATTGAAATAAATGATATTTTTATAGGTATTGAACCCTGAACTGCAATTGAAATCAACGATAGCGGGACGTGTTCAACTCCAGGCTGCTGGCTGCCTGAATAGGTGCCTAAAACATGGATTTACAAGTCTAAATTAAGGCATCAAGTTTTGAAAATCCTGGCTCAAGTTAATATTGATTTTTTCATAAGTTGTATTCATTGTGTAGCTGCAGCTATGTTCACATAAATCATAATCTTCAAAACTCACATCAAATTCCGCTTCTCTGAGGCCATTTTCCATGCAGAATGTTCCAATTCCGGTCTCCTGCTCTGTTGTAGACTCACTGTCTGATAGAGACAATCAAAACACTGCAGAAACACCACTGACTTTTACAAATACTGATTTGTTGAAGAATTATATTTGATATTGATTTTCTAGTTAACACACATACAAGCACATTAAATATTAAACCCACAAACTTATGTTGTAGCTGCAGAAATGTGGAAATAATGTGATTTTTTGACAGTAATGATGTCTGGATCCCAGTTTATATTGTCAAAGTAGCTCCCTGGATATATATGCTGAAGTTAGACCAATAAGACAGCTAAACAAAACCAGCAGAGTTTGATTAAAAGATCTGCTGGAGATCAGCTAAATTACTTCATAAAGTAGTGTAAAGTAACCAAACATAATTTGATCTTCTGTAACATGTTATTTTTATGTATGTTTGAGCTAACTATTTATAATATGGTAATGGCTCTTCTTCATTCCACCAATCATAAGTAAAGCAAGAATGCAATACATTTTCATATAGAAATTCATAGAATATCAGAAACTAATACAGTGAAACCTCGATATAACGGACTAATTCGGGCGAGGGGGTGTCCGTTAAAACCGAAAGTCCGTTATTTAATAATTTTTTTAAATTATGAAATAACGGACTTTCGGGTGACAACGGACACCCCCTCGCCCGAATTAGTCCGTTATATGGAGCCGTGAGTTGGCCCACCCCACCCCCTCCCCCCGTCCGGCTCCCCGCTGCGGGGAGCGGGGGAGGGGGGGGTTGACAGCTCCCGCCTGGCTTCCCGCTGCGGGGAGCCGGGCGGGAGCTCTCAAAACCCCACCGTCGGTCCGTCTCCCCGCTACGAGGAGCCGGGCGGCGGGGTTGACAGCTCCCGCTCGGCTCCCCCCAGCGGGAAGCCCGGTGGGAGCTGTCAACCCCCCCGCCCGGCTCCCCGCTCCGAGGAGCCGGGCGGCGGGGTTGACAGCTCCCGCTCGGCTACCCCCAGCGGGAAGCCCGGCGGGAGCTGTCAAACCCCCCGCCCGGCTTCCCGCTGCGGGGAGCCGGGCGGGAGCTCTCAAACGCACGCCCCCCCGCCCAGCTCCCCGTTGCGGGGGCGGGGGGGTTTGACAGCTCCCGCAGGGATCCCCGCTGCGGGGAGCCGGGCGGGAGCTGTCAACCCAGCCGGCTCCCTGGGGCGGGAGCCGGCAGCCCCCAATAACGGATTTCGGATGCATCGGAAATTTTGTCCGTTGCATCCGAAGTCCGTTAAATCGGGGTCCGTTAAATCGAGGGTTTACTGTACTGTTAATTCTCTAAGATCTACTTCTTTTAGGATTGCCAACCTTTTACTTTCACAAAACTTAATACTCTTGCCCCACCCCTTCCCTGCCCCTCCTCTGATGCTCTGCCCATTATCCAAGACCCCACCCTCCACTCAGTCCATCCCCCCTCCCACTGACACTTGCTTTCCCCACCCTCCCTCCCTTGCTCATTTGCACCAGGCTGGCTCATGGCCGGGGTGCAGTAGCGAGTGAGGGCTCCAGCTGGGGGTCCAGGCTCTGGGGTGGGGCCAGAAATGAGGAGTTCAGGGTCCGGAGGGGGCTCTTGGCTGGGGCAGTTCCTGGAAGCAGTGGCATGTCCCCACTCCGACTCCTATGCGGAGGTGTAACCAGGTGACTCTGCACGCTTTCCCATCCACAGGCACGGTCCCCGAAGTGCCCATTTGCCCTGGGTCTAGCCAATGGGTGCTGTAGAGCCGGCACTTGGGGCAGAGGCAGCGTGTGGATCTCCCTGGATACCCCATACTTGGAAATTGGAGGGGGGACATGCCGCTGCTTTCAGGACCTGTGCGGAGCCAGGTCGGGCAGAGAGGCTGCCTTAGTCCCATTGCACTGCCGATCTGACTTTTAACGGCCCAGTCAGTGGTGCTGACTGGAGCTGCTAGGGTCTCTTTTCAACCCGGTGTTCCGGTTGAAAACTTGACGCATGGAAACCCTAATTTCTGTTTCAGTGCTATTGAAACCGATTGTAAGAATTAGTTTTTTAAGCATTATGGTTAAGGCTGAATTGTTTCCTTTGGCTCTGTGGGCAGAGGGGATACAAACTCAATGTACCTAAGATAAGAAATGGGGATTTCATTGTCTGTTTGTGTGGGGGAAATGGGGGTGGAGTGAAAGGGGGAAGCCTATCTCTGTAGCATTGTCTCCCACCACTTGTCCTTAATCCTGTGGAAGTCTCTTCAAAAAGATTCACAATGATTTGGTGTGGAACACATAGGACAGGGGAAGACTGCTTCTATCCTGTGTTGTACATCCTCAATCCCACTGGACTTTTTCTGCTAGCATTAAAACCCCTTTTCTTTCCACTACCACCACCACCACTGTATGGAAAGTGCTGGGCCATTGGCCAGTGGGGAAGCTGAAAATCCCCAGCAGAATTTAAATGGCTCTTGCTTCTGCATTTAGAGTGGGTAAAATCTCCTGAGTATGCATAGAACCACCACTGCCAAAGCTCTCTGCTTTCCAGTTGCAAGGTACACTTCTTCAACCTTGCCATCATATGTCATGCATACGTATTCTATTTTAAAATCTCATACACAATCTTCCCCCTGGAAAAAGAGGAGGGAAATAGAAAGAACTACATATGACAGATGGTAGTCATATCTCTTATGTTTAAGATTCCATGGATTCATCTATAGTTTAAAAGCCTGAATAGAATGGAAGTAATGATGATACCTCATATTTGTTGTTTGGGGTTTAGTTATCTATAGTATTACAATCAGTTTCCATGATGTTGGGGTTTAGGGAATGTTGATTGCACTGCTGTTAAAAGGAAGTTACTACATCCATGGTTTTATGGTAATGAAATATAATTAACAATTGTGCATATACAGAGTGTTGAGAATGGGGACACTGCAATGATAAACTTTGATTGCCATGTTCTGTAATTACAGCTAAATGGGTATGGGTGTATTTGTCCCCCAGTGATAATGTTCTGATGTACAATATACCATACAGGGAGACATTTTGTTAGCAAGCTGCCTTACCCTTCATTCACATATAGTAAGTTTTAGCTTATGGTTCTTCCTTGGTATTTCCGTTGTCACTTGAACAGTATAGTTTTGTGTACATGAGTTGGGTTTAATAGAATCCTTGTTTTCTTAAGCCTGGTCCCCACTAGGGCTTAACGTCGACTTTAGCAAGGTAAAGTCGATTTAAGCCTGTACACGTCCTCACATGCATGCCCTTAAAGTCTATTTAAAGAGACCTTAAAATCGAGCAGGGGGGGGGAGCCGGCACGGGGCTGCTCAGGCAGGCATGGGGGGGTCCGCGGAGCTGCTCGGGCAGGCGCGGGGGGAGCCGGCGCAGGGCTGCTCGGGCGGGCGCGGGGGGAGCCGGCGCAGGGCTGCTCGGGCGGGCGTGGGGGGAGCCGGCACGGGGCTGCTCGGACTGGTGGCTGGTCCCCTGGGGAGCGTGCCTGGCTGCCCCGAAAGGTGGTGCCTGCTGGGGACTCCCGGCACCTGTGGGATATCTACCCACAGTGCAATGCTGGCTATGTCGACCCTTGCAAAAGTTCTAAGGACAGACACTGTCGACCTGCTGTGATTTGTGGGGACGCACTAAGTCGACTTTATAAAGTCTACTTTAGAAAATTGACTTAAGGGAAATCTACCTACTGCTGTAGTGAAGACATACCCTTACAGTGGAAATGTTTCTTATAGCATTCATTGCTGCACTTGTTACTGATTCTGGGAATTTAATCATATATACTGTAACATTTTCTCCTGTGCTTTGCTTTCTTCTTTTTTTATCCCAATGCTTTCCCAAAGAGTTTATTTAGCATCTATATTAATTCAATTTTATTTGGATTTCCAAGCTTATGAAGCCATGTTAGTAACACTGTATATAAGATTGTAACCCAATTTCTGAGGGAAAGCAAATTCAATTCTATTTGAAAATGTTCATGTTACCTCTGTATCTTGAGAAATATTTCTGGGTGTAAAATTTAAGTTTAGGCAGAAAATGGTTTTTGTTGGCCTTGTCCTCACTAGGAAAAAAGATGTTTTCTTGGGTTAATTATCAAGAGGTAAAAAAAAAAGAAAAGTTCTTCACGTATGGGCATAGTGTATGTACTCTCTGTGGACCACATATGACTTTGGAATAAGATGATCACACAGTACCCCTTTCCAGTTTATAATCATATCTGCTTATTTTCCAGAAAAAAAATGTGTTTAAATCCCTGGTACCACTGCACAGCCAGGACAGCTTTGGTGGGGGAAACTTAATTCTACCCTCCTACATAAACAAACCGAGTTGTAATTTGTGATCAGTTGCTAAATGTCAATATGGTATAAGAGATTGAGTACATTCTTGATTTTTTTCCACAAATGAGGCTGAGATTGTAAAATTGGCACCTAAAAGTCAAAAGGCAGATTTTTTCCTTAAAATGGAGACTGAAAACATTAAGGTAATCTAGATTCTAAGTAGCAGCAAAAAATTATATCTCAGATCTGTGTGGTAAATGTTGGCTGTTTAATATGGAATATTGTGCCCTATCATGCTCTACTTCTGGCTAAAATAAATGGCAACTCAAATGACAACCATCGTTAATTGGAGACTTAAAGTTAACAGGAAAAAAAAACAATATATAGAAAGGTATGGGGATAATGGAAGATGAGTTACTCATTTTTGTTTGTAATCATTAATAATTTCCTGTGCATCCGTCAGACCACAGCCCTGTAAGCATTACCCTGTACAGGAGAAGGCTCTGTAGATGGTTAGCCTGTAGACACCTTTCCACCTGTTCCTCATCTTGGACGCTGAAGATTTTTTGCTCTCTGGGGTGATGTGTATGAAATTCTCAGTCTAAGACTCAAGGGGTGTAAGTGAAGACAAAATTTTTAAGACTAGAGAGATCACATTAAACCAAAAAGTAAACACTTACTTTTAGATTTTGAAAAGCTCAGGTAGATAGGAAGAGGTCAGATTTAGCTAGTAAATAAAAAGATACTGTGTGTATATATAACAGAACTGACTTCCTCTCTCTGACCTTGTTATTTGGATAACCTACTAGAGACCCATCTCCCTTATTTGCCGCTTCAGGTTTCCCCTTCCTGTTGGTTTTTTTATAGTCTGGAACCATTTTTATGTTCAGTTTTTTTGACAGAATTAATTATCCTATCAGGCCTGCTAGTCGAGGGTACATCAGCATCTCAACAATGTAACATATCGTCAGATAGGATAGAATGTGTTCTATGTAAATTGGCTATTTTACTGTCGATTGGCTATTATTTTTCAGCTCTGGATATATTTCCCTCAAATATTTCTTTTCTCAAAACCTAGATTTCCAATATCTCTTTTATCTTTCCTGGATATTAGTTCACCTAAAGGGTCCAGGTGATTGAGTCATGGTTCCCCCACTCATTTTTTGTGGTAAAAGTTGGTAGATTGGGTCACATTCTGACTCCTTCCTTAAAGCTATATTATTTTTTATAGTTGACTCTTGTCAGTAGTTCAAGTTTATATGAAATATGGATTATTGACAGATTTAAATCTGTCACATTCTACATGAGGTAAAATGGAAGCCACAAGTGGGATACTGTGCGAAGATACAAAAGCTATTCTATGAGGAAAGATTATTGGGAAAGCGGGCACAGAGAAGAAGGTGAGAATGGGAGTTTTTTGTTAACTTCATAAAGTTACCAAGACTATTTGACATCCAAGAATGATAACACATTCAGGAGAGACTATGAACAGTATTGTGAGTGATAAAGTAGACTGGCAGATCAAGTTAACAAAGAAATGCTTTAAAAATTGAGAAAATCCTAGCTTTTCAGCTCAGTTCAAAGCAATATGTCAAATCAAAGTGGGAGGCAAATATCTCAAGATCACAAGTTTGTTTTTAAAAAACTCTCCTTTAATTACATTTTTCAAAAAAATTGTTCTGCTCTCAATATGCAAATGAGAAAGAGCTAGTAGACAATTCTCTAGGTGGAACTGAAATGCCAACTTTAGGAGAGAGAGAAATGATTGATAGTCAATTTCTTCTGAGTGATTATTCTATCTAGTTCTAAGTCCTATACATTAACTATGAAATGTCCCAGATCTTTTGTCTTACCTGAGTTTTTCAGAGGACCTGATTCTCAATTCTTGATCCTATCTTAGCCACCAGTCAGTAGACAAGGTTATCATTAGAAAATCTACACTTTCCAATTATTAGTTATCACAGGATTACTATATATTGTAGTTAGAATAAGAAACATCTACAGTTTCTCAGTTACCACAGACTTTTTGTACAAAAAATCAGAAAAGGAAAATTGGTTGGGGAAAAATGTTTTCCAGACTGGATGAAATAGCATAAGAAATAGTTACCGTGTTTCCCCAAAAATAAGACAGTGTCTTATATTAATTTTTGCTCCCAAAATTACATTACATTATATTACAGCGAGAGGCAAAACTGGAAGTACGTCTTATTTTCGGGGGATGTCTTACTTTCGGGGAAACAGGGTATAGGGATTATGGATGTACAGGTTTAACCAGTTAATTTATAAACATGATGCTTATCGGTTTCTGTTAATGATTAAACTCCACCGGGATCCCAGCTACTGACCCCATGCACCCAGGATCCTGACTGCCACCACACCTGGGGATCAACATCCTGGTGCACCTGGAGTCCCAGATGCCGGGATGCTAGGTACAGGCCGGCAGCTGGGATTCCGGGAGCGGGGTCAGCAGCTGGGATGCCGGGCATGTCGGGATGCCAGGCACAGGGCTGGTGGCAGAATTTTACTTGATTATATGATTACTAGTGTAAAAGCCCGTGGACATGGGCCAACAGTAACGCCCCCCCCCCCACTGAGCCCCCCCACTCCAAGGCCCCCCCACTCATTCAGCCTCCCCTCCCCCCCACGGCCTCCCCGCTTGTTCAGCCTCCCCTCTCCTCCCCCACGCTCGTTCAGCTTCCCCTCCCCCCCGCTCGTTCAGCTTCCCCTCCCCCCCACGCCCTCCCACGCTCGTTCAGCCTCCCTTCCACCCACTCCAAGGCCCCCGCTCGCTCAGCTCTCTCCCCCTCCCCCATGGCCCCACCGCCCCGCCGGCCCAGTGCCCCCTTCCCGCGCCCCGCCCAGCCAGAGCCCCCTGCCTGCACCTATTGCGCCCAGCCACCCTCCTGCCCTAGGCCCCTGATCCAGACCCTGCTTCCCTCTCAGCGGCGTACGCGCGGTGGCCATGTTGTGCTGCCGAACTACACCTCCCAGCATGCTACACCTCCCAGCATGCCGTTAGTCCGGGCCGTCTCTACTGCGCATGACGGCTTCACACACACTTTTCTAGCCGATTATTATATAGGATTGTTTTTACATATTGTTTACATCCCTTATAGACAGAAAATTAATTTTATTATAGGCTAAGGGCTGTGACAGTACATTCAAGAGATCCAAATCATACCTACTTGGCCCAATTACAGAAAGAAAACTCTTTCTTCGTTTCTTATGATACAGGAAAAGCTGTGAACTGGTTGAGTGGGAGCATTTTTTTCTTTGAAGTCCAATAGAATGTGGTTTCAACACCAAATTTGGAAAGTACATAGTGACTTTGTATGATAAGTATTTATTAAAACTACTAATTAATGGTGAGTAAATAAATTCAGGAATACTAATTGTTCCTTTTGCTTTTGATTCAGTTTACTGAACTGTGGTCCCAAATGGCTGATTTGAACAATTAAAAAGTTGCATTTCTGGAAGATAGGAGATCTAGAAAGAAGAGGTTAGTTTTGCCACAGAATTCTGAAGCACTTGCTTGTATAGCTGGAACATAAAGGCTAAGTCATGCTTTGTGGGCAATGTCCTGTGTTGGGAACTGTGCAGAGCTGCACTGACACAGCAGGATCTTTATGAATGACTTAGTATAAGCTGTATAGAATTCTTCTTGAAGCAGCCCAGTGTACAAGGAATGCACACCTTCGGAGGGTTCATCCTGCTACACACCTGTAAAGGGTGAAGCATACTTTGTCCTCTCCCCACAAGGATCCCTTCCTGCAACAGTGATTTTCACCTGTTCTCTTCTGATGACTTCCATACCTGCCCTCTACAAAATATTTAGATCTGATCACAGATCTAAACTTAAGAACAGCTATATTGGGTCAGACCAAAGGTCCATCTAGCCTAGTGTCCTGTCTTCCAACAATGACCAATGCCAGATGCCCCAGAGGGAATGAATAGAACAGGTAATCATCAATTGATCCATCTCCTGTCACCCATTCCCAGCTTCTAGAAAATAGAAACTAGGGATACCATCCCTGCCCATCCTGGCTAATAGCTATTGATGGACCTATCCTACATTAACATATCTAGTTGGGATTGGGTTTTTTTGAACTCTTGGCCTTCACAACATCCTGGCAAGGAGTTCTACTGGTTGATACTGTGTTGTGTGGAAAAAAAATACTTCCTTTTGTTTGTTTTAAACCTGCTGTCTATTAATTTCATTTACTGACTCCTAGTTCTTGTGTTATGAGGAGTAAATAATAGTTCCTCATTTACTTTCTCCACATCAGTCATGATTTTATAGACCTCCATCATATCCCCCCTTAGTAGTCTCTTTTCCAAGCTGAAAAGTCCCAGTTTTATTAATGTCTCTTCATATGGAAATGATTCCATACTCCTAATAATTTTTGTTGCCCTTTTTCTGAACCTTTTCCAATTCCAATATATCTTTTTTGAGATGGGGTGACGGCATCTGCGTGCACTATTCAAAATGTGGGTGTACAATAGATTTATATAGAGGCAATATGATATTTTCTGTCTTATCTATCCCTTTCTTAATGATTCCCAACATTGTTTGGTTTTTTGACTGCCTTTGCATATTGAGTAGATGTTTTCAGAGGACTATCCACTTACTTGAACTAAGCTTGTATTTGACACACAGTGTTCCACAAACCTCTGCCTATGGCCATGAAAAGTTAGAGAAAAGGCTGTGGGTTGTTTTAAAATGGTGAATACTTCACCTTGCCTTATAAGCTGCAGTGGTCTATTACATACCATTTCTATCTGAGAATCCTAGAAATGTAGGGTTGAAAGGGACCTTGAAACGACATCTAGTCTAGCCCCCTTGTCTGAGGCAGGACCAAGTAAACCTAGACCATCCCTGACAGGTATTTGTCCAACCTGTTCTTCAAAACCTCCAATGATAGGGATTTCATGGTTTCTTTGGCAACCTCTTCCAAAACTTAACTGTCCTTACAGTTTCTCCATATACACTGCTACCTCAATACAATGCTGTCTTCAGGAGCCAAAAAAATCGTACTGAGGTATAGGTGAAACCGTGTTATATTGAAGCCAGATTCGCTGACGTGCTGATCCACCGGAGCCCGCAGCCACACACCCCGGATTATTCCTTTACTGCATTATATCAGAATGTACCTTATATCGGACCATGTTATATTGAGGTAGCAGTGTATCTAACCTAAATCTCATTGATGCAGATTAAGCCCATTACTACTTGTCCTACATTCAGTGGATATGGAGAATAATTAATCACTGCCTTCTTTGTAGCAACCCTTAACATATTTAAACTGTTACCAGGCTCTTTGTCAGTTTCCTTGTCACAAAACTAAATATGCCTAGTTTGTCAAATCCTTCCATATAGGTCAGGTTTTCTAAAGCTTTTATCAATTGTATTGCTCTCTTCTGGATTCTTTCCAATTTGTCCACATCCTGGAACCCAGAATAGGACACAGTATTATAGCTAAGGCTTCACCAGCATCAATAAGGGAGAAGGGTTTTAATAGGTGAGTCTTAGTTTCATTAGTCCTTCATTATCAGCCCCGGCTGAGATTAAGAAACTTTTCTTTTTTCTCAATTCTTGTTGTGGGGGACCTTTTGACCAGAGAGATTATTTCACCAACTGCTTCTTCCTATCTATTCCTTAGTAAGTAATCAGTAAGTGCTGGCTGGTTCCCCAAGCTGTTAATCTCTCTCAAAAGGAGAGATATGCCTAAAGGTACAGACAAACTATGTAGAAGCATGCTGTGGTAAATTGTGTTCTGGCTGAACAATGTGTGTGTGTGTATATAGATATACATATAAACCGTTCTCTGGTGGTATGAGCAGTAACTAATCAGAGACTAAACAAGCTGTCATGTTTTAAAATGTTTTAAAGTGTTTGTGTTATGTCCACTATGCATAATGTATATTATGCAATACTGCATTAAGATACAATATGATTCATCAGCAGTAAGGTACAGATGGACTAATATTGAATTGCAAAATAACAGAGGGTTTGGGAGGAGCTGGCAGGGAGGTGGTGACAACAGTTATGGCATTTACCTGCACATAGGGCCAGCAAGCTGTTCTGAAATAGTTCTGTGAGACGACAGCTTGTCCATTTTACACACTATAAGAGTGATAATTTGTTCACCTGGTGATAATCAGGTTGCTGCTGATAAAAAATTAACCCTTTTCATGATGGGTCAGTTGAGTTCAATAACATGCTTATGTGGAGGGCTGGCATCCTCCGAATTTCTATTTCCATAGGAAAGTTTCCTTGGGGAATGTTTATAATTAGTCATAATATAGAAGAGAGGCTTGTGAATGGAAGCATGGATCACAGTCATGTTATTAGAACACATCAGCATAAAATCTTAGTAATAAAGATTTAAAATGCATGTTACTACAAAGTTTCTAATAGACTGCATGCACTTTCCTTCCTTTTTTGTGTTTACTATTTTATTCCTTGAGGATAGTATACCTTTATATTTCTAACCCAATGGAAGCACTAATAACATATAAGAAACATATTCATAATTAAGTGGACTAAAATTGTGCTATAGGTTGCCTACCCCTAGTTTAAACCAAACAATACCACACAATTCTAGACAAGTCACATTCTCTCTGTTCTTCATTTAGCTGTTTAACCTGACATTTGCTTTCATACTCAAAATATAAGTTTAGCATTAAATGAACTTTCAAAGATGGGCACATGTGCTTGCTGAATGGACTTAAATATGTACTTAAATATGTTGCTGAATTGGGACTATGATTTCTAATAGTTTGCTATCAGTAATGCCCTTTGGATTAGTTTGGGTCAGATATCACAGTTCATAGCATAAAGAGTTATCACAGTGGATTACTAGGATACCATGTTAGCTGAAGCTAGCCAATTTTAACAGAGCCAACGAATACAGAAATGGTGCCATTCCAGCATGTCTCACTTAAAAATTACTAATGTTTTCTTTATCACTTTTTCTCCCAGTGGTGCCTGCCCTCAAACTGGAGATGGTTATGATCTTATCCAAACTTTTGCATTCTGTATTTCAACAGAGTTGACCTTGATCATTTCAGATGAATTGCTTTAGGGAAACTAGCATGAACAATCTTTTGTAACTTCAATATCCGAGGATGCTGATTCAGTATGATAACTTCTGTTCAGGAAGGAGGTCATTGTTTTAACCCTTGACTCCTCAATTCCATAGCTACAAGAGCTCAGTGTCTTAAGCGAGAGGCTATGGTTGGTGAAAGATTAATATTATAAGCTTTTAATATGGTTAATTCATAGGTCAATTTTCACAATAACAACTAATTCCATATTGTGTTAGCTATGTTTTTCTTTGTACTAATTAAAAATCATAGTAGTCCTTTCTTTCAGATTGATTAGTCATGTTGAACCATATCAAGTAAGGTAGATCTACTTTTGAATAATAATCACTTAAATAGCACTGTAAATTACAAAACACTTTACAAACAGTACAAAATTGTATGCCCCCCATCAAAATCTAAGATAAACAAGACCAATACAAAAGAACACCCATTAGTAATTTATGGAAGGGAAAATGAGGATCATATCTGAGGAGGAAAAGGAAGAATTTCTTGAAGGACTGGATTTTGAAGAATATGATGGATGAGAGTGGTCTGGTGGAACAGGAAATTCCATGTATTAGGGAATGTATAATTTGCAGAGTGTAAAAAGAGAGAGGGAAAGTATTGGTATGTTGACTGTACTGGGAGGAGCACAGGGAACAAGATGGAGTATAGGTGGAAATAAGATGTAGACAGTGCCTACAGGGGCCTTGAAAACTTCACACTGTCAAAGGGATTGGACATAGTAAGAGAACAGGGAGGTGGGAGAGAGGGATTAGCAAATAAGATGTTTCATTTGGAATGACTAAGTTTGAGATGGTATGAGGGTCTGCAGGTCCTGAACCTGGGGCTCTTGGATCACCGCTGCATTCACAGCACCTGATGGCACTACTAGTGACTGGAAAATTGGGAACCCAAAGACTGTATGTTCCACTACATGTACAACTCACAGGAACCTGATTGGAGGAGCTCTGAACGCCCTGATTGGGTTGACTGACCCTGCCCTCTTCCCAGTTCCTGCTGTCAGCCTCGTTCTGATCTCTGAAGCCTATCACCCTGGTTTCTTACTCTGCTTCAGCTCTGATCCTATGCTACATTTGTGGCTTTTGAGTCAGGCTGATCTTTGGCTTCTGGTCCTGTGTCCTGTCTTATCTTGACTCTGACTTTTGGCTCTGACACCTGACTCCTGATTCTGGACCTGCTGATCATCAAGCTCCGGAGCACCCCTGTCTGAGTCACTGGCACTGGTCTTCCATAGACCCCGACAGACGGAAATTCCAAGGAAGGCCCTCTCTAAAAAATGAGACCAGGAAATGAACTGCAGAGAAGTGATATTTAAAATCATGGGAAATGTTGAGATCACCAAGAGGACCTCTCTTTTCCTCTGTACAGAGCAAAAGAGGCAGGGACCTAGAAAAGGTAAAGGAGGAGAAGCTAGAACTAGTGGTAGTTTTAAGAGAAAGGAAGAGAGAGCTGGTCAGTCAGTTGCAATTTAATTTTCATGAAAGCACACCTCCATGCTAAGACAGAAGTACTGTTTATGGAGAAGCTTGTCAATGTGCAGGAGGTCCTTGTCTTTTTTCCAGATAATCATAGTTTAGTTTAGGATGGTGACGAGTTTTGACTCTATTTCTTTTCTCTATGCCTTATTAATCCTAGTTTCTTTATATTTTAAACATTGAGAGTTAGAGGCAAGATTTCATCCTGCAGATCACTATTTACTCTACTTCACTCACATTAAGACTGGCATACTGTCATATCACAGTCTACAGAACTCCTGGGGCTTCTTTCTATCAGCTTTCTGCAACTGCTCACTGTTTCTATGTTACTGTCATCTGTTCTCATCACTGTTAAACTTTTGGAGCATATAGCTTCCAGTAATGAAGTGCACATGAGTTTGAAAAAAAATCTCTCTTTGTATTTGAGTACAGCAACGATATTTAGATGTGCATATATGACAACATTTCAAGAAAACGGGGTTTCAGAATAAGATTAAGCTTTAACTTCTTTCACAGCACATATCTGTCAGCTGCCTTAGCTATTTCAGAGTGCAGAGTTAGCATATGTATGTATTTATCAGTCCAGTACCATATCTATTACCATCCTTTTCACTTGTAATATAAGTGGTTTACTGGCCATAGAATCAGAATACTATCTCAAATACGACAAAATATAAACTGAGTGTGGGTGTATAAAATACTTTAAGCAGGGGGTTGGACTAGATGACCTCCTGAGGTCCCTTCCAACCCTGATATTCTATGATTCCATATGCTCGAGGTTTCTTCATTGCTGAACTGTCACTGAAATACAGTTCCATTTGGGAATTAAGAACATATCTATGTTTTAACTTGGTGCTTGTTTTGTGTATTCATGTTAAGTGATCTGCAACAACTGTTGTGCGATCAATTTGTACACACTGCTTTGTTCTGCTGTGATGAACTTAAAGTTGCCTGACACATCTGTGTGGTCTCACAGAACAGTGATGCTTTAGAATAAGTGCTCAACATTCTGGTCAAGCATCCCATGGTACATTCCACCATTCTGCTCCATGCCATAATTTACCAATTTTCCTGTGTGCCACAATCTTGGATTTGTACCAGAAAGCAATGGAATTCTGGAATTGGGGTCATTGTTTCATTCCATCAGCCTTCTTGTTTCTGAAAACCCAGTGCCATTTTAAAAATGGAAATCCCAGTAGCCAGTTGAAATTGAGTCTGATCACAAGGCCTGGGGAGCCATCACTTTACAAGGCTCTTTTTTTCCCCATGGCTCTGGTTTGGTGTTTGACTCCAATATCAGATATATCAGGCAACCGTTTTATAGACCAGTCCATCGTGTCATCAGCTCTTTGTCTTTTTACTAAGCCTTTCAGCCATAACTCCAAGAAAACAGCTCCTGTCAGGCCACCATAATCCAAGACATTCCATTTCCTCTTATGGACATGATAAAGCTCTAGGCTATTGTGGGATGATTGCAGGTTCAAGCACCAGAACTGAGAGCATGGAGACTGTGTCTCCTGAGCTCTCATTGCTCCCTCTGCCGATGCTCAGGCAGCATGGAGAAGGAAGCTGCTTGATTCAGATGCAGGGGCAGACAAGAGCCAGACTTGTGATGGAAGAAGGGGAGTTCACTGGGAAAAGGATAATGGGAGGTGAGGAGGAGATTGGTAGTGGAAGCTGGGCAGAGGATGACTGTGAATGGCTGGGCAAGGTGTTTGGGATTGGGAACCAGTGTGGCAAGAGGAAGGAGAGTCAGGGAGAGGAAAGACTGGTCTGATTAGCCGAGGAATGGGGAGAAAAATTGGGACTGCCTGGGCAAGGACACTAGCAACTGTGATGAGGAGCATGGGGAGTGGAGAATTGGGGTGAGGAGGATGGGATTGGGATGAGGATCCAGGGAAGGAGAAAAGACAAGAATGGAACATGGTCAGTTGGAGGAGATAGGTCAGAGGGATAAACCGTGGTGGGGAAGGATGACGAAGTGCCTGTGCCTATTAGGTCCTTTCTAGAACCTGGAATAGAACTCGAGATTCCAGAGTCTCCTTATTCCTCTGATGTCAGCCAGTATCTGTGGAACCCACTAGCAAAGTGTGTGCGTCATTCCACTCTAGTGCTGGTCCACACAGAAGATAACCTTATCCTATCAGAAGTAACAAAGAGTCCTGTGGCACCTTAAAGACTAACTATAGTATTAAAGCATAAGCTTTCGTGGGCTAATACCCACTTCGTCGGATACATGCAGTGGAAGTATCCAGGGGCAGGTATAAATAGGTAGGCAAGAACCAGGTTAGAGATAACAGGGTTAGTCGAATGAAGCTGAACCAGCTTGTTATCTCTAATCGGGGGGGGGGGGGGAGGTGAGGTATTCCTCTGTTAGCTGAATTGGAGGTGTGAACAGCGAGAGAGGATAGAGCAGTTTCTCTTAACAGTTACTCCATTAGCTGAAGTTGCAGAGGTCTGTGTGGTAGATCTGAAGGTTCCAACCCTGCTGATAAATCAAGTGTGTCAGTATGATGTCACATGATTCAATTTCTTCCTTTTGTTTGCTTGCTTGCATGCTTGTTTTTATAAAAGCCTAGGAATTTACACACAAAAATATGTTAAAAGAACATAAGGTTGCAAAGTGAAGCATTAATACTTGACTTAGCAACGTTAATAATGTTCTTAGCTTTGTGTGTAAGTAACATATGCTTTGTGTGTTATATATATACACACACATTTTTTATATATTCTACTAGCATAAGTGCCCGGCGCTGCTCGGGTCAGTCGGAGGTGGGGAGGTGGCAGACAGCTGACACCCCCTGACCAACCCCAACACCCACCCCTCACCCCTCACCCACCCCGATACCTTCCCACCCCCCCAAGCAAACCCAACACCCCCACCTCACCCCCCGACCAAACCCGACACCCCCACCTCACTTACCGTCCCACCAAACCCAACTCAGATCCGTGGCAGGCGGGGAGGGGGCCCAGAGCCGAGGGATTCCGGGGACCTTCGCAGGTGGGGGGCGGCACAGAGCTGATGGATTCTGGGGTTCCGTTTGGAGGGGGGAGGGGCAGAGAACTGAGGGATCTCCGGGGTTCCGTTGGGAGGGGGGAGGGGCAGTGAGCTGAGTGATCTCCGGGGTTCCGTTGGAGGAGGGAGGGGCAGTGAGCTGAGTGATCTCCGGGGTTCCGTTGGAGGGGGGAGGGGCAGTGAGCTGAGTGATCTCCGGGGTTCCGTTGGAGGAGGGAGGGGCAGTGAGCTGAGTGATCTCCGGGGTTCTGTTGGGAGGGGGGAGGGGCAGAGAACTGAGGGATCTCCGGGGTTCCGTTGGAGGAGGGAGGGGTGAGCTGAGCGAGTGAGGTGTCTGTTGGAGGGGGGTATTATGACATCATCACCACCTAACCGCCCAGCCGATGTGATTGGCCCTGAAAGACTTTCACCCCTGGGGGGCGTCAGAGGTGAGATCCGAAACTTTTTCGACCCTTACCAGCATCTAGACCCCAAGACCCCTCACTGTACCAAATTTCAAGTCTCTGGCTCAAACGGTGCGGGAGGACTTCGCAGTCATACATACATACATACATACATACATACATACATACATACATACACCACTTGACTTTTATTTATATACTAGCATAAGTGCCCGGCGCTGCTCGGGTCAGTCGGAGGTGGGGAGGTGGCAGACAGCTGACACCCCCTGACCAACCCCAACACCCACCCCTCACCCCTCACCCACCCCAACACCTTCCCACCCCCCCAAGCAAACCGGACACCCCCACCTCACCCCCCGACCGAATCCGACACCCCCACCTCACTTACCGTCCCACCAAACCCAACTCAGATCCGTCGCAGGGGGGGAGGGGGCCCAGAGCCGAGGGATTCCGGGGACCTTCGCAGGTGGGGGGGGGGGCAGTGAGCTGATGTAGTCCGGGGGTCCGTTGGGAGGGGGGAGGGGCAGAGAACTGAGGGATCTCTGGGGTTCCGTTGGGAGGGGGGAGGGGCAGTGAGCTGAGTGATCTCCGGGGTTCCGTTGGAGGAGGGAGGGGCAGTGAGCTGAGTGATCTCCGGGGTTCCGTTGGGAGGGGGGAGGGGCAGTGAGCTGAGTGATCTCTGGGGTTCCGTTGGGAGGGGGGAGGGGCAGTGAGCTGAGTGATCTCCGGGGTTCCGTTGGGAGGGGCAGTGAGCTGAGTGATCTCCGGGGTTCCGTTGGAGGAGGGAGGGGCAGTGAGCTGAGTGATCTCCGGGGTTCCGTTGGGAGGGGGGAGGGGCTGTGAGCTGAGTGATCTCCGGGGTTCCATTGGGAGGGGGGAGGGGCAGAGAACTGAGGGATCTCCGGGGTTCCGTTGGAGGAGGGAGGGGCAGTGAGCTGAGTGATCTCCGGGGTTCTGTTGGAGGGGGGAGGGGCAGTGAGCTGAGTGATCTCTGGGGTTCCGTTGGAGGAGGGAGGGGCAGTGAGCTGAGGGATCTCCGGGGTTCCGTTGGGAGGAGGGAGGGGCAGTGAGCTGAGTGATCTCCGGGGTTCCGTTGGGAGGGGGGAGGGGCAGTGAGCTGAGTGATCTCCGGGGTTCCATTGGGAGGGGGGAGGGGCAGAGAACTGAGGGATCTCCGGGGTTCCGTTGGAGGAGGGAGGGGCAGTGAGCTGAGTGATCTCCGGGGTTCCGTTGGAGGGGGGAGGGGCAGTGAGCTGAGTGATCTCCGGGGTTCCGTTGGAGGAGGGAGGGGCAGTGAGCTGAGGGATCTCCGGGGTTCCGTTGGGAGGGGGGAGGGGCAGTGAGCTGAGTGATCTCCGGGGTTCCATTGGGAGGGGGGAGGAGCAGTGAGCTGAGTGATCTCCGGCGTTCCGTTGGAGGAGGGAGGGGCAGTGAGCTGAGGGATCTCCGTGGTTCCGTTGGGAGGGGGGAGGGGCAGTGAGCTGAGGGATCTCCGGGGTTCCGTTGGAGGAGGGAGGGGCGAGCTGAGCGAGTGCGGTGTCTGTTGGAGGGGGTATTATGACATCATCACCAGCTAACTGCCCAGCCGATGTGATTGGCCCTGAAAGACTTTCACCCCTGGGGGGCGTCAGAGGTGAGATCCGAAAATTTTTCGACCCTTACCAAGATCTAGACCCCAAGACCCCTCACTGTACCAAATTTCAAGTCTCTGGCTCAAACGGTGCGGGAGGAGTTCGCTGTCATACGTACATACATACATACATACATACATACACTCATACATACACCACTTGACTTTTATATATATAGATATATATATACTAGCAGAAATAATCGGCGTTGCTTGGGGTATTTGTAATTGGAAACTGGGATGTAAAAAGACTACAATGTTTTTTATTAATACAAATTTTGTTTTTATTGTATATCAGTACATTCCATAAACTACTATCAAATTAAATTACCACCTTTAATTCAGCCTCCAGATCCTCTGCTCTTATATTTGTCTGGAAGTACACCTGATTCTAAGCATTTTCGCTTTTTACGCGGCATAACGAATAGGGTTCTTTTTAAGAAAAAAACAGTGTATTTAATTATGTTTGCGCTACACAACACTAAGCTCTCTGGTTATCTGTATTATTACATCATAACTATGTCACAGAAAACAGCATGTGTTAACCTGCTGCCCAGATGATATGTGAGCTGTATAGTTGATGTTAATGAGCTTTAAAGAATTTAAGAAGTGAGATTTAAATTTTTTTCGATTCTTACCCTGATTAGGACCCTAAAGCGTATAACTGTACCAAATTTCAAGTATCTAGCTGAAACGGTGTGGAAGTAGTAAGGGAACTTGCACACATACACCATTTAGTTATATATACAGAGAGAGAGAGAGAGAGAGAGAGAGAGAGAGAGAGAGAGAGAGAGAGAGAGAGAGAGAGAGAGAGAGAGAGAGAGAGAGAGAGAGAGAGAGAGAATGACAGATACATACATAGAATGACATTCAAAAGTCATAGTCACTTCAAAATATCTGGCTATTTGGGTAGTAAGTAAAGGGAGAATTGGAAGGAAGAGATTGTTCCAGGTGTTACTACTGTCCCTGTCCTTCCACAATGCTGTAATATCTTCTGAGGCTGCTTCTGTGTGTTCTCCTTATGTAAATATCTCCAGGCTGTAGTGGCTTTAGTTCACTGCTCGTCTGGGCTGTACGTAGGTACTTTGTACAGTAATTAATCATAGCTATAAAACTTGGTACCTAATTTGCATTAATACAAATACAGTAATTAGCTTTTTAAGATTTACTATTTAAATCTTGTTTTACATGTTAAATGTAGTTTTAATTGTTATGCCTTCAATAACTACTGAATAACAGTAATCTGACTGATTCTAGTATTGTCATTTAGCTACTACATCCAAACAGTGCTATTTGAAATTGCACATTAATTGCTTTTTAAGGAATGCAATGAATTCTGATTTTTAAATGTTTTCACTTGTGAGACATAGGCACAGCTAGATGAGTATATGGATAAAATCTAGAAATAATAGAAAATGAATAATCTTTCAAATACTCATACAAGGCATGTAATTTAATGATGTTGGAGAACAAATATGGTGCCCCATGCTTCCCTGTCCACAGAGAAGAGGCTTTGTCCACCAAAGATGGTAACTGTGCTTCGGAAACATGCTCCTCCCTTACACCTTCCCCGAACACCTTTTTATGTGGGATCCCAGATTCACAGCCATAGCTCCTGGTAAACCAGAGCCCCACATTAGTAATCTATTTGGAAAATAGATATAAGAACATCATAGGTTCCGCTTGCATTTTTGGTAGCATGAGTGTGAATGCCAAAGAGGAACAGGAATTTGAGCTTGGGCATATATGGGTTTCCCTTCATGACTGTCTATGTTAAGCAAATAGAAGAGCTCATGCTCCCATTTGCAGTGGTAAATCTCATATTGAATGCATCTTGAATGTCATTTTGAAACATAACTTGGAGTAATGAGACCTGAGGCTGCCATTTACTCAGATTGTGACTTTAAGCAAGCTCAAATTGTTCCAGTTATTACTGAACAATTATTTCTAGTGATATTCATCCCCATAAAAAAACTTTGATATCCTTGCCTAAAAGTTATTTTACTGCAAGGTGCTATTTGTTGTTGCTGCTATTGTCTAAAACAGGGAAGTTGCGCGGTGCTGGCCGCCACTTCCTGCAGCCCCTATTGGACCGGGATGGTGAACCGCAGCCAGGGGGAGCCGCAGTCGGTGAACCAGCAAGTAAACAAATCAGTGGGTCCCGCTAAGGGTGCTTACCCTGCGGTCCTGCGTGCCAAGGTTGCTGATCCCTGGTCTAAAATTCGACATTTTGCTCCATGTCTATACCGTAGTAGGTGCCTCTACTACCCTTAATCATTGAAAGATGTGTGAGGTCCTCACTCCCTGCCAGGAAGGGGTTCATTATAGTCACTGGGTATTTTACCTGAGTAAGTACTAACGGATGGGTATAGGATGGTTAAACCCTATTAGTAGTATAGCAAAATTACCATTTATTGGAAATTTGAAAACAAACCAAAAAAATCGTCCCTTAACTGCTTAATTTAATAATAGAACCTATTATTTTTCTCTGCCAAGGATACACATGATCAGGTTTTAATCTTTTTGTTCCCAACATCATAATGGTCCAGTTCTTTCTCTTTTACTTTAGATGATGCATTGCTTTCAGCACTGTGAGCTATATAATGCCGCGGAACCTTTTTATTGAATTATACCGCTGAATTCAGTCATAAAATGTGTTACTATAGATGTGCATTTAAAGGATTTCCATAATTTTGACTCTAATGCATTTTTTTTTACAATTTTACTGCACAAACATAAGATACTTCCATGTATGCTGACATCCATGTCTGATATTTGTTTTATAACATTTCAGTTCTCTCTGTTTGTTTAATAGGACAATGTGACAGCTGAAAATAATTTAGTTATCAACAAAGAAAACCAAAAACTTGTGCTTCTGATAACAAAATATGTTAGGGTTGTTTAGTCTTAAAACACAGTTCACAGATAATTTATTTTTCACCATTGTTTCTTCTCAATTCATTTTGTAACCCTGTTCACCATATCTCTAAGGTAACTCATTTGTTTTTAGTGTGGCTAATAACACTCTTTAGGAATGATTGCAGAGAGGATGGTGTTCTATTAACTTTCTGACCTTTCTGGTACTATTAACCCACAGTCAACTTATTTTGCTTGACTGTTATTTTTTGTGTAGATTAATTAGCTGTTTGCAAGGTGCTTTGCAGATAAAAAGTGCTATATAAATGCTAAGTATTATTATTACTATTGCATAATCCAATGTAATTGACCTCCAGTTTAAGAAAACTCCTGGTGAAGGAAGGTTAGTTAATTCTTTCACATCAATGAAGAACATTTATTGCTATCTGTAATCCCAGTTCACGTCATTTCCAAATTTTCAACCTTTTGAAAAAACATGATTTCACTGAATTAAAAGCACAATTGCTTAGATGTACATTAAACCCCTCTTTTCAAAACCATACATGTTAGTGGAAGATTTTTGAAATGTATCGTCTATAAAGTTACAACTTCAAGGACATTAATTCCATGACCGTTCAGTTGAAAGGACAATATTTCCCACTGAGTTGAAAATAAAATACAGCAGAACTGTGATACTTCACTGCCAAATTGAAGATGTTTGTGTTAGAGCATCTTAAGTAACTTGTTCTCTTAGCATAGAGATAAAGTGCAACAGTGTTACTTACAATGTACATTGTAAGTACAGGGCCCTGTACTTACAATGCCCTGTACAAGGAAGAACAGTTGAGAGAGAGGGTATAAGTAGTTCCCTGTTCTTGCTGTAATTTAGGATATTTTTAATTGGACTATGTTTCTCAACAGGAATATTTTATTTACATTAAACATTTTCCACAATCAAGAAAGAAGACTAGTCCTGGAACCCACAAAAGAAGAGACAATTTTTGATTTAGTCCTCAGCAAAGCATCGGATCAGGTCCAAGAAGTGAATATAACTGGACCGCTTGGTAATAGTGACCAAAACATAACAAAATTTAACATCCCTGCTGGAGGGTTGGGGGAAGAACAACACTAAAGTAGCCCACCACAGTAGCATTTTATTTTAGAAAGGGGAATTACACAAAAATGACATCATAATAGAAACTTACTTTAAATGGAGATCCCAGATTTAAAAAAGCCATGGTAAGAGGACCAAAAAAAAATATGCTTAAACAATAAAGTAAAAGAAGCAGATAGAGGCAGAAAGAAGCCCTTTAAAAACTGAAAGTTAAATCCTATCGAGGAAAACAGAAAGGAGCATAAGCTCTGGCAAATGAAGTGTAATAATATAATTAGGAAGGCCACAAAAGAATTTGAAGATCAACTAGCCAAAGACTCAAAAAGTAATAGCAATTTTTTAAAGGACATTAAAAGCAGGTAACCTGCTAAATAATCAGTGGGACAACTGGCCAATTGTTAAGCTAAAGACGCATACAAGAAAGATAAGGCCATTGCAGAGAAACCAAATTAATTCTTTGTGTCAGTCTTTACGGCTGAGGATTTGAGGGAGATTCCCAAACCTGAGCTATTCTTCTTAGGTGATAGATCTGAGGAACTGTCCCAGATAAAGATATCATTCAAGGAGGTTTTGGAACAAATTGATAAATTAAACAGCAATAAGTCACCAGGACCAGATGGTATTCACCCAAGAGTTCTGAAGGAACTAGAAGTCACCCAATTAAGTTAATAGGCAGCAAGCTTAAAAGAAACAAAATTAAATATTTCTTCACACAATGCACAGTCAACCTGTGGAACTCTTTGCCAGAGGATGTTGTGAAGGCCAAGCAGGGTTGAAAAAAGAACTAGATATGTTTGTGGAGGATAGATCTATCAATGGCTATTGGCCATGATGGGCAGGGATGCAAAACCATGTTTTGAGTTGTCCTCGGCCTCTGTTTGCCAGATGCTGGAAATGGGCTATGGGGAAGGAATCACTTGATGATTACCTGTTCTATTCATTATCTCTGAGGCAACTGCTTTGGCCACTGTCAAAAGATAGGCTAGCTGGACCATTGATCTGACCCAGTATGATCTTTCTTGTGTTCTTATTCAGTAAATCTTGCAATAATGAGGAAGTTTTGGAGGACTGGAAGAAAGCTAGTATTGTGCCAATAGTTTAAAAGGATAAATGAGATCACCTAAGTAATTATAAGTCTGTCAGCCTGACATCAATCACAGGCAAAATAATGGAACAGCTGATATGGGAAGCCAATTAATAAAGAATTAAAGGAGGGTTATATAATTAATGACAGTCTACATGGATTTATGGAAAACAGATCCTTTCAAATTTACTTGATATCTTTTTTTATAAGATTACAAATTTGGTTGATAAAGGTCATAATGTTGCTGTAATGGTCCTCTGTAAGACATTGACTTGGTACCACATAACATTTTGATTAAGAAACTAGAATGATATAAAATCAACATGGCATGAATTAAAAACTGCCTATCTAAGAGATCTCAAATGTAATTGTAAATAGGGAATCATTTTTGAGCTGATGTGTTTCTAGTTGGGTTCTGCAGGGATCTGTTCTTGTCCATATGTTGTTTAACATTTTTATCAATGACCTGGCCTGGTCTGTACTGATAAAGTTTGCAGGTGACACTTAGTTTCTTGGAGCGGTAAATAATGAAAACTTCAAGTACTTGATACAAAGCTATCTGGATTGCTTGGTAAGCTGGGCACTAGCAAATAATATGCATTTCAGTATGGCCAAAAGTTACATATCTTGGAACAAAGACTGCAGGGCCTAATTACAGGGTTCAGGACTCTAACCTGGAAAGCAGTGTCTCACAAAAAAGACATGGGAGTCATGGTGAATGGTTAGCTGAACATGAGCTTTCCGTGCAATGCTGTGGCCAAAAGGGCTAATGCAATCTTTGGCTATATAAACAGGAATCTTGACTAGGTGTGAATAAGTATATTATGTCTGTATTTGGCACTAGTGGCACTAGTCCGGTTCTGGTGTCCACACTTCAAGAAGGATGAGGGCTGAGGGAAGAGAGACAAGAATGACGAAAAGACTGGAAATCATGCCGCCTTCTGAAATACTCAAGGAGCTCAATCTATTTATCTTATCAAAAAGAAGATTAAGGGGTCGGTGACAGATGGCAACTCCCTGCAGTATCCTCAACAAACCTTTTTGAATTAAGTTTAATACTTTTAGAGTCTATTTTATGTGTCGTAGGATTGGGTTATGAACTTTTCTTGGAGGATGTTACTCTCCTAATGTAATTCCTTTTAGTTATTCCTTTGATGCTTTGCTCTGAGGAGGAGGGGAGCATTTGTCTGTTGATTGCCTGTTACAGGAGGATAGTTCAAAGACCCAAACTGGGTTCTCCAGAGGCCAACAGAGAAAGAAAG
Organism: Sternotherus odoratus; assembly: GCA_032164245.1. Classification (NCBI taxonomy): domain Eukaryota; kingdom Metazoa; phylum Chordata; order Testudines; family Kinosternidae; genus Sternotherus; species Sternotherus odoratus. The sequence continues at coordinate 118,236,779 of JAVMKO010000002.1, forward strand.
GACTTTTGAATGAATAGCCTGATTTTAAGCTAAATCAGGGCCTTTATTCTGATCCAGCCAATGGACAGAACCTTCTGTCCAAGGTGAGGATTCCAATACTTAGGGAAGAATTGACATCTACCAAAGCCCTTGTGATGATGGAGGATGGGGGGGCGGGGGTTGTGTGATCCCTGATAAGGTTATTAGCATGCATGTAGGTTCTTTTTGTTTTTAAGCTTTTCTCTGTAAAGCAGGGGTGAAACTAACATAAAAGACATACCAGTACCAATCCTGGCTCTGGGTCCCCAGAAAGGGTGGAGCCTTGGCTGGAAGGGTGGGCCTGGGGGTCAGACTTCCAAAACTAGCCCTTCTGCGCTTCCCAGACCACTCTACCTTGGGCTCCAGCAGTGATTTGAAGGGCCCGGTGCAGCTTTTAAATTGCTGAGTCCCGGGGCAGCTTTTAAATATCTGGGTCCTGGGGCAGCTGCCTCCCCCCTATTGGCAGCCCTGCAGGGCCCTGCAGAGCCGCTGATGGGGGAAGGCAAAAGGGGCAGTAACATTAAAGTGCTGTCACAGCAACACTTTAATGCCAGCTGCATACGAGCCTGTACCAGCAGCCACTTCTTACTGGCACGTCATACTGGCCTGTACCAGCCCACTTTCATCTCTGCTGTAAAAATAAAATGTGTTTGCTTAGAAAGGGCAGTGTGGTAACTTACAACTGAGAATTATGCTGTTTTTAGCCTCTAAAGAGAAAGCAAGCAGGCTTGCTTAGGAAGACTGTCTTTTGCTGGATATAGCACTGTGAAGGCAGGGAACTATTCTGTCTGGAAATACCCGGGTCAGAAGGGAGAGACACGTCAGTCTCCAACCAAGAGAGGTGACAGCTGAGAAGCTGGAAGCCTGAGAGTGGGTGCTTTCGTTGGACTGTAGAGGGGAAATACAAATGCACTTGCTCTGAACTGTGACAGGTGACTTAATGACAACCTGTAAGTGCCTACGTGAGAAACAAAAATTTGATAATAGCAGGCTCTTCAGACTAGCAGACAAAGGTATAAAAAAAGTCAGTGGTTGGAAAATGAAGCAAAACAAATTCAAGCCAGAAATAAGGTGCAATTCTATACAGTGAGGGTAATAAATCACTGGAACAATTTACCAAGGATTGTGGTGGATTTTGTATCATTTGCAATTTTTAAATAAAGATTGAATGTTTTTTTTTGTAAAACAGATGCTCTAGTTCAAACAGGAATTAATTCAGGGAAGATCTATAGCTTTGTCCCTTTTAGCCTCATAATCTAAGAATATTTGAAAATTTTCATTTGATCCACTATTTTGTGTACTAGCAATTCCCAGAGGGACAATTCACGCCAAGCCTTTCCCTAGAAGTACGTTGCAGTATTCCACACACACCACCCCCCCCCGCCCCGAGGAGACTATTAGGAAAGTGGTTTGGTACAGATAGTAGGTCTACCATTGTTACAGAAGAATTCAGTCAGGTAATATCATTTTTTCAAAGATTTGCCATCAGTGGGTAATACTGAGCCAGTGAGATCTGGGATTAGAGTCCCAAATTCCTAAATCCTGTTCCTTTGCTCTGATCACTAGACAATATTCCTTCCTTCTCTCTCTTGGGGAAGGGAAAGAGAAGATGGAATGAGAGGCCAAAAATCACCAATAGTGATTTTTGTTTGTATAACTACATTTAAAAAAAAAAACTACTTTAAGAAATTCTGCGTAGCAGTAGAATAGCATGGAGACTCATATTTTGTTCTTTGGTAGACCTCGACATGTTAATATTTTAATGCTGTGACTTTCAAAAATTAAAACAGTAATTGTTTATTTTGTTAAATGGAGCTTTCCCCAAATGTGAAAATAAAAGTCTTGTTTTGTTTTGCAGAAGGATGCTTATTTGAGTAAATAGGGATAGAGAGTCAAGAACTGCACTAAGGAGCAAATCTGGTACACTGCACAGCTCAGTTTTCCTACCCTGTGTAGTGGTTGTTTGATCATTTGTGGACATTATGTGGGAGCTGAGCTCTCTGTGGTTGTGGGATATTTGCCCATGAGGAGGAAAGGCATCTGAAGTCTTAATGCAACATGTTCCTTCCTCAGGGGAGTGGAACCTAAAATGGAAAAAAAGCACTGTGACTTTGAAAGATTGCAGAGTAGATATGGTGGTTAGCTAAGAACCCAGACAAATGCAGTACTGCAAGGATGATAAGTACTGCCCTTTGCACCTGAGACTGGGGGAGGTGTAGCCTGGCCAACAGCCACAGATCCTGGACTTCCTCGAAAATGGTTGGCTCTTCCCCCTTGCTAGTCTTTGCTTCCAGTTCTGACTCCCCAAAGGTATACAGCCGTGATCTAGAAGGTGGCACACAACTGTTTATTTTACATAAGACAACCATAGTGTACAGTGTGTTCAATCCATAGCAAACTACATTTGTATTTGATACTTACATACACATACGCACAAACACACACAGGTGCGAACACACACAAACAGCTGTCTGATTGTACATCCATGATCTGAAATGCAAATATGCTTATTTTGGAGTTACATTCCCCACACTGAAATGTATTTAATTTGGGAAGACAGTTGCTTATATTAATAAATGTTTATAGGAAAGTGAATAGCTCTGGGAATTGGTAGTGGGACAGAGTCTATATTGGTAAAGCCTAAATATTGTGTTATGGAGGTGGAACACAGGTGGAGGGTACCTCCAGAGCCAGATCTATGTGCCTAAAATCACCATCATATTGGCACTGTTACTGATGGTGTCAGCAGAGAAATTCCTTGGATTGGATATTCATTGAGAAGGATCAACTCTTTCACCACTACATGGCCATGCCCAATCAGTGTTGAGACATAGTATGGCATTATGGTGAAGACATAGTATGGCATTATGGTGAACCATGCACAGCAGTTACCTATTCTGCACTTGTTCTGTGGATCAGTATGGGAATTATTTTTTATTATTTTTCTTTGATCAGTTGCATAGTAGCACATAGATGCCCCCCTCAGATCAATCTCTCACCCTAAAATAAACTTAATTGAATTACTCATTAATATTTCCTGTAAAGTATATTCCTGTCCCACTTAGGGAAGGCTTCAATTTAGGCCACATTTTTATATACTGTATACACTCCCTATAGTGAACCCATAGGGATCCAAGCCATTTGTTTCTTATATCCAGGATTTTGTTAAAGACCCCTGCCGCTGGAGTGGCGGGAGCTGGCTGATGGCTCCTCCAGCTGTGAGGCTGAGGAATCTGTCAGGCACCTCCACAGCCATGGGCTGGAAGCGTGGTCCAAGGACAGGGTTCATTATAGCTGAAGGTTTGTTAGTCTGAAGTGTGTTTATAGAAAGGGTGCACTGTAAAATTCAATGTGGCCATTGTACAGTGGGGGTAGTCATTATTTCTTTATATAGTCAATGAGCAGGTCTTACTCAATATTTCACATGGATGATTTAGCCTTTGTGTAAAATGTGCAGTGGGGAAAAATATGAATTAGTGTCCAAGAAAGAGTTTTTTAAAATCAGGTTTTTTAAATTAAATGATAGGATTTTTTGTGGAATAATCCTTGGTGTTTGCTTTTAAAATAGATATTTGAGGACTTAGAATTTACTTCTTTGACCCGCTTTATATTTCATTCCTAATCTCGAAGCACCGTTAGTCAAGTCCTCATCTCAAATGCAGAAGATCAAACAGGTATATAGTTTGTCCACAGAACAGGATGCAAAAGAATTTTTCAGAGAATATAATGAGGTATTTAGCAGACTGGAATACATAAAGGACATCATTGTTTATGTTGGTATGTTGATACTAATGTGCTGCCAAAATACATGCACCACATAAGATTCTGTTAGCATATGAAAATAAATTAAAAAGCTGAACTTGAGTAGAGTATAACAATAGATATCATATATGGAGAAAATGTAGGTACCATCCAACTGGGTTATCAGAATGATCACGCCAATAAAACCTACCAAGCAATTTGTATAGGTCCAAAGGATTTGAATAAGGCTGACAATGTTGACATGTTTAGATTTCTTAGTGAAAATGTACTATCATTTTTGGATGAGATCCAAGGGTTTTGGCAGGCCTAATTCAATACTGAATGTGCCTGGCTATGTGCCTTCAATTCACCTTTTAGTAGGTACCTATTTAAGCACTTTTCCCTTGTAATGACTTCATTATGTAAGGTGCCCCAAATTCCAGGTTTTTTGATAATTTGCTGATAATTATTGTAATCTGCCATCAATAGAATGGAAATTGAAAAATCCTGAAGAAAAGAACTTGAAATTTAACAGAAATTGATGCTGGAATGGGACAAATTAAATTAGTTATGTAGGACAAATACTGAGTGACAGAAGTCTGACCAGAACAAAGAAAGATGTAGACAATATTAAAAATAGGAAAACTTTAAGATGAGGAGGCTTTATAGACAATCATTGTCATATCCTAACTAGGCAAATTCACAGCTAACTGGTAACAGTTGACCGTTCCACTCAGAAAGGTGCTTGAGGAAAAACACAGGATGCCTCTGGAATGAGTGGCATAAGAAAAGCTTTTGTATACTAAAAATATTGTGGCAGAAAGCACTAGTACTAAAATATTTTAAGGTTGATTAAAAAGCCAAAGATCTCATTAGATGTTCGCATGTACTGGGGGCTATCCCACAAGATGGTTGCTTCCAAAATATTGACTAAAAACCAACTGAAATACACTCGGACTGAAAAGAAATGTAAGTAATTGTGTTTACTTGTTGGCAATCATTGCCTATAATTAGGGGCAGAAGATGGTTGAAACAGACCATAAATTACGGGAAGTTACTAGATATTATTCTAAGCATAATTAAGTAGCTATTCCCTTGTGCTCCACATCTGTTGTATCAACTAGTTCTCCCTCAGTTTAAACTTAGAATGTAAGAAAGCATGATTGAGGGACCATCTTGTGTGTGTGTGTGTGTGTGTGTCCAGTATTTATCACAGTGGGGACTGCTGATTAGGGCTGCTAGATACTACAGTAATACAAATGACAATGTTGAAATCATAGCAGAAAGCACTACTTAGACATCTGACAGTGAGAAAAAGACCATGAAAGTACTTATTTGATTCAAGATACAGTGCACGTAAGCAGGGCCGGCGACAGAAATTTGGGGGCCCCCTACTCTGATCGTTTGGGCCCCCCCCCAGCCCGGCCTGGCCCCCCCCCAGCCCAGCCACCCCCCCCAGCTGACAGCGGCTGGCGGCAGCGCGAACCCAGGAGCGGCGCGAGCCGCCCTTTCTCCCCCCCGCGCCCTTTCTTTCTCTCCCCCCCCCCCCCGCGCCCTTTCTCCCCCAGACCCGGCGGGGGAATCCCTACCATGTTGCGGAGCCTCCCCGCCTCACCGTTTCTCCCCTGGACTGCGCCGCTGCTGCCGGCTTGGCTCACTGCTCCTGTCGGGGACAGGCGCACTCGTCCGGAGGAGAGCCGTGCTGCCTCCCCGCCCCTTCCCCGCTCTCCAGGGCCGGCGACAAGGGGGGGCGACTATGGGTACAGCTGTGTACCGGGCCCCCCCTAAAATCCGGGGCCCGGTACAGCTCTACCCGTAGTACCCTTTCTCCTTTCAGACACGCAGATGATCAGTTCTACTGGAGGAAGAGATGTTAAGAACCCAAGGATGTTCTGAGGATACAAAGAATGCTACTGACAATATGCTTGTGCAAAGTAATATCACCATCCAATGAAAAGAAAGTGTGAGGAAAAGAAAGTTGCTGAATAGGCTATTGTAGAAGGAAATGTTTTGAGAACAATTGGCCATTTGAGATTTAAACACAGTTATTCTTGAACGATTTTCAGTAAGAGACAGAATAATTGTGTTATGTGTTAGGTATGTTCAGTTAGTCTATCTTGACCTCAACCTTAGAAATGTCCTATTGTCAGTATTTTATTAGTGTGTATTTTAAGGTGTTTTGATAGTATTGGATTGTTTCAGTTATATTTGATTTCACTTTCTTTAAATCAATAAATAAGTAAAGGAAGATGCAACAATACACCATCGGTATTACTGTCACCTAATGGCAGCTTTAAATAATCATGTTATTTAGAGTACTGTGTAACTTTCAGATGCATGTCATGTATACCAGCATGAATACAATTAATCAGTAATAGTAAAAGAACCTGAGATGGGATAGTTTTCAGGGTTAACTGTGTTAATCTGTATCTGCAAAAAGAAGGAGGAGTACTTGTGACACCTTAGAGATGAAGAAATGTATTTGGGCATAAGCTTTTGTAGGCTAGAACCCACTTCATCAGATCAGTGGAACATACAGTAGGAAGATATTTATACATACAGAGAACATGAAAAAGGGGAGGTTGCCATACCAACTTTAAGTGGCTTAATTATTTTCAGCTGAAGGAAAAACAAACTTTTGTCATGATAATCAGGTTAGCCCATTTCAAGCAGTTGGCAAGAAGGTATGAGTAACAGTATGGGGATACTTCTATTTCCCATACCAGTTATCTAAATGGCTTATAGTAACTAAACATGGATAGAGGAAAAGGGATGGTTTAATTAAAACTTCTAATCTGGTTTACTTGCTACTATAAAAACAATGTAAAAGAGTTGGGTTTTTTTTAGTGAAGTGCATCAAGTTACACTCATTCTCAGATAAAGTTGTGTTAGAAAATAGTAGATTTCACATTAAACTAATTGAATAGAACTCCTGCTGTGATCCAATTTTTACCCTCCTGAAATTTTAGCACATAAGCATCAATGTATGTGGTTCAGCTGCCTTTTTTTAATACACGTATACTTACAACCATAATGCTAAATCTGTATAATGCTAATTAGTCTGTCAAACACAATATATATTTTATTGGAAATAAAAATTACTATAGGAAGCATAATCCCTAGTTCCAGCATTTAGCAGGACAAACAAATTACAATTGAAGATTAAAAACAAAATTCCTGAGCCATGTCTGCCTTTTTTTTTTTCCTGTTAGCATACTATCCTCGGTATGCTGTTTTGATGTGGGTTGTATGCCTTCTTTCAAATTTTTGTTCTCCTAAGAACCCTTCATTAATGTATTCTTTGGAGCAGCTAGGCACCAGGGCCAGATTTACACTTTACGCATTCCCTAGGCACAGAATCTTCAGCACCCCACCACTGCCTACAGCTGACCTTCATGTTGCACCTAGCTTTAGAGAGGTAAGGCACCCCTGGAATGCCAGCACCCTAGCCACATGCCTACTGTGACTAGCTGGAAATCCAGCCCTGCAAGGCACACAGCTCTTCTTAGACATCTCTTCTTACAGTCAGAAATTTGGGTTTGTCTATTTGTTCATCTTATTTAATTAGGCTTTTGCCCCACAAATGTCATTATAAAGATTTGGCTTGTTAAGTTCTTGTTCCACAGCAGAAGTGTTTACCAAAAAAATCTCTCAAACTGTTACTTATACAGATAGCACTAAATGCCTTTTAAAAATACGCAACCAGATTCTGCAATATTTGCTCACTTTTATTAGCATTTACTCCTGCCAGTCATAAACAGGGCTAGAGTTTTTGCTTGAATATTACTCTGAGAAAGGTATAAAGAATCTGGCTCTGAACCTCCATTTCATTTGTGTTCTTATTTATTAAATTAAATAATTGAGTCTTGAAAACATAATTTATAAGTGTTATCTTTTCATTTTTTAATCATTGTCCACCCATTCTCCCATTGTTAATGCTTTATCTTGGCTAGCTATTAATTCATGGGACCTGTTCCTCATTATTTTGACAAAATTCCCATTGTCTTCAATGGCAGCAGAACCATGTTGTGATTCTTGATGTCTTTTTCAAAATTAAATTAGTGCTGCCCTCACCATAATGGAAGTTGAAGTCCACGTTATCCAAACAACAATACAGTAATATTCAACAATGCAAGCTTCTTCATCCCTGATTTGGAGGGCACTGTTTCTAGAGTGCTTCAGTAAGTCAGAAGGTCCCTGGCTGTGTAGGAGCGGTGATAAGTCCAGTAGATTCTGGAGATTGTGCATTATGTTGTTGGAGAGGCAAATGCCCTTGATGGAGGCGCCTTAGTTTACTGCTTTAGCCAATTGCAGATCTAATAGTATTAGATATTTGGATATTTTTATCTTGTCCCCACTGAGGTATGATTGTTCATTAGTGCTGTCTCCCTGTCACATCTTGGGCCAAAGTCCAGGTCGTGGTGATCAGGTGAAAATGGAAATGAGTCATGGCTAGTTGCTCATGGTGATGTGACTTAGTAACTTGACCAAAACTGACTCCATTCAAATACCACTAAAGAACCATTAGCTAGGAATGGCTTTTGACCACTGCTAGATGGGTCTCCAGATCTGAGGCTCCTGATAGAAGACTAGCAACCCTTTCTCTTGTTGGGTCTCTTTGTTGTTTTTTTCCTGGCTGATTGTCAGGGAGAGTAGGTATGTGGTCCTGTTTGAAATCTTTTCTGGATGACTAAGCTATGTTGGCATAGGACAGCATTCTCGTAACCCTCACTGCAAAAATGGTAATAGAGTGGCTTGTCTTATAGTCTGTGAAATTCTTTCCAGGGCTACTAGTGATGAGTACCCCCCCCCCCCCAAAAAAAAAAAAAAAGCCTCCAGCAGCTGTATTAGCCAAAGGATTTCTCAGAGCTTCTGAAGGCCTGTCTTCTGAGAGGTTATTTTATCTTAATGTGATCCTTTCTTTGGAACATAATAAGCTGGGAAAACAGCCTATCCTGCTAGTGGGGAATTTTTCTCACAAATACCTGTAGAATAGAATGTGGATGCCTGATTGAATTAATTTGAAGTATAGTATCTGATAATTGCTTAAGATGACTTAAGCAATTATCAGATACTATACTTCAAATTAACATGTTAAATATTGCTGCTTAAATTTATGTTCACAGCATAGAAAAGAGAAAAAACTCAAGTGAATGAGAAAAAAAGGAAAGCTTGCCCTCCAGTGTTGATGTTGTTATTGAGGATATGCTTTTATTATTTATTTATTTATGAGAACCACAACTATACAAAACAACTCCTACTTACACTTTATTTATATCTGAAGACTGATAGTCTTAGGAAAAGGCATCTACTTTAAAATGCAATGTATTAGTTACACATTTTTGTTTTAAAGGAAGAAAGCATGAACAAAATATACATTTCAAGTTTGTATTAAACCTTTTGAATACTGACACAATGGAGGATGGCTATTCTATTATTTTATATCTCAATGGTGGTTTGTATTTTTCTATGGGAACAGGTATGACTTACTATTAGAACAGGGGACTGAGAAATAGGTCTCCAGTGTGTTACTCTTGTGTTTTACTCCTGTCTTGCTGTGTGGTGTTGGGCAGATCATGTAATCACTCTGTGCCTCAGTTTCTCCACTTAAAACAAGCCTTTTAAAACTTATTACCAGTTAGTAACTTATTACTTAGTCATGATAGTTTAAATACGATTTGTACCTTGCTTTGAGATTCTCAGATGGAAGATGTGTCTGAAATAATAAATTATGATGACTATATTTCAACAAAATCATCCTTTTTTCGGATTTGTTTGTCTCCTTGATTCAAATGGTTTACCAAGTTCTTATCAATTTCCCCCTTTTTCAGGAGATTTCCTCACTCTTTATACCAGGAAGATTTTAAGGAGTCTCTCCAGGCTCCATGTTCCTCGGAACAGTTATTTATCCTAACGCAGTATTGCCATCCTCCAAGTGTTCAAAATGTATTAAACCCATTGGTCCTGTTCTGTGTCCTCCTTCACCCTTTGATACGTTTTACTCCATAAAGAGTATAATATAGCACATAAAATAATTCTTTTTTACATTTTTTTTCTGTAAAAGTGTTTATATTATGGAATGCTTGGCCTTAAGTATGCAATATCTTTTTTTAATGATCACTTTGAAAAAGTCCCTAAATGTTAAAAAGATGTACTTAACTGAAAGTAAGATTTATGAAATTGCAGACAGTAGTGATGGAAGGTGATTCTAGATACATATAATATGTATTATATATATTTTTGAAAGAGGTATGCTTCCTGGTGAAATGAGTATTAACCGTTTGAATAGGAAATACAGAAGTCTGTTTTGTACACTGCTGTGCGCTATATGTCACTGAATATTCATGGAGTAATTCCGCCAAGGGAGTGCTTTCCCCCAAACTTGAGGAAATATCAGATATTTTAGATGGTGTGAGGTGCCTTAGAAAAATCAAAAATAAAAAGATTGATCTTGAGAGGTTCACAGGGCCTCTGCAATTATCCATGGGTTCCCATCTTCCATATAATAACATGGCTGAATAGGAGTAGGATGTTGACTAGCTGTCCTTTGGGAATTTTGGTCTCTGGGAGATGAGTGGGGTATAAATGTAATTTTTAGAGTTTTCAGCAGGGAATTAAAAGTCTGTTCCCTGGCAGAGAAGGCCCCAAAGTGTCTCAGGAAAGTTCTGACACAGCATCCCAAATAAGGGATGCTAATCTACAATGAGGAAGCAAGTAGTTTACTCTTTGTGCAGGATGTACCCACTGCATTGGATAAAAATGTTTGAAGGTTCTGGGAGGCCTGAGGTAGGACATTATAATGGGTTGGGGATTATCCGCGTGCCTCCTGCCGGATAATCTGAGAATTAGCTCTGTCCACAGCAGAGCACCCTCCTCTGGTGGTGTCCCGTCTGTCTCTTCCTCTCTGTTGTCTTCCGTTAACGCCTGGACTCATGCTGCTCCTTGCATGTGTCATCTTCAGGGCACTGCCCTCCGGCAGTACCCCCAAGTCCACACTCACCCCCTTCTGGGGGTGTGTGTGTTCAGTAGCCCCTCAGCTGTCTAGCTGTGGTGGCCAGCCACCCCCAAGTCGAATCCCTTCTGGCAGGGGTCAGGTGCAGTCCATAGAGGCCACTCCCGCAGCCAGGTGCAGTCTAAGGGGAGGGGAGGGGGGGGACCCAGGCCCGCCCTCTACTCTGGGTCCCGGCCCAGGGACCCTTTGGCAGCAGCCGCCCTGCCCTCCTTCTCTCCTCCAGTCTCCTGTACTCTCCCTGGGCCACTTCCCCTGCGGCCCCTCTGCACCAGATGGCCCTTCTCTCAGGGCCAGCAGCCTGGCAGGTAACCAGGACAGAGCTCCCTTCTGCTCCCCCTGGGCCTTCCCAGCACTGCTCTGTCCCTGGTGCTGCAGCTCCTCTCCCAGGAGCCAGATCTTCCCCCTTGAAGGTCCAAGAGAGACTGTCTGCCCCTCTCCTGGGCAGCCTCCTTATACTGCCTAGCCGGTCCCTGATTGGCTGGCTATAAGCTTGGCCCTGATTGGCCCACAGTAAGCCCTTTTCTCATTGGCTGGCAGCCTGCACAGCCTCCCTGGCCTACTCTTGCCCCCTCTGGTGGTGGGGGGGGGTGGGGGGGGGGTAGGGGTGGGGGGGCAGCCACCCCACTACAGGCATGAAAATGGTAATTTAAATATTTTTTCAAAACTTAAAATAAAACAGGTATATTGTGAGATATATTTTTGTTAACTTGAGCTAGAGATCCTGGCCTCAGCTGTGCAGAATGTTGTGTACCTGTATTTAGTCCAAAACAAATAGCACTATGTTTTATTCTGTGTACTACATAGGGATTTTGCATTTTTTATACATAAATTCACAAACTTCTGTAGGGATTCTACCACATCAGAATATGCCTGTAAAACAGAGCAAGATAAAATATATATTTTTGTTTTGAAAGAGAGAGACTGGGTACCTTAGGAAGAGGTTCATTTCTATTGAAGTATATTGCAAGAGGCACTGATAAATCACTTAATGTAAAGGAAAAGGAAAAATATTTTAACTTCTGTCTTTTTTTTTTTACACAAAAATGTCCTTCAGCTTCATAAAAAAATCTAACCCCATAAAAATGCAATTTAGTGATGTCTTTAAAAAAATTAGTTGACTTCCTTCCTCTATTGTAAGTATTGTGTAACTCTCTCTAATCAAATGACAAACAGAAATCTCAAATAGAAATCAGCAATGAAGCAATAGTGTGATTTTTTTCCCTTCACATTTTGCTGTATTTTTAAAAAGAATTTACTTCATATGACCCATTAAAGACCAAAAAAAAAAAAAAAAAAGGGGGAGAAAATTTAATATCTAGGCCTCTGGTTACGGAGATTGGCTTTAAGCTGTAAGATATCTTTTACAGTTTACACTTTAAGGATTAATCCTCCTGATATTGAAAATGGGGGTGCCGTGTGATGCTTTTAATCAGACAGACAGTATTTTTATAAAATCAAATTTGTCTCTTGTCTTGAAATATAAACTTAGTGTGATCGTTTGTAAACTATTAACCTCCAAAAAGCAGAATAAGGAAACCGGTTAAAGAAAACAATTTGCCTGAAATGAAATCAATCACATAGTACAATATACTTAATGTACTATTTTATTTTTCTTGTATCTGTTATTTTATGTTTCTGTTCCATATTAGGGTTCTGACAAGTTGACAGATAGTATAAATCGATGCATGTTGTCTTATTTTCTCTCCAGTCAGGAAGAAATGGAATAATATCAAAAATGTCTCCTACTTTTCTCAATGGAGTGTTAATGCTTATAATTTTAAACTAGTTGACCCAGAACAGACTCATTGACTTTTATTATTGAAACTTTATCCGAAAACACTTTATTTTGTCAACTCACAATTATACCTACTAAAATATATATTTAAAAAAGAAATTGGAAGAATTATAGATTATTGTTTTTTATAGTTCTTCATGGAATATTATAAAAAGATAGTACTATAGTGTCATAGTCAAACCATTACCATGAGCACAAGTTGATTTAATGAAATCAAGTGATACCTATATCCCTTTTGATCACTATGATTCTCATTTAAATATATATATATATATTTTACCTCAATGAAAATTTCACTAGGACACATCATTACTATAAAGATTATTAGGAAATCTGATGGCAGTCAAGAACACAAAAAAAAGTCGTGGTTTCCAACAGTGGATTATCAGCATAAAAATAAGCTTGCATATTAGCACAGGATAGGAGGAAGAAGGCTGGATTAGGACACAGAGAAAAGTTGTTTAAACACAAAAGGTGAAATCTTACTTAGCTTATTCACAAATGTAGTCCCATGAGGGCAACAGCATAGTAAAAGTTTATCATTAAGAAGCAGCAGGTCTGCTTGGTGCTGCTATGGGAAGCCAGCACAAGTGTGTGCTGTGAAGGAATTGTGTGAGGATGTTGTTGTGGTACCTCCATGGAATCAGGGCAAGATGCCCTCAGGAACATTGTCATAGATATGTGATGAGCAGAGTATAAGAAATATCAAATAGAATGGAATGACACACTGAGTAAGGATGAATGAGGGCAAAAACAGGAACAGACCGAAAAAATGAGATAGGAAAGAATGGGGAGAGGGTACAGAGAAGGGGCAGACAGATACATAGCAGAAGAGAATGGTAGAATAGCAGAGGAGAGGGAGGGCACAGGGAAGTAGGGTGAGAACAAAACATACAGAATGATGAAATAAAAAAGGAAGAGAAGCAATAATATTGGGAATAAAATGTGGGAGGAGGGAGAAGAGAAAAGAGGGTACATAAAAGAAAAATGAATAGTGGCAGAGACCAAGATGGTTCCATGTTGGGAAGTACTCTCACAGCTACTGTGTAAATGTACAACCTAGCTCCTGATCATTTACAGAAGTGTTTGTACAAGGAAGAGGGCTTCTGTAGGCTAGCATCCATCTGGAAGTGGGATGCCAGTTACCATTATGGGAGACTCCTTGGTCGAAAGAGGGACTCCCGTCTTAAACCCTACAGGGCAATCAGCTGGGCAGACTCCTTCCACTGGGTGACAATTTTGTAAAAGCAGTATCCAAACTGAAATTGTTTCTAGGGCTATGCTACTCTGTGCAGTCACAGAAGCTGTTTCCTATTCTGAATATCTCTCCTCCCCCCAACCAAGTCACTCCATTTGCGTGTGCAGGTATGCCACTCAGCCAGGAAATAGCTCACCCCACTGCATTAGGACATAGTAAACACACTGAGCATGCTAATCAAAATTGGCAGAGTCTCAGACTCTGCCCCTGAGAAGTGAGCAGACTTGGGAGAGGCCACAGATGGCCAGAAGCAGCTTTACATGATTGCTTCTATGGGGAAAGTCCCCCTCAGAATAGGGAGCAGACTCTGTGACTGTATAACCTAGCCACAGAAGCAATTTCAGTTTCATATAAAAAATGCTGAGCAGACAGCAAGGTCAAAGGCTATCTTGAACCAAATGACTGGAAAAGAACCAGGTATGATAAATAGGGCTCAGATGGGAGAACCTAGAATCTAGTGATCGATATCACAGGCATAACTGCTGAATGGGTTCTGTAGAAAAGATAGTAACACAAAAATATTTGACTTTGGAAAAGCATGTAGCTCTGAAGGAATGTGAAATGAGGTAAAAAAATTGGCTGGAATTCAGTAATACATGAAAAATCTATTGTGGAAAGTAGGAAGTATTTAAGTTACAGTTGATGAGTCCATAATCAAAAATCATTCCAGTAAAATAAAAAAGCTAAAAAGGGAACAGAAATCAATGCTACTTAGTAGAGGAAGAGAAATATTGATGGCAATAAAAACTCCAGAAAATGAGGAAAGAGAAAATTATATATGAATTAATTATTATTATTATTAGAGTTATAGTAATGAGAATAAGAAGTGAGATAGAGAAACGAAAAGAAATAATGAACGGCAAACTGAAGAAAACATCTCCAGCAACAATGAAGTGTTCTGAATATATACAAGAAAAGAGAATGAAAGAAAATAACTGACCACTTTAATATAAATGAAGAGGAGTGAACTTCTCTTGAGGGTAAACGAAGAGCTGTTAAATTATTCCTTTTTTTTATGGAGGACAAATGCAGAATTACTGGAATTGAGTGTCAGTTTGACAGATGAAGAGCTAAATCGTGTGCACAAAAGAAATAGTTACATAATTTAGGAAAGTAACTAAAATTGTAGTAGTTCCTTGGCAGCAGGCCAACCTGCATCTATGATGAAATTTCCTTACATGATCCCTGATCCACCTGAGAGGTCAAAACTGCTGCTGCTGCCAGGCTGGCCCATGCTCCCATCTATGCTACACTCTGTGCATCTTTTCTTTGCTGGTCCCTTCGTGTGGCAGTAAGTGAAGGGGCAGCTTTTTCCGCAGCACTGCACTGCTCGGGATTAGAAATTTGGCTGGCAAGAACTGGTGGTTCTGATTTATTTTTCTGTCCATACACAGTTGTGGAGAAGAGGTATGAATACTCTCATTCCTCATGACTGCTGATATTTCAGTACCTCCCAAATACAGACATAGAAGATGGATAATCTTGACTAGTTTTCATAAGTGCATGTGGCACAGATACACCGTGGGAGTGTTGATCAGCCTAGTATCCGCAGCAGCATGGTACCCACAGGAGGGTCAGAGACTCTGTGCACACTAGGGTCAGCTACCATGGAACTACAGGGACATTAAATGAAGCCTTAATTACATGCATGCAAAATAGATAAGACATCTGCTCTGAAAAGCACAAACATGCTAACATTAAAATGTTGAACTTTCCAAGACATTTTAAAATGTTAACTAGATTTTATAGTGATGCCTGAGGATTGAGCAGTGGCAAGAATAATTCCCCCATCTTTTAAAAACAAATTTAAAAAAAAACAGTTGGCCAGTAAGTTTAGCTCTGTTTTAGGGACAACTTTCAAAACTCACTTAAACTATGGGGTAAAAGACCAGTCGGAAGAGAAGAGTTGTATTAAGCATAGCCAGCCTGGATTCAGGGAAAGGTCATGCTGAGCTAATTTGCTGGAGTTCTTTGAAGATATTGCTGCTCTGAAAGTTAAGGAAAATTTAGTAGATGTAGTATTCTTACCTTTTCAAAAAGAACTTAATGGGATTCCATATCAGAGATAAATGCCTAAGGTAAAGAACTCTGGAGTTGGGAGGTAGACAAAGATGCTGTTTAGAAAGTCAGTTTAAGAACAGGAAACACTGTAGTCAGAGATAGACCTTTTCAGGATTCAGAGATATTCTGAGTGATGTTTCTGGGGTGCGTGCATGTACGTTTACATATAGATAGATATAGATAGATATAAAGAATTATGTTAAAATAATACTAACTTGCAAAGTCAAGCGTTCAACATTTGAGGAAATGCCAGAATTAAGGTTTCTCATGCAACCTTAATTTGGCCCACTTGTGAATATGTAACAAAGTCCTGTGGCACCTTAAAGATAGTTAGTCTTTAAGGTGCCACAGGACTTTGTTACCTCTGCTATTCCAGACTAACACGGCTACCTCTCTGATTCTTGTGAATATGTATTATGATACAATCTCTAATTCCATGATCACATACTGTTCCCCACAGACTTTGCCTCATTGAGTGCCAATCTCACTTTTCCTGTTCCTCCCCCTGAGCTCCTAGAACTGCGGTGTCCAATATGTTCACCAAGCTATTGAATTGTGACTAATGCATGTGTCTTTTTTTTATAATGTGCCTTTTTAATAATGTGGCTAATAAGAAAAATTCAAAACCACAAGTGTGGTTAGCAATGTGGCTAGCATCGAATTTCTATGGGACATGACTGTCCTTGCGTATGCTTACTGAAACCGTCCCACTTCTCCCCATGCACCCTGACTCCATTCCCTTAATTTCCTTCCCTCTGCATGTGTTTCAAGTAGAAAGCTGCGTACATTCAGTCTTCTTATATTTTGAGGGGGTCCAGTTTTGTATACATTCATAACGGAATGGTTCATTTGCAAATGAATGTCCTGAAAAACTGGTTATATCAGGGATCAGCAACGTTGGCATGTGGGACCACAGGGTTTCCACCCTTAGCGGGCCCTGCTGCTTTGTTTACCTGGCGTTTTGCTGACCATGGCTCCCACTGGTCCCGGTTCTCCCTCCTGGTCCAATGGGGGCTGTGGGAAGCGGCGGCTAGCACTGCGCCACTTCCCACAGCCCCCATTAAGCCAGGTCCTGCGTGCCAACGTTGCCGATCTCTGGGTTATATACATTCCTGAGAGAGACAATTGTATCAAATAATGAAGGATATACTTGCCTTTCCTACAATATAGCATAATCCTCAGATCTCACTAGCATCAGATGTATTGATTTACAATTTCTTCTGAGTGAAGTCAAGTGCTGGGGAGGAAGAGAAAAAGCTTACAGCATCCCTAATACTTACCTGTTTATCCCAATTGGGGATCAGTTTATGTTACTGCCCTCTTCTTTTTGGTTGTGAGTGAGATCATTCTGACTTTTGACAAGAACAGCTGTTAGCATATGACGTTATTTCCCAAATTTAAGAGAAATTAGAATATCAAACTCCACTTTGTTGGGAGACATTTAAAGGCAACCTCTAAAAAGGAAGGTCTCAGGAAAAACATTCAAGATACAAGATATTTACATTAATGGCAGTAACTGCTGCTTCATAAAATGGCAATTCAAGTTGTTGGGGCATTTTGACATGAGTTAGTACATCTTTGTTCTCTGCATATGAATTAATCTGATGCTGGTTTTACATTTGCTTCTCTAACTGTTTATGGTCCCTTACTTGTACATGCCTGAAAAGGTATTCAAATGAACGAAATGCTCTAAATCTGTCTGCTAACTTCCACACTGAATAAACTCACTGGGCTGGCATGTTACCTGCTCCTGATACTAAGGAGGCTTAATCCATAAGCCTGAATATATAGTGTCTGTTCTAAACTCCATAGCCTGTGAACGGGGTCACATCAGTCCTGCCACTCCCTGGACAGTGTCATTCATATTAACTGAGATCAAAAGGAATCATTCTGATCATTGGGATCAAAGGCTATCAGCCAGGGTGTCCCAAATGAAGATTCTATAATTACTCATAGCATCTAGGTAGCACTTTTCTTCTTCAAAGCATTTGCAAGTTAAATAATTTTCCAAGACTGAAGTCTGAGGAAAATCCCCATATCAAATTGTCATAAGCTGGCAATGAATCAATATGAAAACAGTATAGGACAACTGGTTAAAGGGAATACAAAACTTAGATTGAATAGATATGAAACCAGGCACCTTTGATTCTTTCAGCAGGTGAGTAATTCATACAGGGTTGTGTCTTTCCGAGATAGGAATGAAGCTGGGTTTTTCATAAATGAACATAGCATTTCTCTAACTAGGCATGTGTTCAGTGTATTGCAAAGAGCCTAAGAGATCTTTTTAAGAATGGCCGGGGGAGGGGAGGGAGCTCAAAGAAGATAGGAAAGTGGAATGAGAGAGCGCAGCAAGTATTTTTCTGTGGTATCCCAGCCAGAAAGGAGTACAACTGGAATGGAAAAAGGCATACCATCTGCTCACAATATCAGCATAATACATTAGGTGGGAAAGATTCAGGTTGCAGAAATGTGGGGACACACTTTTGCCATGGGCACTTCAACATTTTCATTGATATCTTGGGAGTTAAATTAAATAAAACCCACAAAGAGACAGTGAAAGAGTCTTTCTAGAACCTTTGGAAACTTGATTAATGCATACAAGGATCTTGTGGACACACAAATGTTTTAATTTTAAGTTTTTGGGTCAAATATTTTAATATCTGGATAATTCATAGGTTGTGATAGGAGCAGCTGCTGTGGTTAAGGTTGTATTTTTTCCCATTGTAAACTGTTCTCCCCACCTGCATTTTCATGTATTCATAACTCTCTGGAACATTTACCTCTGGTGCTGACATCTTCATGTTTGGTTCGTGCTTGAGTGTGAGTTTTTATAGAAAGTTTGAGCAAAATCACTTCAGCTGTTGCTGAATCATGAACTGAGGGAAAGCGCATCTTTCCATCTTCAAAAGAAATGATCACTTTTTAAAAAAAGGGTTAGGCTAAAAATGTCTGGTTTAAAGTTGTCATGGGCATAATCCTTACTGAACATATGTGCTTTTGTTTATGGGGGCGGGGGCAGACTGATGGTGATTTAATATAGTTAGGGCCATATATATAGATAGAAATCCAAAGAAAATCTCTCAAATACATTTACCATCACCATCCTCCACTCGCTTGGCCTCTGGGGGAAACAAATAGTGGAATTGACATGTTTGCCATCCATCATTCTGGTACCTCTCCTGATATGTTGCATCTTCCACTCCGTCCTTTCTTCCACCACCCCCCATATGTCTTGTCTATTTAGATTATGGGTTCTTGGGGGCAGGGATCACCTCTTGTACATATTGTATTGCAATCCTGAATGAGGCCTCTAAGCACTACCACAGGATAACAACATGGTGTGCTTCATCGCTGCAGGATTAGAGGGAGTTATAAATATTCAAACCCAAGTGAAACCTGAGGATTTTCTTATTTGGAAACCTGATTTCAACTTAAACTACCTTGTGATTACCATTAGTTTTAACAGAGATAAATGGCAAAATTGTTTAGCAGGTCTATGCATATTCCTTAAATCACGGTTATTTCCCTCCTGACAATCTAATTTGTGTAAAATATATCTAATTTTCTTTTTTCCCTGGTGCTTCCGTCTGCCTTTATTCATCCCCAAGCCCATTGTCTCCTTGAATAATCACAGCAGCATATAGAGGAAACAGTTGCTGGTTTATATTAGTTGAGCACAATAGACAACTGGAGAGGATGGCACATGATTTTTTGCTGTAACACAATGTATTTATACTATTTTATCTAATGCTGGACATAAGTCATTTCTGAAAAGAGTAAGTTCATATTGTGGAATCATCTG
The DNA here is from genome assembly GCA_032164245.1 of Sternotherus odoratus. NCBI lineage: Eukaryota > Metazoa > Chordata > Testudines > Kinosternidae > Sternotherus > Sternotherus odoratus. The sequence goes on from JAVMKO010000002.1 coordinate 118,256,466, forward strand.
GTTCTGTTAGAAATGTGCTGTATTCTAGATGTAGTTAGTGATTACATATGTCAGAAATGGGGATGTTTATATTCTGTGTATTGTGTGTTGTAGTCTCAAGGCAAATTTGCTGTAGATTTCCCACCAGGGAGACTTTGGCTTAACTTACTTAGAATTATAAATTGCCAGATAGAATGCACCGCCATAAGGGTATCTATCCTGTACATTTCTGCTACTGAGATGAATCAGAGCACAGACTTGGTACCCTGAGGTGTAAAAAAACAGATGGGTTCATGTCACCATTGTGAAGACACATTAGCAATTTGAAAACCTTGAAGACATTTCAACATCTATTTCAATTATTGAAGCTACAAAGTATAAGTCGTGTTTACTTTCTGGGTATGCTGTGAATGAAATATATGGAAACTATCCAGTTATTCTTCAAATGGATTTGAGTTTATCTAAATCATAATGTGACACTTTGCTTGCTAAGGATGAGCAAATCAATTTAAACCTGAAATATTATGAGATGTTGGTGGTAAAATATTCTATATTATTGCTCTGGAATTTTTCCAGTTTCTTGAAACATTTGATAGAAGTGCCAAATTATATTTGATTTTCACTTTCTGGTGTTATACAATACTGTACCCACTTTTGTTCATCTCTTTGTTTCTGTTAGGTTGTTGACATTTAAGAAACACACTTGAAGCTCCCAGTAAAGTCAGCTGAAGTTGTATGTATCATTATAAAATAATGCAGTTATGCTTCTTAACGAGCTGGATGGATGGACCATTCAAGAAATCTCCCCCAAAATAAATACTTAGTAATTTTTGAAGTTTAACATATTCAGTTCTGTCTCTATTTTTATTTCTTTAATTCTCTATATAAATGCATCAGTTCTTATTTGATAAATTTACTTGACCATTGTTATAGTACAGTGCACAAAAAGTTCACAGTACCAAAGTGGGGTTTGTTATTCTGCATCTTATTTTTTGACACGTTAACTCTTGCTCTCTAGTGTCTTTAAAAGCCTTGTTAAATGCCTCCTGCCCCAGTCTCTGATAAAACATGTCATCTAGTTACTTAAATTATAACTTCCTCTTCTCATGAATCTGCCTGCTCCCACCTTCTCTACTTCTCATCTCACATCCATTTGAAGGGCTTGTTTCCTTACCCACTTAGAACCTATTCTCAAACTTCTCAGGGGGACTGGTGATATGACAATACCGGATTCCGTCATTACTCCACCAAAGGAGTAGGGTGGGGGATTTCCATAAAGACAGCTGAATTCTCAACTGGTACCCTATTTAGAATCTTAAATTGTAACATGGTTATGCATATATGTGTGTAAGATACACAAGGATAATTTTAATTGATGGATGCCAAACAATTTTATTTAAAATATTACTGAAAAAACTTAGCTTTGTGAAACAGGAAATGATAGGTGAGCTCTTACTGCTTGTTTTTCTTACTGCTAACTCAGGAGTGTGTCTCCAATTTTAGTCACAACATTATTTTACATGCTTTAGGGGACACCAAGATTAAGACCAACCAAGATAATCACAATTATTAACTGTACCCACTTTATTAAAGAAAGCAAATAAGAATTCTGTTAAACAAAAAACCACAAATAACTCTTCTTGAGTCTTCTCTGTTTTTCTTATGTCTGTGGCAGCTTGCTTATAGAGCTGGACAGGATGAGTTGTCAAGTGGTTGCTGTCTAAGCAGGGTTGTAGAGGGTGTATGTGTGTGGGTGTGCTCACTTCAGAGTTTTTATATGCTATTTTCCTGCCTCTTTCCATGAAATTAAGAAAATGTACCTCTTTCAGGCTTGTTTAGATTAAAAGTTGTTTGCTGTCAGTCCTTCACTGGCTTCATGCCTTCAGGGTTGGCTTAGGTGACACTTTCAACTCCTAAATATTCAGTCTTTTTCATTTCTTTGATTGCTTTTCTTCTGCCTAAAAGTGTAAGATAACTTTTAAAGTTAGTTTTACCTTTCTTTTTATTCACTTAATTTTGGAGGTATCTCTTTAGGTCCATCAGGGTTTAATAGGAGTTAAAATTGAGTTTCAAATGAGTCCAGATACCCATGTCATTTTCTGTTTCTAAAAATCAGCTCTCAAAATAGTCTTTTTAAATTAAATTCTTAAAGAGCATTGTTAAGCTTAAGTAATCATCAAAGATGACATTGTCATTTCTTACTACCTGACGTTTAAGAGATTTTTCTTGTCTTCATGACCGTGGTGAGAGGCTACTTAAGTATTACCAGATAACTAATTTCCTAATTAATTTAAATATTGCTACACTCAAATGGTTTCTTACATTAGTAACCAGTTATAGCATCAAATGACCAGACTCTGTGTATATAAAGCATTTAATTATTGACATAACAGTTACATTGGATACTTTGCATTTAGCTCACATGTGTACAAGAATTCATTTCACAAAGGTGTTCTTGATTTCAACATTTAAGAAATAAAACACTTGCAGCTACACATGTTTTCTTAGAGGCTTTCTGAATGAATTTTTTAGAGTAATGATAAAATTTATTTCAATCTGAATAATTCTAGGATTCTTTGTGGGGGTTTACTTAGCTGTATTACTCTGATAGCACACCCTACCCTCCTTTCACAATCAGGCTCTTCCTAAAACACAAATGTTTTGTATGATTTGTCTTCTTGAACTAAGGATTTCCTTTGTATCAAGCTGATATCATATATGAAAGGAGACATATGACATTGATTGGTTTGTTTCTTTCCTTTACAATCTACCATTTACAATATATTTAAAATTTGTAATTATGTAAGTAGAAGGGTGGAATGCTATCAAGGCTGTAAAGCTGTTACAGCTGTTCAGTGCTTCTGACCTTGGAGCTCCAATGTTATCAGCACTCGCAGAGAGTGCACTAATTCAGAGGACCTCGATGTTACTAATTGAGAAAGGCCACAATTAGAGTTAAGTGACAAAGGCACTCGGCCAGGTATATTGCCTTCAAAGCATAGTCCTAACGACTCATACAACTTGCACAAGTACAGTACCACATGAGTGCCCCGTGACAAGGAGCAGTTCAGTCTGCAGGGGGAGTTTCTGCTGTCCCATTAGCCACACAAGGGGTTAAGGTGAGGTATCCCGACTTTTAGACAGACAAACAACTAAGATAAACAACTTACATACTACCTTACATGTTTCATTATATTTGTTCATTATCTCACCTTGTTCCTTATATCTCAGACAAACATCTCTATTCATTGTTCTGTCAAATCATCGTATCTTGTACTAGATTGTGGTGTTTCTGTACTTGTGGAATATATTAACATATATATCTAGTGCCTAGTATTTCTTAGGAGCGCCTATATTTTAGCAGTGCTAGCAGTGAGCTTGTAAGCATCTGCTTTAAAACATGGCCTGACTTTGGTTCATAGCCTCTTGTTCAGGCCTCAGGTCTTTCCCCAAGTCCAGTGTTCCAAGCTTTCTCTACTACATGTATTGAGGCCTTGCCTGACATAGATTAATAGATTTTAATGTCAGAAGGGATCATCATGATAATTTAGTCTGACTTACTCACATTGCAGAGCACACAATTTCAGCCATCCATTCGTGTAATGGACCCCTAACCTCTGGCTGAGTTACTGAAGTCCTCATGATTTAAAGATTTCAAGTTACAGAGAATTAAGAACATAAGAATGGCAATACTGGGTCAGACCAAAGGTCCATCTAGCCCAACATCCTGTCTACCGACAGTGTCCAATGCCAGGTGCCCCAGAGGGAATGAACAGAACAGGTAATCATCAAGTGATCCATTCCCTGACACCCATTCCCAGCTTCTGGCCAACAGAGGCTAGGGACACCATCCCTGCCCATCCTGGCTAATAGCCATTGATGTACCTATTCTCTATGAATTTATGTAGTTCTTCTCTGAAGCGTGTTTTAGTATTGTTCTTCACAACATCCTCTGGCAAGGAGTTTCACAGGTTGACTGTGAATTGAGTGAAAAAATGCTTCCTTTTGTTTGTTTTAAATCTGCTGCCTATTAATTTCATTTGGTGGCCTCTAGTTCTTGTGTTATGAAGAGTAAATAACACGTCCCTGTTTACTTTCTCCTCACCAGTAGTGATTTTATAGACCTCTGTGATATCCCCCCTTAGCGTCCCTTTTCAAAGCTGAAAAGTCCCAGTTTTATTAATCTCTTGTCATATGGCAGCCATTTCATACCCCTAATAATTTGTGTTGCCCTTTTCTGAATCTTTTTCAAATTCCAATATACCCTTTTTGAGATGGCAACCACATCTGCCTGTAGTATTCAAGATGTGGGCATACCATGGATATATATATATAGAGAGAGGTATCATGATATTTTCTGTCTTATTATCTTTTCCTTTCTTAATGATTCCCAATATTCTGTTGGTTTTTTTGACTGCCATTGCACATTGAGTGGATGTTTTCAGAGAACTATCCACAATAACTCCAAGATCTTTCTTGATTGGAAACATCTAATTTAGACCCCATCATTTTATATGTATAGTTAGGATTATATTTTCCAATGTGCATTACTTTGCAGTTATCAACACTGAATTTCATCTGCCATGTTGTTGCCCAGTCACCCAGTTTGGAGAGATCCTTTTGTAGCTCTTTGGAGTCTGCCTGGGACTTAACTATCTTGAGAAATTTTGCCACTTTACTGTCTACCCCTTTTCCCAGGTCATTTATGAATATGTTAAATAGGATTAGGGGGACACCACTATTTACCACTCTCCATTCTGAAAACAGACCATTTATTTCTATCCTTTGTTTCCTATCATTTAACTAGTTTCTGATCCATGAGAGAACCTTCCCTCTTATCCTATGACTTCTTACTTTGCTTAAGACCCTTTGGTGAGGGACCTTGTTGAAGGCTTTCTGAAAATTCACCATTTACACTAGTTTAAACCAGCAAGCGACCCTTTCCCAATGCGGCAGAGGAAATCTCTGCTAATCTGACCTTGGGGGAAAACTACTTCCTTACACCTTGAGCATGTGAGGAAGACCCACAAGCAAGAGACCTGGGAAAAAATTCTGTAGTAACTCAGAGCCCTCCCCATCTAGTGTCCCATCACCATTAACACAACTGCGATGTACTGTCAGGAAGCAGGACCTGCCGCAGAGCAAGTCTCCTGACAATCTAATCTGTAGTAGGCTACCTGATTGTCTACTCTGCCTGATTGGTGGAAATAGTTAGCAGACTGTCTTTGAAGCCTGTTTTATACTCAGTTGTTTCTGGATCACCCACTGTAGAGGATCTCACTCCGACAAAAGATTAATTAACAAACTCTAGCTGTATTGTGGCTGTTTACAACAAAGATTCCCCAGCTTCATGACTTCTCTGACAGTTCCACACCAGGTGTTCCTTCCAAATATTTCCCCCGAGAAATAGTATGCTGCCTGAAAGTGTCTGCTAGCACTTTCATACACTTACAAAGCCCATTAGCAGCAGCAGTTTGGTGGCTACTCAAAGCATTCACCCAGGGCTCTGTTAGCTTCTGTGCCTGCATATTCCCTGTATGCCGTAGCTCCAGCTTTGCTTCACCTAGGATGACCAGATGTCCCGATTTTATGGGGATGTCCCTGCCAGCAGGTATATGGGATCTTGGGGAGCAATTACCACACAGGTGGGGTGCAAAATAAACTTTATTAAGAAAATGCAAAAACAGGGAAAATTTAATAGTGAGGGGTATGGGGTTTGTTAAAGTAGACAATTGGGGAGGGGTTTTTTTAGTAAATGGGATAGGGGGTTTCAATAGTGGGGTACAATACAGTGGGGTACAATACAGTTGGTAATCAATTAACACTGAAGTATAAATGTAACAGGTAGCTAACAATTTCTATGTAAAGAGTGTGTCACAGCAGCATATAACCAACTAACAGTATGGGTAAAATGTGTTAAATAACCAACAATTTTAGGTAAAAATGTAAATGTAAAATGTGAGGTGTGTTAGAGAGGAAAGGGGTAACCAATGGGGTTTTATGCTAGAAAGAGAGAGAGAGAAGACAGGCTGTAAGTTGAAACAGCAGAGAGGGAGAGAGAGAGGGAGAGAGAAAGAAAGAAAGTGGTAGATAAGTAAGGTTGGGGGATGGAGGAAGAGGAGCATGTGGTGGAGGGAGATTTAAACTCAGGGAGACACAGAACAGACAGGCTGCAAGTTTAAACAGCAGAGAGACAATTATACAAAACACAGTAAAATCTTATCTATGATTTAACTTAACCAAAACTACACAAATTAGCAAGTAACAAAACACAATGCAACAATTCTTTAAGGCTAACTTACAGGGTACAATGCAAGCAATTTCTTAAACCTAACTTAACTACAGCTATGCAAAATGAAATTACAACTTATCTAGACTAAAAGACAAAATCTAACCTAATGGGTGCACCTTATACTAGGGGTAGTTTCAGAGGGCAGGGTGGTGTGTGCCCAGGTACAGTCCAGGAAGGCACAGGCTTATTTCTAGCAGCAAAGGTGCTGCAAAGCAAGAAACAGATTACAGATACAGACCAAGGAGTTTAAGAGAGGTTTTAAGACACAGACCAAGGTTTAGTTTAAGAGAGGTTTTAGTTTGAGTCTGTGTGTTGGGGAAACAGAGCCAGCAGCTAAAGTAATTAAGTATAGAAAGTTTCACAGAGGGATTCTCACCAGTCCCCAAGGCAGCAGCAAAGGCAGAAGCAGCATCAGAAGAAGCAAGGAGGGCTCGGCACGGTCTTGATAATCAGGAGGTCTCTCAGGAAGCAATTCGTTCTTCGTGGGGGGGAGGTGTTAAAACGGGGGTACGCTCAAAAATAAAACGAGAGCGGAGAAAGGACCCCCCAGAACCCCTGGCTGATCAGACCAGGTAGCAATGCAGGAACCTTTCTGATGTTTGTTTAAAAAATGCCTGTTCTTAAAGGCAAACTCAGGCAGTTTCCCCACCAGTAATCCTGATAGGCTCCTTCTGTCACAGGGGAGGAGTTACAGGGAAAAACTGCAGGTGAGCATAGAGACATGCCTGGGCAGAGTCCTGGATCATAGGCGTGAGTTCCACCTCATGACTCAAAAGCACATGAGGCCTATGACTCATGCCCAGGATTTCAAAAACACATTAGGTCTTGCAGCTTTGGACATTGCCTACCCTACACCGAGCCCAGGTTTAACAAGGTGATAACAGGACCAACCCTTTGAACAGGGCAGTTGTCCCACTTAGCACGCAGCACAAGTGGCCATCCCTTTGAGAAGGGAAATGGCTCTTGGTAAACAACTTAAGGGGCCCTCCCTTTGAGATGGGCAGTGGCCCTGGTAAACAACTTAACAGCCAGGGAGGGGCGGCCACAGGAGAACAAAAACAAAATGGAGTAAGGGGACAGCTGTAAGAAACCAAATGGAATAGGGGGAAAGCTGTAACAGACAGGGGACAGTCCCAATATTATGGGCTTTGTCTCGTATAGGCATCTGTTACCCGCACCCCTGTCCCTGTTTTTAACCCTTGCTATCTGGTCACCCTAGCTTCACTCCAGCTGTCCCTCGGCTCTGATGCCTTGCTCTGGAATCTAACTTCAGTTCTGATCCTGGGCTCCTATTCCTGGTTGTTGTCTCCTGCTCTAACCTCTAGGCCTTATTTTGCTACAACCGCTAAGCCTGACCACATACTTCCCAGTCTCTGGCACACATATCAAATCTTCTGTACAAAGCACAATAATAAACACTTCTATATACATCTTTCAAGACATAATATAAAAGAAAATAATCTAGAAAGGTGAAGCTAAATAGAAATTATAAAGCTGCATTCCAGAGTTGGAATAAACACACCTGGAGCTAACACAAATGTTGTGCCTATAAAGTCATGCTTATCTTCTCAAATCTTTGTTTGTCCTTTGAGAGATAAGTTAGAAGCTTCCTAAAATTCCTTTGGATAGCTTGAATATTTCATAAAATTAAACAGAGGTACTCCTCTCCAAGTTCCTTATGTATGAAATAAATGCTAAATATATTGTAAGCTTTAGTAAGGGCACAGGTAATTTTAATTTAAAATATTATTAATTCAAACATAACATAAGAAAGGCCGTACTGGCCAACGGTCCATCTAGCCCAGTATCCTGTCTATCAACAGTGGCCAATGCCAGGTGCCCCAGAGTGAGTGAACCTAACAGGTAATGATCTAATGATCTCTCTCCTGCTGTCCGTCACCCCCCTCTGACAAACAGAGGCTAGGGACACCATTTCTTACCCATCCTGGCTAATAGCCATTAATGGACTTAACCTTCATGAATTTATCCAGTTCTCTTTTAAACCCTGTTATAGTCCTAGCCTTCACAACCTCCTTAGGCAAGGAGTTCCACAGGTTGACTGTGCACTGTGTGAAGAAGAACTTCCTTTTATTTGTTTTAAACCTGCTACCAACTAATTTCATTAGGTGGCCCCTAGTTTTTATATTATGGGAACAAGTAAATAACTTTTCCTTATTCACTTTCTCCTTACCACTCATAATTTTATATACCTCTATCATATCCCCCCTTGGTCTCCTCTTTTCCAAGCTAAAAAGTCCTAGCCTCTTTAATCTCTCCTCATATGGGACCCGTTCCAAACCCCTAATCATTTTAGTTGCCCTTTTCTGAACCTTTTATAATGCCAATATATCCTTTTTGAGATGAGGAGACCACATTTGTACATAGTATTCAAGATTTGGGTGCACCTTGGATTTGTATAAGGACAATAAGATATTCTCCATCTTATTCTCTATCCCTTTTTAAATGATTCCTAACATCCTGTTTGCTTTTTTGACTGCCGCTGCACACTGCATGGACGTCTTTAGAGAACTATCCACAATGACTCCAAGATCTTTTTCCTGATTAGTTGTAGCTAAATTAGCCCCAATCATATTGTGTATATATAGTTGGGGTTATTTTTTCCAATGTGCATTACTTTACATTTATCCACATTAAATTTCATTTGCCATTTTGTTGCCCAATCACTTAGTTTTGTGAGATCTTTTTGAAGTTCTTCACAGTCTGCTTGGGTCTTAACTATTTTGAGCAGTTTAGTATCATCTGCAAACTTTGACACCTCACTGTTTACCCCTTCCTCCAATTCATTTATGAATAAGTTGAATAGGATTGGTCCTAGGACTGACCTTGGGGAACACCACTAGTTACCCCTCTCCATTCAGAAAATTTACCATTTATTCCTACTCTTTGTTCCCTGTCTTTTAACCAGTGCTCAATCCATGATCTTCCCTCTTATCCCATGGCAACTTAATTTACATAAGAGCCCTTGGTGAGGGACCTTATCAAGGGCTTTCTGGAAATCTAAGTATACTACGTCCACTGGATCCCCCTTGTCCACATGTTTACATTAATAAAAATGAGGTTTCTTCCCTACATATGCATTACTTTACATGCTTGGGTATCTTCAAAATATCTCTAAGCGTTTTAAAATATCTTAGGAGATGAAACTTCAACCTATAAAATTAGACCTTTGTCATGTCTCTCCAAATGTGCTATGTATTGTCATATGTTGAAGATTATTTATATGCATTATTATGCATATAAAATAGCAGTAGCTTATTTTCTAAGCTATGTTAGGCAGCAGTGATATTCATCACCTATGGAAATAAGAGCTTGAATTTTAGGTCTCCACACTCAAAAACTGCTTTTAATTTTCAATACATTTCACGGAAAATTTGTGGAATTCAGATGTTCACCTATAAGACTTGTAAACAACATCTGTGCCCCCAAATCAAACAGATGTTTATTACATGCACATTTAGAATATCACTTTCAATCCTTTGACAATTTGACCCTTAAGATTTTTAAAGAAGTTTAGTTTTATTCTCTGAAAACTAAACAGAAGTAGGTGTCTCCTCAAGCTTAAATATGGAAATTGCCTATCACATTGTCATTTTAGTTAGTCTGTAACTAGCACTGGTATGGAGTACTTTCACTAATCTTAATGGGGTATTACCTTAATAATCTTTAGTTTGTGACCATTTAAATGTCAATGCTGTTAAACAACTAGCTATGCCATAAACACCCAGCTTGAGCCATTTCAGTTCCATTGTAAGAATTAGCTGAGTCTAGATTTGATTTAGACAACATGGGCTAATGGAGAAAGAAGTACAAATTGGAATAAAATATTCCATGTTCCAAACACTGGACTCTAGTTACTTCTTTTAACCTTTTTTATTCAACTGATGTGCTGTTTGCTATTTCAGATCACATACAAATCACAAGAGATTGGGGGGGTTTGTGTCTTATTGCAAAAAAATGGGGAAAAATTCCTCTCTCATATTTCCCCTGGTGAAAACCAAAAGATATCTCTGCAGATTCAGATTGCACACTCAAGTGAAATGTGAATCTCAAATCCTGTATTTATTCCAGGGGTCTCAAACTCAAATGACCACGAGGGCCGCATGAGGACTAGTGCACTGGCTCGAGGGCCGCACCACTGACACACACACATACCCTCGCTGCCCCGGCTGTGCCCCCACTCCACCCCTTCCATGAGGACTAGTGCACTGGCCCGAGGGCCGCACCACTGACACACACCCCGCCCTCGCTGCCCCGGCTCCGCCCCCACTCCACCCCTTCCAAGAGGTCCCACCCCTGCCCCACCTCCTCCTCTGAGCACACAGCTCCCCATTCCCTCCTGAAAAGCACTAGGCACCACCAACAGCTGTTTGGCAAACAAAGCAAGAGCAATCTAGGAAGTCCAGAGCTAGAAACATACGAGGCCCAGCCAGGCAGCAGAGAAGCCTTCACTTCTGGCCCCTCCGTCCTGCAAACTGCTATGGGGGGACCGGGGGGGGGGGGCACCAGGAAGCTTGGCGGGCCGCAGGGAAGGGCTTTGCGGGCCGCATGTAGCCCCCGGGCCGCATGTTTGAGACCCCTGATTTATTCTGTTTTGTACTTTACAATTTATTCAGGTTGCTAAAAGTTCTGCAATTCCTTGACAGTCCTTTTGATTTCTCATATTATCACAGGACACAAGGCATGACCTCTATGGTTGATTAGTTTTATTGTCATTTTCTAGATGGGTTGGTGATTGCAGATCCCTGGAGGCATGACACTAGTCCTTACATGCCAAAACTTCCTTATAGGATGAATTAGTGAGAAGGTTGCAAAGATTTCTCTTATAAATAAGAGAACTGGTTACAGTTGACAAGTGAAATTGGTGATTTGGAAACCTCCCTTTAGTGAGACAAGGCTCCTTCCCAAAACAATTTTCGGAAGTTGCACTATTGGATAGTTTTAAGTCTGTTTAAATGCCAGCTGAAAAAAATAAAAGGAAGATCCTACTAAGTACATAATCCTCATGATGCATGAGTAACTCCTGTTGAAGCTTAGAAGAGAATTTACCCCTAGGTTAGTGGACTGTGGGGAAATAAGAGAGCGGACAGTATAACAACATCCTTGGGAACACTGGACAGGAAACATGTCAGAAAACCTAAATTTGAATTATGGAGCAACCAGTATGATTACCACAGAAATGCAGAAAACAAGATACTTTCTTCTTCAGTAGAGATACTTATTTGCTAAACTTATTTTAAAAGTGGTCATTAAATTGTGGTGAATGTTTCTCCAAAAATGTTAATCATAAAATAAAAATGTCAAAATCAGCCATGGTGTGAACAGGTACACTATTTGCTGATCACTGTACCACACAATTTCAATTTTTTCTATTCTAAATAGAATGAAAACAAAATTTCTTGAAGTTGTCTGCAAAACATTATTCTGAAAACATTTTATCTTGGATCAAGCAAAACATTTCATTTTGATAAAAAATGAAACATTTCATCCTGGTTTTGACCACCTTAAACTTTTTTAAAAATCTGTTTTAAATAAAATAGAATTTGATTTCAATGTATAGTGAAAATCAAAATATTCTATTTTATAAATGTCAGACTGAGATCTTTTTGTTAAAATGCTCTGTTTTTTCTTAATTACATTTTGTTGCAATTGACACATTTTAAAAAATATATATATTTTCCCGCCACAAACTCACTTGAACACTAGAATGGCCGTATTGAGTTAGCCCAGCCGTCCACCTAACCCAGTATCCTGTCTTCTGACAGTAAACCAATGCCAGATGCTTCATAAGGCATGAACAGAACAGCACAATTTATCAAGGTATCCATCTCCTGTTGACCATTCCAGCTTCTGGCTTTCAGAGGTTTAGGGAAACCCAGACCTGACCAACATGGCTGGTAGCCATTGATGAACCAGTCTTCCATGAACTTATCTAATTATTTTTAACCCAGTTATATTTCTGGCCTCAAAATCTCCTGGCAGCAAGTTTGACAGGTTGACTACGTGTTGTGTGTTATGTTTGTATTATCTTACTTATTCTTATACTGTGATACACAAAGTGAGCTCCAAAACCCCAAATCTAATTTTATCCATTGAATGGGAAGCAGAAAGCTGTTCTCAGCCAACAGTCAGCAACAGAGAAGAGGATATAGCATATTGACCAAAACACAGGAATCAGAGCTTTCAAATAATTATAATTTACTAATTTTTGGCAGAGTGGATGGTTACGTGTTTGAGTCCTATTCATGTGGGATAATTAATTTAATTTACTGTAATCACTTAAACAAGAGGTAGACTTTATCAACGTAATTATTTATTTCATGACTTCTAAAAATCAGAGGTTTGGAGTGGGAAGCTGTGCTGAGTGGGGAATATCCATGCTTTCATATCAAATTCAGCAAGTAAATGAAAACAATTGCTTTTTGCAAGATATTCTGGACGTTAAAGTTCTTAGTTCCTTGGTGACCAGTAATGCCAGTTGGCTGCTCCCTGCACCTCTCCCCAGTGTAGGTACATCTGTGTCGACAGAACAATGTCAACATAGCTACCGCTGCTCAAGGAGATGGTGTTCCTACATTGACAGGAATCCCTTTTCATTGCTGTAGGCTGCATTTACACTATGGGGTTATTCTGAAGTAGCCATGTTCACATAACTATGCTGGTATGGTCTCCATATGTTAGACATACCCTTATTCTTTATGCTTCTTAAGGAAAAAAGAGAAATATGTCTGTATCAGAGCCCCAACCTACATTCCAGAGTAGCGTCAGACTCTAAAATACTATTTTGATGTTTATTAGGACCACTGTGTGAATGGCTTGTATATTTGTATAATGTGTAAATCCCAAAATCTATCATTTATATTTAATCAGCATATTCTTATTGGGTAGTGGGGGGTGGGGGGAAATCAAATCATTTTGCGATCAAGAGTTCCCTCCCAAATCTAATTTTGTCAAAGCACTATAAAGTATGTCCTGATTTCTGCTTTTTTAAAAAATAAAGATTAAAAATTGTATGGATTTACTACTTCTCTGTTGGTTTTTGTAGGAGTCTTTACAGCAACAAAGAAACTGATAGACTATATTGGAAAAACAATGCAATTAACTAGAGACAAATTGTTATCATATCCACAAAGTAAGAACCTTAAACAGTAGAGCATTTTCCCACTAATTTCCTTCAGTCAGAGTCATCATAGCTTTTACTGTATTGAAAGTACACTTTTCCTCAGACAAATATGATTTTTCATATTGGTATTAAGAGGGTACTGTCAAGAGCAAGAAACTCTCTCTTAGTGTGTTTTTCCATCTGTCCAGGACCTAGTCCATTGATGACGTCTGATGTGAATGTGAGAAGGCTGTTTATGGCTGCCAACGAGACATGCAATAGCTCTGCAGGCCAGATATTGATTGTTGTACACAAGGCCGTCCTCTGCTTCATCAATCTGGGTACTAATGTAGATCTCATGGTAATGTTTTGCCATGGCCTGGAAAATGCCTATCACCCATTTATGTTCTTGGGCATCCCTCTGCTTGTGTGCTTCTGTGTTTTTTTGCTAATGTATCAAGGGGTACTTTGGGTGACCATCTGGAGCCAGTTATTTTATTGGTGGCATGTGATATACAGCATTACATATACTACTCCAGATAATCTCCCTGTCATCTAAGTGAGACCATAAATAATCTTTGGCAGTCTATGTACTGAAAAAGACCCAGTGAGATTTCACTGTGGAGCAGTTTTTGACAAGGATGTGGTGAGTTTTTTTCATGTCATGCCCATTGTTTAAAATCCAGGTCCAGCAATGGTTACCAAGGCACCTATACCAGGTGACACAGTGGACTTCACAAACACAATAGATCAGGTGAGATAAAATGCTTTCACCGATACCAATAAAGACAACAAAATGTAAGCATGTGCATAAAGTTAAGTTCATGCTTATGTGCTTTGCTGAACTAGACACAGGAGCTGGTTTTCTGGATAACTATACTCTATCTATCTATCTCCTTTTAGCAAAGATGATGGATAGCTTTTCTGGTTCAAGAAGCAGGTAAGGTATTGCTGGTCAAGAGGGTTCCTCACATGAGTGATGAAGTTTATCCACACCCTGCCACAACTGCATTCCTTTTTTTGATCCTTTGTGTCCGGGTGCTAATGTATTTGAGTTTTACTCTTTCTCACCGTTGTGATCATTGTATTTAACCCATCGAGTTAGGAAGTATTTACCTTTTCTTTTTAGAAGAATATCTGTACCACGTTTCCAGAAATTGACATGCTGAACTCATTTTAGCAAGCTTAAACATACGTCATACAACATGTGTTGAAACTACCTCAATTTTGTTTTGTTTGATGGAAAGGAAGGAAGGGCTCAGGATTAATACACTGGACTGACACTGTAGATCTGGGTTTTGTTCCTGGCTCTGCCGCAGTCTTCCTGTGTGGACTTAATCTCTCTGTGCCTCTCTTTCTCTACAAAATGGAGGAAATACTTCCTTATCTAATGTTCGTGAAGAGATCAGATCAAAAGGTAACTGAGGTTATATAAGTACATAGACAGAAAAAATAATATGTAACACAACACTGAATTGTACATTTCTTGTATAGAAAATCTCATAAATGTAGGTAACATTTTTGGCCATTTTACATGAGCAGCATTACATATCACTTTTTACAAATGGGAATGAAACAGAAGGGCCATTTTAGGAGAACAGAATGGAATTACCCAAGATGAAATCTGGCCAGGACTCCAGGTTTCACACTACAGCTCTTGCAAATAGTGCTAAAGTTAATATCTGATGAAAGTTATTAGTGAGCCTTTTCTTTTTATCTCATCCAAAAGATACCAATCCAGTAGCACCATGTTCCCTAACACCATGGCAAGAATGCCATCTCCTGAGTCACAAGCACAACTTCTTGCAGTTTGGTTGTTATTTCTGATTTTGCACCTAGTTTTTATAGAGACTAGATTCAATATAGTTTGTGAAATTAAAAGATATTTCACCTGTGGTCATATTCACAAGTAAAACTTCTTTGCTTTACTTGCATTTATTAGTGGGCATCCTTTCTAAAGGTTTGGTGGAAAATTCCGAAAGTAACAAAGGAATTTTAATAAAAACCTTAAATAAGCTGAGATCCTGGAACATATTTGATCACTAAAATAAACCTTAGAGAAACTTCTTATTGACCTGCTTTCTCAATTTTCGGTGACTAGGGTTGTATTGGACTCTTGATGAAAATCAAACAGATGTTGGCTAATTCGGATGCACTATATTAAAAGTTTGAAGAAAGCTGTAAATTTAGTGTATGGTGTGACAGTTCACTAAAAATAAAATATTTCACATTTTATTTGTAGTGGAGGAGCATATATATTTGGAATAAATATCTGGAGAAAGAAAATAGTTGTGTGTGTGTGTGTGTTTGCATTTTCTTTGTGATCATTATCTGCAAAATGGCCAATGCTTTTCCATCTAAGTATAAACTCTGAAGCATTGTAGGATCTAACTAAACCTAATTTAAAGGCAGAAATATGCCTTTGAAAGTTTTTGCATAACTTCCATAGACTTCAAAGAGAACCATGAATAAGCATTTTAGGGTGGAATTACATCCTAAATTTCTTAATTGTTGCTTATTGTTATTTTAGAAACTCGCTGGGATCCACAGAGCTAATATAGAATAGAACTTTATTTTGTAAAAGGATTTATTAGAAGGAATCTAACAAAGTTGTTAAAAGCTATATTTTGGGTGCAACAATGTTTATATAAAGTGCCCATCGAATATTGTTGAACTAAAACAAATGCTTGCTTTGACTGCCAAAATTAATAATAATAAAAAAAATACCAATTTGGAGGCCATTCTGCCACCATTTCTGAGTAACAGTTTACCCCAGGATTAAAGCTATAGATTTCAGTGTGAAAAGGAAGGTACTGCTTATCATGAGTAAGGATGGCAAAATCTAGCCCTTGTATGAACAAGCCTGCTCTCCTGCCACTTCAGAAAACCAAATGTATAAGTGTTATACTACCCTACTATAATCCTAATTGAGGAAAAGGTTCCATTAAACTATAATGATTTTCACATTCCTTATTTCTCATTCCTGGATTTAATTTACAGGTAACTAATAGGTATTACAACAATTCAGGATTAACTTTCTAATTTTATGCATGAAAGGATCAGTACAAGTTACTATTAGATGAGGACTTGCAATTACTTTTGCAATTAAACTTTCATGAAATCAGCAGGATTTTGTGGTAACTCTTCTGTATTGTTCACAGCAGTTAACCACAATGACAGAAATGTTGTTACTACAAAATACACTATGGATTTTTGAGACAATAAAAAAAGCTAAGTAAATCTGCAACAGGAGGCATTCCGATAAAGTAGTACTTGGTATTTGTGCCCTGCTTCTAGCTTGACATGATCCTATCAGCCTTTCAAATCCTATTAACCAGGTTGTTTTCACTTTCTTCTATTGATCCAGCTATAGATCCAGCGATTAATAAAACTTTCCTACTGTGGAATGGATCATCCAAAATGAAACAAAAAAGGAGTTCTCTGGACTTTGTGTTTTTCATTTTGTTTATCTCTTTGATTAGAGTGAAGAAAACTATTTTGGAGGATGTTTTTTTTCTCTCCCTCCGCTGTGTCCATTTCTATGAAGAGAGAACTTTTGACAAGTCTTCCAGCACCCCATAAACAATTTTGCCTTTTCTAAATATTATAACATGCTTTACTTTAAGTTACAAAATTGTGTTACCTGTGACCACATGGCCTAATTCATGCATTCGTGATTTGCAAACGAAGACATTTGTAATCAGCAGACACACTGACTAAGCCATATTCTCTGTGAATAAAAAAATTTATCTGCATTTGCACTTTTTGCTTCCCCTTGATATTGGAAATGTTGTTTAGAGAGAAACAAAGCTAGCTGATGTCACTTTTATATGCATGAACTGCTAAATTGCAGCAGCCAAGGTCTATCTAAATGACATCAAAAATCCCACTTTAAATCACAAACATTGTGGGGAAGATAGTATCAACCTATAGGTCTGTAGCTGACTATGACTTTAAATGTAAGAGTGAATGTGTCCTACAATTCGTATTGTTTTTCCATAGGTTATAGCAAATGTGATCTAACACCCATCCTGCTTTCTTTAGTTAATTAAATAAACGTAAAACATAGACTCTTTAATTTTTTTCTACTCTTTAAAGTCTGCCTGACATTGAACTTTTTTCAGAAGTAAATTGAGCTGTTGTTAATTTCAACTGGCAACTATTTAGATGAAAATATCCATCAAAGGATAAGTAATTGTCATATTTCTGATTTGATAGAGTTGCAATCAGGGAGTAATTTTCATGACACTTTTTCAAGGAGTAAGCCTCAAATTACTCTTATAGTTTAGTTAGGATGACAAGGTTTATGCCTGTGTAGAATCTGTTCAATAGGGAGCCATGATTCATAATGATTCACTTACTCATTTACTTTTTTAGTAATTATTTTCCAAGGACTCTGTTGTATATTTGTCTGCATCGATATTTAGTTCAACAGTCTACATAGGGGCACACTTAAATAGTTCACTCTGGTTTTAAAGATGTTGCCAGTTTGAGCAATATTCCCTACACTTAAAATGCAAGTACCGCTGGAACTGACCAATATTAACATTAACATTACTGGCACTTTTTAAGTTCAGCACAGCATATCTAACAAAAATGTGTTATATAAGAGGGTGTGTTAATCTACATATGCCTACTTAAACACAATATTTTTTTCCTGAAACTAAAAGTTCCAGATAACTGAAAATGAAAAGGTCATTATATTTGCATACAAATTAGAAACAGCACAAAATCTCAGTATATTTTGTCAAAAGTATTGACTTGTTTCAGCCTGTTTTTCTATATTTATATTCTAGATATTTTTAATAACTCTTGAGGCCGTATCCTGATCTCACTGAAGTCAGTGGCAGAACTCCCATTGACTGCAATGGGGCCGGGGTTTCACTCCTCTTGTCCCCAATAGTCTGGGATTTGGCTCATACTATATGATTACTTGTTGGCTAATTCTAACCTCAGATATACACATGCAACTACTGTTGTAGCCAGTGAGAGTTCCTGCTTTGCATCTGAAGCCAAAATAACTATAAAATTCTGTAAATTGGTGCCTTATTTTCACCATGCTGTTAACTCTGAGATCAGGGCCGGCGACAGGAATTTTGGGGCCCCGTACTCAGATCGTGCGCCCCCCCCCCCGCTGGTCTCCCACCGCCCGCGGCACACCCCCGCCCCCCCGGTCTCCTGCCTCCCACGGCGCCCCCCCGGTCTCCCGCCACCCGCGGCGCCCCCTGGTCTCCCGCCGCCCGCGGCGCCCTCCCCCCTTGGCCGGTCTCCCGCTGCCCGCAGCCCCCCCCGGCCGGCGACAAGGGGGTACAGCACCGTACCGGGCCCGCCCCGGATTTAAGGGCCCCCCCCTTAAGTCCGGGGCCCGGTACAGCGTTGTACCCCCCCTGTCACCGGCCCTGTCTGGGATACATTGTGCCATCAATTTTTAAGCAGATCTCCTTTTTCTAATAACTTAGGTATTCTGTACAAAAGTCAGGTGCAAAATATAACATTTATGACTCTGTCCTACAGTCATCAAGGAGGCAAAATTCCTATTTAGAGACTTATATAGGGAATTTATTCTGTGTAACAACTGAAGGCCTTGAAAGAAAATAACATTTTTAAAAGAAGTTTAATAATTCTGCTTTTCCCAAGTTTATTGAATAGCACAATGAGGCAATAATTAATTGCAGACTTAAAATGTACATTTCCTATAGAATTACATTATAGTACATTCTTGGTCAGTGTTTCACGCATATCTATCTATCTATATATAAGTCAAATGATGTATGTATGCGTGTATGTATGTATGTATGTATGTGCGCTTACTCCTTCCACATCTTTTGAGCTAGAGACTTGAAATTTGGTACAGTTATAGGTCTTAGGGTCCTAATCAGGGTAAGAGTCGAATTTTTTTCAAATCTCACCTCTGACACCCCCCAGGGGTGAAATTATTTAAAGGCCAATCACATCAGCTGGGCAGCTGCTGTTCTCTGTGACATAGTTATGATGTCATAATACCCCCCTCCAACGGACCCCGCACTCGCTCAGCTCTCTGCCCCCTCCCCCCTCCAACGGACCCCACACTCGCTCAGCTCTCTGCCCCCTCCCCACCTCCGACGGACCCGAGTTGGGTTTGGTCAGAGGGTAAGTGAGGTAGGGGTGTCAGGTTTGGTCGGGGTGGGGGGTAAGTGAGCCGGGGGTGTTGGGTTTGGTCTGGGGGGGTGGGAAGGTGTCTGGGTGGGTGAGGGGTGAGGTGTGGGTGTTGGGGTTGGTCAGGGGGTGTTGGGTTTGGTGGGGGGGGTAAGGTGGGGGGTCGGGGTTGGTCGAGGGGTAAGTGAGATGTGGGTGTCGGGTTTGTTTGTGGTGGTAGGTAGGGGTGTCGGGTTTGGTTGGGGGGGAAAGTGAGGTGGGTGTGTCAGGTTTGGTCCATGGGGGGTGAGGTGTGGGTGTTGGTCAGGGGGTGTTGGTAGGGGGTGACGTGGGGGTGTTGGGTTTGGGTGGGGAGGTGAAAATGTGAGTCGGGGTTGGTCGAGGGGTAAGTGAGGTGGGGGTGTCGGGTTTGGTCGGGGGGGTGAGGTGGGGTGTCAGGTTTGCTCTCTGCCCCTTCACCCCTCCAACAGACCCCGCACTCGCTCAGCTCTCTGCCCCCTCCCCACCTCTGACAGACCCGAGCAACGCCGGGTATTTTCGCTAGTTAATCATAAAATAGCCATGAAGTTTTCAAACACACTCATTCATTCCACAGACAACTATCTCTGTAAAGTGGTGAGTGCAAATTTAGACCCACATTTTCAAACTAGCCACTGATTTTGAGTGTCCCAGTTCTGGAGTTCTCAAATTGAGAAATTTGCGACCTGTTATGAGTACCAGCAACTCCAGCTGAAGCCAATGGAAGCTACAGATGTTTGAGGAAGCCAGATCCAATGTGTCTTGAATTAGGTACCCAAAAATGAGCCACCAACAATCAATGGCCATTTCTGAAAATCGGGCCTAATGGGCTGGAATGGGACTGTTTGGAAATGTAATTAAATAAATAAAGGTCACTCTTTAATGGACAAACTCTGCCTTGAGATACTCTCACTGAGATCATTCAGAACAATGTGCATGCATCCAAAAACATCCTAAATGTTCAACATAAACCAAAAGATCATATTCTTCTTTTAGGCATGTAAAGAATCCTTGTTGAAGTCACTTGGGACAAAACTAAAGCTTTTTAAAGAATCCTTGTTTTAGACAAGTTTTGATATTTTTGACATTCTTTGAACCATTATGAGAGAGATCTAAAGCCTCTTTCTCATTGATCACTATATATTTTTACCTTCTATGAAGCACATATTGATGTGTTGCATTCGCACATTCAAAATAAATTTTCCTGGTCCTTAAGCACATCCTCTTGCACACCACTGTGAGCAATTTCAGGTGGATGGAAAGCAGAAGTATTTTCATTCGAAGATACAGAAGGCAGCAAGAAGGTTTGTAGTAGAAGCTCAGACTGGCATTCAGGTCCCAAACTATTATCTGCAGAGTTCAGGCTACTCACATATTACTAGCTCTCCTAGCTTCTAGATGCTAAATTCCTAAAACTGGCTAAAATAAATAAAAGCATTCCTAATAGTCTTAATGTGAATGATCATGAATAGGAGAGGAGGTGTTCCTCAAAATCATCACTGGAAGGAGATGCGAACCACAGGATGATCTCTCTATTAATACTCAAGAACAAGTACAATTTGAGAATCCTTGGCATACCATGATTGAGTTTGTTGTTGTTTTGTTTTAATGGTTTTGGCAATTTTGTTGGAACCAACTTTCATTGGAGAGAAGTTTATATTTTGTTGTCAGAATGAGAAATGCTCTTGATATTTATTATGATGGTACCAGTAAACATAATCTTCCATTCATTTTTGCTGTCATGGCAATACTACAGTTGACTTGAATGGGAGCAGGATTTAGCACTCTCTGCACTGTAAGAAATCAAAAATAATTTAATTTCACAATTGTAGCTGATTTCATATTTAATGCTGATTGTTACTTTGAATATTTTGTGGTATGTGAATTGGAAGAATTTTTAACATATTGTAACATACATTCACATAAACATGTGTAACTTTTCTAGGTGGTTGATTCAGTGAGAGGAGAAATTTGCATATTATACCAAGATGCCTTCTTAGCTTTAAAGAGATGTAAGGAAGTCAAAATCTAGTATCTTTGTAACAGAAGTTTGTAGTAAGGCAGCTTTATGCTTTAGAATGAGGTAACAAGATACAAATGAGAAATGTATGTGGAAAAAGAAAGATGGATTCCTGCATTTCATTGCATCACAAGCTTGCTCCATATTCCTCAAGCTATGCATAATGCTTACACTCTGTTAACTCTTTTTCAAAGGATTTGGAAGTGAGTAGGAGAGCACTGTACTTGGTCATTTATAATTGTTTAACTGATGGAGAGGCGTTAATGAAAAAGAGAGTTACTCTTATCTGGGTTTTGTGTTATTGTAGGTTCTTTTCAATTTAATTTTGGTAATGTTAAAATTTTATTTTTATAGTTCCAGAAAGCATATAAAATAAGCATCTATGGATTTTCATAAGCAACAGCCAGCCTTCACTCTCTTTCCTGTCTCACCCTCTCATTCAGTTCTGAAGAGTTTTTCAGAATATTCATTGTATAAGATCCCACACAGAGGTTGCTTGGTGGGTTCCTAACTGCACCATTCATGACTAACATAATTCATTTGGTTTTTTTTAATATTATTATTTTAAAATCATGAATGAAAATGGTCCCCTCAGAATCTCAGTTGTTAAATAAGTACCTACCCTTGTTGTGCAGTTGGTTCAAGATTGTATTTTTCTTAAAGCACATTATAACCATCAATCAACAGGCAGAATATAGAGAGAGAGATACATTCCAAAAACATGAAGGTTTAGTATGAAGTGGTGACTTTAGCTTTCAGGAAGAAGGTCATTACTTGCTATTTATGAATCCAGTGACCCCTCTTCATGCTCCATTCACCCTAAATGTATGTATTAAAACCTTGGCTTCTTTCTGTACTGATACATAGGTCAGCAATCCATTTAATGGAAGCCTGGCCAGCTAACAAAATGGGCCCTTTTCTTCAACCCTTCTGCCATCTTCTCCCCCCAGATTCCTCTTACTCCACTGAATGCTGGTGGAAGGGTTGCAGAAGCTACCCTGTCCACCAGGGCTATCCAGCTATCCTAGTCACTTGACTTGGGCAGTGGGAGTAAGATTTGCCTTGTAACTTCTTTGTTATTTATGATCACCAGATTTTTGGGCAGCACAGACTTTGGGCATATAAACAAAATAATAAAAAGCACATTGCAAACTAAAGCTCAAATTCTGATATAAACTCCCAAAAGGAACAGAATACTGGCCAACAAAGCAACGTTGTCAGCCCTTTCATGTGTCCACCGATTATGGTACTTAGGGAGGGAGGTGGAGGAAAGGTATGTGGTGATATCCTTGTGTCAAAGGAATTACTGTGAGAACACTAAAGATGGTGCTGTGAACTAGTATGCTGACTTGGGATAACACCATTTTGCTCAAGGGACAGAATGGTGTAATCAAAAGATTTTGTGCAGTAACAGCAAAAAGGCTACTATGTATGCAGACACCTTTTATGTGAATTCTTGATAAAAGACCATAGAACATTGGGTTAGAGTGAGAGTGTGCACAATGCATTAATAACTAGATCTAGAAGTGTGTTGTGAGCATAGAACCCCTCATCTCTTTATGCCTGCTGTTATACAATTTCCTTTGTTAGTGTGTTTGTAGTTTCTATACTCCCAATTGTAGGAATTTCTTAACTAGACCTTGATCCTGAGAGGTGAAGAACCTCTGTAACTCTTCTTGATTTAAAACCATATTTGCCAAAATTTCTAAACATTGGGAGGCTAAAATTAGGCTCCTAAATCCAAAAACCTGAGTAAGTGCACTGATTTTCAAAAGTGCTGAGTAACTCTCACTGAGGTCAGTGGAAAGTGTTGGGTATGCAGCACTTTTAAAAAAAGTCAATTGTTTAGATGTTTAAATATAGAATTAGGAATTGAAATTGAAAATTTTGCCCTTTAAGAACATTACAATTTAAGGTGAGACTTTGTTATAAAAATGTCATAATATGCTGTCTCCCTGAACTTGCGCTGGAAATAAATGTGAACTCTTAGTCATATGGAATGAATATGGTCTGCAACACTTTTATTAGTGTAAATCATTTTTTAAAAAAAACACCAAAAGGTAGCACTCCACATTAATGTAGATAATTGACTACAGAATTATTTTTGGTGTAATATAAAGTTATGGAAAGCTAGATATAACTACATATGAAGATATATTTTAGCTGGAGATTTGCAAACACACACACGTGCTCAATGACTAAGGAATGATAGTTTAGACATTTAAAAGATATTTTGCAATTATAGTATTTAGCAGATTTCATCTGCTGATCACTAAGCACTTTACAAATAATTGTCACAAGACCTCTCTAAAGTAGCCAGGTAATTAAATCAAGGCTAGATAAAGAAAATGAGGGATATTTAGATGACTTGAACACACTGGGCTGGACTATCAGATTTAAGCAGATTTCGTGATAATGGATGGAGCCCCAAAGTAGCAACAGGCAGCATTTGGCCTCAGGAAGTTATGTCTCTCCCAAACCCTGAATCTGTCTACCCAGTGCTAGATCATGTGTTCCCCTTTTCCACATAGTCAGCCAGCTCAACTGGCCAGTGTGCATGGGAGCGAGGGAGGTAGGGTACAAAAACATGGTATGCCTCCTGCCTGTTCCTGCCTGCCCTTCTGAGGCTGCACAAGAAGGGAGGAAAGGAAGGAAGCTCCTTATGTGCCTTCCCACCCACCAACAGCATACGGAACAAGCAGATTCCTTACTGAGGAAAATCATAGAATCAAACCTTGGAGTCCTGACTCCCAGTCCCCTAAATTAACCTATAGATTGTTACATTATATCTGTGCTGAAAATGTATTCAGGACTCAAACTGTCAGCCTAACGTAACTTGAAATGCGCTGCTTTAATAAACAGGTATAAAACCACTCTAGGAGAATGTGAGCCATAACCTTATCTGGATAATTATCTAATAGTTTTCACAGAGTGATCCTCTTAATTGGTGCTGGCATTCTTTGCAGTCATTCTGAATAGTACTGGCTTGGTCTCTCTCCACTTTTTAGAATGTCCTTGTGCTTTTAATCTGAACTGCAGCCTTATAGTCCCATACTTTATCCCTGTATTAAGTACTTTATTTTTTGAAGGCATTTTAGGACTAAAATACTTGATGGTGTCTTTTAAGAACACATGGCTAATCCGTTGTCTCCAGTCTCTGAAAACAAGACCGCCTAGGCAAACTGTACACTTATGCCAAATTCTCACCGATATTAAACTTCCTAGCATATTGTTCAGATCACAGGGAAATCCTCTTAAATATAATAAGCCTGCATGCTGGCCAGTAAGCAGAGTAAGCCTTGTAAGTGTAAATCCATTCTGGTTGGAGGCAAAAAATCCACATTCTCCACTCAATCAACAGCATCAGCTGGATGTAGATGGGGAGTTACAGTTAGTCAGCTTCTGCACAGCATGAAGCTGTGTATCCCATCATACCCTTGAAAGGAGATATGAGTGTTTTCCTAGGCTTAGGTGGCTGTTTTCAGCAGTACACATCATTAACCTATTTCCCCCAAAGGGCTGTTTGGGGGCAAATTAAAGTCTTCTGGACTGTTCCTCACTAATTTATTCCGGTTCAGAGCTTTTAATAACTTAGGTTTTTGACCTACTTGAAATGCATTTCAAGAGGATTTCTGTGTGTGGAACATGCACCCTTCCTTTTCCTCATCATGTCTGATTCTCCTGTTTCCTCACACTTCTTTCCTTTTTGCAAATTCATCTATTTTTTGAGATGCATTTCTCTTCACGCAGCAAGACACACAACAGCTTCTGTTACAAAAAAACCCCACATTTGTTTGGCCTGGAGAGACTCCTGCCAGTTTTCATGTTTTAGTTATATAACCACAATTACCTTTAATTTGGATGAAATGTAACAGAGTGAAATTTAAACTGTGAATTAAAATAGGTCTTCATTTCAAAGATGTGTGCCCATGCTTTAAATCTTAAAAGTATGTCATCTTTATCATTTATGTGTTCCTTGTCTGTTCTGGAGACTGAAAAATCAGACACTGGACCAATGACCTCCAAAAGTTTTTATTGACAATATTCCCCCCCCCCCCTACACTTTTCATTAGAATTTTGTAATATTTCCCTCCGGTGCTCTGATGAGTAAACAATTTTGCTGAGAGGATTATTTTTTGTTAAAATAGTACTTAATTTTTAATAGATCGGCCTTTC
The DNA here is from genome assembly GCA_032164245.1 of Sternotherus odoratus. Taxonomy (NCBI): domain Eukaryota; kingdom Metazoa; phylum Chordata; order Testudines; family Kinosternidae; genus Sternotherus; species Sternotherus odoratus. The sequence goes on from JAVMKO010000002.1 coordinate 118,282,206, forward strand.
TAAGAAGCCCTGACCTAGTTTGCATTACTGTACCTTGTTCTTTGTATTTCTTATAGACATCCTCAGGAGAAAAATGGAAATGGTGTTCTAATTAATAATGTTTATTAATTTGTTCATGCTCTGTTCTGAGTAGTTTTACTATAATCAAAAGATTGTAATATTTTCATGATCTTCACTTCACTTTAGGAAATGTACCTCATTTTGTTACTGTTTAGTAAATAGCTGTAGTTTCCAACTAAATAATTTAGTTCACTACTTTTATTTATACTATTTTAGTAGTAGTAATTATTCCCTTTCAGGATACACGTAGATGGATGAATTCTGAAACCTGATTTATCATCCCATAATCCAAACTTTGAGTGGAGTCAAAATTGAATGTATCACAAATTTTGTTGGCTTCTATGGTTTTTTGCTTGCTTTGGAGGCGAGGTTGTGTCTGGTTTACTATTTCATGATGTTAATACAATACTAATTAGTATTCTTTGTCTTAAGAAATAATAAAGAAATGTCTAGTGACATTTTGCCACAAGCAGTAAAAAAACAAAAACAATGCCCTAATTTATGAATCAGGTCAGTTCAGCTCTTCTCTTCTCCATATTCATTGTGACAGGTATGGAGGTATCCAGAGACAATAAATGGAGTGATTAGTGATACGGTATAATGTATTCAGAGGATGAGATGCTGATTTAGCAAGGAAAGGACTATTTTGAGGACTTAGTAGGACTTCAGCGGCACAGAGAAATACATTTTACCTGAGGGAAAGAGAGTATTCAGGAGAATAAACACTTCAGAAGAACAAGATTGTCTGGCTTCCGCAAAATCTTCTACATTCCATTCAAAATCTCCAAAAGCTGAGTGTATAATTTTGGATTTCTATGTAGTACAGAATGCTATGCTAATAGATGTAATTGTGCACTAGGGATAGGGTGTTGGAGAGGAAGAATGTCAAGTCCCTGCTCTTCCACAGGCTTCTTTTAAAGGTATTTATATACCTAAATACAGTAAACCCTCGATTTAACGGACCTCGATTTAACGGACTTCGGATGCAACGGACAAAATTTCTAAGCAAGACTGATGCATCCGAAATCCATTTGTCGAGGGCTGGCTCCCGACTCCCAGCTGCCACCCGGGTCACGGCAGCGGATGGGCTGGCTGCCGGCTCCCGGCTGCCACCCGGCTCCCGGCTGCCACCCGGCTCCCGCCAGCAGGCGGGCTGCCGGGTCCCGGCTCCTGCCAGCGGGCGGGCTGCCGGCTCCCGGCTCCCGCCTGCGGCCCGGCTGCCGGCTCCCGCCTGCGGGTGGGCTGCTGGCTCCCGGCTCCCGCCCAGCTCCCGCCTGCGGGCGGGCGGGCGGGCGGGCTGCCGGCTCCCTGCCAGGACCCGGGCGGGCTGGCTGACGGCTCCCGGCTGCCGCCCGGGTCCCAGCAGTGGGCGGGCTGCAGAGCTGCTGCCCCGGCCCTGTGGCGGGCGGGCTGCTGCTCAGACAGCTCATTTTTTATTATTATTATTAAATAACGGACTGTCTGATTTAACGGACACCCCCTCGCCCGAATTAATCTGTTAAATCGAGGTTTTACTGTACCTTTAAAAGTCTAATTTAATCTGTGTGTCTCAGTTTCCCAGCTGTAAAATGGGAATAATAGGACTTTCCTACCTCACTGTGGTCTTGTGAAGATACATACATTAAAGATACATACATGAGGCAGCCAGACACTATGGAAATCGTGGTCATATAAGTACCTAAAATGGATAGGCTTGTACATGTTCACTTACCTGTATCAAAAGTGTAAAGTTGGAGGAAAGATACTCTTAATATTAACAAACTGAGGAAGTTACAGTTCCCTCAAGTTACCATATTTGTGGAAAGATTTATTTTTATCTAATGGAAATAGCACCATCCTTAAACACACTCTTAATGTGTATATTATTCAGAGCGAGTGTTTGCTTAATCATTTTCTGGCTGGTGCAAGACTTATCTCTGTAGTGTATAATTAAATTAAACATTACTTTGTACCCACCTGATACTTACGTGTTTTAGAAGCTGGAAAGCTGTGGTTCTCTGATGACATTGTGTAGGCCCCAAATGTTATTTCGGGAGACTTTAATACTCAGCTAGTCTAACTGTCCATTTGAATTGGGATGATTCCAGAAACAAACTGAAGGCTTCTCCCTTTATCTGGCAACAGAGCAAGGTTTGTCGTAACTGAGAGCCAAATCCACAGATCATTCAAATCAATAGGAGTCTTTGAATCAGGCCCAGTGTCCACAAAACAAATTCCACAATATAATAGACTGAGATCTCTCTGATAAATCACATAATATAAGTTAAATGGATAGAATGTGGATTGCTGTATATTAATAACGGGCATTAAACAGGCTAGACTTAAGTTATGGTAGCAAAAGGTAAAGATTGCCAACCTGTAGATGAAGGATGGGTAGGTTTCAAGATGCTGTGTTAAGTTTCAGGTACTGAAACCCTACCAGAACATTCCAAGACTTGCTTGCACTTACCAGTGGGTTTGTTGTATTTAGTAATTATGATATCTTGTTAATACTGTTTTAAAAGGCAATGTATTCTTAACTTTAACTCTTTATTTATGGTTTGTCCGAGAATTCCCTTCGTTTTTATTGGTGTCTGTGTGTGTGTGTGTGGGGGGGGTGTATTTTATTCATGCTGTCATGTAGTTCAAACAACTGAATATATTTGGCTGGAGACCTGTATTTCATCATCAGAGTTGGAGCTGTGGTGTAGACAACTGTGTTAATGGAGGTTATAACTTCTGTTAAGGCTCTAGTCTGATTCTGTGGAGGGTTGAGAACTTTCTCCCTGAATGTATGGACGTATAATTAATCATCCTAGAAGTTGTAAGCTTTGCTAACCTAATTTAACCTGGAAATCATGTAATTTCCTTGTGCCCTACTTTTTATGCCCTGATGTAAATGAGAAAAGACTCAGGACCTTTGTAACTCTCCTTTAATAAAATTGATGCTCTGTGCATTGAGAATTAGTTGCTATAAAAACTTTTGAATCATTTTTATAAAGTCACTAATCAGTTGAGAGAAATAGATTTTTTAAAAAAATGAAAAAAACCCACCATTCAAAAGTCTGACTGAAAAATATTGCATGTCTGGCCAACTTTAAACCATCAGTGGAAAAAACAATCTTTGAGCAGTGACTACACATACAAACTTTATACAGGAAGGTATTTTTTTCAGAAAGATTGAATGGGGTCATATAGAAATTATCTTGAAACATTGGTATTTTCACCATGTTTAGAAATTGTTTTGTTTGTGTATGTGTAATAGAGAAGGAAGTCGGAAGTCGTTTTTCAGGGTATGGTGGGAGCTAGTCACAGGTTCTTCATTTATTTTGCCCACCAGTTGCCACTTCTTGCAATACACCTAATTTTAGTTAATAATCCAAATACTCCATATTACCAATGAAGAAATGCTATAATTTATAAATTGATACAGCACATGAGAAGCTATTAAGGTAATCATTTTTCATTATTTACCACACTGATATTTCCTATTCTAAATATAGGATAAATGTCTGGTATCTCAAATACCATTCCTGTGTAACTGTTTGCAAATATTGTTTAATGTCAATCACTGTGTTTGTTGTACTGTATTTTCATATATTTTTTAAATGCTATGGACATCTATTGAAACTAAAATATCAGGTGGACAGTAATTTGTTTTAATTACTTAATGTCACATTTTATATTTGGCTCTGAGTTTGAAGAATGGTAATTTAATTAAGGTCTTTAAATCAGATAATCAGTTTGCATCACTGAGTAACAAGCAATTGCTTTAAAATATGTGCAGTTGAGCACTCAAAAGGAGCAATATGTAAACCTTTTCTTGTTTCTGTTATTGGCTAATTAGATAATCTGAATCTCCAAGTGCATATAAAACAGGGACCTGGAAGAGAGTATGGAACATGACACCGATTGGGTGGGTAGGGTAGGATTTCAAAGGTATTTATAAATGACTGTATTATTAAACAGTACATTAATGAAAGAATAACTTTTCGTTGATATATTTAAATCCTATGTATCCTGGTTTTGCTATATCTTTTTGATCAAATCTATATGGCTCCTGTAAGTACAGCAACTGATTAGAGAGAGAGAGAGAGAGAGAGAGAGAGAGAGAGAGAGAGAGAGAGTCTTCATGAGAAGTTTACAGTCTTCATTACAAATACCTAATTATATTATAAGTAAAATTCTGATTTCTGCACAAAGCCCAAGTAAAATGACTTTGCAGGGATAACCAACATAGGGTAGGAGAGAGATCTTCACTGATTTGCCTGTGGAGACCAGGGCCGGCAACAGGAATTTTGGGGCCCCGTACGGCAGATCGTACGCCCCCCCCCCCGGTCTCCCGCCACCCACGGGGCCCCCTCCCCCGCCAGTCTCCCGCCGCCCGCAGGGCCCCCTCCGTCTCCCGCCGCCTGCGGCCCCCCCCCCCCAGTCTCCCGCCGCCCGCGGGCCCTCCCGCCAGTCTCCCGCCGCCCGCGGGCCCTCCCGCCAGTCTCCCGCCGCCCGTGGCCCCCCTTGCCAGTCTCCCGCCACCCGCAGCCCCCCTTGCCAGTCTCCCGCCGCCCACGCCCCCCCCGCCAGTCTCCTGCCGCCCGCGCCCCCCCCCCCCCCAGTCTCCTGGCGCCCGCGGGCCCTCCCGCCAGTCTCCTGGCGCCCGCGCCCCCCCCCCCGCCGATCTGCCCCCGTCCCCCCCGCCGATCTGCCCCCGTCCCCCCCGCCGATCTCCCGCCGTCCCCCCCTCCGCCGATCTCCCGCCGTCCCCCCCTCAGCCGATCTCCTGCTGTCCCCCCCCCAGCCGATCTCCCGACGCCCCCGGCCCCCGGCTGATCTCCCGCCCCCCCGCCGATCTCCCGACGCGCCCCCCCCGGGGCAGATCTCCCGACGCGCCCCCCCCGGACCGATCTCCCGATGCTCCCCCCCCGGGGGCCGAGCTCCCGACACTCCCCCCCCCCGGCGGCCGAGCTCCCGACACTCCCCCCCCCGGGGGCCGAGCTCCCAACGCTCCCCCCCCGGGGGCCGATCTCCCGACGCCGCCCCCCCTCCCCCCCCGCCGGTCTCCTACCTGCCGTGGGCCCCAACCCCCGCTTTGTGCTGCGGCCGTGTGGCCGGGAGAACCAAGAGGGGCGGGGCTGGCTGCTGAGGGCCGGGGGAAGGGGCTGGTGAGCGCGGCAGCGGCTGCCCGAGCCGCGCCTCGCTCACAGCCCCGGGCGACAACGGGTACAGCTGAGTACCGGCCCCGGGCTTCAGGGGCCCCCCCTGAAGTCCGGGGCCCGGTATACCTGTACCCATTGTACCACCCTGTCGCCGGCCCTGGTGGAGACTGAAAGTCTGACACACAGATGATGGAAAGGTTGGAATGATTTGTGTGCCTCTGATAAACTTCATCCCTAATTGGATATTGCTAAATCATCTCTGCTGGGGATGATTAAGAGAAATATTTACAAAGGGCATTTTGTTTATAGAACACATAAGTATAGTGTACTCTGATTCAGCAATTTCAGTATTGCTGTAGTGAGGCTTTTAATCACCCCAGCTAAAAGTCTCTATGTTGAATCTGGTAATGTGTACATCAACATTTCTCCTATCTCCCTCCCAGAACTCACGCACCAGGTGGGCACACTCAATCTGATCATCCTCGGGGTGAGATACAACTTGTATTTAAAGTTGGAAGGAAAAAAGTACATCTGTCCACTTGTCCAGTCCTGCCTCACTAACTGCATTATTGGCTGGACATAAGTCTCAGCCAGGGTCCTGCAGAGTCATCCAAGCAGGTCTTGATTTAATAGATTTTAAGGCCAAAAGAGATCATTATGATTATCTAGTGTGACATCTCGCCTAACACAAGCTATCAATTTTCAACCAGTAATTCCTGCATCAAGCCCATGACTTCTAGCTGAGAGAAAACATACCATTTAGAAAGACATCCAGCCTGGATTTAAAGACTTCAGTGATGGAGAATCCACTACAACCCTTGGTAAATTGTTCTAATGGTTAATTCTCCTCACTGTTAAAACTGCAACCTTAGTTTGAATCAGAATGTGTCTAGTTTCAGCTTTCAGATATTGGATCTTGTTATGCTTGTATCTGCTAGATCAAAGAACCCTTTACTGTAAGAAATCATCTCCCCATGTCAGTGACTGAGTCCTTTAAAAAACAAAACAAAACAGACAGACAAAAAAAAAAAGCTTGACTGGCATTCTGGAGTGTTCCAGCATGCCTCAAGCTCTGCCCCACATGTATACTTGTAGATGGTGCTAAATCACTTCTTAACTTTCGTTTCTGTAATGTAAATAGGTTGATCTCATGTATATATGCAGGTTTGCTTGCGTCAGTGCTATTGGCTGATTCTTGACAGTAGGAACATTCATACAAATACACTTTGTATGAAATGAAATGAAATAAAATAAAATGTCCTATTGTTGAATTTAAGGTACAGTTTTGAAACCATCCAGTTGCCTTTCAAAGCTGACACTTAACCCCACTATCTTTTTAATCCATACTGTTGTTCTTGATAATTAGTACCATACATTCATGAGGATTGCCGAGTTTGGTGGTATGTATCTATTTTTTATGAGAGTATATTGGTGCTAAGGATTTCACTGGCACTCATTGTGGGAAATCCTGAAATTCCTATTAAAGTCAATAGCAGCTATAGATACTCAGCACTCCTGTAAATTCAGACTATTTACTTGGTGTCTAACTTCTAGGTACCATTTTTGTAACTTTGGCCTAGGAGTTGCATTTCTTCCCCCTAGGCCGGTGGTTCCCAACGTGGGGCACATGCCCCACAGGGGGGCAATTTGATTTTTAAGGGGGGCAATTTGAGAATGAGTTATTAACAGTGAATTTTTTGCATTTCTTATGGTTCTAGGTAGTGAGTAGTGCAAGCAAGAAAAAAGTTAGTCAGTATTCAGAGGAATATTTAAAATTTGGTTTTATACCCGCTATCCATGATGAACGGTCTCCTTAAAATGATCAAAGTATTACAGAAAAAGCTTCCATTAAAATTATTTTATATTTATGCATTTCAGTTCTCTATTATATGTTTTGAAACTTTATTTGCTACTTTTTCATATCACTTCATATTATTATTCTTTTTTTAACAATTTCTTAGTGATTTCTTCCTCAGTACTTCAACTGTCCTTTCGTTCTTTTATTTTTCTCTTTCATGGATGCCATGTTCTTTGGAAGCTTGTTTAGACCAAGTTAATGGTCTTTTAGGCTTCCTCCACGTGAATAGGAGTTCACTTTTTGAATAATAACAATTATATGTCACGGGGGGGGGGGGGGGGCATCAGGATTTTAGAGATGCTTAGGTGGGGCATGGCCAAAAAAAGGTTGGGAACCACTGCCCTAGGCCCTTCCTAAATGCTAGGGGGGAAACTGTTTTTTTAAAAAAACAACTAACAATGTAGGCAGAATTTCAAAGTGTGCTTAGACTGGATAAGTACAGAAATATTTCAGCCCACTTGGTAATATTCCATCTTAGATACAAAGGAATGAAGATTTCAAAAGCTGTGATCAGATGGTAGATGAGAGATAGTATGTCAGATTTCATGTCTACAGAAATGTATAAAGTCAAGGCACATTTAAACTACAGTTATGGCTGCCTCCTGCATAGATGGAACTCAGGCCTCTACAGATGAGGTTGGCACAGTGGGCACCTGGTCAAGTGGATGAATAGATTTACAGGCTTCTGTAGATGTGATATGCAGCAGGAGACTGTTTCACACTGTGGCATTAACCTACGTTTTTTTTGTGAAGGCAGTGTCTATTTATCTTAATATCACTTGATACTTTTCCCTCTGTGTTTTATCTCATTCTTCATCACTAGCTGTTTCCACACTGAGGATTAGTGGCTATGCAATTATGAGAGACGAAAGAAAATCTTACCATGATCATTTCTTAAATAGCATCTCTACCAATCCCCACATATCAGTCTTTGAAACAGATCACGAGTTATTGATGGATGTATCATTTTTTTTAAAGAAAATAAATATTAATATGAGTTTAACTATTACACTGTTAGGCTGATTGTGCAAACTCATTTGCACATTCTTAAATTCACCCAGGTGAATAGTCTGACTGAAGTCAAATTATATTGTAGTCCTCCTGTCTGCAGCACTGGGGCCTTTGTTTTGTTTCTGGAGTCTAGGGAATGGCTTCTCCTTCTATCAACTCACTGCTGTAGAATTAGTCACCAAAGGCAAGTTTTTGCAGTATCTTGTCTTAGTGTCCATACATTGGTGTGTTTGTGATACAGCAGGGCCGGAGGGCAGCAGGAGAGTGATCTTATTGGGTGCTGGGAAATAGGCAGGTGTAAATCCCAGGATGAGAAGAGCCTTATTCCCTGTGGACTACAGAGAGGTTACTAGAGGTTAATTAGAGCACCTGGAGCCAGTTAAGGCCCTGCCTGAGACCTAATAAACCCCCCCCTGCTTCAGTCAGACAGGAGGAGGGAAGGAGAGCGGACTGTAATTTAGAGGCATAGTGGTGTTGATTGAAAATCAGAGTACCAGGGGAAGGGAGACTCCTCCAGTACTGAAGACAGAGAAAAACTGTGCCCAAGGGGAAAGAGGATAGGAGCCTGTGAAGCTGAAGGGGCTGGAACCAGAATAAGGGGCAGACCTGGGACCCTTCTCTCCCCCTCTAGAGCACTAGCAGAGCCCAAGAATAAGGGCAGGCGCAAGAATCTGACCCACTGCACCAACGATAAGTGCAGGACCCACCACAATAGTGTTGTCTATTTGCCACATTTTCTTTTTGTGGATTCTGAATGTCAAGACTCAAATTAAAAGAAACTGCCTAATGAGACTGCAAGCGAGTGGGCACTCACCCCAGCGGCGCCTCCTGCCGGTCATCTGGGGAATCAGCTCTCCAGCCTCCGGAGCACCCTCTGCCAGCCGATGTCCCGCTCCTACTCCGGCCCTGTGTCCCTCCCGGACCCCGGTGCCCTCTAACTGAGGGTGCTGCACCCCTGCAGAACCCCCTCAAGTCCCTCCCCGGGGAACCCTCCACCCACTATCCCCACCTTGCCTCAGACTTGGCCACTGCCAGTCACCACTTTCCCCCGCTCACTGAGGCAGACTGCAGTATCATGGCCTCTCATCACCGGCAAGGGGGGTTGGCCTGCTGCTTCTACTGCTAGCCGTGGGCTGCCCCCTGCAACCTCTGGGTCGGGCCTTCTGCCAGGCCTTGCAGCCTGGGGCTCTCTGACCAGAGCCTTCCCAGCTCCCTCTGCCCTGCCCCAGCCCTGCCCTGCCCTGCCCTAATCCAGGTACCTTGTTCAGGCTCCCTGCAGCTAGGCCTGTCTTCCTCTGCATACAGAGGAGACTGACTCTTCTCTCTGCCTCGCAGTCTTCTTATACAGGCCTCAGTGTTTGGGGCATGGCCACCCAGTTGCGCCTACTCCCTAATCAGGCCTGGGAGTTTGCTGGCTCCCAGCCACAACCCCTTCCCTGGGCTGTTCCAGCCCTTTCAGGCAGGGAGCGGGTGGTCACCCCACTACAGAGACAATGTCACTGTTGAGCATTTTGAAATATAAGCATTTGCTATCACCCACTTCCTGATTCAAAGCCAGGTGAAAGTGAAACCACTTTCATTTAATTTCAGTTATTTTGTATTGAAAACTTGACACTAATATTTTGTGGTGTTCTGGAGTAACAGGTATTGGGGGAGCTGTCAACAGTAAAGTACATGGAGTGATTAGGAGCTACAATTGTCCAGGTTAAGTCTCACTTAAAAGAGGAGGCTGCAGACAGAGGTTTCAATTAGATATACTTCAAAAGTTTTACTCATATTAGGACCCTCAACTGTAGTTTGAATGAGAGAGTGGGATGAAATGTTTATATTTCAAAATGCTCAACAGTGATAGTGTCATTGAGTAGATTTTTAAAATGTACGGCATGAGATATAGCTTCCACAAAATGTTTGGACCATAAAGTAAGGTCGACCAGGGTGGCTGCCAGATTAAACTTCCCACAGAATTTAGTAGATGAAGTATTATCAAGAAGAGGTGGTTGGTGACTACGTTATATAAAGAAAGATGAAATTGATAGATAATGATTTTTCTTTTCCACCTAAGTCTGTGATCCAGTAGATGAGAATGCTTAAAGTATGCAAACTACATTGCTAATATCCCTGAAAAGTATTTTTATCATTCATTCTTTGACATTCATTCTTCCTTCATCCAATAATATGATCATTTAAAAGTGGCTCAGATTAGTTTATCTGAAGGAGCCTGTACTTCTTCAACCTATATATTATGTTCATTATTTTGTCAATCAGATTAGTAAAAGCAAATGCTGTGAAGCATTATTCTTCTAAGAAATAATCTTGTGCAAATTATATTGTTTTAGAAATTTATTTTCTTTAGATTCTCAAGCCTTCGGGGCAGGAATTGTCTCTTGTGTGTTTGTATAATGCCCAGTACAATGGGATCCCAATCCCAATCAGAACCTTCAGGCAATAGCATAAATATTTTACTCCTCCTCTCTCTTCTCCTAAATGAATAACTTCAGTGTAGTAGGATTTTTTAATTGGAATGTAGAGGTGTTCCCAACAACTGAATATTATGATATATGAGAATAAATTATCATATTTAGGCTTATGTGGTGACAAGAAACAGGGTTTTCCCCAAACTAATTTTTATAAGGTGGTCTCTGAAAGTTACAACCCAGAAGAAATGTTCATTATTTTTCAAGTCAATAGATGGCAAGTGTTTGTTATAAATCTGTGAAAGGTATATGACAGGTATACCTGCAAACCAAAACCAATTTTATCCATAAATGAAAGTTGGAAATACCTCATTTCCCTCACCCTTTTGGTTTTCACTCTGAATATTGTCTCTCATAAACTCATTTTAAAGCCAATAATATTCAATTTAGTAAAAATATTGTCCAAAAAGTATTTTCACCATCATATCCCAGGTTGCCGCTATCACTTCCAGAAATCACTCTCAGGATGTCAAGCAGTTTGATATCTATTTCAGATTACCTGATATCCTGACTTTCTGCTCAGATTGTTACTTTCAAACTGTATTACATGTTTGAGATTCAATGAGTATTAAGAATGGAAATAATTTAAAGAGTGATTCAAATGTAGAAAGGTTTGAGAACGGGTTGAAGTCTTCAGAGAAAGTCAGGTAGGTCAGGAGAAGATGTCTACATTTTACAGGTGTTAAATATAACATAATAGATAATGCTTTCTTAGCCAAAAGTGTTCTATATAGATATATCTGCAGAACATATTATTAATTATTATTATTATTATTATTATTATTATTATTATTTGGAAAAAATAAAAATGTTACCAGTGATCACAATTTTATTTTAAAAAATACTTTTTATTTTTAATGTTACTGTCCAACTACATTAGCATTTTAGCATCATCTTAGACTACCTATAGGTGGCACTAAGAGTAAATGTACAGGAACTTCATAGGGGAAATCACAGCTGCACACCAACTTTGTAATTGCATAAAGTGAAATACTTCTTGGCTTTATGATTTTTTTCCCATGGCTTTTTAAGGAAACTAGCCTTCTCATGGTGAAATATGATACTAGAATGAAACTAAAACTAGTAATGGGGAGCCAAGTTCAGGGTAAATAATAACTGGTTATTATAGAGCCTTTTTTGTTGTTTGGAAATTGTTTTTACTTCCAATTTCATTGTTGTTCATCGTCATACACTTCTGCATATCTTGTCTAGGAAGGAATTGGAAATCAGTGCATGAAATACCACCTAGGAGGTTATTCTCATGATGTCTCCAGATGTCGTATGTGAGTCAGCTACCATGATTTCTGGCCAAATATAATAGTTTCAGATCCATTTCCTATAAACATCCTCACTTTTTATGATAATCCAAACTTAATATGGAATCATTTTGATGATGGCTTATCACTAATTAAAATTATTTAACTTCTAGAGTCACAGTAAGGGACTTAATCAGGGGAACTTCAAAGATCCAGCGACACTTCTTTTAGTTGGGGTTGGTCCTGCTTTGAGCAGGGGGTTGGACTAGATGACCTCCTGAGGTCCCTTCCAACCTTGATATTCTATGATTCTATGAAATGTTAGTGAAAGAGATGAGTACCTGGATGCCTTGCTCAAAGTTCATAAGTATTTTTTTTGAAATGTCAAGGAATAACTCAGTGGTTTGAGCATTGGCCTGCTAAACCCAGGGTTGTGTGTTCAATCTTTGAGGGGGTCATTTAGGGATATGGGGCAAAAATATTTTGGATTATTTAATTGGGGATTGGTTCTGCTTGGAGCAGGGGGTTGGATTAGATGATCTTCTGAGGTCCCTTCCAACCATGGTATTCTATGAAATATCTTAGTCCCTAATTCTTCCCACACTAACACAGCTATATTACCAGCAATGCCATGGTATTTTTATTTTCTTTGACTACAGAGATATTGTGTAATAAAAGACTTAGTAAATTCTTATGTCTTACCTTAGACAGAGTTCATTTATTAAAAAAAAAATCACAAGCTGAATTAAATATCGTATTTCTCTCTCTTTCTCTTGGTATGTATGTGAACAGTGCGGCAAGCCAAAGACCTAGTTTTAACCACTCATAGCTCACGGAGACAGAAAGGTATGCATAGTGTTCAGCATTGTGAGAAACCTCCCTGCTTGATGCTATAATCAGCATAGCTAAGTAAGAGGAAATATTAGCATTTGGGGAGCAGAGAGAGGGTAAGGTCTTTGCACGAGTATTTAAATAACATGTGGTGAATTGTGAATGATGGGCTTAGCAGCCATACTTTGGATTTTCACATACTTCTAACAGCATCAGGAGTAATGGCTGTCTCAAATGTGTTTAGGGGTTGCACTTTTTAAAAGGAGAATATAAGCAGTCATTTGAGCTCATCCATGGCAGAAAAAATGCTTCTGACATTTTCTAGGAAATTTTGCTTCTCACAGCCAGTTCTCAGAGCCTTATGCTGTGAGCTGGGCACAATGTTCTTTCCAGCCCACCACCCTTCAGCACCCAATTCCCTCTGCTAACTTCATCCCTCTGCTAACTTCACTTTATTGGATCATGAGTAAGAAAGCACCCCACTAAATGGATATGTTGATAGTCCTGCTGTGTTCCTCAACCCTCAGCCACATATCAGGACTGAGCTCAAATGCCTGCTAGTGGAGATGTCAGTAGAGAAAGCACAGCATTTACTGTGAGAAAGGGGTCTTGTTTTTCTTATCCAGTATGTACTAGATATTGATTAGTGGATTTTCACATGTTGGGTTTTCGTTTTATCCTAAATGCCCACACTTGGAGATTAAGGTAATATCTTTTATTGGATCAACTTCTGTTGGTGAGAGAAACAAGCTTCCAAGCTCACACAGAGCTCTTCTTTAGGTTTGGGAAACTAACTTAGCATCACAGCTAAATACCAGGTGGAGCAGATTGTTTAGCATAAATAGTTGCACAGTTTCAGTTGGTCCTGGACATGAACTTGAAGCATATTGATTGTACTACAGCTACAACAAAATAACATTCTTTTCCAAATTAAGTGAGTCAGAAGTATTTTTTAGCATTTCACAAATAGGCGGTGTGGAAAACAGTGACATGTATCACAACCTCAAAATACTATTCTTTTCCCAGCCATTTAAAAAATAATAAATGTGTGGCCTTATAATAATTTTATTATAATAGTGTTTAATGAAGTTGAAAACAGAGCCTGCTACTTTAATTACATACTAGTGCCTTTATTCTGGTAAGCTGACATTTATAATTGCATTCCAATTTCCCTCTCACTGATACAATTGTACTTTTAATTATTTGAATAAAACTGGTTTGGGAGTGTATAACTTGCTAGAAAGTGGCATCTAACTATTGAGCTATGCACATCATAGTGTCTGGAGCAGTAATGTCAACTAAAACCAGTAAAATACTAAAAATTACGAGCTAAATTCTGCTTGTTTTGTTCACCTAACTGTGCCTGTTGTAGACAATGGGACTGTGCAGACTCAATGTGTGTGTATAGGGAGCAGAATTTGGCTTTATGTTACTGGACCAAAGGAATATTCACTTTACATAAGACAGAATGCACCTGTGTTTATGAAAAAAAGGATGAAAAATATATGAGCATTCCATCACCAGTAATACAGCAGCAGTTGACACTTGTTTCGGCCAGGAACACAGATTCCTTGAACCACACTTGCCATGGAAACTTCTCATTAATTAGGCCCTTACTCAGTGCTCAGGGCATCTTTATTTAATGTGAAATCCTAAATGCAGCAATAAATGTGGAGCTTTAAAGCTCATTAGAACTCAAGTGGGTTTATGAGCCTCTTACCTTGATTAAAAATTAGAAGATTTGTATGATAACTCTAGGATTTCTAGATGTTCCTTGTGAACGAATTTACACATTAGGCGCAGAGGTGGAAGGACCTCAATTGCTGTTTCATCAGGATGCAAGCAAAGAATTGGAGTGAAACTGTCTGAAAGGAAATGGAAAAAGTGAAAGTCATAAAAGGTGTGTGAAGAATTTGGAAATACAGAATAAAGAAAACAACATTAGAATGGTAAATTATAGAAAATCTTGGGGGGGGGGGAAAGAAAGCAAAAAGATGTTTTTTACAAACAGCTGTATGTTCAAGTTCAAATGCTAACACAGTCTTCTGACTTCTTTTTTCAATTCTTTGCTAGTACAGGCTGCCACAATAGGAGAACCCAGGAGAACACCTCACCCTTTTTATAGCATTGCTTCCCATTCAGCCATTCATACTCTGTCTTCCTCAACTGCACCCAGAGTCCTTTGCACCAGTTCCCACCGTGGTTCAAAGGAGCTGAAGAATCCAAAAGGGGGATTGTGAGAGACTCGTGCAGGGATTAATGGGGTAATCCTAATATCTGCAAAAAAAAATTCCTTGTAAGTGTCTGAACAAATCCTGTTCAGTGAAAGGCCATTGACAGGGAGTGGGAACAGGCACACCTCCTCAGGCATCTACTAGTGACCCCATGGAGTCACTCTGCCATGCCATAGGCTGAGAACCAATGGGGTAGCCTGTCTAGAGTCTATGCCTTTGTTATTGACTGCTTTCCCATCACATTCTCATGGGGTGAAAAATTTGCTCCAGGCTTGTAGAGCATTGTGAATGAATATCCACACTGGCTTTCTTCCAGCACCCCACTGCTAAACAACCAGCAGCAGTATTTTCTCACAAGTAAGGGCTTCCTTAGGCTTGTGATGCTTTATTCTTATCAGTAACACTCTGAATTTTTTAGAAGCAGAAATGTGGACACGTTCTTCAGTTACAATCTCCACCTTTATTTAAATCCGTCTGTTTGAAAAATCTAGAGTCTTTAAAAGTTGGCCTGTTTTGTGCTGCACTAACAAGTCTCTTCACAGAGAGAAGGTAACTTCCCCCAAACCCTCCCTTCAGCTCTTATTTTGATAATTATTGTTGTAAATGTCTTTTACTGAGCTCTATATAGTAATAGTTCTCTCTAAACATATGTTTACAGTGTTGTTGTAACCATATTGTGTTCCAGGATATTAGAGACACAAAGTGGAGAAAGAAAGGCTTTCAAGCTACACCTGAAGAAGAGCTCTGTTTAGCTTGAAATTTGTCTCTTTCACCAACAGAAGTTGGCCCAATAAAAGATGTTATCCTCACCCACCTTGTCTCTCTCTAAATATATGGTATTTTGAAGCAGATGAGACCTATCAGCTGCTCTATAAAGATGTACTTCATCATGTGAAAAGGCGTATTGTTTACCTACACAAAGAATAAGGATTTATTTATAAGGGCAAGGCACTCTGGACCAGATTTTCAAAGGTCTTTAGGTGCTTGTAGATGCAGATTGGAAACTAGTGTGATTTTTCAAAAGTGCACAAGCAGATTAGGCACCTTATCTCATAAGCTGAAACAAGATTTAAGAGCCCAGTTTATTTAGGCACTTAGTGGGATTTTTAAGTGCCTATCTGCATCTTTAGGCACATACAGACCTTTTAAAATTTGCCTCTCTGCAACTTTCTGATTCTTTCCCCACCTATAAAATGAGAATAGCAGCACAAGTGCTCTGCATGGCTAGATTGTGCTGCCAGTTGCAGCATACTTGTAGTGCTGGTTAGGGGCTGAGCACCCACTTATCTGGCAGGCCACAGCTCTCTGGGTGATGGTGTGCTGGCCAGCTTCACAGGAACTGCTCCTTTGTAGTGCTCTCTTGAACCTACAGAAAGAGTGGACTTTGTTTCTTGACACTCCCTAACCCATGGTCCCCTACCAGACATTGCACAGATTCAATTAGGCAGTCCAAGGGAAATGCATTGTTCAAACTCTTCATGTCTCATCTAAAGCATATCCGGGTACCCACTGAAAAGAAACCCATGTAACAAATCAATGAAGGCTCCAGATGATTATTTGTTGGTAACCATTTCAATGTGAGATTACATAGCATTGGGAAGTAGGCTATTAGAGTGAATGCATGGCTGACTGAAGCAATATGTTAGCAAAAGCTTTACTTTTGAAGTTCCTTAATTAATCTATTCAGCATTAGTTAAAGAATAACTTTTTTTTTCTTATGGTGCATGACATTTTGCCTTTTTTTTTTGGCAGAGTCAGTTTGAAAGAAGTCATGCAAGTCATCTTTTAGACTATATTAAACATTCAATTCTGTATGCCTAACATTTTCCTGGGTTAGGAAATGCCAGCATCCATGACAGGAAGACAGATTTATGAGACACATGTGTGCTATGTACTTTTAAAAATAAAAAAATGCAAATTACTGTATTCATAGTTAAATTTGAAATGATGGATTTTTCAAACTCTGTAATAGTCAATCAACAGTGGTTCCACCTAAAACAGCTCTGAAATTTTTAGCCACTTTAGTACTTGATATTACTGTTCTCTCTAAATAATATATATTTATACATCAGGATAGGCATAGGATCTTCATGCCACCCACAAGCATTTGGAAACACAGTTATTAATGACAGCCTCCCTCTTCTTTCTATCAGAGGCAGTAACTCTGCAGTCCTGCCTCAGCTGACCTTCCTTCGTTTCACTTTGACTTCTTGTGCTCCTTCTTTTTCTGCCCCCAAACTGGTTGTGTTTGTTTATTTTGATTTGTACCATTCACCGATCAATTTCACTGAGACCTTTCACAATGATTACAAGTAACCAATATAAAAAATATTCATCCTACATAATAGACTCACATAATCTTAACTAATAATTACACACTAATAACCATGGCACCTCTTGTTTATGTGCTGCCCACCCTCAACCCACTACTGCACTAAAAGCCTGAGGGGGGGAAATGGGTATTGTTGTGTGTTTGGAAGAAGAAAAATAGCAACCTGTAGAGGACTGATTGATGTCAGTAGGTCTTGACTGTTCTACTCAACATTATCTTCAAAATCCATCCATTTCCACACAAAGAACTACATTCAGGTTCTCTCTTAGCTCAGATATTGCAGCCTTCACTCTGACATTCACCTCACCGCATCTTCTGTCTGGACAAAATGATCATTGTAGAAACTATAGTCCTTGCAGCCCCACTTCAAATCATAACACTCAAAGGATATTTGTATCAAAATAAATATCAGAAATATGAAAACTATTGCATGGGTGACCAGAGATTAATAACAATTTTCTAACATTAAAAGAAAAAAGCCATTTTCAAGAGGCACATACCATTTAAACTGTCAAAGAGAAGCACTAAACTATTTTGTGTCCTTAAAGAAATACTTTTGTATCTTTTGTGAAGACTTTAAGGAATTGTTTTTTGTTACAAAATTACAGAAGTCAACCAGCCCATTTTGTAGTTCACTTTAAAATAAAGTTTTGGTTTCCTATGGAGCCCTTCTCCACCCTCATCCTCTTCTCAGTCTTCAGCTGCATCATGGAGGAAATATTCTCTCCATTGTGTACTAGTATGAACAAGACACAGCTTAAGGAGGTGTGGAGTCCCACACTTACTGAACAACTCAATCCACTTTTTGTCTGTTTCATTAATGTCCAGTTTCAGCAGCAATGGTAAAACATCACACAACAGGCAGAATTAATTGTACAGGTCTTCCCTATTAAACTAAACTTTGGCTGCCTTTACTGCTACCACCACAACTTCAAGTCTGATTTATTTCTTAATTCAAGAAATTAAGAAAATAATTAATCAAGAATTTGAGTTATCAGACCTCAGACAAAATATGTTGCCAGATATTGTTGATTTCTTTCATGGGCCTTCGTTGCTTCTTTGGGCTCTTTTTGGTCTAGAGCTCTTGGCTTCTTCATATTGTGATTAACTTGAAACCCTATTTTCAGCCACAACTTCATACTACTTCTCATCCTCAGTATCTCATCATACTCTTCAGTAATGTGTGTGGCTTCGTTTTCAAGCACTTTGATGTGGTTACTAGGCTTATATAACTAGGCAAGCCAATCATCTTACACTCTGGAAGAAAAAAAGCTGTTGTTATCAGCAAGCCCTTATTCCTGGCCCGAGATGAAATTTTCACATAAAAGGGTGTTCCTTCTTTGCCTTATGATACAAAGTCAGACTCAACAGCCTTCCATTTGTTCAAAAATCAGTCTGGCTGGAAGAAGTGACAGATTCTGAGATTGAAATATGACTCAGGAAGCTACTGAATGATTATTTTGAAGAATCAGAACACTCTCTTCATTATTGAATTCTTTGCTAAGACTGAAAACCCACTGAAACATTTTGATTGTTGTTATAAACGTTCAGTACCATAGATGAGAAGTTTGCATGGATTCTTGTACCTATTGTACAGTAAATGACACCTGAAGATGGGTTACAGACAGCTGGCCTGAGTAGCTTTCAGAATGGTGAAGGAGGAATGATTCATTCTGTAGTTTACCAAAGCCTTGTCAGCAGCGTATGAAGCTGTATTGTCCAGGTTCCCAGATTTCTTTTCCAATTTTGATTGAATCTTTGCATAAATTGCATCTTCACTTGTGCCATTGCAGAAATCTATGTTTTCTTCACACATGGCATTGTCGTTTGGAAAGTACCTTAACTTCAAAGAAAACAACTGAACATTTCATTTATTTGAACTGTCACTTGAAGTTAAAAAGGCCAGTTTTTCTTTGACTGTCCTCTGCACAGTCCCGCTTCTGGGATGCGCCGACCCTGCAGCTTGGATTGTGGAACCTTAATTACCAGTGTACATTGGAGTGCTCACTTGCCCTGTTTACTCCTCCCCTAGGTATTCTGAGGGCGGGGTTATAAAAGGGGGATGAGTGCTCTGGTCAATTCAGTTCCTCAGGCTTTCCCTGGATCCATCTTTACTGCCTAGATTAGATATTTTGTTAACATTTTTAGTGTATCTTAGATGGTGTTTGTGGTTAGTTGTTAAAACTAGCTATACATGGTTTTTCTTTAGGGATAGTTTTTAGTCAGGTTTTCTTGCCTCCAGCATAGTGTATCTGAAGATCAAGAAGCTTAAGACAGTACAAAAAATGTCTACTTCAGTGCCAAGCTGTAAGAGTTCTATGGCTTAAAGAAAGGATCCAAAATCTGAAAAATGGAGAGTCCTCATTGCTGGTTTCTTTGTCAAGAGCCAATTCATGAGAGAGAGAGCTAATTGAATGGCATGTAAGGAACTGGAGATCAGAAAAGATTGTGGCCAGTCTCAAGACACATCTCATGGATCCTGGTGCTTCAAATTCTAAATTACTGGATTCTACAGTTATTCCAGTGGACTTCTCATTCCCCTGCTGATTTATATGCAAATGGAGTTTCCATTATTTTGATATAACACTTCTTAATTTAATTAGAAACAGGTAGGTAGCCTCCTTCACTCCAGTCTGGGAGAAAATCTTTTTCTCCCTTTCGTCACAGACTTTATAGCACAATATCAGTGAGTATCCATAATTCCTTATATAGTGCTAGTGTATACACAACAATGGTATTAATCACTAGTATCACAGACTTTCATAAAATACCTCCTATATACTCTCAGAGTACTTTAATATTGTATATAATCAGTTGATTTAATTGTGTGTCATTTGGAATTCAGATTCCCTGTCTAAGTGTATTCTCAGATAAAATTCCTTTTCTCCTGGAGGGAAAACAGACTGTGTGATTGTAGACTTCATGATGGTACCTTCCCCCCTTGTTAACTTGGTGGCTTTGTTTACCTTTTATATAAATATGCTTCTCTCTTTCTCTTTGGTCACACCTTGCCTAATTTACATCGGAACTGTTTCCCACTTGATCTACGGCAATATAAGTATTTGTGATATGAGTGACTTTGTTTGTTAAAACCCTGTTGAAGAGTTGACCATCTGCCACAATCAAATGGCCCTGTGGATTTGCAACCAGGAAGATAGGTTTCTGTTCTGTTTTATTTTGTTTGGGTGTGGAAGGGCCATTGGGGTCAGTGCAGCAACCCTCTAAGGGGTCGACCATTGGACTGTATAGCAATTACTTGATGTGAGGAATAATCATCATTGACAGGAGACTGATTGCCACTGATTCTCTCCTGCATCAAGATCTACTCGGCACAAGGATATTCAGGGAACCTATTATGGTTACTTTGTTCTCTGGCTGTCCTAGCCCAGAGGTCAGAGCAGTCTAGGAGCAGCTTTAATTTATGCTAATCGGCTATGGTCTCCAAGAACCCATGTGCCAGTTGAGAATTGATGCAGTGCAGGAGTGCTCAGCCCAGTCTTGATACATCCCTCACACCAAGGCATGGATGGCAGTTGGCACAGGAGTTTGTGTAACCCACAAACTTTTTCGGTGTGGTGTTCTGTCCCATCTAGTGGCATGGAGACGAGAGGAAGGAAAGGAGGGAGACAAAAAGGGAGGGGGGGAGAGAGTGAGTGAGTGTGTGTGTATGTGTGTGTGTGTGTTTGTGAGTTTGCTCTACAGCCTTAGCTAACAAGCAGTTGGCTTTTAGCTCATGCGGTAGAGACTTTTGCACTAACCTCCAGAAGTCCCTGGTTCAGTACTGCCTGCCAACGACTGGGGTCTGTTGTTGTTACACTTGTACTTTTACACCAGCTATGAGTTACCCCACATCAGGGGCTTTCTCAGCTGACAAGTTAGGGCCAGATTTTACCATTTTGCACTGCCAAGAGTAGGGGAGATATTCTGTCCCTGATCCCACTCCACTGAATGATGACCCTTA
This sequence comes from Sternotherus odoratus, assembly GCA_032164245.1. Classification (NCBI taxonomy): domain Eukaryota; kingdom Metazoa; phylum Chordata; order Testudines; family Kinosternidae; genus Sternotherus; species Sternotherus odoratus. The sequence continues at coordinate 118,303,355 of JAVMKO010000002.1, forward strand.
GCCATATGTAAGGGGTCTCAGATAAGATGTTTGGAAGACCAGTCAGTATAACACTGAGTATGGAATTATATTACAAGTGCAAAATTTCCTGAAATTATTGTGAGTCAACATCTGAGAAAAATGCAGAAGTCCCAGAAGAGATGGTATGATAATTGCACTAAAAATGGGCTACCAGTTCAGTCAGAAAGCTCATCTAATAAAAAAATAATGTCCAAAACACTTGCAAAGCAGCGGCAGAGGGGAAGTAAGCAGGTCTGCAGCCCCTCCTCCACTCGCTCACATAAGGTTATTAAGGGTCAGCAAAGTGAGAGCTCAAAACTGGGAAGAAAAGTGGGTGTTGCTAAGCAAGAGTTAAGAAACTAGGGCATAAGCGGGCAAGGAAGCATAGAGTAAAGCAGTGAAAATATGAAAGGGATGGAACCCAAGAATCACAAGAAATTTGAGCTCTGAGTCAAAACTATATCCCTTTATTAACACTTTGCAACACAGGACAAAAATGAAAAATTACTAACCTGCACTACTGGGGTAGCATGATAGTGCAGAGGCTGGAAATTAGTGGAAAACAAAGATTACACTGTATAAATTATACAGAGGTTTCAGCTGTCGGGCATTTAGCGGGATTGTCACACCTTGCAAATGCCTAATTCACTCATCCATAGCATGTCTTCTTGTTTCATCGTGCCAACAGATTGCCATTTTCACTGTGATATGCCCCTTCTGGTCACTTCTGTTGGTGCGTCAACTGCTGTATGGTGCTCTGGAGAACTCACCGCCTGTCAATCACTGGCAAAATGTGTTGCCTCCAGAGTACCAGTTCTGAAAGCGAAGCTGACGGGAGGCAATAAGGGAAGATCTAGACTGTGTTGTAAATGAACAGATTAGCACATCTATCTGTATCCCAAAGCAAAATTGTCATGATTTATTTCATATAAAACCAATTTAAAATTATAACTGGAGGAACATAAAGCAATTAGAAGAAAGTGCTTGGCTATCATGCTACATACAGGATAGGTATTGGAGAAAAGGATTCTGAGGGCAGCTGTGATGTATAAGAACATAGAGTGTGTTTTTTTTCTTCTTTAGAGCTCATATGTCCTAGCACTTTTCACCTGTTGTGAAAGGTTGTACGTAGGTTAAGAGTAAGAATAAAGATCACCAGGTAATACAGTTGGCTAGAAATCTGCCAAATGATCCATACGTGTTTGAAAATTTTGTGAACATTTTCTGACCAACTCTACCAAATAGATTTCTTGGTCTGAGGACTGTGACAAAACCACAGTTACCTACTATATATAATTCCCTGCAGTAGCCAGTAATCACACTAGTTAGCATTTATGAATGGGAATTTCAAAAACATTCAGTCTTGGTCTCACTCAACACCCACTGAAGTGAGAGGGAGTTTTACTATTGTCTTCAGTAGCAGCAAAGTGAGAGACCAGTGCTGAGCATTTTTGAAACTCTATTTTTTTTTATTATACATTTCCACTTTTTGGCTTTATGCCCAAGAACACTGAGTCATGTTAGGCACTTCCCACCTAACAACCTGCTATGGATGTGCTTATTTTTATTTTAAAACATTCAGATATTATTTATAAAGCTAACTAGAACTGGTGAGTGTTTGAAGAGTATATTGACAGCCCTTTTAGCAGCCAGAAATTATTAGATTCAGACTGCTCAATTTATACTCTTTTCCTTATTAGTGTTGTTTAAGTAATTAAACCCAAAGGCAATGACATACAAAGTTCATTGAAAGAGAAGCCATATATGACTAGTTATTCAGACATTTAAAAACATCTTTCTTTATTATCAGGGAACTAATTTCCCTATTTATAGGATTTCAACTGAACTGAGTTTGTCCTGGATGCAAAATTATTGAAAGATCAATACAAAGCTTCTAGAATCGACTTGCACAGTGTTAAACACAAAAGTAAATTGTTTTCCAAATCATAAGATTAAAATTTGGGTAAATATTGGGTCAATATAAAGACAATTGGAATTGTGACACAGTCTTGAACTGATACAATACACCTGATTTTATATTGCAGTTGTGTTGATGGTGGGTTTATTTATGTTGGAGGGAAGGGGAACATTAGGTCCAAGGAAATGAAGAGAAGCAGTGGAAAAGCAGGATTATTTTGGAAACATCTTTGTGTCTGCCTCTGCACAGACTGCAGAGCAGGGGCACAGCTATAAGTGCCCAGAAAGGGGTACTAGTAGTTACTAAGCTGGCTCAGTAGCTCCTTGAAGCCAGCATAGAAGCCACCGTCAAAGCATTTAAGCAAGTGCTGAACTGTAAGCATGTGAGTATTCTCATCTCTGTTCACCACATCAGTTCATCATGTGCTTAGGTTCCATTATCTGACCAGACAAGTTGAAGAGAACAAGTCACACATTAGCACTGGACTCAGTGCTGCTAACTGAAAGGATTTACAGATCAGACATTTCTGTTTACTGAAAAAAGCTGAAGTCATTGATCAGTACACACAAGTAAAGGAGGACCGACACAGGCATGGATTTTAAGTGACAGGCTGCAGCTAGGGTGCATAGATAGTAAGTCTGAAAAATCAGGACAGAATGTGTGGAGTGTAATTGGTGCCCATATAAGAAAAAGCCACAGATATCCGGATAGTCCCTATAAAATTGGGACATCTGGTCACCCTAGTTGCAGCTTATTAAAATGTAAAATTGGCCCATCTCTCCATATCAGACTTAGGTGGGTCCACTGCAGGGTTTACATTGTTTCTATCATATAACACTGGAGTGGCCAACCTATGGCTCCGGAGCCACATCGTCTCTTCAGCAGTTACTGTGCGGCGCCTTGTATAAGCACTGACTCTGGGGCTGGAGCTACAGGTGCCAACTTTCCAATGTGCTGGGAGAGTGCTCACTGCTCAACTCCTGGCTCTGGCACGGGCCCTGCCCCCACTCCATTCCTTCCTATCCCCTCTTCTGAGCCTGCCATGCCCTCGCTCCTTCCCTTCATCCCCCCAGAGCCTCCTGTATGCCATGAAACAGCTGATTGGAAGGTGTGGGGAAGGAGTGGGAGGTGCTGATCGGTGGGACTGCCGGTGGGTGGGAGGTGCTGGGAGCAGGGGAGGAGCTGATTGTGGGGCTGCTGATATATTACTGTGGCTCTTTGGTAATGTACATTGGTAAATTCTGGCTCCTTCTCAGGCTCAGGTTGTGTACACCTGATATGGCCCATAACTCAGGGTAGACTCTCCATTGCCTACTCTAGGATTCAGTTTGCTGTGCTTAATCCTCTCACCTTCTCCTGCAATGGGAACAGAAGGTACCAAAGAGGAATCCTGGTTTACAAGGACTTTGGGTCTCCCTTTTTTCCCCACTGACCTGAGGTCCACCAGCAAAATCCCATGTCTCTTGTTTTCTCGTCACTGACTCTTTGTCCTTTTATCTGCCCTGGATTCTGGCTGCAAGTTGAGACAAACTAACATTCATAAATTCCAAACACTAACTCCCATAATCCTATAATGGTTTAACTTAACTGTGCCTTCCTCACAGCACCATGAGGGGCGGGGGGGGGGGGGGGAATCCAGTACACCACAGACAATTTGGCCTAATGGCAAAAAATTCCTTCCTGACCCTTAAACAAGTAATCAGTGAGAGCCCAGTCACGGCAATCTAAAAACACAGTCCCTATACCAAACTATAGGAAGGGAGAGTGTTCAAGTAAAAATGTGGCAAGATACCTGAGAAACTCCACCCCAGGGTTTAAATAAATGACTGTGGGAAGCAAGAGCTAATTGGCTCACATCTGCCTGGCTGGCCAATGGGTAGCAAATGCCTAGGGGAGGATGGGCCTATCTCTGTATAAACTCTTTTATCCTAAAGCTGTCTGGCACCTTGCAGATTCAGTCAAGTTTTCCATCCATTAAATTGGTGGGTGGCATTGAATATGGACTTTGACACATGACATTTTTTTATTCAAATTCTGAAAAACATAAAGTAAAACACACTGCCTGTGGCACGTATGTGTGTCTGTGCTACACTAAAGCAAAAGACTGTGAATGTTAAACTGAAAACCCAAAATTGAGATCCAGATGTAAGAAAAAAAGTCACTATGTAAATAGTCTGTACAGGAAGAATACACTGAAGATGATAATAGTTATCTAATAGCTGTTTTATATGTGTATCATTTAGGGCAGGCCTGCACAACTCGGAAAGCAGCGAGGGACATATTACTGCAAAAAAACCAGTTGCGGGCCGAAAAGCCCCGCCCTTGCCCTGCCCCCCATCTGCTTCCCCCAACCCCCCCCCTTTGGCTTCCCACCCCACCCCCCGTGGGCCACACCGTGAACCCGTGCGGGCCGCATGTGGCCCCCGGGCTGCATGTTGTGCAGGCCAGATTTAGGGTTTAAAATAGCTTGACCCTGCATTTTCTAGAGTCCAAGGCCAGAAGGGACCTTTGAACCTCCCTGAAAAGATGGAAATTTGGACTGTGGTTCAGTAAAAAATTAAACTGAAGCCCAGGAAGGGGGGTGTAGAAGTAATCGTTCATAAATAGTCTTGATATTCCTAATATTCCTTGTTACACCAGCACTCCCTTCTCAACTACAATTTGCCTTTAAACCGGAGTTTTGCTTGAATGAGAAGTGCAGGGAAGCCAAGAGCCAAAGTATGTTCCAGAGCACACTCCCACCTCCAGTTTGTCTATTTTCTTATAGCTTACCTTCCTCAACATGAAGCAGTTCCCAATTCAGCAACACACTTCAACATTCATTCAACTTTAAGTGCGTAAGCACCTCTCTGTATCAGAGCAACAGAACATACCTCAACACTGAAGCACTTGGGAAAAAATGGAGTTTCCTTCCTTTTTCATTCATTAACAATTTAGTTTGGAATAGTCTTGCCTAACGTCCATTAAATAGCAAGAAATAGCGCTTGTTATGACTTTCAAAATATTTAACTGAAAAAGGTTCAAGATTATGTAACAATCAAAATATTTTAATACAATCATACGAGTCCTTATATTGTGTGATTTTTCATTTATCTCAGTAACTGGAGTCATATTGTTCATTTGTATTCAATGAACACATTACATTTAATTTCTCCATTAATAAACTTTTACATGTATAAACATCTAGTAAATTTTGAACATTACTGTAATATACATAATAAATACGGTTCCTGTGTTTTTATGTATTGATGTAGAATCTTCCTGAGACAAAGTTGCATATTAGTGTATTGAAATACTAACAGGAGAGTCAGCCACAACATCTCAGTGAAATAAGATACTTTGAGTGATATGTACTTAATTACCCTTTGGAGCCATTATTTCATGTGGAGTAAATTTTGCTCATTAGACTGCCATTTCATGGCCTTTTATTTATCACAAATAATAATCTTCAATACCTCCTAAACAGGAAAGGAAAATAAAGGTCAATTTTGCTATTGTTTTCTTCGAACAAGCCAATGGCTTGGCAAAGCTATAGGGAAACTAATAAATATGTAACTTAATTCATAAAAGAAAAAGCACTCATCCCCTCCCCAGTGTCCTGAAACAGAAACTTCTATTAATAATTGTATTTTCATTGCAATAATTTTGCTGGTATAGTACGTTGATTGTGGCCTTTTGGTATCACTGAAACTGCTCATTGCAGATACACAAAAGCAGTTTTTTATACTAAACCAGCTTTCTAAAAGTGCTTGTGTGGGTTCTTTTTTTGTTTCCAGCTTTCTCTCTTCCCCCATTAGGTGATCATTATTACTGCACTTTACCTCTGCCATGGGGAGTATGGATGAATGAAGTCTGGTGATTAAAAGCTGAGTCAGCCCATTCTGTTCAGACACTGAAATCTCACTCCCTCCTTATGACATGCACACAGTGTATTCTGTAAAAGCTAGCAAAACTGTCCTCTAGCTTCACTATAACATTTAGAGAGCAACCTGCTGTAATTTCTATAGAAAATGTTACAACTTCCAATCACTAATGATAAATAGAAGTATAGGATGTTAGCTCTTTGGCCATTGCTCTTCAAAAAAGGGAGAACTGTATTTTGGTAAGCATACAGGCTTGCTTCCTTTGGGTCCGGATTGAATATAAAGGGTTTCTGTTTTTTTTAATGTACTAAAATGCAACAAAAGGTCAGTATTCTTTTCAGTATTACTTTAGCCATTTAATGTTAATGTTAAGAGTCAACTATTATTAGTGCATTCATATATTAATTCCTCTCCAGTGCAAAACACGTTAATTTGTGAATTTAAATGGATATGATTTTACTTTATTTTGATTTATAAAACAAATAAGAGAAGTGCCCCATCCCTAGCTCTCACAATAATGGAAAAATTACATTCTAATACATACTTCTATTTGGGACAGATCCATAAAGTCAATGGATCTGCACTGATTTACACTAGCTAAAGAGCTGGCCCACTTTGTGGCTAAATTTACATGATGAAACAGGGGTGTGATTCCCAGTTTGTGCAGACATATTCATGTTAGCGCTCATTGAGGTAGCAGAATAAAAATAGTAGTGTAGCCACAATAGCATGGGCAGTGGGAAAGGAGGCATGTGCTAGCCGCCTTGTTTCTTTTAGGGTGAAATGTTCCCAATTTATATTAAGTTGTTAAAGATAAAGGTGCAATAAAACCCAAATTAGTTTTCAAGTTCGAGCTTCTCGGTCAGTTACAGAAAATGTATTTAGTAGAGGATCAGTAGGTAACACATTGAATAATAAAACCAAACTTTATTCAAAAGAAAAAGGAGTAGTTAAGGAAACAGGCATCCAGTTACTGCATACACAATACTACAATTATATTTACCATCAAAGATGAAATAGATTATCCATGGGCAATCAGTCCACTGACAACCGAGTGAAGTGCAGTCTTCTAATCTTGGATCCTAACATATTCTTTTGATATTAATTGGAGCTCCCCCAGTTTTAACAAAACTACTTTTATAATCTATTATATTAATGAAACTACCATAATCACGTTTTTGCCACCTCCTTATTGGTTCTTCACATTACTGAGCTTAACATCTATACCAATATCCTTCCCATACTATCAATATAGATAGCATTTTAATAAAACATTCACAATTCTTAAAAACACTCATTCAGAAACAGTTAGTTACAACTGAAGGACAGCAACAGTATAACCTTGAGTCATATACTTGCTAACTTCAATTTTCCCGTTTTCCTGTCTCCAGCTTATGTTGAACTTTTTCTCACAATAGCAACCTCAGTTTTCCATACTCCTTTACACTTTACACCCAGGTAGGCCAGAACCTGATTTCTGCTTCATATAGGCTGCATACCCCAAGTACAAACCCACCTGAATGGTGTGCGTCCATGCTTGGCATGGCTAGCCTATGCCACTCACTCACTGCTTGCTGCTCTGTGTGCTACCACAACTACTCTACAAATATTAATGCACTATCTGAATGAGAACCAGCATGAATATATCTACACAAGGTGGAAATCACACCGCCAGCTCTGTAGTGTAGACATATCCTACGTGTGTATATGTGTGATGGCTGTATCTATTTATCTCCCTCATTCTCTGGGGAGGGAAGGGGAGAGAGAGAGAGATTTCCCACAAAGCATTTTGCATACATTAAAAAAGTAGCCAAAACGTATTTTTCTCTGAAAATTCAGATTATCTATTTGTTAACTAATTAGAATTTGCAGAATCGAACCTTTAATCATGCAAAATATTATTTACATATTACTCTTATTGATTTTTGTGGAACTACATGTGTAACTAAAGGTTTTCAGCTCAGAAAAATACAGTAAGTATTTACAGGAATATCCATGGCTAGAATGATATGATATGAAGTTATCATCCATCGTTGATATTATATTTTTCTTATTGGGAGCCAAAACCAGTGTTGAACCCAACATATATTAAAACATATAAGTAATTTCATTGAGTTAATGGAACTAACTCATGCATAAAGTTACTTGGGTACATAAACATTTGCAAGGTTGGAACCCTGGAATACAGAAGGAAAGAAGGCTTTAACCCTTAATTTGCTTTTATTTCTTACCCTTACTTTTTACATTTATAAGTACTTCTATCAAAGTTTTTCAGAGCAAAATTATAAACGCTTTTATTTTAAACAGTCTCTTAAGGCCATATAATATATAGTAAAACTATATATTAAGGTAAAAAGATAAATGATAATAAATTCACAAAAGACTTGTTTGAGTTGTGATAGCATAGGAACGTGTTTTATTATGCATTTTTATTTTCTGTTAACTTTCACTACAGTGTGAATGTAAATCAAATATATGGCCCTTTTCATATCTGCAAAAAACAAAATAAAAATACATAAATGTTAAATTAGATTTCTATAATGCAAACACAGATGAAAAATTATCATTGGGAAATGGGCACAGGCCAGCAGTTTAATAACGTGGCATCTGCTTTGCACTTTTGCCAACAATGCTTTTTTCTAAAATGTTCTACAATTTTTAGGAAGAATTTAATTAAATAAAAGCAGAAAACACTATATTTAAACAGTCTCAAAATTTATTTTTGTTTCCAAACTGTGGATCTTTGATATCAAAGTAGAAAGGTTTTTAAATGTAAACTCTAGTCTACAGGATTTAAAATGCGCTTGCTGTCTCTGAAATATAGTACAACAAAGCTGAAAGACAGGTTGCATTTATTTTACAATACTGTCGGATATTTATGTGGAGATACAAATAGCTTAAGGGCCAGATACGAATTAAAGGAAAAAAGGAAAAGAGATTGGAAAAGTGTAGAATATGCCAGCTAGGCTAGTGGGAGGGTCCTTTTGTGATGAAATGTTGCATAAATAATGCCAATAGGGGTCTAAATTCACTGTTGCCATGGAGACCTTTGTGCCTGACTGAACTCTATTCTTTTCTGTTTTAAGACTGCAACCACTGGGCTTGTGGTAGCTAATGAAAATCATTTTGTGTTTTATTTTACTGTAAATGCTAGAATGCTGAAACCAAAAGAAGGCAGTGCTGTTTTTGGTTTTCTGAGTGTTCAGGATGGTCAACAGCATTCTCCATTTAAAATCTTTTAAATTTCTTTTTTAAATGATAAAGGGAAGAGGGGGGAATTGACTAGATCTGCCTGAACTACTGCTTTGGAAAGGAGGGAAAACTCTCCCACTTCAGCTTTGTTGATTAGTCTTGTTTGCCTAGACTGCTTTTTTTGGAACTGATTAAGGAGCGTTAATTTATGAAGAGTACAACAAAGGTAAAAAGTTAAAGCTAAATCAGTTGTTTTGTAAAATTGTGGTTAAAGTCTAGAAAAGTATTTTCCTGAAAGTTAGATTCCTTGAATGTGTTATGAAAAAATATATACAAGTTTTGCTAAAGGACAATACTATGTGCAGGAGAACAGATTAGATGACCATTTTCTGGCCTTAAAATCTATGAGACAGTCGTGAATCTAGTTATATAACTTTTTTGCAAGTCACTACAAAAGAATGTTTGAAAATTGTAATAATTGAAGAATGTTAGTTAAGAATGAATAATACTTCATCTAGCTAAGTTCACCACAGTTGGAATACTGTACAACTAGCTAGTGATTACCTCATAGTTTTTTCTCTACTTACTGTAATTTTAGAAATAAAAATAGAAAAAAGAAACCCTGAACACTATGCATTGGATAAAGACAAGTCAGTAATGTTACTTTTTAGCAAAGGTGTCTTAGAATATTTTCTTGTCCTAATTCAAACAATAACAGTTTATTTGATGTTTGTGGTTTTGTTTGTTTCAGTACACCTAAAACTAGGTCCTTAGGAAAACAACTCCCCAGAGAGATCAGAAAAATTAACTGAATGATCTTTCCAGTTCAAAATGTCTTTTCATAACTGGATATTTTGAGCTATGCACCTGTTGCTTTGCACTTTTACCCTGGGTTTTACCTTAGTTCTCAGTGAATGGTTGCTTTGTAGTGTACCATAGTAATTTATATGTTTCCCTGATTCTAAATTATACAGATGAGAATGACATGTGAACTTCATATAATTAAACAAAGCCTGTAAGCTATTAGCTTTGCAGGTACATTTTTACTCAAATGATTTAACTGATTTGAATTCACTTATAGAAGATTAGTGACAATAATACATGATTATGACTTCATGGATTTCTCTGCTACTGACAGAAGTCATAGGAGAATATGAGTGACTGTTCAGCAAATTAAATAAATGAATTGATCCCAGCAGCTCAGCAGTTCTAAAAATCATACCAGCCTTTCAAGTTTTATTCTCGAACTGATGGCTGTACTTTTTTTGAAGGTAATGTGTTATTTAATGGTGTTACCATTGATGGATGAATTAAAATGAAATTTTGAAAAAGTAATTAGAATAAACATGATAAATTGTCTACAGTTAGGGTGATTTATGTAGCAAAAAGATAAGGTACGGTTTGATGTGTCTTGCAATGAACTGCTTTCAAATTACTTCTGACTGAATACAGTTCAGGATTGTATTAACACAGAATTAATAGTATTTACAAATGGAATGTCTTTGTCAGATTACATTAATAAGTGTATACTCTACAACTATGTCTACAGCCAATAAAACATATCTTCTTTAAGGGTATCATCTTTTGATATAAAAATAACTGTTAAATGTATGGTTATTTTTTGGCTAAACTCAAAGACAAAATATTTCCTAGATCATTATAGCTTAGTTGCTTTAATCCTATGCTAAGTGTTTTTAAAAATGTATTCCAGAGTATGTGGTAAGAAAGATATCTTAATTCAGATTTTTTAGTTCTTAAAAGTACATAAAGTTGTATTAATCGTATTATGATTGGAAAATATTTTTTATCTGAGAAGAGTTTAACTGTAATAATTAAATGCTTTTACTGGGTCCTGTGTTTTAAAAGCATTACCCCCAATCAATCCAAAACTTGCTAAAATATTCTTTTAGCTCTACTAATCAGTTTTATTGTCCCCTCAAAGAAGACATTAGCCTAATTTTAATGAGAATAGTTAACTCCTTATATGATATACATTGGTTATCAGCCATTTGCTGAGTGTATACTTTTGATTGTATGTTATAGAAGGTAAATTTGTAATATATTTAAAATATGCCTGTCACCAAGAATTATTTAATTGAATTAATAAATGAAGCATAATTTATTAATGGTGGTTTCTGATATGAAAGTCACAAATTCTAATTTTTAAAAAAAAAATAGTTTTCTGAAGAACAATAGGCAGTTTTGTGGAAGACTTGTGAAATACACTCTGACCAAACAAAACATGGAGTGATTTCAATAGTTAAACTTGTTTTACATTTCTGATTTTGTTACTCAAGAGTGGAAAAAATTGTTCAGTGAAGTAAGGTCTCTTATGTGGTCCTGTGCCAGAGGCTGTGTGTGCAGTCCTAATGGAAATGGAAAATAAATACTTCAAGAAGCTGAAAGTTGCTAATACCTTTTAAATGCATTGATGAGTATAGGTGCTTCATGGTTCTTTGCATGCCTTTCTGTACTATTCAAAGAGTTACACACCATAGATGTAATGGGACAAATTTATTCCTCATGTTACTTTACTTATTTCCAGGGAGTTGCACCAGGTATGAATTCAGATCTTAATGTGTGTACACAGGGAGAGTATTATGGGACAAATCCTGGTCCCTTTGAAGCTGATCACAAAACTCACAGGATATATGTCTACGCTGTAATAATAGATCTGTGGCATGGCCATGGCTGGCCTAGCTCAGCTGATGGAGGCTCACAGGACTCAGTTTGCGGGGCTGTAAAATTGCAGTGTAGACATTCAAGCTTAGCCTAGAGCCTGGACTCAGAGACCCCTCAAGGGGGGAGGGTCTGCGAGCCTAGGCTCTAGTCTGAGCCTGAATGTCTGCACTGCTATTTTTAGCCCCACAGCCCAAGCAGCTGACCCAGGCTCTGACACTGGTTTGTCGTCTCAATGGTGTAGACATGCACACATTGACTTCAGTGGGACTGTGAGTTTGCCCTATGTGCCTCAGTTGTTCGTGTCTAATTTAATATTGCAATAGAGATACAGTAACTTAAGGTGTCTTTCAATTAAATAATCATGATTAGAAATTACAGGATTTACTTGTATTCTCTTATTTTTTTCTGAGAAACCCATCCCCCCTATGTGCAGGCTCCTTGGGTGCCTGATTATGAGATGCAATGTGACCAAGCCACATCCAAAATGGGCCTGGCTACATCTACACTTACAATGTTGTGCAGAATCCAAAGACTGCATGCCCATCTAGAACAGTGTAAATAGCAGTGTAGATGGGAAGACGATGCTAAGGTGACTAGAGTACAGTAGAGGGCCCTAAACAGTTGAACACCCAGGGTATATGCCCTGTGCAACTCTCTACATGCCTGAGCAGTGTGCCTTCCATGTCTACGCCACTGTTTTTAGTAGTTTAGTGTTCTGCTGTCTTCTCTGTTCCTTTCCGCACTACCTTGTCCCGGCCAGAGCCTTTCTTTGCTGCAGTGAAAGGCTGTGTCAGAAGAGAGCTGCTGAGGCTTTTTCTGCTGCTGGTCTCGCTTTTCACTGTAGCATGTAGCTACACACCACAGTGACAAGTTTGGATACTGCCTGCCTTTCACTGGGGCAGGTATGGTGTGTACCTGCCCCAGTGTAGCAGCTACATGTATAGTGCCTGTACTTTGCATGCTGCCAAAAGTGTAGACGTAGCCTTAGACTGTAAGATCCTCATTAGATTTAAATTATTCAGGGCAGGGACTTTGTCAGGTGACTGTTCAGCTCTCAGCACAATATATAAACCAATTGAATAATAACCCTGCACACTGAAAAATATTTTGGATTTACTAGTGTTCCGAACCTCTCTGACCAGTAATAAGCCCTGACTTGCATGCTGATTTTAAAACATTTAGATATGCATGTGTGTATCTGGATACAGGTGAGATCTTGGATGACCATTCAGGTATGAGGAAACTTACTCTATGTGTGTGTGGCACATTTTGCAGTATTCCTACTCATTATTATTTTTTCTCATTATTATTTTTTTTTGCTTCACCTTAGTAACAGACACAATCCAGCATGAACCCTCCATGACTGTCATCTTCCAGGCTATATGAGCTGATGAAGCCATCATATGTTGGCCTCTAAAACTCTAGCTCTACAGGAGATAGTTAACTGCTCTTAGCTGGAGAGCACTCTCAAGATCTTTGGCAAATCATTTCCCTTCCTTTATGACTACTTTGCTAAATAACTTCTGATTCTGCAGCTACTGAGGTGGGGGAGTTAATTTTTTTTTGACTCCCTGCTGGAGTGCCTGATAGGGTGACCAGATAGCAAGCGTGAAAAATCGGGACAGGGGGTGGGGAGTAATAGGAGCCTATATAAGAAAAATACTCAAAAATTGGAACTGTCCTTATAAAATCAGGACATCTGGTCACCCTAGTACCTGGACTGGCTTTGAATCTCCCTGTGAAAGGGCAAGCTACAGAACTGAACGACCACAGTTTCCTGATGAAGCTGTATGTTCACATGATCTTTCTTCTCCATGATAGTCAATGTTCTCATTGGGAGAAAATTGTCCTCTATGTGGTTCGGCTATGATGTGGAGTTTCCTTTTCTTCCAAGTGAGCACTGACTCTAACCATACAAATGACCATCTTTTGTCCGCACTGTCTCTTTTATCTCCCTCTCTCTCTCTCTCTCTCTCTGACACTCAAAACCATCAGCCGAGGAGATCCTAGTAACCTTGGACCATGATCCTTTTAAAATAATTTCCCACCTGACTGACATTCAATCCTATAGAGAAGAACTTGCTTTCTGAGTCCACCAACATTGCTCCCATGAGATCACTCCCCAGACCATGGGGAGGAGGGCAAGTCTGACAGAACTATGGAATTCCATGACCCACTAGGGAGAATTTGTGGCTGCTCAGCCAAAAAGGCTCTCTTGGGTGAGTTGGTTCTGATGTTGTTATTCTCTTTGTTTTCCAACTCAGTACATGAGATGCAATAAAATCTAGGGACAGATTCTCAAATGGTGAAAATTGGTGCAGTTCTACTGAGTTCAGTGGAGCTATACTGATTCATGCCATTTGAGAATCTGATGAATAATTTCATCTTGATTTGTATTCTGCTTCTTCTATACAAACACAGCTGCAGAAAGAGCTCATTTGAGCTTCAAGAATTCACAGGTTTTATTAGGCCTCTGTTAAAACAGGGATACTTCTTGTTGCTGCTCTGAAAGGAAACTGTTTCCATCCAAGACAAAAATCATTCAACTGTTTTAAATCATCACAAATTTTGTAAAAAGTAAACCAGTTACTGCTATGTTCTACAGAGGAGGTGAAACACTACCAGTCATAGCTACATATATTGCACTCAATATCTTTCAAGTCAGCCTGATCTGATTTAAAAAAAAAGTTTTTGTTTTTTTATTGCAGATAAACTACGCAAGCCCTTGGGCTTTCATAAATAAATACTAAAACATTTAACTGATTCTATAAAAACCTGGTCAATTTTTTTTTCTTCTTAAACAGTCATATTTGACATCACATTGGAAAGATGTGCTAGAATATATTGTAGCACATTAGATGTTGGAGTTGATAAGTTGTCCCTCCACCTTTATTTTAACACACACAGAGATGCACAAAATTAATTGTTTCTACAATCATCTGATTGTCCTAGCACTAGATGAATAGGTTGTTCTCTAAATTATTCACTGAATAAACATATGAATGGCATTTTAAAAAATATAGTGGTTTCATTTGAATATAATTGTTCATATAAGGAGACTAATACCGCGCATGATTATTTATTGAGTAACCTCTACATTAATCATACTTTCCTTCTTCATGAATTTCTTCTGCCTCAATTCATTTTAAGCCTTTATGCTCTGGTGCAGCAACACTCCTAATGTTAATCAGAATTAATAGCGCTACTGTGAGAGATACTGTGTATTCATCACTGAAATATTAAATGAAATGAAATTTTAGTTGCAGAGGTTGGGAATTATCTACACCAACAAGATAATAGAATACAGATTTCCCCATCACTTTTCCTCGTAGGAGTTAGTGTTTGGTACTACCTCATGTCTTATTTTACAGGCAAATCAGAACATTTCTTCAATCTCCCATTTATACATATATTTATATGACAGAGTTCAAGATCCTATGGGAAGCAGGACGTGAGAACAGCAAAACAAAGGACATTGGACTTAATAAAATCATATTACAAAATAGGTGGCACACTCCCATTGAAAGATCAGTTAGTAGGGCCTTACCAAATTCAAGGTCCATTTCGGTTAACTTCACAGTCACAGGTCTTAAAATATCATAAATGTCATGATTTCAGCTATTTAAATCTGAAATTTCAGAGTGTTGAAATCGTTGAGGTTCTGACCCAAACAGGAGTTGTGGTGGCCTTTTACTGTATTAATTGAATAATGTCAAATTAGAGGTTCCATAGAGTCTGGCGTTGTTTAACATCATAATTAATTACCTTGATGTAGGAATAGAGCATACTGATCAAATATGCAGATGACAGAAAGTTGTGGGGGTTGCCAATACTTTGGAGAATAGAATTCTAAAATTCACAGGTATCTTGATAAATTGGAGAACTGGGCTATAAACAACACAATGAAATTCAACAAAGACAATTGTAAGGTCTACACTTAGGGAAGAAAAACCAAATGCACAAATACAGAAGGGGGCGTGGGGTAAGTGGCTTGGCAGCAGCACTGCTGAGAAGGATCTGGGGGGTTTGGTGGATCATAACCTCAACAGGAAACAGCAGTGTGATCCTGTTGCAAAGAAAGCAAATGCAATTTTAGGTTGCATCAACAGAGGTATTGCATGCAAGTCATGAGAGGTGATTGTACCACTCTACTCAGCGCTGCGTAGGCCTCAGCTGGAGTACTCTGTCCAATTTTGGTCGTTAATGTATAGAAAGGATGTGGAGAAACTGGAAAGGATCCAGACGCAAGTGACAAAGATGATCAAAGGGACGGAATGCAAGCCACATGAGCAAAGGTTGAAGGAACTGGGTATGTTTAGTTTGGAAAAGAGGAGGTTAAGAGGGACATGAGTGTGGTCTTAAAGTACTTAAAAAGCTGCTATAAAAGAGATTGAGGGGGTATTGTTCTCTCTTGCCACAGAGGGCAGGACAAGGGGCAATGGGTTCAAACTACAGCATAGCAGATTTAGATTAAATAACAGGAAAAAAATCTTCCTAACTGAAAGAAAAGTAGGACAATGGAAGAGACTGTCTAGGAGCGTTGTGGAAGGTCCTTCAGTTGAGTTTTTCAAAGGCTGGATAGCCATCTGTATTGGCTGGCTTAGACCAGGGTTTCTCAAACTGAGGGTCACGACCCCTTGGGGGGTCGCCGAGCGCTCCCCGGGGGGTCGCAAGCTCCTGCCGCCACAACTTGCAGCGGGGACTGGGGCCGTGGTGCAGCCGGGAGCCCACCCGCTGCAGGAACTAGAGGGGTCGCGCCTGGCCGACGGACAAGGAAAAGGAGTCGCGGTCTCAAGAAGTTTGAGAACCGCTGGCTTAGACAAAACAAATCCTGCATCTTGGCAGTGGTTTAGAGTAGATGAGGCTTGTAGTCCCTTCTAACCCTATGTGTTATATATTTCTAACCCTGTGTTATATATTTGATTGATGTGCTGAAAAAAACATGACTTTTTCAGACGATATTTTAAAATGTTTGTTGCATGGTTGCAGTAATTCTTTTTATTTTGTATATTTTTGTTTTCAACTTTGGAACAACTCTACATGTTCCATGTGTTATTATTTGACAAGAGATAGATATTTCACCATAAATGATTGGTGTACTATTTTTAAGATAATATCTTAAATTTGACTTGTTGTCAGATAAGAATTTTCTCCTCAATTGTGTTAATAGAATCATAGAATATCAGGGTTCAGAAGGGACCTCAGAAGGTCATCTAGTCCAACCTCCTGCTCAAAGCAGTATTAATCTCCAACTAAGTCATCCCAGCTAGGGCTTTGTCAAGCCTGACCTTAAAAACCTCCAAGGAAGGAGATTCCACCACCTCCCTAGATAACCCATTCCAGTGCTTCACCACCCTGCTAGTGAACAAGTTTTTCCTAATATCTAATCTAAACCTCGCCCTCTCCAACTTGAGGCCATTACTCCTTGTTCTGTCATCTGCTACCACTGAGAACAATCTAGATCCATGCTCTTTGGAACCCCCTTTCAGGTAGTTGAAAGTAGCTATACAATCCCTCCTCATTCTTCTGTTCTAAAGACTAAACAATCCCAGTTCCCTCAGCCTCTCTTCATAAGTCATGTGCTCCAGCCCCCAATCATTTTTGTTGCCCTCCGCTGGACTCTTTCCAATTTATCCACATCCTTCTTGTAGTGTGGAGCCCCAAACTGGACACAATACCCCAGATGACGCCTCACCATTGCCAAATAGAGGGAAATGATCACATCCCTTGATCTGCTGGAAATGCCCCTACTTATACAGCCCAAAATGCCATTAGCCTTCTTGGCAACAAGGGCACACTGTTGGTTCATATCAACTTCTCGTCCACTGTAACCCCTAAGTCCTTTTCTGCAGAATTGCTGCCTAGCCATTCGGTCCCTAGTCTGTAGCAGTGCATGGGATTCTTCCATCCCAAGTGCAGGACTCTGCAATTGTCCTTGTTGAACCTCATCAGATTTCTTTTGGCCCAATCCTCTCATTTGTCTAGGTCCCTCTGAATCCTGTCCCTACCCTCCAGCATATCTACCACTCCTCCCAGTTTAGGGTGATCTTCAAACTTGTTGAGGGTGCAGTCTATACCATCTTCCAGATCATTAATGAAGGTATTGAACAAAACCGGGCCCAGAACCGACCCTTGGGGCACTCCGCTTGATACCAGCTACCAACTAGACATGTAGCCATTGATCACTACCTGGTGAACCTGAAGATCTAGCCAGCTTTCTGTCCACCTTATTGTCCATTCATCCAGCCCATACTTCTTTAACTTGCTGGCAAGAATACTGTGGGAAACCGTATCAAAAGTTTTGCTAAAGTCAATGAATGGCATGGACTGAGGTGAGGTCTTCCTTCTTCCGTTTTCTAAAGATGGGCACTACATTAGCTATTTTCCAATCATCCAGAACCTCCCCCAATCACCATGAGTTTTTAAAGATAATTGCCAATGGCTCTGCAATCACATTGGCCAACTCCTTTAGCACCCTTATATGCTGTGCATCCAGCCCCATGGACTTGTGCTCGTCCAGCTTTTCTAAATAGTCCTGAACATCTCTTGCTAGCTGCAAGTTCAAGTGTGATTTGGACTTTCTAATTTCATTCCTGCATGCCTGAGCAATATTTTTATACTCCTCCCTGGTCATTTGTCCAATCTTCCACTTCTTGTAAGATTCTTTGTGTGTTTAAAGATCGGCAAGGATTTCACTGTTAAGCCAAGCTGGTCGCCTGCCATATTTACTCTTCTTTCTACACATCAGGATGGTAGAAAGAAGGATTCAATGAGGATTCTTTAAAATACAGCCAGCTCTCCTGGACTCCTTTCCCCTTCACGTTATTCTCCCAGGGGACCTTGCCCATTAATTCTCCGAGGGAATCAAAGTCTGCTTTTCTGAAATCTAGGGTCCATATTCTGCTGCTCTCCTTTCTTCCCTGTGTCAGGATCCTAAACTCGAACATCTCATGGTCACTGCCTCCCAGGTTCCCATCCACTTTTGCTTCTCCTACTATTTCTTCCCTGTTTGTGAGCAGCAGCTTAAGAAGAGCTCTTCCTCACATTGGTCCTGCAGCACTGGCACCAGGAAATTGTCCCCTACACTTTTCAGAAACTTCCTGGATTGTCTGTGCACTGATGTATTGCTCTCCCAGCGGATGTCAGGGTGATTGAAGTCCCCCATGAGAACCAGGGCTTGTGATCTAGTAACTTCTTTTAGTTGCTGGAAGAAAGCCTCATCCATCTCATCCCCCCGGTATGGTGATCTGTAGCACACTCCCACCACAACATCACCCTTGTTGCTCACACTTCTAAACTTAATCCAGAGACTCTCAGGTTTTTCTGCAGTTTCATACTAGAGCTCTGAGCAGTCATACTGCTCTCTTACATGCAATACAACTCCCTCACCTTTTCTGCCTTGCCTGTCCTTCCTGAACAGTTTATATCCATCCATGGTAGTAATCCAGTCATTTGAGTTATCCCACCAGGTCTCTGTTATTCCAGTTACATTGTGTGGCAAAGTGGCCTCTCGGACCCCCCTGACTCAGGTCCTTTGGGCTCTGGTGAGGCAAGAGCCGTGCCAGCAACCCGCCTAGAAAGCCCCAATGGCAGGCTTTCCCTTCCCCTAAGCACTTCCTTCTGGTTGGGTTTTGCTTCTCTCTGGCTATGAAAACTATCTCCCTTCTGGGAGAGACTCCCTGTCCTGCTGCCCCTGGCCTGCAGGCGGCCTCACTCCCTCTATCTCTCTCGCCCCTCCTAGCTGGGGAGGAGGGTTTAAAAAGGTCTCTGACAGCTTTTTAATTGGGCTCAGCTGATCCTGCTTTGGCCAGTGGCAGCCTTACTCAGCTGAACCCAATTAACCTGCAGTTACTTCTCTCACCACAAGCCCCTCTGGCAGTAGCCTGCCCTGGGTTTACCTCAATTGTAATTCCTTGACTGTGCCAGGACTTCCAGTTCTCCCTGCTTCTTTCCCAGGCTTCTTGCATTTGTGTATAGGCACTTAAGATAACTGATCGTCCTGTTTTTTCAGTATGAGGCAGGAGCCTTCCCCTCTTGTGCTCTCCTGCTCATGCTTCGTCCAGATATCCCACTTACCTCAGGGCTTTGGTGTCCTTCACCCAATGAACCTAGTTTAAAGCCCTTCTCACCTGGTTAGCCAGTCTGCTTGCAAAGATGCTCTTCCCCTCTTCGTTAGATGGAGCCCATCTCTGCCTAGCACTCCTTCTTCTTGGAATACCATCCCATGGTCAAAGAATCCGAAGTCTTCTCTCTGACACCGCCTGCGTAGCCATTCATTGACTTCCATGATTCAGTGGTCCCTACCTGGGCCTTTTCCTTCCACAGGGAGGATGAACGAGAACACCACTTGTGCCTCGAACTCCTTTATCCTTCTTCCCAGAGCCAAATAGTCTGAAGTGATACACTCAAGGTCATTCTTGGCAGTATCATTGGTCCCCACGTGAAGAAGCAGGAAGGGGTAGTGATCTGAGGGTTTGATGAGTCGCGGCAGTCTCTCTGTTACATCATAAATCCTAGCTCCTGGCAAGCAGCACACTTCTCAATTTTCCCAGTCAGGGTGGCAGATAGATGATTCATTCCCCCTAAGGAGGGAGTCCCCGACCACCATCACCTGACTCCTTCTCTTGGGAGCGGTGATCATGGAACCCCCATCCCTAGGACATTGCATCTCATGCCTTCCAATTGGTGGAGTCTCCTGCTCTCTTCTCTCAGATGTATCATCTAGTCTACTCTTTGCGTTAGTACATGAGAGAACATGAAATCGGTTGCTCACCTGTATCTGCATTGCTGGTACATGAACACTACTGTTTCTTCTTCTGGAGGTCACATGCTGCCAAATTTCTTCACCGGCCTTCTGTCCCCATTGCGCAGTCTGCTCTGATTTTTCAGAATGTTGTGCCTGTAGAAGCATATCCTGATGTCTGTCGAGAAAATCTTCATTTTCCCTTATGCAACGCAGGGTTGATATTTGTACATGCAAACACACATTCATGCCCACATACTGGAAACAATTCTGTTGAAATGCGCTCTGAGCTTAGATAGTAACATTAACTTGAATGCTTATAAAAAATGTTATGCTTCTCTAACATTCACCTTGACCTTCACTACACAACTTGCATGTCTTTGAAGAATGCCACAGTACAGAACAGCATTCCTAACAAGCAGATGGGTTTTTTTTCCCCTCTGTATCTCTGAAATTGCTAAAATATGTTACATGGCAAACTACAATAAAATAATCTGTGCTGCACAAAATAAATTTCTTCTTTCTGGTATATATTGCCAATAAAATATGGTAAATGCCAAGAAATTACAGTAAATTTGAGCTATATCAGTTAACATTCTGTACCCCCATGTTCATCACTTTTATATCGCTATGGTATATTTTGTACACAGTATGCCCTGTGAGGTATCATTTTAAAATTCATAATCTGCTGAACATCATTGTACTGTTATGATGTGTGTAACAACACTACATGTGAAACAATGAGACTTTACTGTATAATGTTACTAAAATTTGTTTATGGTTCTGGGGAATGCCAACACATTAGCTCCTCAAAAACATACAAAAAGACTAAGCATAGGTGTTGAGAAACCATTAACTGCTTAATTGGAGATTCACCATCAGGGGAGCTGTAAACGAGAAATTTGCAATTCCCTGAAAGAGGGATAGCAGCTCACGTGCGCCATGGAACTGCCTGACCCCTATGACCAGGCAAAGACTTTTCCAGCACAAAGAGTTAGATTATTAAAAGGGGGGAAATGCCTCAAGAAAAAATTCCTCCCCCATCTCTACTTATGACAGCAAGATTGTTTGAAAGACAAAGAACCATAACTGAACGAGGGGAGTGGTCCTAACTGCGAGGCTTTCCAGTTAGTATGGGCTGCTGAAAGTTTTGGGATGAGAGGCACCTTTTTTGCTTTCAAATCTTATTTAGCTTGGTAAAGCTTAGGAATTAGATTGCAGTTACCTTTTATTTGGTTGGTAACCTGTTCTGAGTTTTATGCCTTTATCACTTCATAATAACTTAAAATCTATCTTTCTCTGGTTAGTATACTTGTTTTATTGTTATATCTAAGTCAGTGTGTTTTGGTTGAACTGTTTGGGGAACTTCTACTTAGGTTAACAAAAGCCGCATTCCCTTTGGTGGAATGAGAGATGTCTAATGAGCTTACACTGTTCGTACAGGTCCTCAGCAATGTAAGACGCACATTTCTGGGGTGAAAGGCTGGGACTGGAGGATTTGAAGATGTTACCCTTTATGTAGTTTATGAGTGGCTGGGAAAACATTCTTGTAACTTTGCTAGGAGTGACTTTACATGCTAATGGCAGTGTGTGAGAGGCTGCTTGTTACTACCAACACAGTGTAAAAGTCACTGTGTGGTGCAGAGTTAAAGGGACACAGCAGTTCAACAGTTCAGATTTTACTTTGGAGGATGTCACAAGGATCAAATTAATCTCTGATTAAAATCTATGTAAGTCAATGGTATATGAATTTCACTCATGGAGTTCTGGCTAGTATTAAAAAAAGATGACATCATAAATTCTGTGACGTAAATAAGATGCAGCTTCTTAGGGAAAATACTGTAGATCCATTTTACAGTTAGACAACTAACTGATCAGAAGTGGATCCTCCTCATGCAGAAGGATCTTTCTGATTTTAGTGGGTAGTGGAAGGAAAGTGAGTTTAGACTGAAACTGTTCAGAGTCTGAGACTGTGAGAGAAGAAGGATGTGAGTGCTGCAAAATCTTCACATGCTCTGAATTGAAACCAAGTGGAAATCTCCAAGGGGATTTGCGCATTTAACTGTGTTTAGTATATGCTTAACCTGGGTTCCACCAAAATAGAATGGGTTCTACCTTGTAGACTAAGTGAAAGATATAATGTATTCATTTATCTGCACTGGGCTATGTTAATACACTGCATTTAAGATGACTTTAGAATATAGGTCAGAAGCTCCAGCATCTTTTGAGAGAGAGAGATTACTTTGATGACAGTTGTGCTGTAATTTCTGGATTTTCTTCCTCTTAACTTTTTGATGCAAATTCCAGATGTGGGCAATGGTTTTTAAACCCTTGAGTGGAATGCACTTAGCTGTGAGCTCACTACTCATCCTGTCAAGACACAACAATTAAAATTGGCTGGGGGCCACTTGCTTAGTCATTTTGTTACTCCAGGACCATTAGCAGTCCTTTCTTCGGGTTGGGATTCTCTAGAAGAGGAAAGAGCTCCTCTTGGTGGTACTCCAGCATCTACTTTCACAGGCTTCAGGCATGTTGAAAAGTGTGTGTGTTTGGTTTAGCTTTTAGTAGTTTCTTATTTTTTATTTCAATCCCTGACACTCTGACTACTGATATTTCTTGTGGCAGCAACAGCAGTAATTATTGTTGTTACCCTTGGTGAGCAGTTTTATTTGTTTTTTTTAAAACTTTCTAAGTGCCTAGCTGCTCTGGTGACAGGCATTCTTTAGGCCAATTAAACACACAAAATATGTTTATAGGAAAAAGTAAGGACCAGTAACTGTATTGGCTTGCTTGTATTTTTATTTTCATTGAAAGACAAATAATAAATGCTTCTCTGAGGTTACGAGAAATAAAAATCTGCTCTTGATTATCACACTTGCTGAGGGTGCAGTCCACGCCATCCTGCAGATCATTAATGATGGTATTGAACAAAACCGGTCCTAGGGCTGACCCTTGGGGCACTCCACTTGATACCAGCTGTCAACTAGACATAGAGCCATTGATCACTACCTGTTGAACTTGACGATCTACGGCTTTCTATCCACCTTATAGTCCATTCATCCAGCCCATACTTCTTTAACTTGGTGGCAAGAATACTGTGGGAGATTGTATCAAAAGCTTTGCTAAAGTCAAGGAATAACACGACCACTGCTTTTCCCTTGTCCACAGAGCCAGTTATCTCATCAGAAGGCAGTTAGGTTAGTCAGGCATGACTTGCCTTTGGTGAATCCATGCTGACTGTTCCTGATCACTTTCCTCTCCTTTAAGTGCTTCAAAATTGATTCCTTGAGGACCCGCTCCATGATTTTGCCAGGGACTGAGGTGAGGTTGACTGGCCTGTAGTTTGTTTGATCCTCCTTTCCTTTTTTTAAAGATGAGCACTACATTAGCTGTTCTTTTTCCGTGACCTCCCCCAATTGCTGTGAGTTTTCAAAGATTATGGTGAATCCAGTCACATCCACCAACTCCTTTAGCACCCTCGGATGCAGCACATCTGGCCCCATGGACTTGTGTTCATCCCAGGGCCGGCGACAGGGTGGTACAACGGATACAGCTGTACCGGGCCCCGGACTTCAGGGGGGGCCCCCCCGTGCATCTCCTGGCCGGCCACGCGGCTGCAAAGCACATGCGGGGGTTGGGACCGGCAGCAGGTAGGAGGTGGGGGGGGGGCGCAGGAGATTGCCCCAGGGGGGGGGCTCAGACGGCCGGAGATTGACGGGGGGGGGGGATTCCCGCGGGAGGCAGGAGATCGGCCGGGGGGGGGGCTGCGGGAGGCAGGAGACGGGGGGGGGCTCAGGCAGCCGGAGATCGACGCGGGGGATTCCCGCGGGAGGCAGGAGACGGGGGGGGGGGGGCGCGGGAGATTGCCCGGGGGGGGGGCTCAGGCGGCCGGAGATCGACCGGGGGGATTCCCGCGGGAGGCAGGAGATCGGCCGGGGAGGGGGCCTGCGGGAGGCAGGAGACGGGGGGGGGGGGGCGCGGGAGGCAGGAGATCGGCCGGGGAGGGGGGGCCTGCGGGAGGCAGGAGATGGGGGGGGGGGCGGGAGATTGCCGGGGGGGAGGGGCTCAGGGGGCTGGAGATCGACGCGGGGGATTCCCGCGGGAGGCAGGAGACGGGGGGAGGGGAGGCCGCGGGAGATTGCCCGGGGGGGGGGGCCTCAGGCGGCCAGAGATCGATGGGGGGGGATTCCCGCGGGAGGCAGGAGATCGGCCGGGGAGGGGGGGCCTGCGGGAGACAGGAGACGGGGGGGGGGGGGGGGGCGCGGGAGATTGCCCGGGGGGGGGGGGCTCAGGCGGCCGGAGATCAACGCGGGGGATTCCCGCAGGAGGCAGGAGACGGGGGGGAGGGGGCGCGGGAGATTGCCCGGGGGGGGGGGCCTCAGGCGGCCGGAGATCGACGGGGGGGATTCCCGCGGGAGGCAGGAGATCGGCCGGGGAGGGGGGGGCCTGCAGGAGGCAGGAGACGGGGGAGACGCGGGAGATTGCCCGGGGGGGAGCCCTCCAGCGACCGGAGATCGACGGGGGGGATTCCCGCGGGAGGCAGGAGATCGGCCGGGGAGGGGGGGCCTGCGGGAGGCAGGAGACGGGGGGGGGGCTCGGGCGGCGGGAGATCGGCCGGGGACGGGGGGGCCTGCGGGAGGCAGGAGACGGGGGGGGCGCGGGAGATCGGCGGGGGGGGGGTGCGGGAGGCAGGAGACCGGCGGGGGGGGGGGGCTCGGGCGGTGGGAGATCGGCCGGGGGGGGGCCGCGGGAGGCAGGAGACGGGGGGGCGCAGGAGATCGGCGGGGTGGGCCGCGGGCGGCGAGAGACTGGCGGGGGGGCCCCGCGGGCGGCGGGAGACTGGCGGGGGGGGGGCCCGTGGGCGGCGGGAGACTGGCGGGGGGGGGGGGCGCGGGTGGCGGGAGACCGGGGGGCCCGTACGGTCTGCCGTAGGGGGCCCCAAAATTCCTGTCGCCGGCCCTGGTTCATCCAGCTTTTCTAAATAGTCCTGAACCTCTTCTTTCTCCACAGAGGGCTGGTCACTGTACAGTGCTGTCCAGTGCAGTAGTCTGGGAGCTGACCTTTTTGGTGAAGACAGAGGCAAAAAAAGCATTGTGTACTTTAGCTTTTTTACACATCCTCTGTCACTGAGTTGCCTCTCCCATTCAGTAAGTGGCCCACACTTTCCTTGACCACCAACTTGTTACTAGCATACCTGTAGAAACCCTTCTTGTTACTCTTAACATCCCTTTCTAGCTGCAACTCCAAGTGTGATTTGGCCTTCCTGATTTCACTTCTGAAAGCCTGAGCAATATTTTTATACTACTCCCTGGTCACTTCTCCAGTTTTCCACTTCTTGTAAGCTTATTTTTTGTGTTTAAGATCAGCAAGAATTTCTTAAGCCAACCTGGTCACCTGCCGTATTTACTATTCTTTCTACATATCAGGATGGATTATTCCTGCAACCGCAATAACGATTCTTTAAAATACAGCCAGCTCTCCTGGACTCCTTTCCCCTTCATGTTATTCTCCCAGAGGATGCTGCCCATCAGTTCCCTGTGCGAGGCAAAATTTGCTTTTCTGAAGTCCAGGGTTCATATTCTGCTGCTCTCCTTTTTTCCCTTTATTACAATACTGTGCTACCTGAGCTAAAATGCAAGCAAGGAATTGGCTGGTAATGCTTATGATCTACTCAGCTGCTTGCTGAATGTGCACTAGCAGGGCTCTAGCCTCTTGTTTTTGATTCTTTATCAGCCTTGTGATCACCCTTCCTCTGTGTATTAATGAGGGGCATGACTGACCTAAGAGAGAAGGGCTTAACAGTAAGATGCTAAGTGACCAAAGGGAGTTGGGAACAGGGGACAACAAACGGGAGTTTGAGAGGGAGTTCGTAGAAGGGAGAAATTCTGATTTTATTTTGGTTAAAAAAGGCTGCATCACCAATGCTAACACAGCTCCAGGCTTCTCCACCTGCACCTGTGTCAAGCCCTGACTCTGGATGCCTCTACCCAGGTCCTGGGTAGACTGTGGCCTGCATTTACCTATCAAAAAAAGCCAGGATGGGAGACCATCCAGTGTAACAGGTGAATACAGGAAGCAGGGAAGAGGGGTAGAGCTACAAGAGGAGGTATGTAGGCTGTGGAGCATCTGTGCCCACGGGGAATTCATGCTTGAGGAGGCAAGCCAGCTGGAGAGGACTGCAATACTACTACCAGGAAAGGAAGGCTCCTTTGCAGAGAGAAAGCTGTCTGCTGGTTACTTCAGGGAGCAGGCATTGCTCTAACCCTGTTCCCAACCCACCATCCAGAAAAGGACACACCAAAAAAAAACCCCACCCCGTCCCAAACCCCAGTGTGCTGCCCTGGCAACGAGTGATGAAGATCTTCCCCAAAGGAGGAGGAGAAGAAGCCATGTCACAAGGGTAGGAGGATCATGGCCACCACTCCGAAGACAAAATGTCACAGAGGTCAATGGAAGTTCCAGATTCCGTGACATCCATGACATATTTGTAGCCTTAGTAATAGCGGGGAAGCAGAAGATGTGATATATCTCGAGTTTAATTTGATACTATCTCACATGACCCTTTCATAAACAAACTAGGGAAATGTAGGCTAGATGAACCTACTGTAACGTGAGTACACAAATCATTGGAAAACAATACTCATAGAGTAGTTATCAATGGTTCACAGTCAATAGCAAGGAGACTGGGGTCCAACACCAGCCAAAAGTGATCGTTTGGGTAAACAATCACATCATACTGAGCACCTAGGCAGGGTGTGCCCATGCAATCAAGATCAGCTCCTGAAGTCTTCTTCCTCACTTCCTCACTAATTGATCTCATTCAGACTCTGCTTACATCTGCATACAGTAAATGATTTGGGTAATGGCGTAGAGAATACATTTGTGAATGATACCAAGCTGGGAGGGATTGCAAGGTTTTTGGAGGACAGGATTAGAATTCAAAATGGTCTTGACAAACTGGAGAAATGGCCTGAATTAAATAGGGTGAAATTTAATAAGGACAAAGGCAAAGTATTACATTGAGGAAGAACTAATAACTTGACAAATACAAAATGGGAAATGACTGCCTAGGAAGCAGTACTGGAGAAAAGGATCTGGGGTTATAATGGATCACAAACTAAATATGAGTTCACAGTAAGTTACATAATAAGTGAACATCATTCTGGGATGTCTTTCTCTCTACTCTATGCTGATGAGTCTTCAACTGGAGTACTGTGTTCAGTTCTGGGCACCATGCTTTGGGGAAAATGTGGACAAATTGGAGAAAGTCTAGAAGAGCAACACAAATTATTAAAGATCTAGAAAACATGATCTACATGAAAAGATTGAACAAACCTGGGCTTTTGATAACTGGGTTTTTGACTTAATGATAGCTGTGGTCATTAGTAGAATTGGTAGAATCTTTCAAGCATGGTAGGCTCTTAATCATTGGTGTCTTAAATGGAGAGTCTCAAACACACATGGCACAACACCCACACATTTTTCAAGTGATCATTTAGCCTACTCCAATGTGAATACAATGTGGATATTTATTTGTATGTCATGCTGAGCATGGGTGTAATGTTCCCATAAGACTTTTTTGGTACATACAGCCCACATCTTGGTTACAGAGACTGTATTTATAGGGAAATGCTGTGGCATGACCATGACTCATTACTGGCAACAACATTGTTTCCCAGGGGGAATATGTCTCAGATGTGCAATTGTACCAGCACTGACTTGCCTTTAATCAGTGCAACCATCTGAAATATATTGAGATTGTGTAGCCATTCACATATTTACATAGTCTCAGTTTATGAATGGGTGTTGGAGAAAAGCGGGGGCAGCCAGAGGTGCAGTTTCTCTTTGATGTAAATGTGGGGTGGAAGTCTTAATTCAGTATTGGATCTTCTGACTGACAGTGGGAGCTGTGATTTGGGTGTGGGGGGAAAAGTGCTGCCACTGCTTTGTCTTCATTTTGTCTTTAAATGTATGTCAAGGGTGCTCAGCTCTAAATGGATGAAATTTAGTTTGAATCTAAATAAATGAAGCCAAGCATTAGTACAGGAGGTGGCATACTTCTACTTTTATGTGCTTGAGGGGCTGGGCCTGCAGCGACCAGAGAAATGTCCCAACACATATATGGCATTCTCCTGTCCCTACAATTCACACTGGTTAGTAGTAAACTGCGCTGAGGTATGGATATATGACATTATATGGTCTCTCACCAGTGACTTGGATAGACTTATGAAAGAAACCAAGTTTCTTTATGACTTTTTTATCCCACCATTTTGTTGTATATCAATTTTGCCCCTTCAGGGGTAGCCAGATACCGTGATGGGTCAGGCAATGTCATTCCTGGTTCATTTTCTGTACAGACATTTCTTTCTTGTTTTGTTCCTTGCCAAAGAGTAAAGTACACATGCCTGCCACCCTATCATCCTTTAGCAGTTCTTGCAGGCTGCTGTGATTTGGGGAGGTGGTGTCATTCTGTCATCTGCTTTTGTTTGTGGAATGACATGCTATGGCTCCCATAGAGAGCCACATGAGCACATATGAGAGGAGAACGTGTTCCTTAACTACATTTTAAATGAGTTCCTTTTTAGTTGTTGAATTGCTTATAAATTACACATATGGGATGCCAAGCTGTTGTAAATATGTTTCTATCTCTAGTAGTTTGTTGGGTCTTCAGTTAACTATAAAAAATATTCATACAAATTGCATCTACTTCCAACTGAATTTGGTAGGGATTCTTTTCTTGCTTTTGTGTGCTTACAGACTGAATGTGGTTTCTTGCTTATTTTAAGGATAGAAGTATGTTTCTAACCCTGTGATGAGAGCTAGTCAATATTTATCAAGTAGAATCAAAATCTAGCTGTTTTTGAATAACAGAATGTTACAGTCCTGGCTGAGTCCCCCTGGTGGACAGTCACCAGGCTATTTATAGACTGAACCTTCAAATCCCAAGTGCCTGTAACCCTCTGGGACTGAGCAGAGTCCAGACACTGTCTCTGCTTCTGGCCTCTCAGACACTCCCAGCTTGCTGACTCCCTGATTGGCACTCCTCCTTGGGATGTGGGACCCTGCAGTGCAACTGTTCCCAGCTCCCAGACTAGTGCTAAACTCCCCATGCCTCGCCAATAGTTTGTGCAAGCTCCCCCCAGAGCTCAACCCAAGTGCACACACCAATGGGGACCACATAACAGTTAAAGAATGCTTTGCAAAGGAACTTCCTAAACATACATACAGTGAAACCTCGATTTAACGGACTAATTGGGGTGAGGGGGTGTCCGTTAAATCAGAAAGTCCGTTATTTAAGAAAGTAGGTTTTCCGAATGCATATGTTAAAAAATTGACTTTTTTAACATTAATTAAATTAATTAAAATTAAGTACTGTATGTATGAAAAGTTTAATTTCACAGAAAAGTGTTCTGTATGTATTATTGGTTATGTACTCAGTGTAGTTTTGAGACTGTAATAAACAAGTATGCGATCTAAATAGAAATAATAAACATTT
This sequence comes from Sternotherus odoratus, assembly GCA_032164245.1. Classification (NCBI taxonomy): domain Eukaryota; kingdom Metazoa; phylum Chordata; order Testudines; family Kinosternidae; genus Sternotherus; species Sternotherus odoratus. Next base: position 118,333,249 of record JAVMKO010000002.1, read on the forward strand.
TTCTGAAAACACACTTTACTGTACTTATATTTAACTAAACAAATAAACAATGTTCTTAAAAACGAAGCAAAATTTAAATTTTATAAAAAGAAAGGAAAAAAACCCCAAACCGAGCTGTGGGAGCAGCAGCCCCACTGCCACCACAGAGAGGGGGCCGCAACCCGCAGCTGGCAACCAGCCCGCCCGCGGCCGCAACCCCGGCGGCCACAGAGAGCGGACAGTCAGTCCGCACGGGTCCCGGCTTCCGGGACCCGCCAGCAAGTCCAGCTGCTGCGGGGAGCCACAGCCCCCCCCCGCCCCCCGCGCACAGCTTCAGCCTCGGGCGGCAGCAAGCCCAGCTGCTGGGGGGGAGCCGGGTGGCATTCCCCCCCTCCCCCCCTGGCAGCTTCAGCCTCGGGCGGCAGGAGAGCGGACACAGGTCCCGGCTCCCGGGACCCACCAGCAAGCCCAGCTGCTGTGGAGAGCCACAGTCCCTCCCTCCCTCCCTCCCCCCCCCCCCCCCCGCAGCTTCAGCCTGGGGCGGTAGCAAGCCCAGCTGCGGAGAGGTGGGACACACACACACCCCCGGCAGCTTCAGCCTCGGACGGCAGCAAAACCAGCTGCTGCGGACAGTGCACACACACACACACACACACCGCAGCTTCAGCCTCGGGCGGAAGCAAGCCCAGCTGCTGGCGAGAGCCAGGCGGCAGTACGCAGCTTCAGCCTGGGGGGGCAGCAGGGAGCCCACAGCCAGCCCTCCACAAACGGATTTCGGATGCATCAGACTCTGAAAAATTTTGTCCGTTGCATCCAAAGTCCGTTAAATGGAGGTCCGTTAAATCGAGGGTTTACTGTACACTTAAGTGTCAGCACATAAGAGTTTCAGATCTATGGAAAAACAACAAACATCTGAATGCAATTCCCCCCTTTCTCTCTGGGTCCTCATCATCCCTAAGGATCTTTGGGGTTTTAGTCAGGGTCTTTCAAGTAGGCTAGGACATTCCTGCCTCCACTTCTCCTTGCTGAGTTGTCTTCTTCTGGCAATGGTCTGCCCACTTCCAAATCTGTGTGCTACAGTCTGCATCTTTTCTTGCTTCTCCTTCGATGTTCAATTCAATGGAACTGCTGGCAGAGAGCCTTTAAGGGTACGGCTACGCTTGATCAGCGGGTAGCGCTCGATGTATCCGGGATTTATTGCGTCTTATCTAGACATGATAAATCGATGGCTGTACTCCACCTCAGGAGAAGGAGTAAGCAGAGTCAGCGGGGGGAGCGGCCATGGTCGACTCGCCGCCGTGGGGACAGCCAGGTAAGTCAAATTAAAATACAGTAAAACCCCGATTTAACGGACCCCGATTTAACGGACTTCGGATGCAACGGACAAAATTTCCAATGCATCCGAAATCCGTTTTTCGCGGGCTGCCGGCTCCCGCCCGGGTCCCACCTGCGGGCGGGCTGGCTGCCGGCTCCGGCCCGGGTCCCGCCTGCGGGCGGGCTGGCTGCCGGCTCCGGCCCGGGTCCCGCCTGCGGGCGGGCGGGCTGACGGCTCCCGTCCGGGTCCCAGCAGCCGGGGACCCGGGCGGGCGGGCTGACTGCTCCCATCCGGGTCCCAGCAGCCGGGACCGGGCGGGCGGGTTGACGGCTCCCGTGATAAGTAAAACCTCGATATAACAGACTAATTCGGGCGAGGGGGTGTCCGTTAAAGCCGAAAGTCCTGTTATTTAATAATTTAAAAAAATTATTAAATAACGGACTTTCGGCTTTAATGGACACCCCCTCGCCCGAATTAGTCCGTTATATCGAGGTTTTACTGTACTGTACTTCGACTTCAGCTATGTGAAGTAAAATATTACATACGTAAAAAATTACAGAATAGCCTGCTAGTTGTTCTGTTTTTTGTTTCTTGTTTGTACTCTTGTTTCATTTCCATTGTACAATTTTGGATTGATTCAAAATATCAAATATTTGAAAATAATTCAGAGTGAAATTTGGAAACATGAAAATGAAAAAGGGTTGAAAATGTTTTCACATGTGCCTCCCCCCCCCCCCATTTTTTGACTAGCTCTCCTGGTGACTCAATACACTAGTATTTCAGTCACATGTCTCATGCAGACTCTAGTTGGTGCTTTGGTCACTGGCCAGGTGAGCACAATATAATTAGTGCAAATGAGGGTGTGTGGTTTTTTTTTCTTTTTCTTTTGCCAGTTAGAAGAAAAGCAAAAATGGTTTTGAAAAATCCATGTGAATCTAACATGCAGAAACATCTGCTGGATTCATGGACAGCTTGCTGGCTTTGCTCAGCAACAGAGGCAACTGTTACTGATGAGCTCTGCTCTTTTCGGCAGGTGTAACTGCAGCTGATTGAAATTACAAGACATAGTTTCAGGGGACAAGTGGATAATGTGGCCAGACTAAAACAACATCAACAAAATATTGGAAAAACACAGGCAGATGTGAGGGTTATTCTCTGCACACAAATTCATGTACTTAGATCCATTCTGAGTTTACCTTACTGTCACATTGTAGCAAGCTCTGTTAGAGAATGGTATTTTACTGTAGGCTGCTCTTACTAGTAGATGGTCCACCTGCTTGGGTGAGAATATTGTACAATGTCTCAGTTGTAGATTTTCTGCATCTTTTACATTTAGGTTTAAATCTTTTAGGCTTACATCTCTCCTCACCCATCAATCTTATTTTATTAAGATTTGATCTTGTCTACGATGTGGTGAATTCCATTACACTGTGTGTTGATAGCATCTGGCAGATAATTCTTGTTGCTAGGAAATGAGAGTGGCCAGTTCATGCATGCACAGCCAAAAGAGAAGAAAGCTAACAACCCACTTTCATTGGTTACCTTTAAATCTTACCAGTTACATTAGGTAACTAAATAACTTGCCTTCAGTTGTGTTAGTATCCTAGTATACCCTACAAGTATAGTGAATACTGTAAACACTGAGAACAATTGTTTAATTATCTCTGGCAAACCTGTTAAGTTTTAAGGGTGAACACTGTTCGATTTCAAAGGAAAATAGTTATGGGAGTGAATGTTTTGGTCACTATTCCTGAAGTCCATTTATGCATAAAATATTTCAACTTAAATGAAATAAGTAGTGAAATTAACTATCCTGCAATCAAAAAGCCTTGTTGTTAGTATGCAAATATGAATGGATTATTCCATGTCTTTTATCAACATTACACCATCCTCTTTTCATTCCCACCACAGGAACTTTTTAAAATTCTGAATCATCACAGCTTGCGGATTTAAATTCAGTGCTTTGTGAAGTTAATTCAAAAATGTATCAAACTGCAACTTTGAAGCTGATGCAAGCATTTAAAGAAAAGATTTTTTTATCTGTTGTTTATTTAATGCGGCATGAAATTAACATCTGAATCAAACAGCAAAATTTCAGTAAATAAGATCCTATGTCTATTATAAGGCCTCATTATTCTATGAACAGAGTAATATTTTTTCAAAGTGTAATTTTTTTTCTTCCTACGTGGCTAAAAGTCCCCTACCCCATTTTTCAACAGACATGTCTCTCTGTGTGTGTGTGCTGGTGTTTGTTATTAACTAATTTAGAGATAGTAGTTGCTGTTTTAAAAGTTTGCATATTTCAACTGTAATTACATAGTTCTTCCCTTGACCTAGGAGGTGAGGTCAGCATAGCTATGTTTCTCAGGAGTGTGGATTTTTCACATCACTGAAAGAGGCAGCTATGCTGATACAAGTTTTCCATGTATACCAGCTCTAAGCACTGTCATCGAGCTCTGCTGCAAAATTTCTCTTTCCTGAGAGAGAAACAGAGCCTGCTCATGAGAGCCAGGTTTCTTTTCTGGCCCTGATGTTACATAAGGAGAACGGTGTGGGCATCTCATGTTCCACTGTCAACACCACAATCATTGCTGGGAAGCTTCCTTCCCAGCTTCTATGCCTCTGCATTCATGTGTGGGCTTGCAGGAGGGGAGGCCGTCTTCTCTCTCTGACTAAGCTCTAACATGGACCTGTGCCCAAGAGATGGGGGGGGGGGGGGGGTTGAGCTACACCACCCCTTTGACTGACTGATTTTGTTCCTTGCCTTAGGATGCAGTGGATATACTCACTGCATCCCATGACATCGTTTCTATAAGCCTGAATGCCATTGAGTCTGCCTCAGGGAATTATACAGGCTTGGTCAGCCATGTAATACCAAAATCAGCATTACACATCCACTGGGGAATGATAAGCAAACCCTAGAAATAGTTAGAAACCACCTTGGCTGCATAACCTGGGAACAGTAAAGCTGATATAGAGGCTGTAAATCAGAACTTCCATTTCTTGACTCTGGCACATTTAAAATTTCAACCAGTCTGTTTTAGGGTTTTTAGTTTTTAAATCCAATTTTCTTTCTAGAATAGTAAGAGAGGTGCACTGAATCACATATCTGAATATTCAGTGTATTGATGAGATTCATTTCAAATTTTTCCTCCTGTGGAGATACAAAATCGGAAATGTACAGGATGCTGAGACCCAGCAAGTCTAGTGTTTTTTCTTCTAGTTTTAAGGTTTAGAATTGTCAATGGTGTAGGTTCTGTGTATTCTAGGTTGGATAGCTCCATGAGTCAGGGCATTTGACACTGAAGGGACTGGGCACTCCCTGGACCACGTCTGATGTTACTTTTTTAGGTAGATAGGAGAGATTTATAGAGTTTTGCTTGGGACAGAATATTTGCTTGGGTAGAAAGAAAGTCCTGAGTAGGGTTGAATAAATCCTGTACTGTACATATTTTATGGGCTACAAAAGCTGGGCTTTCCATGATCCACTCCCAAGGGATCGCATAGTATCAAGTTTCTGCAGGTCACTTGACAGTAAAGTTTGCACACAACCTGAAACTTCAAGAAAATCCTTTTTGTCCTCCCACAGAAGGGGGAGAGCAACCACCTGCCACTCCATGCAGACGTTATGGAAACCCTGGAAGAGATCTAAAATAAAATTGTCAGAGGGATCTCCTTAGGGTCAAGAGCAGTTATGGGAGTGGGTGGGAATCTCGGAGCAGAGAAGCAATATGAATACAAAGACAATTTCCTAGATCTGGGGTGATCTGTCTGGTAACCTCCCCAATACTGATAGTGAACGGATGCAGGATTCTAGGTAAATGTCTTGCACAGGACTAAGGCCTGGATGTGACAATTGAGGTGCTGGTACCATATTTGCAGACTTGTGTGTATAAATCAGCATCGCCAAAGTAAGCTTGCCTCATTGAGGCCTCATACATACCTAGAATTAAATTCTAGATTCACATCATGTTTGTGCTAGTTAAGAGCAAAAAGTTTGCTATTTTTAGAGCATGAACCTTTTCCTGCCACATTTTGATAATTCAGAAATGATTGAATGGAAATTCCATGAGTATTTGCATCCACCTGGAAATAGAGGCTTTTAATCAGAGCTGTTCAAATCTTAACAATGTCACTTCAATAGAATTTGGGAGAATATTCTCTTTTCCCCCCTCTGAATCTTGGATTTCAAAAAAGCCTCAAAACACATTCAAAATCATCACATTTCACCTGGTTTCAGGTCAGACCATCCAGATCTACAATGTTGCATGGCTTTGACATAAAAACCATAAATTGGCCCACATTTTCTTAAGAGGTCACAAATCTCAATTAAGTCTTCAATATATATGGAGCGAGTTTTTTGGGTTAGTATTGTGGCGGACCGCCTTCTCACCCATCCGCAGGAACAGGCAGGAAACCCTTTTTTTTTTTGCTCCAAACAGTCCTCTTTAATTCACAGTGCAGGACCCACCACCAATATATACAGTTTTATACAATTCAACCTTTCAGTTTACAACTCTATCAAACTCTACAGTTTACAGCTCTAAGTAGCTCTACAGTTTCCAGCTCTACAAACTCTATATAGTTCAGCTCTAATACCAACACAGCTCTGATTAGCTCATAACATACAGCTCTAGATAGCTCTTGATATACAGCTCTAGATAGCTCTTGATATACAGCTCTAGATAGCTCTTGATATACAGCTCTGAATATACAGCTCTAAACAGCTACAGGGGGAGGCTGAGTCCACTACCCCCGGTTGGGACCTCCTCCCCAACTGCACCCGCAGAGTGAGTATTAAACAGCTCTAGCATACAGCTCTGAATAGCTTTCACATACAGCTCTGAATAGCTTTCACATACAGCTCTGAATAGCTCAAACATACAGCTCTAAATAGCTCAAACCACCACCACCCTGGGCTTCCTTCCTGGCAGCCTTATATCCCCCAGAGGAGGCTGCCAGGTGCAACCCATACAATTGATTGCTCTGCAGCCCCGGTGGCTTATTAGCCTTCCTGCAAGGGAGGTTTGCAGAGGGCTTTTCTCCCTCTTAAAGGGGCGGCAGGCGGGGTCAAGCCCACCCTGCCACAGTATTGAAACACACAGCCAAGTGACTTTCACATTGTTTGGGGTTTTATTACATACATTTTGCACATGTAGTTAGGGAAAGATCAAGGCTGCCGTAGCACACTGCAGAGTCATGGAGAGCCTGTATTTTACTGGCCTAGAGAATCTTGCACGCTAGGAAAGCACTGAGTGGGCTAGCTGAATGTTTTCTGGTCAGACGCTGGCTCCCTTAACCCTTTCAACCTCTTGGTTATCTAGAAGTCTGAAAGAAGAGTCGCTTGAAACTTTACCTTGTCTCCTTCTAGCATCTCAGCAGCTATGGCTCATGTGAGGCAAGGAGGGAGCCTGGGGTGCTAAGTGGTGATGGCCTTGAGCCCCACTCCCCACCACCTTTTCAGGAGGGGAGTCAGCTTTACTTTCAGTCCTACTCCCTTATAGATTTCCCTGTCTGGGAAGAGTCTGGCTATGTTTGGTTCAGCTGTGCAGGGTATAAATTCTTTTCTCTCTCTGCTCCAAGGCTACTTGCCTTTCTTCCCCGATTGCCCAGTTGTGAGCAGTTTACTCAAGCACTGCTTTGGTAACAGAGGCAGCAACATTCAAGAGGGAGAGTGTATTGTGATGAGTCACTCCTGGGCTGGACTCCAGCCAATCCACAAGCCAGGAACTGGCCTTGTGACTCTCAGGCCAGGTGTATAAGCCTCCCAGGAGGAACAGAAGCTCAGTCTGCTCAATGTTAGTCCCGGACTTAGAACTCACTCCTGCCTGACAGTGACAACAGACTGCCAGAGCCTTAGCCTGTTGCAACCTTGCTCTTGCCCTGCTCCTAGTCCTACTCCAGCCTCACTCCAGTGACTCTGACTCTGACCACTATCCCATGGCTATCCCCATCACAGTTTCTGACAGAGAGTGTGAGCCATTCATCAGGTGCTGCATGCGCAGAGCTTACATCTTACAAAGCCGGCACTGCAAGAGGAGGGACATCTGAAGGGGGGAGGAGAAGAGATCTGGAGAGGAGAAAAACTAGAGAAGAGAAAGAGGACAGTTGTGTAAGGTAGGGGGAATTAGAGAGAATTCACTCTCATACCAACACATGACATGAAAGCCCTGGTTTACAAAGATCATTTTGATACATTTTGTGTGTTCAGTGCAAATGCTCATTCTGTCACAAGCACTTGTTTGCTGCTGTTACAGCAACTTCATACCTGAGCCTTCCCAACTAGAAAGTTGCTTACAATTCCCGATAAGTGGATGGCATATTCCAAAATGTTTTTCCTCAAACATACATATGGTAAATATTTATTCTACATTGCTACTCTTTCATGTGGATTCATTTTTCATTCTCTTCCATGTTCTAAACTCATTCCTTATATTGTTAGGATTTTGTTTAATAGTTTATGATTTCTTGTTGTTTGTCAGCTGAGTGACTTCTGTTATTTGGCCCCAGTGTATTCCTTTGAATTTGCCTTGGGCTTAGTCTGTCATAGGGTTTCAACTGTGGGTCTTGTGAGGAGGCTGAGTTGTACTGGAGGAGCCTCCCCACGTCTGCTGGGGCATTATGACTTTGAAAGACAATGCTTCCTGGATGCTGAGAAGAGTGTGTGGGGAAGCAAACCTTGTTAACTCTTGTGTAACAGTTATATCTACTGCTTCCTCCAGCACACATGATTGGGCCAGATGCCAACTTAAAAACACCATGCGTTGCTTCATTCAGCCCAACTGGGATACAGATTTTGTCTACCTACATGTAGTACTGGCAAGCACATGTGCTCAAAAATCATGACTAAGGCTAGAAGAATCATCAATGGTTGAAAAATCATGAGATTTAAAAAAAAAATCCAATAAAAATTGGGTGAAGTCTGGGTTTATTTATTTTAATGTTCTAATTTGAGCCTTTAGAACACACTTGGGTCATATTTTCAAGCTTTTCTTTGCAACTGTGAGGATTAGAAAGATTTTATTGTAAAGCAAGGATTCTCAAGTAATCACTTGACTCCAGGAGCTGGGGATTTATGAAAATATACTAAATATTGGAAGACTTGAAATTATATCATGAGAGTTGGCAACACATTGAGTACTATGGGGTCGAAAAGGTTTCCCTAAATCCCTGTAGTTTGCACGTGTACTCACACTGGGGGAAGATATAATTTAGCCCTTATATATTTGTTTGACTTTCAGATTACATCCAGTATAATCTTACTGAAATGGCTTGGTCCTAGTAGCTGATCAAATTTAATTATTTATACTATTTCTGCATATTTGTATCAAAAATAAGAAAAAGAAAAAAAAAACATTCCCACCGGGTCTTTTATTTCCTAAATGGAGGGTTTCTTAGCTGTTGTTCTACTGGTGTCCATATTTACTCATTAGTTCTTGGGGAACTGACCAGCAGTCCAGAGTTCTCAGACTTTTGGGGATGACATTTTAAAAGATGGATAGTCTCATAGACATCTTTCCTTCCATTTCCTGTTGTGTAACAACCCTGTGGTAGCTACAGCCCTTGCTTACATAGAAACAGGAGATTAGGGAAGTATTTAAAGCATTTTAGCTGCTTTTTAATGTGATTTACAAACTGGAAATAAGGCAGAGGTCCAGCAGCATATGGCCAACCAGCTCTCTCTGGCCTGCCAAAATGTGTCTGCAGGGGATAAGTAGTCTTTGGATACAGTCTGAGAACCTCCGCTCTATATTATATGAGCATAAGCCTTTATTTTTGTGAGGGATGACAATTTCAGAGTAGAGCAGGTGTACAATGCACCTGTGTAATCTTTTACAGCCACAGACATAAATTTAGAATAGTACAGTATATTTATGTACAGTATCCTATGATTATTTTTTTTTAGAGTAAAACCATTCCTTTTCCTTTTTTACTACTTACCAGGAACAGGAAGTGCATGTACCAAATCAATTTAATATTAGTATTTTATCCTGAGAAACTAAGTCTAAATCTTCTTGAGCTGGAATCAATGGCAAAATTCTCATTCACCTCAGAGGAAGCAGGAGCTAGAAAATAAATCTGAAAATCTGTAGTAAGAGGACTATATTAAGGTACAGGAAAATGCTATACAGTAAAACCTCGATTTAACTGACCTCGATTTAACGGACTTCGGATGCAACGGACAAAATTTCTGAGCAAGTCTGATGCATCCCAAATCCATTTCTCGTGGGCTGGCTGCGGGCTCCCGGCTGCCGCCCAGGTCACAGCAGCGGGCGGGCTGGCTGCTGGCTCCCGGCTGCCGCCCGGGTCCAGGCAGCGGGCGGGCTGGCTGCTGGCTCCCGGCTGCCGCCCGGGTCCAGGCAGCGGGCGGACTGGCTGCCGGCTCCCGGCTGCCGCCCGGGTCCAGGCAGCGGGAGGGCTGGCTGCCGGCTCCCGGCTGCCGCCCGGGGTCACGGCAGCGGGCGGGCTGGCTTGCCTGCTCCCGGCTGCCGCCCGGGTCATGGCAGCAGGAGGGTTGGCTGGCGGGTCCCGGGAGCTGGGACCTGTGCAGGCTGGCTGCCGGCTCCCTGCTGCCGCCGGGGTCCCAGCCGCAGGCGGGCTGGCTGACGGCTCCCGGCTGCCACCCAGGTCCCGGCAGCGGGTGGGCTGCGGAGCTGCCGCCCCGACCCTGTGGCGGTCGTACTGCTGCTCAGACAGCTCTTTTTTTTTATTATTATTAAATAACGGACTTTTTCATTTAACGGACACCCCCTCGCCCGAATTAGTCCATTAAATGGAGGTTTCACTGTATAATATTTTTTGGGTTCTGACTTGTGAAAATAAATACATCTTTTCACTAATGCACATAATCATACTATAATATTATTACATTTTTAGGTGAAAGACGTTTATTTGTTCCCAAGAAAGGCTATTCATACTGAAATCATGAAAATAAGATCATAAAGATGGTTTTGAAAACTAACTCATTTTTATAATTATTTTCTTTTTTCCCATAATTGGAAATAATAGATATCTATGGAGAATTTCCATAATCTGCAGAATTTCTGCAGGGGGGTAGAATATTTGTGGTTTTAGAATTAGAAATTTCACTTGTCCTTACTCTCTTCATATTTTAATAAAAGCTATCATAAAATACAGAGAGAATAATTCAAAATCATTTATTGAGTTATGAAAGTGAACCTGTAGGAAATTCATTTATTGAGTTATTAAAGGAAACCTGTAGGAAATTCCTATAATGTGTGCTGCAGAACTGAACACATTTTATCTGATGCTGCTTGAAAACCCATTTTTGTGAATAGTTGAAAGCATATACATTATTTGAATGACCAAAATACTATCTGATACAATGTTATGATATATGTTCGTGCTCAAACCTTCCTTCATCCACATTCATAAGCAAAGTCCTTTCAAATAAATGGAATATTAGGATGAAATAAGTATGTCAAGGTGCATTTAATAAGTGTCATGCTGAATGTTGCAGAAAAGCAGTAAAATTTTCAGTGTTGCTGGTTCAAAATTTTAAAAGAGAGCGGAAAACAAAACAGGAAAGGTGCTAGGCTACATGCAGTTGGGTGACGAGAAAACGAGAAAAGAAAGAAACATGTACTGACAGTGGAAATGAAATTTACCATTACATATGCTGTCTTTCTTATTTTGCATAAAGTATATTATTTGTGAAACAAGAAATGAATTGAGCTTCCCTTCCAATAATTATGTTGGTTCTGCTGTGCTACCACACATAAGTAGTAATAAAAAAGTACTCACTTAAGAAAGCATTTAGGATGATTATTAAGCCCTGAGAAGGGAACAGACCTAGTGTATAAGTTGCCATTTGACTAACCTTAACTACATTTTTAATTCTCATTTTACTTTTTTTGTGGTTAAGGTCTTAGAAGTAATGGTTTATTAACATTTCTTTCCGGTTATATACATCAAATTCAACCCCAAAATGATCAACATAAATGGACTTATCTGTGCATAGGTTTTATTTTTCTTTTGCCTCTTTCGTCTTCTCTTGACTCAATCTTGAGCTCTTGATTCAATAAATCTTTATATGACCAGTTGAGTGGAACAATAAAATGAAATTAAAAAGCTCAGATGCACTGTAATGCTCCGGCACTGTGCATGAGCTGAAATTGTTCAAAAGTAACATCACTTGCCCCATAATCTCAGCCGTGCTGAACACACTGCCATCCACAGCCTCAGGAACAACTCTGACATCATAATCAAAAAGGACACATCACTTGAGCCATTGTCTACAGCCAAGCTCTAAGATACAACCGCATTTGCTCCAGTCCCTCAGACAGAGACAAACACCTTCAAGATCTCTACCAAGCATTTTAAAAACTACAATACCCACCTGGGGAAGTGAAAAAAACAGATTGACAGAGCAAGAAGAGTTCCCAGAAGCCACCTAGTACAGAACAGACCCAATAAAGACAACAACAGAACACCATTAGCCGTCACCTTCAGCCCCCAACTTAAGCCTCTCCAACGCATCATCAAAGACCTACAACCTATCCTGAAAGATGATCCCACACTCTCACAGATCTAGGGAGACAGACCAGTCCTCGGTTACAGACAGCCACCCAACCTGAAAAAAATACTCACCAGCAACCGTACACCACACAACAAAAACACTAACCCAGATACCTATCCTTGTAACGTAGCCCGATGCCAACTCTGTCCTCATATCCATTCAACTGACACCATCATAGGACCTAATCACATCAGCCACACCATCAAAGGCTCATTCACCTTCACATCGACCAATGTGATATATGCCATCATGTGTCAGCAATGCCCCTCTGCTGTGTACATTGTCCAAACCGGCCAGTCTCTACGCAAAAGAATAAATGGACACAAATCTGACATCAGGAATCATAACATTCAAAAACCAATAGGAGAACACTTCAATCTTCCTGGCCATTTCATTAAAGATTTGATGGTTTCAGTTTTGAAACAGAAAAACTTCCAAAACAGACTCCAATGAGAAACTGAGGAACTGGAATTAATTTTCAAATTGGACACAATTAACCAGGGGCTAAATAGGACTTCCGAATGGTTCTCTCATTACAGTAATTGATTGCATTTCCTGAGTTAATTTCACTGACAACAGAAATCCATTTCAAAAGGTGTTTTTTTTTTCTCCTAGTGACAATGGACCATCTACATTTAACAGCCCTCTTAGAACTGGTATGCTAATGTACAATTTTTTTCTTTTTCTTTCTTTCTGTGTGCATAAATGCATCTTACTTCTGTTCCATTCTATGCATCCGATGAAGTGAGCTATAGCCCACAAAAGCTTACGCTGAAATAAACTAGTTAGTCTCTAACGTACTACAAGTATTCCTTGCTTTCTTTACGGATACAGACTAACACGGCTGCTATTCTTGAACGTGTCAAAGTTTGTTAATTTTGCTCCACTTCTGTTTTCCCCCCAACTGCTTTGAGGCACTCCTCAGCACCGCATGCTGCTTTGCTCCCACATGGAGCATGATAACAAAGTAAAAGTAGCAAGCTCTGATGCACAGTCATTCTAGTGCCTTAGAAAGCGTGTTAATTTTATGTTGTTCTACCCCTTTGCTTTTTAAAAAATTGTCAGAGGAAAGGTGTGAAATTAGCAAGCTCTATGAAGTTCTAACAATATTCTGACAGAGCTTTCACTTTACTGTTTTGAGGAACTGAGCAGTCAGTGTAGGAATACAAAGAGGACAGCAGAACAGTCATGATGGAAGAAAAGCTGGAGAATGGGGAAGCAGGAGAAGCAGGAGAAAAGATGGAGAATGGGAAAGCAGGCAGGTAAAACAGGTAAGGAGGGGTGAGAAGAGGAAATAGCTTAAGAATAATAGAGGCGAAAAAAAGAATAAAGAAATTAGCTGAAAAAGCACAAGACTATTTTTAAAAGAGGAGAAAAAAGTCAGAAGGATGAAGAACTGCAAAAATGGATTTATCAGTATAGTGAAAAAGGGCAGAGAGAAAGCTTCAGATGGCTCTGGTGACCGTTCTGGGGACGCACGCACGACACAACAAAAACACTAACCCAGGAACCTATCCTTGCAACAAAGCCCATGTACATTGCCCAAACTGGACAGTCTCTATGCAAAAGAATAAATGAACACATCTGACATCAGGAGTCATAACATTCAAAAACCAGTAGGAGAACACTTCAATCTCTCTGGTCACTCAGTAACAGACTTAAAAGTGGCAATTCTTCAACAACAACAAAAATCTTCAAAAACAGACTGCAATGAGAAAGTTCTGAACTGGACTTAATTTGCAAACTGGATACCATTAAATTAGGCTTGAATAAAGACTGGGAGTGGCTGGGTCATCACACAAACTGAAATCTATTTCCCCATGCTAAGTATCCCCCTACTGTTATTCACACCTTCTTGTCAACTGTTTGAAATCCTGCTTATCACTACAAATGTTTTTTTTCTCCTGCTGATAATAGCTCCCCTTAATTGATTAGCCACTTAAAGTTGGTATGGCAACCTCCACATTTCCATGTTCTCTCTCTCTCTCTCTCTCTCTCTCTCTCTCTCTCTCTCTCTCTCTCTGTGTATATGTATACATATATACAATAATATATATTTATATATGTATTATTATCTATTATTATTATCTATATTATTATACATGCATATATATAATAATAAGTTCCACTTTATGCATCTGATGAAATTGGTTCTAGCCCACAAAAGCTTATGCCCAAATAATTTTTTTAGTCTCTAAGATGTCACAAGTACGCCTTATTCCTTTTGTGAATAAAGACTAACATGGCTACCACTCTGAAACCAAGAACAGATAGTTTGCATAGGAGTCGGAGTGATGGTAGACAGACAGTATGGATCAGGGGAGCAGTCAGTATGTGGGAAGATGCAGTGTGTGTGCCTGGATGGTAAGAAAAGTAGGTAATGGGGCAATGGAACAGTGTGCATGGAAGGAAAGAGGCATATGATATTGAATCAGATTCTGCTCTCGGTTTTACCTGGGACTAATGCCATTCTCTGAGAACAGAATTTAGCCTAAATTGTTTGTTTGGGTTTGGGTTGTTTTTTTTTTTGTTTTTTTTTTTGATAGGACAAGGATTTTTGTTTAAAAGTAGTCTAACACTGAGTAGAAGAAATAGCTCTTTTATCCTGTTTTAATAAATATAAATGGCATAGTGGGCCAAAATCTGCTCTTAGCTTCACTGATGTCAATGAAGTTGCTCTGGATTTAAAAACATAGCTAAGAAGGTACAAGAAACCCTACAGCAGGAAGATGTGGGATAATTCTCCTAATTCCTTACAAAATTTCTACTAGCATTTACTACTGTAACCCTGGATATTCTCCTTATCCATATAAAAGTTATTCTTTGAACTTTGCAAAAGTCTTGGCCTCAGTGACATCCTTTCACAATTAATTCCAGAGTCTGATTAGCTGTGGTGTGAAAAAATATTTTACCAGTATTGAATTTTCCCACTTTTCAGTTTCACTGGGAAAGGCATACATCACATGTCTACAATACATGGAAGGTACTGATAATGAAGGCAAGCTGGTGGAGGAATACTAAGGTTGTGAGCATGGCACATGAGACTTGGAAGTGGAAAAATACAACCATTTTTTTCCCCATTCTGACCACATATAACCTTGTACTGCAATACCAGGTCGATGCGTGGAGTGGATGGAGCAAGCTCCTATTCCATCTCCCTGTTACAAAAATCCATTTAATATATAGTCCTCAGATAGAGGATGTATCCGATATTAAACTGATAAGAACAGATACTACACTTATCACTAACCTTGTGAAAGGTAAGAATGAAGTGCTTGAATGAAAGAGGAGTAGAATACTATAAGGCAAGAATCAGTTGTGTCCAGGAATGAGGAAATGGGGGGAGTAGTACCATGGAAGGAAAGGTATGTTCTGAAACCTCACTTTGAAGCTGCTGGTCCACATCCAGTTTGGAATCCATATGCTGCTGGTGATGGTTTTGGCATGTTCAGGATTTTCAAATAATTTTGCTCTGACTCTAGATATAGAATGGACCTGCTTATATACAGTATAGTTTCCTGTTTCTTGGAAAGTTAATAATTTTCAAGATTTGCTGTTTCTGGCAGAGAGGATATGCATTGTTGAGTGCTATGTGTCATCTTGGCTTTCTAGGATGATAGGATGAGGAGGTTATAAGCTATAAGAAATCACTTCATTCAGAGCTTGTAGAGCTGTGACTCATAGTATTATAAATGATATAATTGGATATGTATAATGATATGTCTTTATAATATGACACTGATTAGAGCACAATTTGTCCTAGTTACTAGATTAACCCACTACATCTGTACTAGAGTTCTGTTATCCTTGAAATATTTGAACTCAGGAGACCTATTTTTTGTACATAATTAATCAGGCTTAGCCAGTATTAGTATATAGTTATATATACACTATATATACTATCTATACTGTAATTATATATATATATATATATATATATATATATATATATATATATATATATATATATATATATATATATATATATAGTATATAATTAATCAGCCTTAGCCTATATCTATATATATAAAAGTCAAATGGTGTATGCGTGTATGCGTGTATGTACGTGCACTTACTCCTTCCACACCGTTTGAGCTAGAGACTTGAAATTTGGTACAGTTAGAGGTCTTAGGATCCTAATCAGGGTAAGAGTCGAAAATTTTTCAAATCTCACCTCTGACGCCCCCCAGGGGTGAAATTATTTAAAGGCCAATCACATCAGCTGGGCAGCTGCTGTTCTCTGTGACATAGTTATGATGTTATAATACCCCCTCCAACGGACCCTGCATTCGCTCAGCTCTCTGCCCCCTCCCCACCTCCGACTGACCCGAGCAATGCTGGGTATTTTCGCTAGTTCTTAAATATAGATAAGGGATATAAAACTATATGGATTTACTCAAATATTAGCCACTATAATTTCTTCCATAACAATACTAAAGACCTTTCAAGCCCTCCTGCATATTCTTAGTGGTACATTGAGGGATGTTAATCTCGTTCTATTCTCACCTCACCTTTTTGTTTTGTGTCCAAAGGGACATGCAGCCCCTGCATGCAGTGCCTCCTCAATCAGTCATGTATTCAATGAACTGTCAGGTCTGGTTCTGGAGAGGAGTGTGTGTGGAAAAACCTCCCCCCATCTCTATGGTCTCTGAATAGCAGCTGATGGCAGTCACCAGGGGAGATGAGAAATGGCAGCCTTAGGGCAGACAGGCAGTAAAATTACTGCTACTTGCTCATCCCAGCTATTCCCTAAGCAGCTCTTTCATTATTTCTTTATTTGCCAGGGGAATCTGTAGACTAGGAACATGGGGTACCCCATACATTGGATGCAATCGGAAAAGCAGAATCATAAGAGGAAAATGCTCTGAAGACAGAAGAGCTATGAAATAATGGTGTTGGGGGGGAAACAAACCAGGAAAACCACAAAGTAGTAAACCTGCAAACATTAATCTTTACACAGAAAGCAAACCCAGAGAGAGAGAGAGAGAGAGAGAGAGAGAGAGAGAGAAACTGACAGTAGGAGAAAAGAAAAAGTGCCTGGAAGGGAAAGAGAAGGAAGATCAAATACATGGGAATCAGTTTGTAGTTTATAGAAAGTTGGATGCCAAAATATCACAATAAAATACATACGAGACTGATTTTTATATATTAGGCATGTAGAGGACTTAGGAGGCTATTCTATTTTATCACTTCTATTTTGTATAGGTTTTTACACCACATTCATCTCTATAGTATCTGAGTGCCTTCCAGTTGTGCTTTATGCAACACTGCTGTTGTTTGTTCTCTTATTCTCTTCCCCAGAGAAAGAGACCTGTGTGCAGCAGTGTGTCTTATTTTGACAGTGTGTCTTTTATTTTATTTTATTTTTTGTAAATGTACATGTTGCTATGTGTTTATATTAGAAATGGGAGGTTTAAAATGCACTTTGCTCTTGGAGCAGATGGTGAGATTTGTGATGGATCTTTGTTCCTGGGGTAGTTTATTCCACAGTCTTGGACTGCACCTGAAGAAAGTTCTGTCTCCCAGGCAGATTGGGGAGTTGAGAGTTAATTTTGAGAGTTCCATTGTGCCAGAGGAGCAGAGTTGTTGATTTTCCAGTGATCTTTTAGATACCCTAGTCCAAGGCCATGCAGTGGTTTTAAGATAAAGACTGAGCCGCGGTCAACCGGCAAGCAAACAAACCGGCGGGGCCCGCTAAGGATGCTTACCCTGAGATCCCACGTGCCAAGGTTGCCGATCCCTGGACTGTAGTACAGAATAGGCTTTGAAGAATTCATTGTTTCATCCCATCTCAATCAGCCTGTGTTTTCCACCATTGGTGCTTGTGTTTCTGCCCTTCTCTTTTTTCATCTCTCACAGTGTGTCAGAAAACCAAAGAGATCTGTGGGTTAATGGGAGGAAGAGGCAGTTTGGGGGCTAGCATGTCAAAGACATGGTTCTTGACTCCTGTGGATGAAGTATTGTCGTCCTTTAGCGTGCTTTCATCTCTCCTCCAGTCCATGAATCCTTATGGTCAAATCAGGCTCATTGGTCTTTCTTGTTGCCTGAGTGATGGAAGGTCTCTGACCACTGCCTTAATGATGTAATAGTTTCTCCATGCCAGTGGCTGGGTTGTGATGTCCACTATCTTAACATCTAGGTTGAAAATTAGATCCCAGGTGTGACCAGTTGGGTGGGTTGGACAAGATTTGACCTGTAAAATTCCTGGATAGGCAAATGAGGAAATGAGTTTTTGGCTTTTTGCATCTGCGACCTTCTCAGTATGCATGCTGAAATCTTCCCAGCTGACAAGTGTGGGGGATTTCACCACAATTGCTGACAAGATATCAGTGAACTCCTTTTATGAATGCATTAGTCTGTAGTGGTTTGTAATGAGCATAAAGTCTGTGTTATCTTTGGCACTGATTTCTACTGTCATATATATGAATTCAAATGAAATTGTCTTACCTGAGGCATCTTTATTGCATTTGATTGTTGCATAGACGAGGAATGCAGTGTCCCCTGCCTTCTATATCTGTGATTTGCTGAATATCCTGAGGGGATGAGATGTACCAGCACAGGGCTGCAGTGTCATCCAACCAGAGTGGATCTATTGGATATATTTTGGGGCTGTAACCTGGTTGAGTCCTGAGAATGGGTGGAGTTGGAATAGCCTTTTCCCTGGAGTAGTGCTCGGAGCATGGTGGGATAGCAGCAATACAAATGGGAGTAAATGGCTCTAGTATAGATAGGGCTGAGCCTAGCAAGAAGTGTCAGTGGCATCAGGCATCCATTTCCTTGGAATAAGCAATCTCTTTTGTCATGACCCCCTTGTTGCTTTTACCTGCTTTTGCAGGGAGGTGAAGAGATATAGCAGTGGTCTGAGTCAGGGTTTTAAAGTGGCCTCTGGGCTAGTAGGGAGTAGTGGTGAAGGCTGAAGGAGCTATGAGGTGCCAAGTGTGTAAGAGCTCCGTGTTCCAGTGTAGAAGGGAGGCATGTGTAGCAGTTCTGCTTTTGAAATGGTAAATCCCTGTATTTTTAAAAACTGCTTATTAAGTTTTGCATAACATTTAACATACATTTGCAGCCTTACAATTCTCATGGATTAAAACCAAGTGTTCTCTTAATCCACCCTTGTTGGATGGGAAAGGGAGATTGTTGGGAGATGAAATACTGGTGTCCTGAGTCTTCGTTGATTTTTATACATCCTCTGACAAGGTATAAGGCTATCTTCGCATTTCTCTCACTGGACAGGTGAGAGTGAGCCTTGTGTAATGAGCCAAACCAAATTCAATGACTGGCCAACTTCCCTCTGAGGTGTCAAGTTTCAGAACAAAGCTCCTCATCTTCAAAGGTGCATGCATTTGTCTGAATACATATCCTAGGTACTATACAGTCACTATTGTGTAATTTAATTTGTATTTGGGAAGAAAATGAACTATTTGCATTATATAATAGTAAATTACCTGAAGTGCTCTTACCTACTATGCAAGCACAGTAGCAAGTGGAAAAAGTTCTCTGTTATGTTATTGTGATTTTATTCTCCCAAAAAATTACATAAAATTTGTATTAAATCTAACTCTGCAGTAGGAATAATATATTGCTCACGTCTTGTGAGCATGCATGTAATTGTTCTTTCAAAGTTGATCAACAATATTTTCAGCTTCTTGGATAATTTATTCTACTAGGTAGGCAAATAAATAAATATTGTATATAAAGTAAGCAATTATGAAAACTTAATAAAGTCAGAGAAAAATGTAAATACACACACACAGACAATAACCCCTCCATATTTAAAATGAACAGCCCAGTAACATGGGACTAAATTCTGTCCTCAGATATGCACATGCATATCCCATTGACTTTAGTCGGAATTCTATAAGCATGAAGTTAATTTCAATTTTTTAGACTGTCTAATAAGTATTATAATTCACCCCTAGCATAACTCCACGAAAGACCCAAGATGTTTTTTAAAAATTGCATATACTACTCTAAAAATACTCCAGCTGCCACTAAGATGCAGCAACCTCTGGGGCAAAACATGGCACCTAAGTAGTAGTACCAAATTAACTTTTGTTGTCATTGTTCATTGTTATGGAGTTCATACACAATTACTTATGGAAATTAAACATACAGTGGACTCTCGATTATCCAGGATGATAGGGGAAAAAAAATCCTGGTTAATAAAATCCCAGATAATCACCATCCATAGGAAATATGCGGGGAGTGTTCGTTCATCAGTCACCCTGCACTGAGGAAAGGGGGTGTTGGTTCACTGGCTGCCCTGCGCCCTGGTGGCGATTGGTTTTTTTTGTGTGCTTGGGGTGGCAACAAAGCCAGAGCCAGCCCTGCGAGTTACGCATTTTTTTTTTTGATATCCTTGTTAACCTAATCCTGGATAATCGAGAATCTACTGTATATTATATGGGTGGTGATGGAACCGATGATCAGTTTGGTTTTACTCCTTACACAATCTGGCTATTTTGGTGGTATTCATCTTCAGGCAAATCTTAAATGGAATAATAATTGAGTGTCAAATACTTAAAATGGCCTCTGTCACATGTCAGTGGCTATCTTAAGTACACTTGGTCTGCATCCTGCCACTCAACTTGTGCTGAGATCCTGCCCCATTTTATATGCAGGACTTACATTATTTTTTGCCAATATTACCAAATATATAAGGTGTGTGTGTGACCAGACTGAACTGGATAAAATAAGAACTAGCCTTATCATTTCATCACTTTGAAAACTGGAGGTCACCATATCTGAGATTAGAGAAATGTAATCTCACTCAGATTGCTTTTGGTTCCTGGGTCTGGGGGCTAGACAACAAGCAGAATCTTCTGTTACTTTTGTCTCACTTTCAAATGCCCAGTTCTGCACATTTTTTTATAAGGACTGTAGACAAGTGAGTTTTTGTTGTCCATGAGGCACCACTCCGCTAACCAGCCAAAGTGGGTTGCTGGACAGCAATGGAGGGAAGGGGATCTTTCCACACGGGAGCTCAGTGATCTATACAGAAAGACCCTGTTGATTGGGTAAGCTCCAGATTGAATTTAGGAACTCTTATTTTCAGTGCTAGATGTTCATATTTTCCCAGAATAGGGGTCTTGATCAATACCAGGCATTGGATTAGGGCTCTTCCATTTTAGAAATCAGTGTAGCTGATTGCTGTAACACAACATGGCAATCTTCAGGGTTTGAGAAAAAGTGATTCTGTTTAACCAGGCTTGTAGTTAGTTGTTTTATCAATCAAAATACCATTATGAAAAAACAGAGAGAGGGGGAACTCTGTGTGAATAATGGTGCAGTGTTTTTATTGAGTCAGCCAGAAGGGTGACTCAAACATATTATTGTTTTGTATATTAAGTATAATGTGGCGGGATACTGTGGTGGCATATGCAGTGCAAGTGACGGACTACTCACGCAGACTACTTGTTGTTGATAGTACTGAATTTGTGTGTGTGTGTTTGTGTGTGTGTGTGAGTGAGAGAGAGAGAGAGAGAGAGAGAGACTGTGTACACAAGAACACACAGATTCATCAGTGATGTGTTGCCAGTATTTTAACAAGGGATTCCCACAACATTTTCTGCCTCAGCCTGTCTCGCTCTTCTTCCCCCACAATCCAGTGCTTTTCTGGCAGCTCTCCACTCCCTTGAGTTACTTGATAGCTTTTATAACCACCTGAATCTCCCATGATCAGTCTCAGCTAGGAGGGAGTTGAGCTGTCTCACAGGTGAGGCTGGGCCTAGTTCCCATTAAATTGCCAGCCACCTACATTAGCTTCCTCATAACTATAACCAATGAGAAAAGGCAGCATAACTTGACAAATTTATAATAAGTGCACATTGCTGAAATAGTCTTTGTTCTTGAAAATTTTACTAAGTACTCTACATGTTTGAACAGCCCGGGGAGAACGGAAGATCTTGTAGTGGGGGTTTATTTTATACTCACCTTGTAACGTGGTTGTTTTTTATTGGTGTGCTCTGTGGGCATTGGATGGCGGGGGGCAGAGAACTTTAAATGCAATCTGCTGCATTTAAAAAAAATCAGAAATATTTTATGAGCTCTATGGCTAAGTCATCTCTGGTTTGGTAATATCCAGAGAATTAGGGAAATTACCCCAACCCTATCATCAGATATTGGCAGGATTTTAACAAGGGGCTGTTCTGAAACCACGAGAGTTTACCTCCAACGTAACACCAAGATGCTGAAATTAAACTATCCGTGGCCAATAAAAAACATACTTACATCTATATTATAGTTTATTTTTCCATTATGTTGCATGATGAATATTTATCTCAATACAAAAGTTTTCATCACCATGTATTATTCTCTACAGATCCCTTAGCTGAGTCTTAAGAGATGTCAAAAATTGCTCCTTTTGTTTTAGCATCCTTGTATCAGCTTAGTGAAAACCTATTACACCATCATTAAGAAAAACATATGCATTAAAGATGGAATTTTGACATGAGTCTGTCACTTAGGCTCATTTGAAAATTTCACCCTAAATAAATTAACTCCATTTATAATGCACTGATCAGAATTATTTGTGAACCAGCAGGTGTTATCGTATACGTTTGGACTGTGAATGTGTTAAAAAGAGCGGGGGGGGGGGAAGCTTTTAATAGAAGCCGTCATAGTAACACTTATTTCACAAGCTATAATTTGACACATGCACTGAATTTCTTTCTGATTCTTGCAAAGATCATTGAGTGAATATTTGTGTTTGTGTTTCAGGAGCTGCAGTTTGAGAGACTGACTCGAGAACTTGAGGCTGAACGCCAGATTGTAGCCAGCCAACTGGAGAGATGTAAGCTTGGATCAGAGACTGGAAGCATGAGCAGCATTAGGTACTGTATGAAATGCTCATTTGTCTGTCACTGTAATGAATTGCCATTGATAATAAATTGTATTGATCACCTTATAGTGACAAATTACACACCAGGGAATGTGCGCTTTTGGTAGACTGCTGAAAATTTATATTAAGTGACCTGATTTTTTATTTTCATCTGATATGACAAGATGATGAATCTATGACATGCTTTGGTAGCAGAATTTTCAACACCAAAACTAGAGGGGCATTGAAAGGTAGTAATTGATATAATAAGTTGAAGTAATTTTATTTTTTTATTGGATTGGAAATCTGAGGAACTTGGGTGACATCTTGGGCCTACTGAAACCACTGACTCTTATTTTCTTCAGTAAAGCCAAGATTTTACCTTCAAACTGTAGTGAAAATGTAGCTGCAGAGATGTCTACTTGTGATGATTATGAAATCTGTATGCTTCAGACAATGATCTTAAGGTTGAAAATCCAGGTCAGTTTCCAGCCAAGACACTTTACTCCACATGCACAAGCACACACATGTAATTACACAAACATACGTGCTTTCTGACCACCCAACCCTCATTCTCCAAGGTCAACAATCAGTTTAAGAATATTTAACATATTCTTTTAAATATATATAGATTTTTAGTGGACTTTTCTGAAGTCACTGTCCTGCAACATCAATAGTTAATTATGCAGATGTCAATTTTCTTTTTAAGCCTTTGTTTGCATGTGCTCTAGTATAGCAAAGTTATTAGATACATTACATAATTTTCTTCTAGAAGTTCAGTATAAGTAATTACAACCATAAATTGGCATATCAAAATTAGAATATTTTGACACACATTTAATTAGGCTTGAACCTATTTTTAAAAGAGTAATCTTAATAGAAGAAACTTGTTTTAAGTTATTTTTGTTAAACGCCTACTCCTTCAAACCCTTTCTCATGTGAGTAATCCCAGTGGAATGTGTAGGAGTATTTATGTTAATAAGGTTTTGTAGATTTGGGCCTCTATATGGCTCAAGGTAACAAAAAGGTAGGTTCTTTCAGTTTTCTCTCTCTCTGTCGTGTACATAAACACCTCCCTGCCCCAAATCATTTATTAGATTGAATTATATTGAAGAATCAAGAAAACATGATTTCTGATAGTCTGTGTTCACATACATTTCAACAGAAAACCAGTTCTACAAAGTGTGCAACATTAATTTTGTCAAAAAATATTCTGGATCCAGATGCGGATCTACTTCACTATCCATAAACAAAAATGACAAGGCTGATATCTATTTAATACAAAAGACCAAAGATGACACATCATTCTGTTTTGAATTTTTACCAGAAAGGGTTCAGAAAAATCCATTACTGTATGAATCCCTATTCCCCAATTCAAGTAATTCAAATTACAGCTCAGTCAAGAAGATGGTTGTTTTGCAGGGAACAGAGAAAGCCTCTGAAATTATTTATTAATAAAATGCTAAAGGGGTTAAAGTCTAGCAATTCAGTTAAAATGATTTAAAAAAAAGTCTCTCACCAATTAAGCTGAGTCAAGAAGTGAGGTAGGTCATTCCTTATCAGTAAGTATTTTGATTTTTTTTCTAAAGGTGAAAGTGCTTTGTTTATACTCCAAAACAAAATGTCTCAAGATTAAATTTTAACCCAATAATTTCAATTATAGAAAGCCACATTCATTCAAAATGAAATATCTGAAAAGTTTAAGTACGCTAATATTTGGTTTCAAGAAAACTACCTAAACTACACTGAAAGACCTAAATTATTTTCTAAGTGTTCCAGCAAATCACCACATGAAAAAAAATTCCTCTGGCTTCTATGATTGATAAGAGAGGGGGGTTTTAAATCCTGCTTCTTGAATGGTCAACAGCCCACAGATCATCTAAAAATCTCTAAAAAATACTGTTCAATCTTTTAAGGAGTTTGGGAATGTGATTGTTGATTTGTTTCAGGAAAATGTTAGTAGCTGCATCAACTCAAGAGATTTCATCTAAAATGTTTTCAACATTTGTCACTGGCCACAGATACCTTTTACTTATCAAAATTTAGAGTTTCTGGGTTTTAGAGTATTTAAAAAATTTTTTGAAATTGCAGGGTCCAAAGCAGGCAGCTAATAGGTTCACATCAAATCAATCTTTTCAGAATTAGCACATTCATATGAAATTAAACAATAATCTTATTTAAGCATTGTATCTTTCTTGTTTTTATGTGGCACACTTAATAAAAGTCTTTAATTTTTCTTAGTTCTAACTAAAAAAAATAGAATTCCTCTTTTCCAAGTCAAGTCAAACATGAAACAATATAAGTGTGGTTGAAGTTCACAGTTACTGATAATTCATCCATATTTCAGTTTGCCCTTCTAGTTTCAATAGTGGTTTAACACAGGCATCAAAATATGGGTAGGGAGAATTGCTACATTAAATAAAATGCAGTGCAATCATACATGCCACAAAATGATAACATTATAGTATCTGGTCTATCTAGAAGGAGGCTTGCTTAAAATATTGCCTTTTTATATCTGCTATTCTGCAAAGAAAGAAATGCTTTTCACGTCATAATTGCTCTTTCAATATAATGTGGTTTCAATAATTTAGTTTATATGTCACCTTCTGGTTTTGTTTGTTCAAATGCTAAGAGCAAATTTGAAAAGAAACAGACTGAAACTGATTCCATTCTGTTTATAATGGTCTTCAAAACTGATGGTAGTCATTAATTCAGATGTTAATAGATTTTCTCTTGAATTAGAGGTGAAGATACTGCACACTACTGAAATCCCACAAGGGCTTCTTCTCCTGTAGATTTGCTGTTAATGCAATGACTTTCACAGCTGTAATGATGCTGTGGGCAGTTAGCAGATTTTCAAAACAAAAATTTTCAATATCCAAATCATTTGAAGTAAATTCCTAGGTGTGGTGAATAAATGATAATTCCTATAAGGAAGCTGATTGATTGTAAATTTGGGCTGGGATAGGATTAATGCTTTTATAAAGTATCTACAATTAACATTGGATAAGCTCACATTAACATGTACATTTTTATGATACTATTTTAAACAATATCTTTAGGGCATTCATAGTTTTGGCATAGACTGACAGGGGAAAACTAAGGTGGTGAAGACAATTTCAAGGAGCTGATTGAAGTCCTGAGCTACATTAGCTGTTTCCACTGCATGAACATATTACATATGGAATAACAAGAGAGTTTTCTGGTAACAAATCATTGCATTTTCTTTTTCTTTTTTTTACGGTTGTGATTAGGTTCTTATCAATCCTTTTTTTATCCCAGGAAAAATGTAAAATATGTGGACCCAGAATAATCACCTGAGACTCGTGTGCATTTTTGCCTTGCTACCACTGCATATGAAAGGATGGCTCAGCGGCCTGCAAGACACCAATACAGACAGTGTGGCAGCTTCCTTATGGGACTGAGGTTTATGCTGAGGAGAAGGGAGGAGGCTGGGTTGGATAGTGGAAGGAGCAAGCAGATCAGCATGGGGCCCGGGGAAAGATTTGTGATGCAAGTTACCCCCTCTCTGGTGCAATGAGGAATACTTGGTAAAGCTCATACTGCCCAATGTCTGTAATATACTTTCTACCGAGCTCTTTCCTGAGCGTCACCTTCCCGATCTGTAAATTGGGGATAATTTCCTTTGTGAACCACAAATAAGCCTGGCTCTCTAGCACTCTGAGTAAAAAATAGTGACAAGGAGTCCTGTGGCACCTTAAAGACTAAGGGTATGTCTTCACTACAGCATTAGTTCGATTTTCTTTATGTCGATGTTGTGAACGCGACGGTATAAAGTCGATTTTGTGTGTCTTCACTAGGCACAGCTACGCACAGTACGTCGACAGTGTCTGTCCGCAAAACTTTTGCAAGCGTCGACATGACGAGCGTTGCACTGTGGGTACCTATCCCACAGTTCCCTGATCCCCCAGCAGGCACCATTTCGAGTGCTGCACTATGGGTAGGCATTTCCAAATTTCGCGCCCTTTTTCCGCGCCGCCCACCCCCATTCCGAGCGGTGCACTGTAGGTAGGCATCCCATAATTCGCGCCCTTTCTCCGCCGTGCTAACGCCATAGCATTGCAAGCATGGAGCCCGCTGACACCACGGCTGCAGTAATGGCTGTTGTGAGGACCTCGATCACGGTTGCTGAGTTCCTGCTGCACCGTCTGCAGAGGAGGAATGCGATCCGGGGAGAACTGCGCTTTCCGGAACCCGACGACAGTGAGGAGGAGATGGACAAGCACATCGGGGACAACAGGGACACTGCCGTGCACAGCGGGGACGACAGGGACACTGACGTGCACAGCGGGGACGACATGGACACTGCCGTTTTTGCAAGTAGGGCGACTGACAATCTGTCAAGAATGGTGGCAATGGGGCAGGCTCATGCCATCGAACGCCGATTCTGGGCCAGGGAAACAAGCACGGACTGGTGGGACCGCATATTGCTGCGGGTCTGGGATGACTCCCAGTGGCTCAGAAACTTCCGCATGCGAAAGGGCACCTTCATGGAACTTTGTGACTTGCTGTCCCCGGCCCTCCAGCGCAGGAATACCAAAATGAGAGCGGCCCTTACAGTGGAGAAGCGAGTGGCGATAGCCCTCTGGAAGCTTGCAACGCCAGACAGCTACCGGTCAGTGGCGAATCAGTTTGGGGTGGGTAGGTCTACAGTGGGCTTTGCTGTGATGCAAGTAAGCAGGGCAATCGTCGAGCGGCTGCTACACCGGGTTATAAACCTCGGAAACCTGCAAACCACAATAGATGGCTTTGCCGCCATGGGATTCCCTAACTGTGGTGGGGCTATAGATGGGACTCATATCCCTATCCTGGCACCGGACCACGAGGCCGCCGAGTACAGAAACCGGAAGGGATATTACTCAATGGTCATGCAAGCAGTGGTTGACCACAAGGGACGTTTCACCGACCTGTACGTGGGGTGGCCGGGAAAGCTTCATGACGCTCGAGTGTTCAGGAACTCTAGGGTTTTTAGGCAGCTGCAGCAAGGCACTTTCTTCCCCGACCAGAAAATTTCTGTGGGGGGGGTCGAAATGCCGATCGTGATCATTGGGGACCCAGCCTACCCCCTAATGCCCTGGCTTATGAAGCCCTACACAGGAGCCCTGGACAGGGGTCAGGAGCTGTTCAACTACAGGCTGAGCAAGTGCAGAATGGCCGTGGAGTGTGCATTTGGCCGCTTGAAGGGGAGATGGCGTTCCTTACTGATTCGCTCAGACATCCGCGAGAGAAATATCCCCATTGTTATAGCTGCTTGCTCTGTGCTCCACAATATCTGTGAGAGCAAGGGGGAAACGTTTATGGCGGGCTGGGAGGCAGAGGCAAATTTACTTTCTGCTACTTATGAGCAGCCACACAGCAGGGAAAGTAAAAGAGCCCACCGTGAGGCCCTGCGCCTCAGGGACGCCTTGAAAGACAGTTTTATGAGTGGTCGAGATGGCGTTTGAGAATCTGCTCCCTTGCTGTGCTCTAAGCCTGCTGCCCTTGTACCCTCTTTCCCTCCCCCCTCCCCATGCTTTCCCTCCTCCCTCCCCATGCTTGCAGAGGAAATAAAATCACTGTTGGAAAAATCATGGTTCCTTTATTGGTTCATCGGAAATACAAATACAGGGGATCACTGTCCTGGTATCCTGGAGGGAAACCGGCAGTCGCAGTGGGGGAGGAGCGGGCAAAGGAGGGGGGGGAAGGGGGGAGAGGAGGGGTGGGCAAGACACAGCAGCTTTTACAAGTTTTCTGAGAAAGTCAGCCTGCTGCTGCTGCTGCTTCTGTTGGCTTGTGGGGTGGAGTGGAGCGGCCCACGGGCCTTGCCCCCCCGTGTTCTCACCCCGCGTCTGGGTGGGGAATCTATGGGAGTTGGGGAGGGGGGGAGGTGGTTACACAGGGGCTGCAGAGGTGGTCTTTGGGCATGCTGCAGCTCCACCAGAGATCGCAGCATGTCGCTCTGGTCCTCCATTATGCGGAGGAAAGCATCCATGCGTCTTTCCTCACGTTCTACTCTCTTTTCTGCAGCGGCTTCCCTCTTTTGTGCAGCGGCTTCCCTCTTTTCTGCAGCGGCTCTCCTTTCCTCTCTCTCTCGATTCCTTTCCTCTCTGTCTCGTTCCCTTGCCTGTATCATTTTTTCCCTCCAGTCCGTCTGGCGGGCTGCCTCAGCGCGCGAGTTCTCCAGGAGTTCAGTGAACATCTCATCGCGCGTTCGCGTTTTCTTTTTACGCTTTCTTTTCTGCGGTGCAGGGCGGGAGTTCAACTGTTGTTGTTCATCTGTGGGCAAGTGTGTGGGAAAAGAAAGGTTGAAAGTTATGAGACAGATACATTCAAGGTTAGGAGGCAGATGCAGTCTCGGACGGTACACAATGGGAGTAGTATGCTGTTTGCAACCTCAGTATTCAGAGGCCTGATATGATTTCTGTACAAGGTCATGTTCTACACCTAAAAGGAGAGGAGAGCTCACAGAAAAGTCAGAGCATCTCAGACACATATGCGTGCCTCAGCCCAAGACGGCTTCTGAAATCACCGTGCAGCCGGCCATGGTAAGTTAAAAGTGGCGCCTGCATACTGTAGAGCAACCCCGCCCCCTTCCCCCCACCGCGTGGCTGGCTCCCACTGAAACCGCAAACTGCAAAGCAAATGCCTAAGGGCTAAGGTCTTTTTGGGGCTCTTCAGACCGCGTGCAGACGGCTCGGATTCCCTGCCAGCTAACGCTACGGGCTGGGGGGGGGGGGGGGGGCGGCGGTCAGCGTTCGTGGGGGGGGGGCGGGTTCGGTTCGTCGGTCCTCAGCAGAAAAGAGTACTTTGCAGCTGGGACTCTTTATCTCCCGACTAATTGCAGTCCGTATCTCAAACAGGCAACCCTGAATGACATCACTTTGCTGAGAATTTCTCGGAGAGATAGGGAGCGCATGCTCCTTGAGTCCATGCAAAGTCCTGGTCCATACGCCGCAATGCTAGCCTGCTCAATGATACCAGACAACCTACTACTTTCGTGGCGTGGGTTGGTGTCCTATCACGGGGGACCAGATAAGGCAGCTCTCCCCAGAAATCTGCTGCGCTGGATTCATCGCTACCTCCTGGATAGCTTCCTTGAAATGTCCGCGGAGGACTTATGGTCAATCCCGGAGTATATTGACAAACTCTTTGAGTAGAAATTGACCAGCAATGAAAGCACGCTAAGTCCTTAGGGCAAGTTACTTAGGGCAAGCATTAATGCCTTAGGGCAAGCATTAATAAATGCTTCCTTTACAAAATCACGCGTCATGTAATCACTTAAAAAAGAAACACTTACCCCCCTGGGAGGCTTGGGAGGGTACTGGCTCCAGGGTGACAAACAGCTCCTGGCTCTCTGGGTACAAGGGTTCTCCGCTGGGCTCCTGCTGCTCCGTGAGATTTTCTTCTTCATGCTCGTCCTCCTCGGAATCAGTCTCCTCCCTGACGATGATCCCATCGGTGGAGTCCACGCACACCGGCGCGATGGTGGTGGGGGCGCCCCCCATTATGGCATTTAGTTCATTGTAGAACCTGCATGTCCGTGGCGCGCCCCCCGATCGTCCGTTTGCCTCCTTGGCTTTCTGGAAAGATTGCCGCAGCTCCTTAATTTTCACGCGGCACTGTGTGGTGTCCCTGTTGTGGCCCCTTTCCAGCATGGCCTTGGAGACTATTCCGTAGGTGTTGGCATTCCGTTTGTTGTTTCGTAGTTCCAACATCACGGATTCCTCTCCCCAGATAGCGATGAGATCCAGCACCTCACGAGTGGACCATGCTGGAGCTCTTCTCCTCTGGCTGGTCTCCAGGGTAGATGAGCTCATCATGGATTCCTGTGATGCTGAGCTCTGCATGGCGGCTAGTGCTGATTGCTCTGAATGGCGACTGATCAGTTCAGGTGAGCTGGCCACGCTGACCAAACAGGAAATGGCATTCAAATGTTCCCGGGTCTTATCTACCTGGCCAGAGCAGCGAGTTCAGAGTGCAGTGCAGAGCGGTCACAGTGGAGCAGTAGTGAGGCAGTCCAGAGCGGTCAGAATGGAGCATTGTGGGACAGCCTCTGGAGGCTATTAATGTCGGGTTCCGTCTTCACTAGCCCACGGTCGAGCTTGGAACGTCGAGATTAGCCTTATGCCACTGGTTAGGCTGGAGTGCCAAGATCGATCTTTAAGGCCCTTTACATCGACGTTAAGGGCATGTATGTGAAGACAGGTACACGTTTACTTCGACATAACGTCGTTAACATCGATTTAAAGTGGTAGTGTAACTAAAGCTCACTTCTGCAATTCCAGACTAACACGGCTAACTCTCTGATTCTTGACTAAAAAATAGAAATTGCTAGAGGGAGGGAGAGGACAGAGCCGTGCTGTGTATGTAGCAGGTGCTGCCAGGTGGAGTGCAGCGGGAAATGCAGAAGGAGCAGACACTGGGGATTACAGGACCAACAAACACACACTCACACAGACACACACGTCTATTACTAGAGTGAAGTACAAAAGGAGACTACAAAGATGAGGAGGGTGGAGGTGGGTACTAGCCCTGTACTTGGGAAGAAAGAAGAGTAAAAGTGGAGCAAAGGAAGTACAGAGATGGGTAGCGGATGCAGGAGGTAACAGTGAGAATAGGAGTGAAAGCAGGGGTTAAAAGCTCGCAAAGGAGGGTGGGACACTGGAAATGGGAATGGATAGAATCAATACCATTCTGACACCACCCCACCAATTTGGAATTCCCACATTGACATTAAGTCTGAGAAGGGAAGGGAGATCACCCTATACAGACAATAGTGACACAAAGAAAACTGTAGAAACAAAGAAAACTTCAAAAATGTAAAAAAAATGCCACAAAACTGCTATGTGGGTTAATTTCAGCATCACTTTCTTTATCTCGTATGTTCTCAATGTTTTCTATAGCCAGTTGAGTTAAAGCATTTTTTTTCAGCCACTGTTAAAAATCTATATGCTCCCCACTTCCCCAGCAATAATGTTCCTCATGATCAAATGTTTGTGAGATAGAAAAGCAGTAGAGCACTACAGCTATTATGGTATTATCTGTTTAAGTAAACTCCTTGACATTTTTGCAATGGGGTACCATTTGTTGTACAGCATTTTCAAAATGTACTTGAGGGATAAAGGTAGTATCATACTGGAGGTAATATTGCAGTTCCCAGATGGATGAATTTTGAGGCCTCTACTGGGCAGAATGAAATCTGAGAAAAAGAGTGAGTGCATTGTATGCTTCTTTTTTATAGTATTTAAGGTATACTAAATATATGAAGCAGATATGTTTGAAACTGTCTCTTGCTTCCAAAAGCATAAAAAGAGCTAAAATCTTTTTTGCTGTGGATCCTTTTCTGAAAGTCAGAGCTTTGATGAAGCCAAATAACTCTTTTAAATGAAACAATTTAGTTAAATCTGAATCCTTCTAGTTAAACAGTACATTTAAAAATCTAATTTTAATCTCAAGATAAAACACTCTTTATCTTTAAAGAGTATCTGGCAGTAATGAGTCAAAATCAGAAATTACAATTTTTGCTGATGTTTATGTGCCTGCGACTTGAAACTTAAACTCACTTTTTAAAATTAGCTTTATTTACAAAAAAAGAAGTGAGTACATGCAGATTTCTGCAATGATGTCACCACTTTCTGAAGTCATCTTAGTCTGTTATTCAACAGATCTCTCTGATCATGAAGAAATAATCAAACTGGACTGATTGTAATCAGCATATTTTAATACTGTGAACATTTTCATTATTTTTTACACTTTGAAATAATTATCTCAAAAGATTTAAAAGGATTTTTGTTTTGTTTCTTTTTAATCTTGTCTGTTCCTTGGGGATCAGCACCCAACACCAAGGAATACCAGCATCTGGCTTTATTCTTACATTTGATTTTTATCATGGTCTTTAAAAAAGACAGGAGAAGGGCAAATTTAGTACCTTCCTTGTATAGGGGGGAACATGACATTCTCTTTAGTGAACTAAGGAAATGTGGTCTGCATGAAACTATGTAAGGTAGATGCAAAACTGGTGAAACCTAAACTACCTGAGTAGTTATCGATAGGTCGCTGTCAAATTATGGTCAGTGGAGTGTAAACTATGTTTTAAAAAATAGTGGATGACACCAAGCTGAGAGGAGTTGCTATCACTTTGCAGGGCAAGATTAAAATTCAAAACAACCTTGACAAAATGGTGAACTTGTCTGAAATCAACAAGTTGAAAATCAATAAATATAAGTGCAAAGCACGCGCTTAAAAGGAAGAAAATCAAATGCACAACTACAAAATAGGGTATAACTGGCTAAGCAGTCATTCTGCAGAAAAGTATCTGGTCGGTTATACCGGTAGTATATCACAACTTGAATAAGAGTCAGTAATGCGATGCAGTTGCAAAACAAGTTAATATCATTTTAGGGGATAGGGGGGCGTTGATGACAGATGTGAGATAAATGTCCTGGTCTACTTGGCACTGGTGAGGCCACAGCTGGAGTACTGTCTCTGGTTTTGGGCACCATGCTTACAGATGGGGAAAATTGGAGAGAGTCCAGAGAAGAGCAACAACAACAACAAAAATGGTTTCGAAAACATATATGAGGAAAGGCTGAAAAACCAGCAACCGGACATTAAAAGAAAAAGAAAGGAAAAAGAAAAAGACAGAGTGTGAAGATTGAGTAGGGGGACCTGGCAACAGATGCTGAATATGTTAAGGGCTGTTGCAAAGAGATGATGATCAATTGTTCTCCCACTCCACTGAAAGTAGAACAAGAATTAATGAGCTTAATCTGCAGCAAGGGAGATATAGGATAGATATCAGAGAAAAAATAATCTAACTATAAAGATAGTTAAACACTGTTTCCAAGGGAGGAATGATCTAGGTGTACTTGGTCCTGCCTTTAGCACAGGCGACTGGATTAGATGAAATATCAAGGTACCTTCCATCCCTATATTTTATTTTATATTATTAACACACATGGATGTACACCATTGTAAATTCTAATATAGACACTAACACAAGTATTTGCTCCAGGACATAAATGTGTTTGCTAATTTTATAGAACGCTGTAACTTAGGGTTAAACACAACCAACAATGTTTGTGTCCTGTACAACCTAGAATTAATAATCAAATTAGTAAACATGTTAAAGTATTACTATCAATTGAGGTGTGGACATAACTCATCAGAACATTTTTTTTTTAGAAATAGTTGAATTATTCAATCTCTGCAAGGCTGTTGATACAGGAGCTGATATCTCTAGTGATGACCTGTTCAGTGTGTTATCAGGACTAGCTCTGTCCAGGGTACTGACTGAGTATTTCTGACTTTTAGAGCCTGACTTGGCAGTCACATTCCTGATTACCTGCTCTGTGTCAGGGCTTTAGCAACTGCTGTGTCTGTCAGTCATAACCTAAACAGGAAGCCAGTCACTCTGTGAGTTGTCTCAACAAACATATTCTTCTTACCTTATGTGTACTGTAGTGCCTTGATATGACATCTTTCCACAACAATCTGCATCTGGGATATCTGACAAAAAAGATGAGAATGAACCAAAAAGATTTGCCAACCTCATGAACGTTATTTTAAATTGTAGTTATTGATAAGGTATGCAATTCATTTAGGCCCAAATGGACATCAACCTCATAGTGATTTCATTGTTTCTTATTATAAATAATATAAACATGTGTTCTTGAAACTGCAGATTTTTGTATATTGTTCTCATTTTGAGTGTAATTCACACATTTGGGCTTTGGCAGGTTGAAAGTTATGCCTACAGCTCAACTGTGAAACACCATGTGTTAGGTTTTGGATCAATACATGCATGCAAAAATCAATTACAGGCATGGACAAACAGCTCTCTTTATCTATGCAGTATTCTGATCTTGTGTTCTTTGCTGAGCTTGATTTGTTTCTCTACATACAGTTTTATACCCATCCTATAAGTAAGCTGTTCAACTGCAAAACTAAAATGGAAATATTAAGACAACTCTTAGGACTAACCTGTCGTTGGATGCATGTTTAGCTACAGTTGCCCTAAATGAGAGCTGCATTGCCTCCCAAGGATGTCATTTGAATGGCAAGGCAGATGCCTTTCTCCCAAACCTTATTGCACAAATCTTCATAAGCAAAATATCGACTTATTTTTATTTTATCTTGTGTTTTCTATAGATAGTGTTGGAGTATTGTAACATTATTACAAATAATTTTTTTTAAAAAATCATTGCATAGATAAAGTAAATTTTTATTGGAATTTTTTTTAAATAGAAAATGAGAAATATGTTGCTGTTTGGGGCTTAAAGAAGCCAGAAGCATTTATATTTGTACATGAATCAGGGTTTCTGCATTTCACAGTAGCATATGTATAATCTGATTTTAGTGCCCTCTGTGGAAATAATTTCTATTAAGCATATACTCTAGTGTTGTCTTGCTTTTAGATGGCATTGGGGAATAATATATAGAAACATCTATAATTTTTTAGGACAATCCTTTTACAAACAGAGAAATAACAGCTATACTGTCACAATAGGGTGTTCCATGTAGCTAAAGCAGTTTCTGTGTAAATCTATGAGTTTACTTTTGCTTTTTATCAGATGA
Source organism: Sternotherus odoratus (assembly GCA_032164245.1). Classification (NCBI taxonomy): domain Eukaryota; kingdom Metazoa; phylum Chordata; order Testudines; family Kinosternidae; genus Sternotherus; species Sternotherus odoratus. Next base: position 118,368,478 of record JAVMKO010000002.1, read on the forward strand.
CCTGCTTAATTTTTGTTTTGTTTCACTTTTACTCTCAGCTTCATATGCTCTGCCCTTAAATATTTTTCCTGGTTTTGGTTTCTACATTTAAGTAGTTATCGCAAAGTTCAAATAAGAAAATGTGTGCATAGGAACAAAAAGAGTCAGTTTAGGAACCTAGGAACAGGCCTATTGGATCAGACCAATGATCCATCTAACTCAATATCTTGTTTCTGACAGTGATCAGTATTAGATGCTTTGGAGATAGGTAATATACACCTGCAGCTGAAACTTAGAAAGAAACTTTCCCTATAGGCAGGTAATTCTAAAACCCCATTGATTAGAAATTGGCTTATGCCCTGAAGTTTATACCCTTTCTAAAATTCTTCTAAAAGTTTATCCTAATTATAGAAAATCTTATTATTACAATGAATATCAAATTCCTTTTTTTTAAACCCTGTCCTACCAAATTCTTCACCTCTGTGCTGTCTTAAGGCAATATATTCACTGCCATTAAATGTCATGGAAGGAGTGCCACTTCAGTGTCCCCACTGCATTTGGATTGTGAGGGAAGGGAAAAGGGGGTCTTCAGTGAGTGGAGTCAATGAGGGAACAGGAAGTGGCTGGATGGGGTGGGAGCATTGTGCCACCCATGCATTGGGCAGACAGGTGGTATTTATACACTGCAGTCCAGAAGTAATTCTCTCTCATCCATCCCGGATCAGCTGCAGGCAGTCAAGCCAGTTGCTGGTGCCTCCTGGTGGCAGATGTGCAGGTGCTTGTTACAGAAGGAAGGGTTCTGTAATAAACACCAGTTGGAAGTAGATTTAGGGGAAGGCGTCTCCTGAGAAAGCTGGGGAAAGCAGGGATTGTCTGGTACAGAGGGCAGACAACCTCCACCTCCTTTTTTAAGTGAATAAAGTGGCAGCTTAATTAAACCGTTGTATCTTGTCTTTCTTCCTATGTAGCTGGGACAATACATTCCACGGGCTTTGTGGAAAAAAATATTTTCCTGTTTTCACTTTTAAATTTACTCCCTGTCAGTTAAATCACCTATTGAATGGTCTGTTTTTGTGGTCAACTGTACATGCACATATACACAAATGTGGGAATCGATAGGAGCTGTAGATTCTAGGGCAGAATTGGACCCAAAGTGGGTAGGGCATAATTTTAATGACATTATATTGCAGGTCATTTTGATCACATGCTAAAATGATTCCTGTTATCAGATTTTGATCAAGACCCTCACATTTAGAAAATAATAAAACTTTCCAGTGAAATTTTATGCAGAGGAATAAAAAATAGTTCTTGGATTACTCTACATTTAAATTGCATTTGGTTCTTAGAAAGCAAACACATTATCAATTAGACATGTATGTCAGACTCATTCAGTTCTGCTTATTTCAGACATTGGTTTTACCTTGGTAACTACTTGCTATTGCTCAAGGTAGTGCAGCAGTTAACTAAATTCTCTTGGACTTAGTGTTGCCAACTTGAAAGTCAATACTGCACCATTAGTTTTTATAAGTAGTATAATTTCTTCACTGAGTAAGAGTCTCTTGCTGTTCATCTCAGCATGGACTGATAAACAATGTTGAAACTTTTTTCATACAGGTGATTGTAGCAGTGTAGAGTTTAAAAAGCTTATAGACTGGTATTTCAGCAGCAGTCGTGGGAGGTTTTACTAATTTGTTGACAGCAATGCTGAGATACACAAACCCTCACTGAAATGTCTGTTTACTTAGTAGTTCAAGAGCTGATGAGCTAAAAGTAGGTTGCACATTGTTGCTGAAGGTTTTCTTCTTTCTTGAGTGTTTGTAGCTCAGAAAGCGATCGTTGAAGGAATCTGTTCACTGAATTCATTGACAAGTTTATTTAAAATAAAACAATTAAGGACATATTTGCTTTTTAAAGAGACAAATAAGTTACGCACCTCACCTGTGCTAAAGTTTTCACCTGAGATATTCCTCACCTGTGCTAAAGTTCTCACCTGAGATATTCCTCACCTGTGCTAAATAGTTTATTCTGTTTTGGAGATGTTATTATGCACCCTGTTCCATAAATGCTTTACAAATGTGTGAGACACGTTGGGTGAATTAATATATTTTATTGGAACAACTTCTATTGATGGAAGGAACAAGTTTCAGGCCACACACAGCTCTTCTGAAGCTCAAAAGTCTCTATCTTTCATCAACAGAAATTGGTCCAGTAAAATATACTACCTCACCCCCCTTGTCTCTCTGATATCCTGTGCACAACATGATTACCACAACACTGCAGATAACAAATGTGGCATCGCTAGTAGCTTTATTCACGAGTGATTTACCCCATGAATAAGGTCATAAAATAATAATTGACTGAAAGCAGAAATATATTTCATCATCTCTTTTTTTTTATTTGCTGGTCCATAACTGAGAGAATCACAAACTTATAAACTGAATTTCAAGATGAAAAAGTGTTGAGCCAGCACAAATAGTAAAATTCACATCAATTCATGAAAAAAACATAAAGGTCCTGATTCTCAGTTGCACTGAGTTTTTACCTAGAGACTGTTTTAAATTATGTACTAGTGTAATGTCCCAAGGACCTCTGTGCCAGCCAAAGATCAGACAGCACTATGTAGTCTGTCTCACCCACTCCCTGTCCCATGCCCCCTTTACAAGGAGTGGTGAGAGTTGCTGGTGAATGCAGGACTCATCTTTCACTTTCCGGGCAGCTTTCTGCCTGCTTTTTTTATGTGCTTATCAGGCAGTCAGGGCAAAGAATCCGACCAAAATATTTTCTGCCTCATACTCAAATCATACCAGCCACAGATCCGATTAATTTAAATTTAGTTCATAACCCGAACTCATGCTCAACCTTCCAGCATTCTAGGGAAAAATGTGTTTGAAAACATTTTGAGGGGTCAGAAGGAATCATACACTCTACTCCTATTTATGTCTATCCATGTTGATCAGTCTCTACTTTAGCTCTGAAAATGTTGTAGTTAGAACACTGTTTAAACAGGGTTTTTTTTTCTTTCTAGCAGCATGCTAATTTAGTTTCTCTGGCCAATATGTTATACTAAAAATCAGGGATGGGCCATGTAAGATGACATTTTATAAAGAAGTTTACCTCTGTAGACTAACCAGGGAAAATGTGTTATCAGTGTCTAAGTATAGTTCTATGTGACACAGGTTCAGCTCTTGTATAGGCCAAAGTCGTGCATTACTAGGGTTTTGATGATGTACAGGCTCCTGTACTTCATACTTTTGGTGCCAGGTTAAAATGCAGAGCAAGATTAGCTTTCCCAAAGGGCCTTCTCTATTGCTGTATCACCTTGCAATTTTTCAACAATTCAGAGCACATTATCTTATCAGATTGGTGCAGGCTAGCACTGGAAAGAAAGTGTGCTAAAAGAAACATGAGAACTGGTCAAAAATGGGGAAAATAGACATGAAAAAGTTGTCTTTTCATTTTTTTAAATTTAACTATCTCTAGAAAATATGCCACAATCAAAACGTAAAAGATAGTGTTGTGATATTTTGTTTTAAAAGAAGAGTCTTTAGTGGAAAACCTTTGATGGTCCAATCTGTGAAATCTCAGAATAGTTCACTCTGGGTAATCTTGTGGGAGAAAATGGTCAATGGCGTCAGTCTTTGTCCACTTCAGTGGAACAGAATTTTGCAGCCTTCTTACAGCAGAATATCCCTGGTTTAATTAAAGAATTTATAGTGAATTTGGTCAGATCCAGCTACTAAGTTAGTTCTAAGTTTACAGGATCTACTTAGAAAAAAGACTTGGGATTTATTGTTTATTGGTATAACTAAATTGTATACTTGGCTTTTACTGGCATAGGTAGGTCTGAATAAAAAAAAAAAGCACAGCCTAACTGACATAACTATTTTGGCACCCCTTTTAAGTATGGATGAGGCTTTCGAAAGACGAGAATATATTTCAGAAGTAGGGAGAGACTGGTTTTATGGGTAAATTATTGTGGTTGGGGGAGGAGGGCATATGCATCATTGTAAGATTTCACTGTATTCTCCAGAAAAGACAATTGTTTGTTTCTCATGAATATTTTTGGCTAAATTCTTCATTTATTCCCTATGAAACTCTTTTGACTTCAGTGGTTTGGACAAAGGTAAATCAGTGCATTTTGCATACGTGCTTGTATTATGAAGTAGACCAGTTTCTTTGTGTCAAACTGTGAAATGGGGAAATTGAGACTCAGGCCATGCCCACACTGGAGATTTTGCACTGATGCTGTTGCACCAGCTCAAATCCTTAATATAGACATGCTACAATGCTGTAAAAATTAGCTCCCCTATGATTCCAGCTGGAGTAGAACTTACTGGGAAAAGCCGTTTGTACATTAGTGTAGCTATATTGGTGCAAAAATCCCCAATGCAGATGAGAGAGGGTGATTTAACGATGTCTAAACCCCACATTATTCTCTTCTTCCGCTCTCCCCCTGCTTCCCCTCTTTACCCCAAAAAATGACTCAATCTTTCCAAAAAATGTAAAATGGAAATAATAGATATTAATCAAGCTACTGCTAGGTGCAGGGATCTTAAACCCTTTATTTTTCGATTATGCTTATGGTCAGTTTCATTGTCCCCGTTTGACAGCTGGTTATAACTCAGATAAAGAAACCAAGGGATTTGCCTGGGGGACACAAGAGTTCTCATCAGTTCTCAGCCTTTTTTGATCTGTGGCCCAAAACCTGATCTGTGGTAGAAGAATTATCCCGCAATCAACCAATCCCCACAGCTGCATGTAGCTGAGGTGAGAAACTAGTGGATGCTTGATGGGTATTGGTTTTATGGGTAATGGTGGATCCCAGGTTGTGGTGTTAATGAGGTAGCATGGCTCCTGACTGAAGTGCTGTCTTTGGAGTGCGGGGACAGGATGTCTCCTGGTACTAAAGAAGCATCTTCATTCACCATTCTTCCCCACCCACTAACATAGCATGCAGCTCTGTGGCAATGCCACTTCAAGAGGGTATGGAGCTCTAAGTTTTGCTGGAGTGTTCAGCGCTTTTGAAATTGAGCCTTTTATTTACATGCTCCTAATGATAAAGGAGAGTTTTGGACTATGTTGTGAACTTTTTGTATCCTTGCATGTTTGCCCTAATATTTACTGGAGTTTTCAGCTAAGATAAAGTGTGTCATTGGGATATAGTATTGCAGGGCAGGGCAGTCAATATCCTAATAAGTCTTTTCCATCTCAGTGCTGCTATAAATCAACTCATGAGAAAAATCAATCAGCATGGGATTCAATGCTGGCTGCTTTTTGAGAATGAGAACAAAGTAGAACTAAAGCTACTATGGAGCTTCAGACCTCAACAGACTGCTTTAAAATACTTTAAAGATAGATTTAAGGAGATTTCCAAGAAAAGGAGAGGTTTGGGGAAAATGCAAAATTAATAGATAATTATCTAGCAAAAGTGAAGGATAAGTTGTAGTTAAGAAGAGAGCAGATGCAATTCAGGTTAATACAACCATTACTTGAGAAAACATATTATAGAGAAGGCTGAAGAATTTAGGCTCAGGGTTAACACAAACATGTAGAGTTAATTTCTGGAGCTATACAATTTTAGGGAAAAAAATCAGGTTGAAAAGACCTTTTGGATTTGTATGACCAACATAAAATGTTTGTCTTCAAATATTTGATATAATTTTAAAAGATAAAAAATCCTCAGAAAGCTGAGAGAGCATAATAACTTGCTATGAAAGGCACAAGAGATACATTTAGGTTGGTTTTCATTATTGGTTTTCATTGGTTTTCTTAAACAAGAAAGAAAAGGTTATACATGTGATAAAGAAAAATAACAGTACAGTGAAACCTCCATTTAACGGACTAATTCGGGCGAGGGGGTGTCTGTTAAATGAAAAAGTCCGTTATTTAATAATAAAAAAACCCCGAACTGTTGGAGTAGCAGCCCGACCGCCACAGGGTCGGGGCAGCAGCTCCACAGCCCGCCCGCTGCCGGGATCCAGGTGGCAGCCGGGAGCCGTCAGCCAGCCCACCCGGGTCCCGGCAGCCGGGAGCCGTCAGCCAGCCCACCCGGGTCCAGGCTGCTGGGACGCGGGCGGCAGCCGGGAACCGTCAGCCAGCCGCCCGGGTCCCGGCTGATGGGACCCGGGCAGCAGCCGGGACCCGGCAGCCAACCCGCCCAGGTCCCGGCTGCCGGGATCCGGCAGCCAGCCAGCCCGCCCGCTGGCAGGATCCGGCAGCCAGCCCGCCCGCTGGCGGGACTTGGGCGGGACCCGGGAGCCGGCAGCCCGCCCTCTAGTGGGACACGGGCGGGAGCTGGCAGCCAGCCTGCCCGCCAACAGCCCTCCCGCTGCCGTGACCGGGGCGGCAGCCAGGAGCCGGCAGCCAGCCCGCCCGCCAACCAGCCCTCCCGCTGCTGTGACCCGGATGGCAGCCGGGAGCAGGCAGGCAGCCCACCCGCCAGCCAGCCCTCCAGGTGCCGTGACCCGGGCGGCAGCCGGGAGCCAGCAGCCAGCCCTCCTGCTGCCGTGACCCGGGCGGCTGCCGGGAGCTGGCAGCCAGCCCGCCCGCCAGCCAGCCCTCCCGTTGCTGGGACCCGGGCGGCAGCCAGGAGCAGGCAGCCAGCCCGCCCGCCAGCCAGACCTCCTGCTGCCGGGAGCCGGGCAGCAGCCGGGAGCCGGCAGCCAGCCCTCCCGCTGCCTGGACCCGGGCGGGAGCCGGCAGCCAGCCCGCCCGCCAGCCAGACCTCCTGCTGCCGGGAGCCGGGCAGCAGCCGGGAGCCGGCAGCCAGCCCTCCCGCTGCCTGGACCCGGGCGGGAGCCGGCAGCCAGCCCGCCCGCTGCCGTGACCCGGGTGGCAGCCAGGAGCCGGCAGCCAGCCCGCGAGAAATGGATTTGGGATGCATCAGACTTGCTCAGAAATTTTGTCCATTGCATTTGAAGTCCGTTAAATCGAGGTCCGTTAAATCGAGGTTTTACTGTAAATGATTCTAAGATTTATATTTTTCAGACCTAGTATATGTTTTGACATTTTCCTTATGTACAGATTCTATTGAGATGAAACAACAGTTATACTAAATACCAAGGTTTTAATTGACTCCCATTTTTTTCTAATATAATAAACTGATGGTAAAGAGAAGGGGATGGACATGAACTTCTTAAAGGATAACAAACATGCTTTAGCTTTTCTTTTTCTCTAGAGTGGATAAGTTTTTTTTTCTTTTGGCATTGCATTCGATCAGTGTATTAACCTATAAAAACTCAATTTAATTTTCTTAATGAAATAAACATACATTTTAGAATCTCTATAGAATCTATCAAGAAAGTAAAAATGAAAAACTGTGCACACACTAATAATCCACTTTGATTAAACATTTCTTATAATACTTATTTTAGCAAATATTTTAATAAGATTAAAGATGTGTTTTTTGAAACCCTGCTGAAAGATAATTATTACTATGTCAGGTCTACACTACTAATGTTATAATTATGGGTCTGTCTGTATTTGTATCTTAAAGTCTTAGTTCTTAAAGAATTGGCAAAAAATCACTGTGGGCTGAAACTTGGTGTGGAAACATGAAAATGAATTAATATATTTGAAATGATTATTTCATAAACTTTAAAATTACATTTTTTTTAACTTTTTTCCACTCATATCACTCCAAACAATGATTACTTTTATCTTTTACCATTGTGTGGGCACTTTGACACTTCAACGAGGAAACAAGTTACATATTGTTGCTTTTTGTCCATGGGATGGCCAGTTTTCACGGCCTTTCAGCAAGTTGGCTTCTGTTGTTGGAGGCAAATTGATATCACTGAATCATGTCTGGTCTGATGTGGCTTTCTTTTTCCAATATGTACAAGTTTTATATATAGACTTTGTACATGATCTTGTTACTCTGACACCAAGATACACCCTCTCACACACAGGCAGCTCTGGAAATCCAGTTGAGCTGCCTTAAGCAGCAGACTTTATTGCTCTCATCTCTGGTCTCAAACCCTCTCCAATCAGGAGATAACAGACCAGCCACAGATTCACCCTTACCAGATTCATTACATTGGGCTTACCAGATTCATTACATTACATTACATTCACCTGCATAGCTACTGCAAATAAGATATCAAAGATCTTTATTTTCAAATCAAATTGCTGTGTAGGAAATAATTAAAAATTAGCTGATAAGCAGAAACAGTCATATCTCTGTGTGACCGGGGTCCTAATAGGGAGACAGCTGTGGTCACTCATTTAGGGTGAACCGCAAAAAATGGGGCAATCTCCAAAAAGCTGGTGGATATTCCAATACTTAGATTCACCAAACACCGTCTTTATTACCTTACCGGTTACTCAGAAATCCAAACAACACAGTTCCCTTAAAGTGATCCCACCTCAAAGCCCTATCCAGGTCAGATATGATGAAAATTTTTGTAAATCTTATTTCATTATATAAAAGAACAGGTTTTACCAATCCCAAAGGATCAGACACATTACCTCCCAGGCTATTGAATATTCTAGATCTTACCCAAATACAGCCAATTCTTATTAACTAAGATAAAAACTAAATTAATTTAAAAAATCAAGAGAGAGAGAGAGTATGGTTAAAAGATCAATATACATACAGTTCAATTCATTGAGGTTCAGATTCATAGCAGAGATGGTGAGATTTGTAGTTGCAACGAGTTCTTTCAGAAATAGTTCATAGTTTATAGTTCAGTGTCCAAATCTTATATTCAGGGTGTACCAGCATAACTGGGACCTCAGTCCTGCAACTGTCACTTCCCCTGATGAAGCCTAAGCAGATCCGAGATAACAGAATCAAGACCCAATGATCTTTTATCCAATTTCATGTCCTTTTTTGACAAGTTGGAGTCCAAAAGGTAATTAGCATGATGTTGAAGGAGGTTCATCACCAGTACTTAGCCATAGCTATAACGTGCAGTAATTTGCTTGTTCCTCCACCATTCACAGTTTATTTGCTATCCCTTTCAAAGAGAGATGAATACAGAGATATCCCAAGTTTACAAATCATTTAAACAATAGGCTATTATTTTGCCCTCTGAATTATCAGAATACATCATAGACAGGGACTGTTGATTACATTTGGGGACCCTACTCATACATATGTAAATACACACACATTATCCCTCCACATGTCTTTTGAGGGTTATTTATTTTGCAGGATGTTTAACGCTTGTGGCTATTCATCACACTCTGCAAAGTGGTTTTCAAGAGGTCTGTTCTAGTCTTAGTGAGATGCTAAGATTTTAGGTGCTGGGATGCTCTCAACATCTTAACTCTGTCAGCAGTCCTCCCATATTTCCTATGCTGAAACTCCAGAAGTTTAAGAACACAGCGACACTTCCTGCTACCTCGCCATCTAAAATCACCAAACTGAAGTCCATGTAATAGCTCAATTTATTCCACCAACAGTTTCTTTTTAGCCTTCTCCAATGTGATACTCCTGCAAATATAACTAGTAAAAATGTTTTTATTTGGTAATGTAAGCATCACAATGCATGCCCCACACTTGAGAAGATTACACTGACTTCTGACGAACCCTGAAGGATTTTGGATCTATAAACCACAAATAACACTCATAAAAACTAAAATTCATGAAATGTCCAGTGTATTCTCTAAGAGCATGGTTAGATTGGCGCTTTGCAGCGCTAAAGCCCTCCAGTAGCGCTATAATTTTCATACCGTACACACTTCAAAGTGAGATTTTGCACATTTATTCACTGTTTAAAGTGCAAGTATTAAACCTCCTTTTCGAGAGGCAGAAGGCTTTTAGCGCTAGCGCTGTAGCGCAAGGTTGGGAATGTGGACACCCGTGGGATCTCTTGCATGCCTCCAAGCCATGTAAAGCCATCAGCAAGCCATTTAAGGCCATCAGCAAGCCATTAAAGACCATCAACATGCCATGTAAGGCAAATGACTTGAGGTGTTGTTTTATAAAAGCGGAAGTAGCTTTGTAGTTTCTCTCTAACAGCTCACACAGCAAATAACCAGTGAAAATGCTTGCGGACGGAGCTGTTTGTCTTAAATACAAAGCCTGTCAGCTTTCGCTAAGGAAAACTCACTCTGCGAACAACTTCCCAGTTCCCCCTCACTCCACTCCTTTGCAAAGCACGTTGCACCCAGCTGAATGCTGGGATACCTGCCCTATCCTGCTATTGTCACTGCCGCCAGAAGTGCTACAAATGTATCCATTCTTTAGCGCTACAGGGTTTCAATCTGCACAGGCTCTAGCGCGATACCTATTGCGTTACATTGGGAAGCGCTACAAAAAAACGCGCTATAATCTCTAGTCTAGCCATACCCTAAGATTAGATGCAGTGTGACCATATGATCTTTGAAAAACTCTCATTTGTTGTGAAATAACAGAGCGGTGGAAGTTAAGTACACCTTACTGACCACTGCCATTAATAATTTGGCACTGTTCTGTTATTTTCCTGTCCGGGTGACTCAAATATCATAATAGTTTGGCCTTTGTATTAGAGAACTGAAGAGTCAGGGTCATAGTGGAGGCTGAAGATTGACTTGTGTGGTATTAAAAAAAAAAAAAAAAAAAAAAAGCTTGTCCTTCAGAATAACTTTCCAGGTCACTCACTGCTAAAAAAATTGTTCATTTTACAGGGCCAGTAATTTCCCCAAGATATAATCCAGCTCCTTTCTCAGTATTCAGGGCAGCCTAATTCATCTGGACAGACAGTCCTCCACATTCTCTCTTGATCCTGTGACAATAGGCACTGAATAAATCATTGAAATAGTCTGTTTTAAGGACAATGAATGGAGACGTGGCAAACTAAATTCAGTAGGCAAAGAGGCACCATAACACTGATCATGGTGTTATGAACTCTTCGGTTTGGAGAGTATGTTGAACAATTTTGATGAAACTTGTCCATTAAAGCTGCTGGATTGTGCCTCACTACTTGAATTTAGGGTCCTTGAACAACAACAAAAACAAACAAATCCATTCTTTTGACATTTTAGGATGTATATAATTTATATACTGGGCCAATTCTGCAAGGAGGTGAAAGACTTCAACCAAATCAATAGAAGTTGAGCTCTTACAGAGGACTGGACTCATATTCAGTGTAGTTGAGTTGTTTCAAGAAATCCACATTGCAGTATTTTTAAAGGAAGCAATGGTGACATCTCTGTTTAGAGACATTTTTCAACCAAGATGTACTGGGGAAATAATAGGTCTCTAAGCTGGCATTGCTATTCAATGTCCTGGAAAAAATACTAGTGGCATTTCAGTAGTATCAGAGGGGTAACCATGTTAGTCTGGATCTGCAAAAGCAACAAAGAGTTCTGTGGCACCGTACAGACTAACAGACATATTGGAGCACAAGCTTTCGTGGGTGAATACCCACTTTGTCGGATGCATGCAGTGGAAATTTCCAGAGGCAGGTATAAATATGCAGGCAAGAATCAGGCTACAGATAATGAGGTTAGTTTAATCAGGGAGGATGAGGCCCTCTTCTAGCAGTTGATCTGGAGGTGTGAACACCAAGGGAAGAGAAACTGCTTTTGTAGTTGGCTAGCCAGTCACAGTCCTTGTTTAATCCTGAGCTGATGGTGTCAAATTTGCAAATGAACTGGAGCTCAGCAGTTTCTCTTTGAAGTCTGGTCCTGGAGTTTTTTTGCTGCAGGATGGCGACCTTTAAATCTGCTGTTGTGTGTCCAGGGAAACTGAAGTGTTCTCCTAAAGGTTTTTGTATATTGCCATTACTAATACCTGATTTGTGTCCATTTATCCTTTTACATAGGGATTGTCCAGTTTGGCCGATGTACATAGCAGAGGGGCATGGCTGGCACATGATGGAATATATTACATTGGTGGATGTGCAGGTGAATGAACTGGTGTGGTGTGGCTGATCTGGTTAGGTCCTATGATGCTGTCGCTGGTATAGATATGTGGGCAGAGTTGGCATCGAGGTTTATTGCATGGATTGTTTCCTGAGTTGGAGTTACTATGTTGCAGTGTGTAGTTGCTGGTGAGAATCTGCTTCAGGTTGGCGGGTTGTCTGTGGGTGAGGACTGGCCTGGCTCCCAAGACCTGTGAAAGTGAGGAATTGTTGTCCAGGATGGGTTGTAGATCACTGATGTTGCGTTGGAGAGGTTTTAGCTGAGGGCTGTAGGTGATGGCCAGTGGTGTTCAGAAATCAGAATGTGAATGCATGTTGTAAAATAAAGCTTAGCTGTCAATGGGGATGTGACATAACATACAGAAATCAGATGGTTGCAAATGCAGTCATTGAGCAATTCCTGCATTCTAGTGGTTTGAGCATTGGCCTGATAAATCCAGGGTTGTGAGTTCAGTCCTTCAGAGGGCCATTTAGGGAGCTAGGTCAAAAAACTGTTGGATGATTTAGTTGGGGATTGGTTCTGTTTTGAACAGGGGGTTGGACCAAATGACCGCCTGAGGTCCCTTCCAGCCCTGATATTCTATGATAATGTTACCATCACATTAGTTTGTAAACATGAGAAGATATCATTTGTAAACAGTATTTATTTAACTCTTGACCCAAATGAATCATCTGTAAAAATAATTAAATATCAGCATTTAAAGAGCACTCATCTGGAAGAATTGTTCTCTGATGAAATCCCTTGTAGTCAGTATATGAGGCTGCAAGGTGCCACCAACATTACAAGATGTTGCTGATCTAACTAGGATCAATGTTTTGTAGTTCAGTTATCTAATTTTCCCTTTCAATCTGGTTAATATAAAATATGAATAATCCTTGGGAATTCATAGTGACATAAATTGTAAATGGAATATAATGCATGTTAACGGATAAGTGCAATTGTGAGGGGGAATTGATTGTTGAAAGTTTCTGATGAGAAGAGCAGGATCTACTAGTAACCTGAACTTATCATCATATATCCATCTAGCATAGTAGTCTGTTAAATACATTATGTAATGCATTAGACTTCAGCACAGCTTCCTTCTTTTTCATGGATCATTAAATGCCAGGGAACCATTTTCCCCCCTTTTTGTATTTTGAAGTGTCTTACAAAGATGTAGTAATGTTTGCCATTTTTTTCTTACTGTGTCTAATTATTGCTAATCCTAAAGCAGACACAAGCAGAAAAAGATATTTCTGGCACCTCTCAATATGCCTTCATAATTGCATGTATAAATTTACTCTCTTGAGAAAGGAGGAATTGCTATCACATCACTTTATATAAGTCCGTTTTAAAAGAGCTTCTGCAGCAGTATTTATACTCATCAGACTTTTATCTGTGAAAAGTACTGGAGGCAGATAGTTGAAAAGGAAGAAGCAGTAGGTGCAGCATTTTATTATTAGATATATACCCTACCCCTTCCCCCCACCACAGTTTGAATCAGTACTGAAAGTACTGCCTTAATCAAAGAGCGACTAGCATTCGTATTGTCACTGAACTATTTCCAGGACGTTTAACTCAAGACTTTTTGAAATTCATTTCAAGCTCTAATCATAAGAAATTCTAGAAAAAGTAAAGGCCATGCTTTATCCACTTTCCATTATAACTATCTCTTATTTCACTATAAGCCCACAGTCCCATCTGTCCTCAGAAATGTGTCCTCTGAATTCATGTATATACTGTTTGTCACCTTCTCTAGAAAATCTGCCATCATTTTAGTTATCTTTTGCTGTAAGACCTGTCTGAGTCCTGTTTATTCCTAGTTTCTCAGTTTTAGTCTGATCTTTTAAAGTCCTTTATTAAATGTTTAAAAAAATCTTTATTCATACGGCATTTTGGAGATCGCCCAGACCAATAAGAGGTTCTCTCACTACCTGCACTGTAGTTTTGGGGCCTTTATGCTTCACAGCTATGGTTTAATTCCCTGACATGAGTAGCCAGCCCATAAGCATAAGGTCTCACTCTGGTTTTCACCAACTCCTTCCAGTTTTGAATCTCCTCAGTCTCTCCTCCCTGAGTTCTTAACTACCACACACTCGGACTGTTCCCCTCTGGTGCATCACCCCTGAAGGCATGAAACCAGTCCCTCCCACTTATTAATTCACTTTGGCACACACATACCACACAGTTTGCACAATTGAGACATGTTTGGGATAAAAATAAACAAAAAGTTTAGAAAAACCACAGATGCAAAGAATACATAGCAAAGGAAAGCAAACATATACAAATTACACAGAAAATAAACATAAACATAATCTCAGGCATCACACGGCCATATTAGATAAAATTCCTTTTCTAATACAAGTTAGCTATTGCCTTTGAACAGTTTCTCAGCTCACCCCCTAGCTACTGGGGGAATTCATCACTCACAGATAGCTTCTTGCCTAGAGGCGGTCCCTCAGTTTTTGGATGAAAATCTCAATTTCAAAGCTCCTTTTTAAAAGCCTTTTTTCCCCTTTTCCCCCCTCCCCTTCTGGCATTGTGACTCATGGTTAAGGCTGTGAGTTTGTCACGGAAGTCTTGAATTCCGTGACTTTCTAGGACTTCCGTGATTTCTGCAGCAGCCAGTGTGGCTGGCCAAGGGATGCCTGAGCAGCTCAGGCAGCCCCACCAGCCAGCCATATCAACTGCTGCTGGGGCAATCTCCAGCTACTGCTCCCCTGACCCCCACTCAGCAGCAGGAGGAGTTTGGGTGTGGGAGGTGACTCGGGATTGGGGGAGGTCAGGGCTCTGGACAGTGCTTACCTGGGGGTCAGGGACTCTCTAGAAGCATCAACATCCCCTGCCCTCAGCTCTTAGGCAGAGACGTGGCCAGGGGGATCTGCACATTGCTTCCACCTGCAGGCACCGCCCACGCAGCTCCCGGTAGCTAGTACCCAGCCAAAGGGAGCTGCAGAGCTGGCACAAGGGTCAGAGGCAGTGTGCAGAGCTGCTTGGCCACACATCTTCCTAGGAGCAGAGGAAGGAGTGTTGCTGCTTCTGAGACGCAAGGAACTGGATAGGGAGCCTGCCAGTCCCGCCAACCTACACCAGCACCAACAGGGGTCCTGGGCTGCAGGCCACTACCCCCCCAGCACCCGTGCCATCCCCCTGATGCCCCCACCCGATCACCTGCTGCACCCACGGGCCACTGCCCCCCAAGATTTAGTTATGGGTATATAGTATAAGTCATGGACAGGTCACAGGCCATGAATTTTTGTTTACTGCCCATGACTTTTATTAAAGGAGCCCATTACTAAAACGTAGCCTTACTCATGATTATTCATAGTGGAGAAATTCTAGTCAGGATGTCTCAATGTCTTCCCATTAACTATAATGGTCCACCAGGGTCTCTTTTGAGGGCTGGCAAAGAGATGAGTACTTGAAGTTGGTTTCATGCACACAACTGGTTTGTGAGGAGCCCCTCCTTGTCTTACTGTTCACCACCTTGCTATGAAGTGGAGCTGAAGTTTATGATAATGGTTTTCTATATACATAAATACATACATTCATAACTGTGGTCTGTATACATACCTCATAATTACAAGTGTTTATACATTACAAGCTTTTATACATAACATATACATACATTACAAGCTTTTATAAAAGACCTTGATGTATTTTATATATAGTGACATAGTATGCGATCAGTTAGTTTAACTGCTTATTTTGGGATTTACATCTTCTGTTCTCCCCTTAAGATGTCTAGACCTTGATTGTCATAATTGAATCCATTGGTTCATTTAAATCAAACAATCAAAAACACCTGGTTGGTAAAGGGAGTGGTCATATAATGTCATGATTTAATGTTCCACCCGCTTAATGTCACCACCACATGAAAATCCAGATTCAAGCATTGTGATTGGCCCTATGCAGACATTTTGCGTTGCAGTGGGACACTGGAATGACATTATCTTGCTGTCTAGTAAGCACATCCAACTCAGTTTATGTTCAGCCTTCTTCAGCCATAAGGGGCACAATATTGCCAACCTCAAATGCTCATAAATCATGAGGCAGGATCACACAAAATCATGAGATTGGCTTTAAAATAATGAGATTATGTAAATATAATAGACTTATTCTCTTTATTTGCCTTCTGCTTTTTTTTTTTTTGAGCCTTTAGTATGCACTGGGTTCATGTTTTGAAGCTTTTTCCCACAGCCACAAGGGCTAAAAACGTACTTTTTCTTTAAGAATGAAGGCCGAAATCAGCACATATCCACTTGAGCTGGGGCTTTAAAGAAAACAATAATTATCATGAGACTCATGACAAAATCATGAGAGTTGGCAACAATGGGGACATTGGTGCACTTACAGAAATAAACATCCTTACTGTTCACATTAGTAAGGGAATCTGTGCTAGGAACCTGCTAGCAACAATTACATTTAAACCAGCAGAGTTGGGAACTGTGGGCAGGGCCTAAAGAAAGTCCTCTAACAATATACTGTATTACTAATCAGTTCTTTGTATGGTTTTGAAAGCATTTAATATCAGTGTAGACTCCACAGCTGACATTTTGCAAATTTAACAACATTGCAGAGCAATATTCAGTGTGAAACAGCTGTAAATGTCACCAGTTTTGAGTGCTTACAGTTATCAGTCAGAAAGATGTTATGGTTCTGTTACAGAGGCCACAGTTTTCACACTGACATTTCACGATTAATAGAAAAGTAAAGCAACCTTGTTAAATGGCATTGTCTATGGCTTGTTGGTAAAATAATGTTTTCCAGCAAATCTGAGAAACTACTCACTTGCAGTCTGGAATTTGTGGTCATGCCAAGTGATGTTAAACAGGGATACTGTTTGTGTCTGGTTAGAAATGACCTTCTATAGAAATAACATTTTACCCCAACATGATGAATCGTGTTCTTTGCAATAGATACCCGCAGTGACTTAATTCAATATAATTCAAAATGAATGCAATGAATGCAATATTGTATTATTATTTTTTAATTTTAAAGCTTAATTGCCTCTTTATTGGAGCAAACACATCTTCTTGCCATAGCTGATTCCATGGAATATTCACATAGAGCCTGATTTTTAGAAGAGCTGAGAACACACATGACTCTAGATGAAGTCAGTGGGAGCTATAGGTGCTCAGCACCTCTGACAATCAAACCCAGTATTCATTATTATCATTGTCATGTCATGGTGTGGGAAATGAAAAACAGTGAAACGATGAAAACTCGGTGAGACAAAGCTTTCAACTGAAAGCCTATCCATACATTTCAAACTGCTTCTAAAACAAGGTATTAACACCTTTTTCTCCTTCATTGCTAATACAAATCTCTGATACAAATTCATTTCTGACCACTATGATCCTAACGTATGGAAAATTAGATAAGCTTGTAGATTTGCATTTGACAGGGACTTTCTGTAAACATTTGATTGAAAGTTCTAGACAGACATGAAAAGAAATTACAAGGGTAGAAATAAAAGGATGTTCTGTCTTACTCATATTTTGTCTATCACAGCAACTTCACTAGTACATTCATAACAGCTTTAATATTTAAGTTGTAGAAGATGGAACATACATATTTGAAAGAATATATATGTAAATCAAATACCATGTCAGTTTTATTTTTAAAAAGGTCACATGTTTAACTAGGTAGCTGGTAGTTTTTTGTTGTGGGGGGGGGGGGGGTTGGTTGCTTTTTTTCCAATAATGGAAGCATAGCAGCTTCCAGATGCTGGTGTCTTAGTTTCATCATTGCCCCAAGGGTCCAGCTTGCGCAATATTAAGCCGCTTTCATTACTTCACATTGATGCCCTAAATTTCTTCCTACTGTGGTCGACCGTGGCACATAAAATACATGTATGTGTCCCTTAAAGAAAATACCAGCAACCATTTCAGTGTTTATGAATTTCTAGTGCTTCAACGAGTAGAGAAATAGCTTGTTTATATTGTTTCACTAAATTTAAAAGAAATTTAACAATTCAGGTATATTGCAAAAATAGTGACTGTTCAGCTGTGATTCATCACCCATGCTGACTCTTTTCATTGCAAACTTGCAATATAGTATATTTTAGATGTTATAAGAACACCACTTAAAATATGCCACATCATAAATTAGCAGTGATGGGAGATATTATAAATAACCTAGCACAGCTAAAAAGCCAGTGTGTAGTGTACACATTATGTGAATACATTCAGTAGTCCCTATTCAGGGGTGGCCAACCTGAGCCTGAGAAGGAACCAGAATTTACCAATGTACTTTGCCAAAGAGCCACAATAATACGTGAGCAGCCCCCCATCAGCTCCAGCCCCCAGTGCCTCCCGCCCACCGGCAGCCCTGCCAGTCAGCTCCTCCTGCCTTCTGCAATTAGCTGTTTTGCATGACAGGAGGCTCTCTGTGGGGGAGGGGGGAAAGCGAGGACATGGCAGGCTCCAGGGATGGGCAAGGGCTGGGCAAGTGGGGGGTAAAACCTGGGCCAGAGCAGGGAGTTGAGCAGCGAGCTCCCCCTGGCACACTGGAAAGTTAGCATCTGTAGCTCCAGCTCCGGAGTCAGCACCTATACAAGGAGCCGCATATTAACCTCTGAAGAGCCACATGTGGCTCCGGAGCCACAGGTTGGCCACCCCTGCTATAGCTCACACACCGTACTGCCTTTTGTTCTCTAGCAGTCTTATAAACGGAATTACGTGATAGGTCTTGTCCTATATACAGTATAACATATTTGAAATATGCATTTTGGCTAATCCTAACTTGAATGAATTTGGGGTTTATCACAAAACTTTTCAAATTGTGTTGACAGGCTTTTCAGGTTAGAAATATGCATGCATCAGGCCACAAAATATTGCAAGCCCTTCTTGTATATTGGGTAAAGAATTTCTCTTTTGTAGGGTTCCCTCTCCCGTGATGTCAAATTTATTGGTGGCATAAATGGGTGTTATGAGACCAGTGGAGTTGTGCCCACTTGAAACATCAGTAAATATGGTTCATGGTAATCAAAATATTTTTTTAAAATGAAGCCATTTCACAAATTTCCAAAATGGGAGATTTAAGCCAATGTAAAACTGTTTCATGTATATTTCTGAAGTTTATGCACTGAATGGTAATTCTTAGTTTTTCGAAATTTCAGTGAATAGGTCTGATCAAGTTGGACACAATTTCTCCTTAAGTGCATAATAGATGCAAGGACAGTTCACTGCTCCAAGTTATGAAAATAAAAATATTCTTGGAACATAAAAAATAAATGTTTTGCTTGTGAAATACTCACACTTGATCACATTTTTAGGTTGGCTCAGTGGCTAGCATTCTCAAGCCTGAGTGGTTAAATTTGTGCTCCTAAATCCATATGTAGGCACCTACATTTAAGTTGCCCGATTTTTGAAGTGCTGCATTTCAGCTATCCTTGGCAACCATAATGGTCTCTGGGGAGCCATTACAAGTCAACAAAATTAAAAGCAGCCCTTGGCTTCCTCTAAATTACATTGGGAGGCAAACCAAGTCTTAACAACCCTGGGGGCAGGGGCATTCAAATGATCCTTAAAACCAACTTCATCTCCCCTCTTCACCTGCACCGCATGGAGAACTCGCACAACAGAAGATCTGAGCTTTTTGCTGTGAAATATTTTATATGCACCTATGAATTAAGAAGTCTGTGTTTTCTGTCAAAGGATAATGGTAACTACATACGCCATTCATTGTCAAAAATCTAGAATGGATTTAGTTCCATAATTCCTGTTCAGTATAATATGTGGATGGAAGTGCTGATTTTATGCCCTTCATGGTCTTCTTCTCCCCACCCAACAACATTTCCTGCTGCTGTCCTCTTCTCCATCACCATTTCTGCTGTCATCTCCCCTCCCGTGGTATCTATGATTTCTGTTTCAATTTTATTGATACCAGACTAGCTCTTGCATTTTGATCAGCAGTGATCTCTGCACCCTGACTGGAAGGTTTTGCCACCATAAAGACTCTGACTGGATGAATCATATATTTCACTGCTGTGATGCCACAACCATAAATGTCATATTTTTAAGAGCACTGAGCTCTGAAAGTTCTAACAACCTCCCTGGTCTACCTCCCACCCGCAAATAAACCCTAATAAACTGTAATGTGCCTAGAGTTGAACACTTCTTTGAATGCTGAGCTACAGTCTCTCTGCATATAGCATCTCTGGTTTCCAGCAGCCAAGCAGTAACATACTGCGCCCATCTGCCTATAGTGTTCAGTTCAAGACCCAGCAACAGCTGCCTTGGCCTTCCAAGAGCATTCTCATCTCATTTATCCAATACCTTCTCCATACCATGTGTTAGAACATTGTATAGTAGCTGCAACAAAATATTGCTGTCACCTACTGGTTCTCTCTCTAGTTCCATTTGTATTAAACACATGAATTTGCTGATAGCCTTAGACAAATTTAAGAGACACTTAGTGCAACATTCTTAATGTTTGTCTGAACTGTGCAATGCATTTGAAATTTAAAGTTCTTAATTAAAATAGACATCTCCAGCCTTCCTTCCAGCAGTAGCTGTCCTGTTGAAAAATGACACTCAGTGACAGCAGTGACATAATGTAACAGTCAAAGAGCATAATACAAGATCTCTCTTATGTAGACTGGCTGAAGTACTAATTTGTATTAGCATTATTTATATTATTTTTACACAGCGGAAAGTCTCACAAACTGACCATTTGTTACGGTTCATGAATTTTAGGAGAGATCTACATTTCGTTTTTGATGTGCCTTTTCCCATTTTTGCCATTTCATTTACTTAATATTGTTGCAAAAACTGCTTTACCTTTGGAGCCCAATCCCAATATACTCTCAAAGGACAGGCATGACTCAGTAGTTCTGGAAAACAAGATTTATTGCAAGCAATAGGAGTCAGAGGGGCTATTACCCAAACCACTGGCTCAGCTCCATGCAAGGCTGAGGCCTTTCTTATACTCAGGTGTGAATAAGGGAGAGGGGCTTTCAATACACTTACACAGGTGAGAACACTTAATGGCTATCACATCCATTGTTCGGTATTAATCTATTCTATTTACATGTCTGGTAAACAGGAGGTCCAGGACCCTTAGGAGTACTCAGACACTATGACGCCTGCACAGCTGTGGCTGGGTAAACATGAGTTTAAGATACATGCAGGACAGGGGTCAGGAGTGCATACATAAGGGTGAGACTATGTTCTAAGGCTGTTTTTAAAATCATACTACACAACATTCATAATACAGTTGTTTCTAAATTGCATTATTCCAACAATATGCTCACATTGTTAATCAAAAATATTTCTATATGAGCTACAATACATGCTATGAACAACATATAGCATACCCTATAATAATAGATATTGGTATATGAAGGGATGTTAACAAAAATGAAATATCTGCTGATTCTCATGGGATTGGTAGTGAGTATTTGGGCCTATTATGCTATGGTTAGATGACTGTCAGACTTGCAACACTTTTCTAACATTAATTCTTTTTCTTCATATTGATTTGCAAGAAAAGAGCCAGAAGTTTCCAATGGAAAGTTAACCATCAGTTCGTTCTGCAAATCTCTTTTGTCTTTGCTTGTATTTTGAAGGAGATACAATAATGTTGCAATATCATGAAAGCTAGATTTGAGATAGCCAAAGTGGCCGTAATCAGTAGCCAGAGCCGTGGCAAGCTGGAGGGCAGAAACTGGAACAAGCAGGGTGTTAGGCAGGGGGAGGGGTGGTTTCAGGGCAGAGGCAGAACAGAGGAAAGGCTGAGTGCAAGGCAGGAGCAGCAGGAATAGGTTAGTCCAGGAGCAGTCAGAGTGATGGATCTGAGTGCTGGGAATCCAGCAAGCTATTGCTGCTGCTGGCTTCTGCAGCCAATGAGGTGGTGTGGCTAATTAGGTGGTCTGCTGCAGGCCAGCTATACTAATGAATCTGTCTGGAGACTAGCTTTGCTGCAAGCCCTCATTCCTGACAGTGACACGGCCTTTGCACAACAAAGCAGGGACATTTTCTTACTCCATTGGGGGCTCCAGAGGGCAGATTCTCTCTCCCCTCCCCATATGGTGGGCCCATATGCAGTAGAATGAATGTGTGGTTCTGTGGCATGGGGACAGAGGGAAGTAAAACTTGAATCTGAAACACAACATCTGTTTCCCCTTTATGCACTGTGGCACATAGCTCTGCCTGGGCCCCTAACACACTGTTATCCTCCTGAGTTTCTAAATTGGAGACTATTTTAAAAAGTGAGAATCTTTTAGCTATGAGTGTGCAATGTGAAAACATGAACTCTAAGCTCGGAGGGACACAATCAGCTTCAAACTCACACATCTGCTTGAATTTTTTTTGTCTGCTATTCTTACAAATAACACATATAATTAAAAGTAGTGAATGGGGAAAAAAAGGTGATGATCTACTTTTCCAGTTTCTTTAGTTAATATATTTAACTGAACATTTTATATAGTCAGTTTCACTGTTTCTTCTATAATCTATTTTCTCTGTTATTTTCTGTGGTCTTGACAGGACTACTAGGGAAGGAAACCATTTAAATTAGGAAACTGTGTTTGCAAAATCCACAAAAATTTGGCAAGGAGGCTCAAAGGCAGGTGTAGTTTCTGAAACAATTTTCATTACACTTTTTGAACTTGACTAGGTTTCAAGTTGTAGTGTATCTATAGTGGCATTAAATCTTTTTGAACTACTGTATTTAAAGAATATGCTCTTTTTAGTTAACCCTAACCCTGGTATTCTATGATTCTTTGATTTTGTTTATGGAACTTTAACATTTTTATAAAAAATTTAAAAATCTGTAAATGTTTTGTATTAAGAAATCCTAACATCTTAGTTTCTGTCCTATATTGAGGTACCAGTTTCCCTCTAGACTTAGAAAAGAAAATAGCTACACTGATGGATATGAATGTTGTTGGGAAAAGTTGACTAATGGCAACCACTCAACATAAAGTATTTGGCCCTGGCAGCCATTTTTACAGAAGACATTTATTTTAGAAGTACTATAATAGACAAAAGGCTCATCAGCTACTTTATCAAAGCTGTGGTTTAAAGGTTCTCTAAAATAATTTGACCTTGAAAGGAAGCCTCTCTGAGCATAATCTATGGTATTACCTGAAGAAAACATGTATTCCCTCCTTGATGGATGTCACTGTCATTTAATACCAAGTACTACAGCCAAACTGACAATATGTTCATTCTCAGTGAACCTTCTATAAGATGGCTGTGCTTGCAGACTGATTGTGAGTATGACATTGATTGAAAATCTGCTTTTAGGTTTTCTTATGTTGCTCCACAAATGTGCAGCTGATGTAGGAAGGCTGTGTTTGA
Organism: Sternotherus odoratus; assembly: GCA_032164245.1. NCBI lineage: Eukaryota > Metazoa > Chordata > Testudines > Kinosternidae > Sternotherus > Sternotherus odoratus. The sequence continues at coordinate 118,391,598 of JAVMKO010000002.1, forward strand.
AATGAGTATGTTAACATTATACTGCACTATAGTGATAGCTGTAATGTCATTTCCATTTCATTACCCCATCTAAACCAATTTAGGTTACCTGTGATGGAATTCTTTTCAGCTGTCAACCCTGGCACATTTATGGCACTCAGCATTTAATGGTAATCAACTAAGGTGGAACTTGCGTACCTTGCCTGCAGTATAAGTTTACTATTTAAAAAATGGTGCCCGATGATACAGCTTAAGTTTCTCTTCAGCTTTTCTTCACTGTCCTGTAGATGCACAACCAGTTTTAAAATATTATATGTAGTACCTTATATACTATCAGATTTGTCATTTCTGTTTTACATGTTTATATCTTCCTTTAAAAATGAATTTGGTTCTAGGGAAAGGCACCAGAGTCAGTGAATTGGAAAGTTAAGTTCTCTAATAAGGGAGAAAGTATATATTTTAGTATTAGAAAGTATTATATTTGGGGCGCAGGCCTGGTTGATGAGAGCTGAGTTCTATTCTTGGTTCTACCACATACTTCCTGGATGACCTTGGACAAGTCACTAATCAATAAAAAGAATGAGGAGTACTTATGGCACCGTAGAGACTGCCATTAATCAATGTTACTCAGTTTTCTCATCTGTAAATTGAGTACACTATCTGTTTATATTTTACATCTCTGGGATTTCACGGTTAGAGATTCCCCTGAACTGCCCAAAAAGTTCTAGATAGTAGCAACAGGCTCAGGTCCTATGTTGTAAAAGTAGGAAGAGTTAGAATTAAAGGGACAAGTCAGCTCAAAAAAATCCTACTTCTGTAGGACGTTTCAATACTATATATACAAAACATACATACAGTTATTACAGCTGATACATTCCTCATCTCTATCTCTCCTCTCTCCCACAGTTTATTTTGCTATCAAATGCACAAAATGCTCAGTGTATAGTCCATTTCATTATTATCTATGTATGGATAGTGTGGAGGCCTCTCACAGAAGAGCAGGAACAAAATGTAATTGCAAAACTAGAGATTGTCATGAGACATTCAGCAGGAGGTTTATGACCTGAGAGTTATTGCCTCACCCCAGTTGTTGCTGTGCCTGGAACTGACCTTTCCCAAATCTCATAAAAGATTCAGATTTGGTTTGAGGCTGAGTCATGGATTACGTTGCTTCTTTTGTTAACTGAGGTGGTTTGCCCACCCCTATGTACAATAAAAACCCAATACAATTCACCTTTATAGTCTTTGACCATACCTGATATTGCATACTTTTGTTCTTCTCCATCCTTCAATCTCTTTCAAAAAGAAATGTATGACACCTGAAATAACAAAATAAATACTGTGTGTGTTCAGGAAAGAAATTAGGAGTTGATATGGAGAGAGTCCTCTTGGCCTTAACGGCATAATATTGCCTTTGGTGATTATCTGAGTGAGTAGGGCACACAGTTTTAACTCCTGGTTTGAATTCTGCTGCTTTTTTTTCGGCCCATTTGTTTGAATTCTACTTCAGGGTTCTGACGTACAGAGAGAATATTGTGTGATGTTTTTATTGGCTTTTCTTATGTTTCCTTATCTTTATGAATTTATATACCCAGTTTTTAAGACTAAAATTTTACCCTGGGATATTTCTTATTTTTGTTTAGCTGAGCGTAACTGAAAGTTTTCACAGATGGATTGAAAACAAAACAAAAGCTCCAAAAAATGATCTTTTTAATTTTTTTACCACCTTGGTATTTGACCTTGTTTCGGGCAAGTCTAAATGGTGTGATAGAAACACCATAGATTACTAGCATCTTGATTAAATTGATGTTTCCATTGTTGCTATCACAGATGAAGTTAAACTGATTGTGGCAACAGGTATGCAGTGTTGTTGTAGCAACAGGGAAATATGTGGTGTAGAATCCTGTTTAGATAAGGTCAAGAACGCTGGTAACAAGAAAAGATAGAATGTGTACAGTAACAGTGGACTACATTAGCAGAGCTGTATGAGGAAACCTGATGTAGTAACATGATCATGAGGGTTACCCAGGCTACCCAAAATATTATGGGATGGAGCCATATTCTTCCCCTCTCTTATTGCCTGTTTAGTCAGTGGGAGCTTTAAATGCACCCACTCTGATGTGATGCAATTATAAAAGGAGCAGGTTCCCAGCTTGCAGTCCTGTGCGTACACTTATTTTTGATGCACTGAGTAGTCCCTTTATATCTTACAGAGCAGTTAGATATACTGTGCTTTTAAAGAAGACCAAAGTGTTATTGTGGAACAAACTGAGTTACCAGACTTGTGGGCTTCAAAAACATCCCTTTTGAAGGTTGGTTATTTAAGCAATGTACAGCAAACGCAAATTTTGCAAACTTTTAAAAGAAAAAAAAATTCTCTGTGTGCTGAGAACCTGTGCCAATTGCTATTCCTGATGTTGGTTAACTGAAAACAGAGAACAAGCCTAAAAGAATTGCCCCAGGAATAAATCACCCAGTCCAGGAAGCCTTTCTCCTGTATCCCTCGTGTGAGGAGAGCCCATTTTATTCAGAAAACAAAACCAACCTACTCTGCCTGACTCCGTGCTGGGGTGACTACAACTACCTTCTCTTCTCCCATAATCAACTGAGTGGGAAGGGAGCAGCTGTTAACCCTCTGCTGCTAGTTTTCTCTTTTTCTTGCCTTCATGAATGTGTTTGGTTAGAGAGAGCCAGGAATTTTTATCCTGAGAGGGGTTCATTCTTTGATCCAAAAGTGTCTGTGCACCTTGTTACAGCTTGCTTCTAAGTGGCACTGTGTCAATCATTTCCCCTCTTCTTCCCAAGACAACTGGGGGAGGGGGGGGGGAGAGAGAGAGAGAGAACTGAATATGAAAAATTAAACAAATGTGAACCGAATACCATGGTGGTTTTTTTGTTGTATTCTATAGTCATCGTATAATTACACTCGTCCCTATAGTATAATGTAAATCATTATCACTGTTATCGTTAATCTTTGGTGGACAATTAAACCTGCTTGGTTTTTAGCTCTGGCAGGCAGTTGTTAAAATAGCACATCCTTCCCATGAAGCCCTAGTATGAAATCACAGGGCTCCTTTCTTATATTTTTTTCTGAGAACATTCCAGCTGAATGTGTATATGCATATGCTAATTTTTTTAAATCTCAGACCTGCAGTTGTGTTTCTTGGATCACTTCCATTGGTGCAAAGCCATTTTATTTAACAGTTCTGGCTTCATGTTCCAAAAAAATACAGTGGTATAACCAGACAAAACAAAAGATTATATAATGCTGAGATTATAACCCAAACAAAGAAGAGTAAGGAGTTTGGCTGACTGACACTTCATTCAATCTCATCTTGTTGCATCAAAAACTGTACACTATGTCGTATCAGCAATACTTAGGCCTAACACACCAGACCACATATATGTCACCACAGACAGGTGTATGCTCTGTAGACATTTGAGAGGGTGGGGAAGGGATAATTACGTTTGCATAGAGTATTCAACACCAATCTTTAGACAGCTGGGAGCAGGAGGCGGGGGTAGGAGAAAAATTTGTGAGGTTCACCTAGTAGAGTATGCTCTAAATCTGGGGTTCTCAAACTGTGAGTTGGACCTAATGGGGTCGCTAGGGCTAGCATTAGACTTGCTAGAGTCTGGAGGTGATGCCAGTACCCAAGCCCCACAGCCTGGGATTGAAGCCAAAGCCCCAGGACTTCAGTCCTGGGTGGTGGGGCTCAGATTACAGGCCTCCCACCTGGAGCTGAAGGTCTTGGGCTTCAGTTTTGCCCTCTCTTTCCCCCCCCCCCCACACCTGGACAGGGGGTTTAGGTGGGCTCAAGCTTTGCCCCCCCCCCCCTTCCTGGAATCATGTAGTAATTAAACAATTACGTTTGAGAACCCCTGCTCTAAATCCTTCCATGGAGATCTGGAAACAGACAAGTGGTTCAGCCTCTAATCCCCATCAGCCTCATGGGATCTTCATGGTAGCCCTGCACTAAATCCAGGAGTCCTGCCCCCTAGTAGATGCGGCTTCATTGGAATTATCCTGCCAGAAATGCCTCAGCTTGTTACCACCCCTGCGTCATCTCCTAAAGAGGAATTTCAAAGTGCAGAGTGGTTCTAATTAAAAGGGATTACAGTCTTGGGCTGTATTATCTATTTAGTGAATTTCCAGCCTATTGCCACCCTTTCCTGTCCTGTCCTTCTCATTCGCAAATTCCAGACCCCTAGAAGGGCCTTCCATGAACAATGCAGTTGTGATGGTGCTGCTGAAGCTATTGACTCCTTTTTCAACAAGGCAAGGGGAGGAGATCCATGCCCAGATTACAAGGATGCATCCAGGCCTTTACCAGTGTTTAAGCAGGTTAATAGCTATGGTGTACTTAAAGCACTGGTGACGGTCTTAAATGGTTTAAAAGAAGGGCAAGAGTTGCCTAAGGGTTGGCAGCTCCTTCTGCCTCCTCCCTGTCATTCACCAGACAGTCCCTGCTGCCCACACACTCCATGTCATTATCTTCCTTTCTATTTAAAATAGGTGAAAAAAACAATATTTTATTACCACCTCTCAGCCTCAGCCCTTGGGGAACCTCGAGCAAGGGGATATATCTCTAGAACTGCCCCTTTTTAAAAGACTATCAAAATCTGTGTGTGGGGGAGTGAGAAATGGATCAAATAAGGTCCAAGTAGGAAGGACTGTTTTATTTCAACTCCATAAGTCAAATATGATTTCAAATTAAAATACAGGTGAATTTATGCCTGGTTTACACTTAACCCCTGGTGTAGATGCAGCTAGGGTGATGACAGAATAACACTTCAGTTGCTATAGGCTGTGTATAAACTATGGGGTTATGCCAGCATAACTATGGTGATGTAGCTATGCCATTACAGTCTCTATATTGTAGACATGACTGTAGTCTTTTAAAATCATTAGAAAAGCCTGTGCCCAGCCCGGCATGGGTGTGCATGGGAGCAGAGGGAACGAGGAGTGCCCCTTTTTCTCCCCATTGTGACACATTGGGGGCATATGCCTTTGCCTTACCAAAAAAAAAAAATAGTTAATGCTAAGCTCTGTGACAGCTCCCTGCCACCCCAGCTTGTTAACAAGCCAACAAAACTCCTTAGGACTCTACCAGCCTTTACTTGGTATGAGTTGGTGCTCCCAGTTCCCAACCTTGCCTGGAAGAGTGTTCTTCTGCAGTGTCCAGTACTTGCCACGGGACACTCACAGAAATTGAGAAGTTCGCTATCTTCAAAGAGAGTACAGGCCAGCGTATTGGGTCAGCTGGCGATGCACACCTCACCTTAATATAACAGCACCGAGATGGAATTTATAATACAACAATAATAGGTTTATTTAAAAAGAAACTGAGATTTAAGTGATACTAAGCAGAGATATAGAAACAGAACATAGTTACAAATAAAACAAAATGCTTTCTAGTGACTAACAGTTACTTCAACAGGCTACAATCCTTGTCTAAGGCAGTTTTCTTACCTACAGTCACTTCTTAGTGTCACCAAACTATGTGGCTGGGGATCCACTATTCGTAGATACAAAGAACACTGACATCTTTGTTTCTGCTGTGATGGATCACCAAAATGTCTTTTGGGTTCTCCTTATAGTCCCCAAAGTTAATTGTCTTTGTCACTCCTCGTTCACTGAGGGGAGAGACATTCCCCTCATGTGAAATGGACACTTCTTATTGCATCTGTCTAAAATGTTCCCCCATATAGGTTACATAGAAACATCTAGCGACTTTTCAGAGTTTTTCCGGTGTCTTCCTCCTATGTGGAGTTGGCAACACTGGCTGAGACGCCATCTTCTCAGCTTTGGCTCCACTGCACGTGTATCTGGCCAAGCCACCCCATTCCAGCCTCCTCCCTCCCCACTGTGGCCGTGCCAGGCCTGACAGAGGGAGCACTGAGCCGTTCATCCACCGGAGCATGCGGCAACTCCAGGCCAGGCGTGAGCATGACTGCAGATTGACGTCTGTAGTGCCGCTTCTGAGGCCTCCCCCAGCTCAGCAGGTTTGCTGTCTTGAATCCGGACACCATCACCTCCTACCCATGGCTCAGGTCTGAGGGCCACCACCAACAAATCGGTGACCTCTTTCTCTGAATGTCACTATAATGGTCGGTGACAGTCACTAGATTTGTTGCTGGTCACTTTGACATTTGTTTCCTTACTAGGGAAATCAAAAAATTGCTAAATCTAGCCACAGAATCGCTAAGCTAGCAACAGTGCTAGGCGTGCTTGCAATGTAGGTGGAGCTTAAAAGGGTGCAGCGTAGCACAGCTCAGCCAGGGTGTTCAGTGCAAGGGACTTGCACTAGTAGCTCTTGTAGGAATCCACTACGAGTCTCACGCCACCCTAAAGGAGAGAAATTAATAATTCTGTTTTCAGAGTAAGACTTGTGTAGCATGCAGTTAATAAGGTATGGACCAACACATTGAACAACAGGGGGGAAACATAGTATTTCATTTTGTAATTAATGACTGTGTCGTAGTGCATACACTTGGGGACCAACTTAACATTGCACCGGCAACTTCAGTTCCGGCATTTTGTAACATTTCAACACTTGATTTTGTAATCTTAAAAATATTCTTGTATTTTTTGGGGGAAGAGGGATGTGACGTTATGAGTGTAAAATAGTATCTCATCGAAAGATGACAGGGCCAGAAAGAGTTAATTAACTCACAGGCTGACCTAACCCATAGCGGAACTTTAAAGATTGCTTAGAAAGATATGTAAATTCATAGAGCTTTGAAATGCAGCGGGCATTGCTAGAGATAGAAGACAGAGTCTTGTAGCACCTTATAGACTAACAGATTTTAGGGATCATGAGCTTTCGTGGGCTAAGACCCACTTCATCAGATGAATGTTGTTGAAATCTCCAGAGGCACGTATAAATATGCAGGCAAGAAAGCAAGGTAAATTCAATCAGGAGGGGTGGTGCGGCCCACTTCCAGCAGGTGATTTGGAGGTGTGTACGCCCAAGAGATAGAAGAGTAGATGTTTGTTCAGGTCTTGTGATGTAAGCAAACAAGTCTTGTCTATTACTATGGCGTTGATTCAAAGATCAAAAAGGAGTATTGGTATTTAGGAAGATACTTGAGTGAAATAGTATTGTTGTCTATATATCTCTTTGAAAGCTGTGGTAACCTGTATCTGAACTGTTTAATGGATAAATTATCCTGTGCTAATTGCCATGATGTTTGGGAGAAGGAAAGTGAGGCCTATTGTTTTATCATGCCAAAAAGGCTGCTGGAAATATATAAAAACCCTGGGACACAATCCTTCTTCATGTCTGATCTGCCTTGGGTTTCAAGAAGGGGAAACCCTGAGCCATAAGGATTGAGATCCCTAGTCACTGACTGGCGTCACCCTGAATATGGACATTGGACTATAACCTATGGCCTATTTATAAAAGGACTTTTGGCAACTACCAGCTCATCTGTGCTATGCAACTAAACCTCAAGAATTGAATCCAGTCTGTATGGATATTGATCTTTTACCCAACACTTTATCTTTTCTTTTAAAATAAATTTTAGCTTAGTTAACAAAAATTGACTATAGCATGTATTTTGGGTAAGATCTAAATTATCATTTGACCTGGGTCTGGGGCTTGGTTCTTTGGAACCAGGGGAACCTTTTCTTTTATATGATGAAGTAAGATTCTTAATCATCATCATCATCATATCTGACAAGTGTGTCTGAATGAAGGCTGGAGGCTGGGCACTTTAAGGGGAACTGCGTGGCTTGGACTTCTTAGTAACTAAGGAGGCACTAGAGAAGCTGTTTTCTGCTGGCTTGGTACATCTAAGTATTGGAATATCCACCAGTATTTGGGATTTGTCTGCCTCGTTATGTTTGCAGTTCGCCCTAATTGAATGACCTAAGCTGGCTTCCACTGGCAGCACCGCCACAAGGGAAAGAGGGGAAGGTAGGCTTTTAGTTGAAAACATTACTATATGCTAATATGAATCTCATGGTACTTTGCAAATGTCTTTTTTCTTTATGTCAAACTGCTGTAAATTGCAAAATAATGAAAAGTGTTGTTTGATACTTTCATCATACTTTAGATGTGCTTAAAATAAGTCAATGGAACATGTCATTTACCCTATGACCAGTAGCTTCCTGCTGCTACCTAAATGTCCTTGCAAAGCTATGGCATTTATATGGGGGGAGGGGGGGAGAGGGGAGATTGAGGTGAAGCTGAAAAGTGTATTTTCTTAGTGGTAGACATTAATCCTGTGACAGTGATTTTATTTCCATTATATTAAATGACTGATAAAGATTTAATTGGTTTGTTTGATAGATGTCACTGCAGCAGGTTGAGTTGATGGTGGTGGCGGTTGTTATTAGAGTCATTTTGATTTGTTCCTCTCTCTCTTTCTCTCTTCCCCCATTCCCCATGCATGGACTAACATAGGCTTATTTGACATGCTTGTATAGGGGGATTGGAAGAGGAGTTTGAGGAGGTCCTGAGCTTTCTGCCTCCAATTACTTGCAGGGTTTCTGTTTGGGGGCTGATGGGCATTGACCTACCATAGATCAGATTAGCAACTGCTGCCAGAGATCCTGCAACTGTGGTTCTGATTAACCTCGTGCACTCTATTAGCCTGGCTAGACAACACAGCTCAGACCAGACTTATACTAATTACTTATATAACTTATATAACTTATATATATAAGTATATATATATATATATATACTTATACCAGACTTATACTAATTACTTATATTACTTATATAACTTATATATACTTATATATATAGAATTATACTAATTACGTATATAACTGTGTAGTAATAATAATAAAAATGGATTAGATCTTGCCAAGGATCCAAGCATCTTCAACTCCTACCAAAGGATGGGTTGCCTCTCTGATTTGCTAATTCTTCATTCCAAATCAAAATCACATTAATTATTTGGTGAGATAAATGAAACAGGAATTATTTGGAGGACTTATTACATTTCTATGTATGTTTTCAACCATTTATCAGTTGTTTACTCATAGAATTAGTGGTGTTTTCTCACTAACAATAAATCTGTCACCCACATGACTGTGAATGAAATCTTGCACACTTTTCATGTCATCTAGTGGTGTGACTCTTTGCTTGCAAAGTGTCTTTACAATCCTGGTGCCACCCTAATCCATTTGTTTTGTTTGTAATTGCTGGTGTCCTGCCAGTGTACGTCTCTGCATACTGTTTTTGATATTTATAGAATGTGATCTCCAAAAGCCTCTCTCTGTCATCATTGTACTAATCAGAGCACACTCTGGAAGAGATCAGCATTACTTTCTATTGTAGGATGTCCCAGCATAGTAAAGTGTACGATTTTGCCATTGAATGAACTAACGTACTCTTCTTCCCTAATGTAAAGTTGGATGAATGTAAATCCTGCTTTTGAAATAATCGTTCAAGTGTGTTTACGATGCTGTTCTGCCAGCATCCTTCAGAAAAGGCTTCAAAATTGTTTTTCTTATAATTTAACAATGGTTGTAGAGATCTATTTTTAAAAAAAATGTTATTTGAAGATGCTCCCTCATAAGGGACGACAGTGTTGCGAGTGTGGGAATTTGGAGATGTGTCCTGGAGGCAGGTGCTGGGAACAACACCACATGGCTGAATTCACTATAAGGAACTATCTATGTACTAAGAACTAAAGAATATAGCCAGAACAGGTCAAATGAAAGAGGGGAACCTCTTGCTATGAAAACCACTGCTAGGGGGCAGATTGGGTACAGATGGTCATGTGAAAGGTGTGGATCACAGCAAACAGTGTGTTGCCTTTCCGTAACTTAGAAATGTGAGGGAAAATAATCATTTTGCAAAATGTTGCACATCCCAAATGAAGAAGGGTTAGTGTATTCATTTAAAGACAATCTGGTTGAGGAGTTTTTCATAGATGTCTTGGGATCTAGCATGCCTGATGAGAGAGATTGGATATTGCCTATGACAGTGAATGGAACAATTATTCCATGGAAGCTGGACACAGGAACTCAGGTTAATATTCTGTCTAAACAAGATTATGAGAGGCTGAAAATAAGGCCAAAACTTGAACCAACAAAAATAAAAGTAACTGGTTATGCTGGAACAAATATACCAGTGAAGGGCTGGTGCATTGCTAACATGAGCCATAAAAACACCATGTACAGTTCATTATAGTGGCAAAGAAGGTGACCCCAATTTTAGGCCTGGCTGCATATGAGAAACTCAACCTGGTAAAATGATTGTTTTCAATACAAGATCATACTGAACCTGACTACAAGGCATTCTTTTGGGACTATCATGATGTGTTCATAGGATGGTTGCTTGCATGGTGAACATACAGTCCAGAGAAACAAGCAGGTCCCTCCAGTTATCAATCCACAGAGAAATTTGCCATTTGCACTCTGTGATAAATACCAAGGATGGAAACAATGCAAGTAATAGAAAAAATTAAGGAGTCAACAGAATAGGTGAGCGCCCTGGTCATCATAGAGAAAAGTAATGGCATGTGCTTAGATCCCAGAGACGTCAACAAGGCTGTAAAAAGAGACCATTTCAAACTACCAACCAGAGAAGAGATTATGGCTCAGTTTTCAAATGTTCAATATTTCAGTAAAATAGATGCATCCTCAGACTTTTGGCAGCTAAAATTAACTGAAGATAGCTCAAAGCGATGCACATTTAACATCCGATTTGGAAGTTACATATTTTAATGCTTACCCTTTGGAATAACTTCAGCACCAGACGTGTACCAGAAAACCATATCTGTGATCTATGAATTTATTAATGGTGTTGACACCTATATGGGAGACATCATTATCTAGGGATCATTGAAAGAGGAGTGTGATCATAGACTTCAGGGAGTCCTGGATGCAACCAGGTCTGCAAATCTCAAACTAAATAGGGAGAAACATGTTTTAGAGATTATAGAACTGACTTTCATTGGGGACATTATTTCCAGTGTAGGTGTAAAACTTGATAAGAGGAAGATTTTCAGCCATTGAAATGATGCCACTGTAGCCCATAGGATTATTTTGCTAGCTATTATATCCTACTAATCCAGCCAGCAGTATCAATTAATATGTTTCTTTTTCTGAAATGAATATTTATATGTTATCAATATTCATTCCTTGGAATTTAAGATGTGTTGAGGCATGTGTTTCCTAATAATAAGTTTTGCTGAATATGCTGAAATGCAAGATGCTGACTGGTTTGTGAAATCGGGTAAGAAAATGCTACATAGCAAAAAGTATATTCAGTCATGAATATGTCAGCATAAAGGCTGGCAACCTTTGGCTCAGTTTAAGAATGGGCTCTGAACTTTGGGGAACCAAAGGGAGGAACTATCAACATCACTTTGTAGGTTTATCTGGCATCTGCAACTGGTTGATAACTGCAGGGTACACCACAACTTGGAGGTCACCAAGAGAGCCTAGGATGGAGCTTGGGACTGAGATAATCCTTCTTAATATATTTAGAAAATAAGTGTCATAATCCACTAACCCAAAGGAGAAGGATACCCATACATTTCTTAGGGAAGGAAATAAGATTTGGGTATAGTAGGTTGGGCCTGAATTACATAGGTCAGGATCCTATAAAATATCTTTTCAGAGAGCTCTCTAGGAATTCACTTTGCATTCACTCTTCATGCTTTCATTCATTAATTCAGCTCTCCTATACTCTATAGACTACCTTTTCATCTATCTGTCTAAGCTATCTTCTATCATGCTATCAGCTCAGTTTGTGCAGTATAGTATAACTACTCAACATTCCTAACCATTGGGGAAGCCAGCACCATCGCATAAACAGGCATGCCAGGAGTGAGGCTGGTCCTTCCTATTACCGTGTCCTCAAGTAAGAGTATGAGTATGTTAGATTAAGGTACTTATGATAGAAACTTTACCAGGAGTTTTATGTTTATGTTAATTTCAATAAAGATTGTATCCATTTCATATTGTCCTCAATGTATGTGCTCTTGTCAAGCACCCCGAGAACCCTCTCCCCACACAGAACTCTTTGAGAACCACTCAGACTCTAATGAAAGACTGATACTGAGAAGAGCAGAATGGGAGACTGAACATTCTAAAAGTCTCAGAGAGAGACTTGCCAACCTGTCTAGAAAAGGGGTATTTGAGGAAAGTGAGTAGTAAAGACTCACTTGCAAGTGATGTGCTGGTAACCTCTTCTCTCTAGGTAGGTGACACAGTGGGATTATGAAAATGTACTGGATGGATTGAGAATTTAATGTATGTATTTTTAGATAATTGTTAATGTTTGTGCGCACACATATACAGGAGTTACTTGGAGTTACAGTTTTTCATTAGGAGGGAAGATGTAGAGATATGTTTATGAAAGATTGTGATTTGGAGATGCCCTCTCATAAGGGACAGTGTGATGAGTGTGGAAATTTGGAGATGTGCCATGGAGGCAGGGGTTGGGAACACGGCATGGCTGTGTGCAGCAGCTCACTACAGAAGCTCTTCAGTTTGTTTTATTAAAATTGTATTCCTTTCCCATTCACTGGTTTGTTATTGAATGAACCCCAAAATCATTACAGTGGTCTTGGGTTCTCTTTCCAACTCAGCAGGGTTCTAAGAGGATGCTAGATCTTCCTTCCTTATCTGTATCTAGTCTGTCTGTTACCTGTTCCATGATTTCAAGAAATTCGAATCCCTTTATTCTCCATATGAGAAGCTGAAAATAATTTCACTGTTGGCTTATCCAAGTAGTCGTGTACAACATATACACAAAAGGAAGATATGAGGGCTGAAGGAGCCATGAACTTTGTTCATGCTAGAACAGGATTCAGAATAAATGCTAGAATAAATATATTAATTTATAACAAACGTTCTAATAGCAGGAAATGCTGGGCTATTACTTTTGTGGGGGAACCTATTACTTTTTGTGTTTACCAGCCATTAGTGCAATTTCTTCTGAGCCGTTCCATTTCCGATGACCAAGAGTCACCAGCTACTGTTACAGATTATCCACTTTCCTGCCTTTCTTCTCTGTCTCTCCTGTTCCTTTTCCTATTCGTCAGGAATTAATTAACTTAGAAAATTAAGATTTCCAGATATGTTGGTGCTGTCTTTGGATAATCTTGGACACTAATGATGTGTGGGATCTCAGACAGACATTGCAATGATGACTACATTTGATGGAATTGTACTTGTTATAAGAATGATACTTACAAAATAATTGTGGATATTTCAAGCATATAAAAAAATACAGAGACCAGGGAAAAGCAGTGCAAGTTGGCAGTGGTTCAGCATAAAGCAGTCAAGAGAATACATGAAGACCCATTAAACAAGATGATGCTCAAGCTCAACCATGCTGAATCTCAATTAAATCGGAGGCTATGTTTGCTTTTGTGTTGTAAAGTGACTTTTACAGGTCTTAACAGATCAATGAGGGGCTTGAAAGGGAAGTTTGAAATTATATTTCTGTTTCTTCTGTATAACTCCTAAATTGCACATGGGGTACAGCTTATATTGGTACACAGATTAAAGGGAGACACAGTTACTCCTTGCTTAGCATTGTAGTTACATTCTTGAAAAATGCATCTTCCCATAAGAATTAATGTAAATAGGGGAGCTTAGGTTCGAGGGATCGTTCTTTTTGCCAGACAAAAGACATTATATGTCTATATAGTATAAGTTTTAAACAAGTTCTAATCAGAGGATTGTGTGGGGACCTGCTCATGAGCTCACTGATCTTCTCCTAAAGCAGGGGTTGGCAAACGTTTTGGACTGAGGACCACATCAGGGTTGCAAAACTGAATGGAGGGCTGGGTAGGGAAGGCTGTGCCTCCCCAAATAGCCTGGCTCCCATCCCCTATCTGATCCCTTCCCACTTCCCGCCCCCTGACTGCCCCCATCAGAATCCCTGACCCATCCAACCTCCTCCGCTCCTTGTCCTCTGACTGCCCCCTCCCAAGACTTCTTGACCCTAATCACGCCCTGCCCCCTCCCCAGGAACCTACCCTCTATCCAACTCCCCTGCTCCCTGTCCCCTGCTCCCTAGCCACACCCCCACCATAGGCCCCCCGGGACTCCCACTCTTATCCAACTGCCCCTGTTTCACATCCCCTGACACCCCCCCCCCCCCGAGCCTCTGCCTCATCCAACTTCCCCATGTCCCTTGACTGTCCCCCAGGACCGTCTGCCCCTTATCCAACCCTTTTCCCCCAGCCCCTTTACCATGCCACTCAGAGCAGCAAGACTGGCAGCCGTGCTGCCCAGCTGGCGCCAGACACACTTCCATGCTGCCCTACCACCTGAAGCACTGCCCGCACGGAAATACCAGGTGGGATATTTCCCAGTGAATGCCTTGCTGCTAATTGATGAACTAGCACTTGGCTGAGACCTCAAGGGTTAACATGCTGTTCTTAACGTAGCCCCACACTGTACAAGGCAGTAAGGAGGGAGGAGACACAATAGATGCATGGAGTGGCTCCAAACGCTTCCCTGTGGAAACTGAATGTGAGAAGGAACCTGTGCTATCCCGCAGGAGTGCACCATTCCCTCCTCCAGACAGCACATGCACAGACTGACCTTCCAAAGTGCCAGGGGATGCTCAACCCCCTAGTTCTGCCCCAGGCTCACCCACACTACACCGCTTCCCCCAAGGCCCATCCCCACCCCACTTCTTCCACTCCCACTCCATCTCTGCCCCTTAGCACACCGGGCTCAGTTTTTTCTTGAAAATAATAATAATAAAAATTTCTACTACGGATGATGCTGGGAAGTAAAAGATAAAGAATATTTTAACACTATCCATGACTTCTCAGTCTCCAATTATAAAACAGATGTGTTACTAGCTGGCACTTTATGAAACTATTATTACTGTAGTTGGCTCCTTTGGAACCCACTACATCTGATCAGCTTTAACAACTTCTCTAGCAAAAGCAACATAATAATTTCAGTCATCCGTTTGGGGCAGGTGGCTAAAAATTCTTGCTTCCAGTCACTGGATTAGAGAGGATTTTTTTTCCTCAAAAAGTGCTTTAGAGCAATTCAGACAAAACTATAAAGTGTGAAATAAGAAATGTATATTTCAGAACTTTCTATATATGTATCATGTTTATATTTTTGCTGTTGCTTACGGAGTACAGAATTACAAACTAAGCAAAAAATTAAGACCATCCAGCAAAAGTGAAAAAAGAAAGATATGCTTCATGTTGATATAAAGCTTCACAATAAACTTCATATTTAGTTTTAAGAACTTTTCACTATGCGTGCCTCCATGCCAAAAAAAACAAACAAAACAAAAAAAGTGTACAGATATAATCTTAAGTACTTCTGAATCTTTGTTTCTTCTATATAAATTTAATTAAGACCAATTGCTTTTACCTTCTCTATAGTAAACAATGCTATATGCACAAAATTGAGATTCTCCTGGTAAAAATACTTCATAAACTGCATTCCCTTCTAGACTTCACTGTATATTTTTCCATATCATTTTGCTGTGGGCTTGTCAGCAAAGAGACTGTAATAGCTTCATTTTGTCTGCAAGGTTTCACATCCTTAACCTTGCAGTGTCATTTTTATTATATGAGGGAAATTAATGTCCTAAAATTTGAAGGTGAAATCATATTGTTTCTTGTGCTCAGAAAATGCATCCCCAAAATTATATGTTGATAGAAAGGAATGCATCGCCTTTAATCTTAAGGGGTTTTTAGTATTTTACTTGTAAGAAGTGTTTTTTTTTAAATAATGTATATCTCTCAGTTGTAAAGCAGAAAAAAAGGGATTCTCTGCTTTTATGTATCTGAATTTTGACATGATTTTTCTTTTAAAGTCAGCACATTACAGGAACAAAGTGCTGGTTATGGGCAGCAGCATAAAGAACTACAGAGGTTTGGAGAATGAAAAAAAAACAGTAAATGCTTTTTTATATTTCACACACATCTGTGGTGTGCTGCGTGTTTTCTTAGGCCCTTTTATCACTTCCAGAGATTGGAGAGCTTTTATTTCCTAAATTATTTAAAAACACTGTCACGTCCTGGACACATAATTTGACCTGAATTTAGATATTATGGGTGAGGGATGTATTTAGAGTTCTCAAAATACTGAGAGATCCAGTGCTGTCTTGTAGATTGTCTTTAAAATTAAAATAATTAATTTCCCCTTTTTCTAGGTCTTATGAAAATGTTTTGGGACCTACACCAGTAGCATATAACTAAACACAAAATTCCCAGATATGTGTTCATTTCTACTGTCAACCTTGATAATGATGGTGCACAGAACAGAAAACAAAAGTGAACTGTGTGAGTTTAATTTTCATTAAAAACAGAGGAAGAACAATCTGTTTGAATGAGAGAAGGAACAAATAAGAAATGGTACTAAACCTTGTTAGTAAAAGCTTATAAAAATGTAGGGTGAAATCTTGGCCTTACTGAAGTCAATATGGGTGGTGTTGTCATTAACTTCATTGGGGCTAGGATTTCAACCATATTGTTAGAAAATAGGGCTGTTGATTAATCACAGTTAACTCACGCAATTAACTCAAAAATTAATCATGATTAAAAAAAACCATGATTAATCACATATAATTATTAATGCAATTATGTTAAACAATAGAATACCAATTGATATTTATTAAATATTTTGGATGTTTTTCTACATTTTCAAATATATTGATTTCTATTACAACACAGAATACGTGTATACTGCTCTCTTTATATTATTATTTTCATTACAAATAATTGTACTGTAAAAATGATAAACAAGAAAAAAGTATTTTTCAAGTCACCTCATACGAGTACTATAGTGCAATCTCATTATCGTGAATGTAACTTAAAAATGTAGATTTTTTTTGTTACATAACTGCACTCAAAAACAAAACAAAGTAAAACTTCAGAGCCTACAAGTCCACTCAGTCCTACTTTTTGTTTAGCCAATCACTAAGAGGAACAAGGTTGTTTACATTTATGGGAGGTACTACTGCCTGCTTCTTATTTACAATGTCACCTGAAAGTGAGAACAGGCTTCTGCATGGCAGTTTTGTAACCGGCCTTGCAAGGTATACAGGTGGCAGATATGCTAAACATTCATATGGCCCTTCGTGCTTCGGCCACCATGACAGAGGACATGCTCCCATGCTGATGATGCATGTTAAAAATATAATGTGTTAAATAAATTTCTGACTGAACTCCTTGAGGGAGAATTGTATGTCTTCTGTTTTACACACATTCTGTCATATATTTCATGTTATAGCAGTCTCGGATGATGACCTAGCACGTGTTCATTTTAAGAACACTTTTACAGCAGATTTGAAAAAATGCAAAAAAGGTACCGATGTGGGATTTCTAAAATAACTACAGCACTCAACCCAAGGTTTCAGAATCCGAAGTACCTTCCAAAATCTGACAGGGATGAGGTGTCGAGCATACTTTCAGAAGTCTTAAAAGAGCCACACTCAGATGCGGAAACTACAGAACCCGAACCATCAAAACAGAAAATCAGCCTTCTGCTGGTGGCATCTGACTCAGATGATGAAAATGATCATGCCTCGGTCTCAATTGTTATAAAGCAGAATCCATCATCAGAGTGGATGAAGCATGAAGGAACATGTGAATCTTTAGCCTACCTGGCACCTACATATCTTGCGACACCAGGTAAAACTTTGCCATGCAAATGCCTGTTCTTACTTTCAGATGACATTGTAAACAAGAAGCAGGCAGCATTATCTCCTGCAAATTGCAACCAAACTTGTTTGTCTGAACGATTGGCTAAAGTAGGACTGAGTGGACTTGTAGGCTCTAAGGTTTTACAATTGTTTTATTTTGAATGCAGTTATTTTTGTACATAATTCTACATTTTCAAGTTCAACTTTCATGATAAAGAGGCAGGCTACAGTACTTGTATTAGATGAACTAAAAAATTCCATTTCTTTTGTTTTTACAGTGAAAATACAGTATCTGTAATCAGAAATAGATATGAAGTGAGCACTGTACACACATTTTGTAATTGAAATCAATATATCTGAAAATGTAGAAAATATCCAAAGATATTTAAATAAATGGTATTCTATTATTATTCAACAGCACGATTCTGTGATTAATCATGATTATTTTTTTAAATCACTCCACAGCCCTATTACTATACAGAACACTATACAGCATTGTTGCTGGTGCCTCCTTGAAAGGATAATTCCTCCAGAACTTCAGTTCAGACATTCTGAAGGTGCCACTGGGCAATCACTTTCCATAGCCACATTATGATAAACTTTGAATTATTGTCTCTAATGCCACTATGTCTGGGGTTCTGCTTTGAAATGCAGAATATGTGGCAGATCTTCCCCTTTCATGATACAGAAAGCCTTCCTTTGAAAAATATTTTTAAATGAATCATTTCTAAAATTTCCCACTAGTATGAAATGCTTCCGGTATTTCTTTTCCCTTGAGTATCTTCATTTTACGGTCCTGAACATTAGAACGATATTGCTCACTAGCTACACGTGCTGTATATAGATGGTAAGCAATGTACCTTGACAGGAAAATAAAGAGAGAAAAAAGAGGAGCCAGGACTGAACCCTATCTATATAAATATATGGTGAAATTATAGTGTGTGTGTGTGTGTGTGTATACACACACACACACACACACACACACCCCTAATATAAGTGTCCTGGAATAAAAAAGCTTACAGAACAATACCGTAGGCTGAAACAGAAGAACAGAGATTAACTGATATTTTCTACTAATGGTCTGTCATGGCTGGCTGGCGATGAGGTAATGCCATCACATTCTAAAATAATAAGGGTATGAAAGGAAGAAGAGGTTTGTACACAGCTATGGCAGAGGAAACGAGCTGTTTAGAAAAGGTAATTGAGAAGATACAGCTAGCATCAGACTAGTGGGTCAGAAATAAGGAAAGTACATAACTGCCCCTCCAAATATTTGAGGGTCAATGTTAGTGAGTAGGGAGAGAGTGTTACAGTGAGCCATGGAAAAGGGGTCAAAGAGGAGTTAAGAGCTGCTGCAGAAAAGGAATCTCTATTAAAACCATACAGTTTTCTGGAACCTGGAATGGAAAGTTACCAGTTGTTACAGAGTAAATATTGTTACTCAGGAGCGCAGTTCTGCCTGAAAGTGTGTCATGGACTAGAGATAGAAAGCAAAAGTATAAGTTCAGTTACACTGGTATGAACCCATGGTAACCTCAGGGAAGTCTGTGTAGCTGGGATCAGAATCTGTCCCCACAGTCTTTGGAGTAACTAAAAAACCCACTGGTGTAGAGTTGCATTCTGATTACAAAGAATTGGCTCGGTTTTCATGTTACATAGTTAAGACAGACTAGAAGGAAAACTTGAGTGAATGGTGCAGATGGTAAATGACACTATAGCAAGGATAAAATGACAATGTGAATTATGAGCATAGGTTTTATTTTTTTTATCTATTTTATGACCAATTTATATTATGTAAGTGACATTTTCCACTGTACAAATTAGTTATACATTTTATGTTGTACATAAGTCTTCTAAGTTGGCCAAATAGAGAAAAGCATGTACATTTACATCCTTGCCCTCTTCCCAGAAGCTATCAGACTTAGTTTCTTAAAACCCTGATCTGAGATTTTCAGAGCCACCTAAAATGTGTGGATGCCTAGCCAAATAACTTTGAAAATCTCAGTTTTCATTTTGAGAATCTGGAAGTATTTTTTTCCGACCAGAATATACTTTTCTTATTATTAGTCAAGTTTTACTCCTGAACATCTTGATGGCATCCAAGATTAAATGGGGATATTTTCAAAGTCAAAAAATTATGTTTGGTGCTCAAATCCCATCGACTTTCAAAGAGATAGTTGACTGAAAATTTTTAAAAGGAGATGCCATTTAAAGAGTGCACTATGAGAAATTCCGTAATTTATTTAATCAATTTTGTTTAAATGTGACAGTCTCTCTCTCTCTCTCTCTCTCTCTCTCTCTCTCTTCTACCCCTCCCCCCCATGTTACCAGTAATGATTGTGTTACATAATTGGTTTGCCTAATTCCACAGAGGAAAAAAAAACTTGTATCTGGAAGCCAAAAACTATTAGAGCTGTATGTGTTGGACTATAAGTAGTTGCATGATTGATTACATGGGATGAAATTGTTGTAGATTGTGCATATGGGCCTTGATTCTTCTCTCACTTTTGAGTGTAAATTGGGACTAACTCAAAATTAGGTCCACAGAGCTCACATTAGAAAATTATATGTATGGATAAATGCATCTTCTGTTCCATTCTATGCATCCCAAGAAAACTTATGCTGAAATAAACCGGTTAGTCTCTAAGGTGCTACAAAGTCTTCCTCGTCTTATTTACGGATACAGACTAACACAGCTGCTAATCTTAAACCATTAGAGAATTAGGTTCCCTAAATATGAGATTGTTTTAAAATGCATGTGAATTTATGAATATAAGCATTTATACCTTAAGACCACTTATATATTTCTTGTAGTTTTCTTTAGAAGACTGTCAGTAGCCCAACTTACTTTTAATAATTTACAAACTTCAGAGAGAAAAGTAATGTATTTGAAGTGTAATGCATAATATTAAAGAAGGGAAAGGTTGGGATAGTGGGTGTATGTCATTAATTAAAATGTGAGGGACTGGCTATCATATTTAATGATGACCTCGTCAGCCATGAGTTGTAAAATTAGGAGATTAATAAGAATGGATACATTTATATTTTAAGTATAATAAGTATACTACCCCCTATAGTTACATCTGTTTCTCTTTTATACTAGAAAGCAGTACATCTCAAACTAACCAATTATTGTGGTGGTTTACAAAATGAAATAGCACAAAAGAAGGCTTAAAAAGTGATGGCAAATTATTTTTTGTTTTATTTTTTTCTGTTTCATTTTAATTTTTTCCTAGAAGAATGAAACACATTTACATTCACTTGAATCTTGGATTTTTTTTTCAGTAACTAGAGAACAGTTGAACAAAATCCATACAATGGGAAAGATTCTAATGATTCTTTGGTGACTCGGGGGAGAGGAGTACTAAGGCCCTGGCACCAGAAAACACCAAAGATGTTTAAAGTTAAGCATGCTTTTAATTGCCTTTCTGACTAGGGCTATGTCAGGCTTCCCTCCCTACTCTGAACTTTAGGGTACAGATGTGGGGACCCACATGAAGACCCCCTAAGCTTATTTTTACCAGCATAGGTTAAACACTTCCCCAGGCTCAACTTCCTGGAACAGCATTGCTGCCACCACCAAGTGATTTACACAGAGAATCAGGGAAAAGACCACTTGGAGTTCTATTCCCTCAGAATCCCCCCAGACCTTACACCCCTTTCTGGGAAAGGCTTGAGAATAAAACCCTCACCAATCCTTACAGGTGAGCCCGATCCAAAACCCTGGATCTTTAAAACAGTGGAAAAATCAGTCAGATTTTTAGGAGAAGAGTTTTATTTAAAGAAAAGATAAGAAAATCACCCCTGTAAAATCCCGATAGAAGTTAACTTTACAGAGTCACAAAAAAATAACACAGAGGAATCCCCTCCAACTTCAGTTCAAAATTACAGAGAAAAATGGGGATAAACTTCCCTCTAGCAAAGGAGAGATTCACAAGTGGAAAAACAAAGATAATCTAACCCGCCTTGCCTGGCTGGACTTACTGGTTCAGAATGATTTGGAGAACATGGATTGATGTCTGGTTCCTCTATAATCCAAGAGCTAACGAACTCAGAAACAAAGAGCCCACACAAAGCCTCATCCCCCCTCCGGATTTGAAAGTACTTTTGTCCCCATTGGTTCTTTTGGTCAGTTGCCAATCAGTTTATCTGAGCTTCTTAACTCTTTACAGGTAAGGAGGATTTCTAGGCTACCCTTATGGTTATGACAGGCTACTTGGCTGATTTGGGGTCTAAGCTTGTAATAATGCAAAACAAAAAGTTGAAAACATTTATTGAAAACTCATCACTCGTAGGGATCTTGAGGTTTACAATGGTCCAATGACTGTATTTAAGGTTCTTGGTTGAAAAGGGTGTGTGTGGGAAATAATCCATCTGTCAGCCGTGTCTGAACCTTTCCAACAACGTTGGATACACTGAAAGGGTGAAGGATTTTCAGTTGATTTTATTAGGATAGCTGGGGTGCTAGTGTGGGATGAACGAGGGGTTTACCCAATCTCTGAGATCGTAGGGCGAGAGAGTGTGGTGGAGGAGAGAGGTATGGGGCCTGAGAATGTTTAAGGGAAAAAGAGGAAAGATGCTGAGTCACTGCACTCCTCCTGAGGAAATCCACTACAGTAAGATCTCTAGGCATGGCTGTTAGTTTTCAATTTATCTGTCATTATTTTCTATCACAGAGGCCTTTCAATAGCACTAACAATATTTAGTTTTAGCAGGGGTCTCAAACTCAAATGACCACGAGGGCCACATGAGGACTACTGCATTAACCCGAGGGCCGCATCACTGATACTGACCCTGGCCCCGCCCCTACTCCACCCCTTCCATGAGGCCCTGCCCCTGCCTCGCCTCTTCCCGTGCCTTCCCTGCCCCATTCCAACCCCTTCCCCGAAGTCCCCACCCCAACGCTGCCCCCTCCCAGGGGGTGCAGAAAGGATGCAGGATGCAGCAGGGGCTCAGGGCAGGGAGTTGAGGTGCAGGTGTGCAGGGTGTGGAAGGGGGCTCAGGGCAGAGATTTGGTGTGTGGGGTGTAAGAGAGGTGAGGGATGCGGCAGGGGGATGGGTGCAGCAGGTGGGTCAGGGCAGGGGGCTCAGGGCAGGGAGTTGGGGTGCAGGTGGGGTTCTGGGTACGAGCTCCAGCCTGGTGCCACTTACCTAGAGCGGCTCCGGCCCCATACAGCTCCACTCCAGGAAGCTGCTGCAACCAGTCTCTGCAGCCTGGGGGAGAGAGGGAGTCACCAGGAGGGTTCCCCTGCATGTGCTGCTCTTGCTTCCTCCAGACAACTCCCACGAAGCTCCCATTGGCCGCAGTTCCCTGTTCCCAGCCAATGGGAGCTGTGGGGGTGCAATGCTTGGAAGGAGGCAAATAGGAGCCCTCTGTCTCCTCCCCCTTCCTTCCCCTCGGAAGGGACAGTGCTGGCAGCCGCTTCAGAAAGCGCGCTGCATTTGCAATGCACGAGGTGGGCGGGGGGAGCTGGGGGGGGGGGACGGGGGGACTTCGCGGGCCACAGGGAAGGGCTTGGCGGGCCACATGTGGCTCGCGGGCCGCGTGTTTGAGACCCCTGGTTTTAGGAATATGTTTACTGTATAATCATATTTTCTTGCACATTATCTCTGCTGTGTGATTTCCTTGCCTTGTAAATGATGGTGATTCTTGAAACTATAATACCTTCCATCATATTTCAGCATGCATTCTGTGAGGGACAGCTTTAACTGTTGGAAATTTATTGTTGGTTTTTTTGAGGGCAAATCCATTGATTTCACTGTAGTTGTGCCCAGATACAACAGTGGTGGGTTTGGAGTGAAGTGTCTCTGAAACATAGCAGGTGAAATTGATATAAACCCTTTGAAGGCAGTGGAAGTCAGTATCCTTAAGAAAGTAAATCTATTGTTCTGACCGCATTGTTGGCCTGATCTGCACCATTGTGAGGCAAACCTGAAGGTTTAGGCTACATCTTCACAGCAAAAATGGTATGCTGTCACATCTAGATATCTATGTTGAAATAAACTGCTAGTGAGATAAAGTACAGATAACTTTTACCTCAGTTTAGCTATTCGAGATCAACCACAGCTATGGAGTATAGAGTTGATTTCAACTAGCTACATCAAGGTAAAAACTATAGTGCTTTGTCTCCGCTAGGATTTTACATTGAGAGTGGTATTTCAATGTAAAAACAACAAACAAACAAACAAAAACACTTCTCTTTTCAGTGAAGACAAAGGCTTAGGGTTAAATTGTGTCCTTAAAATATTTGTCATGCCAGTCAGAGTAGTGCTGGTGCATATAATTATAGTAGGGTGACCAGACAGCAAGTGTGAAAAATCGGGACGGGGTGAGGGATACTAGAAGCCTATAGAAGAAAAAGGTCTGGGGAGGAGCATCCCTATGTTAATCTAAAATGTTAAAAGCTTCTATTTGCCCCTCTATCTGTGTGTTCGTGTGTGTACACAATTTGCATATGCACACATACACACTTACCAAGCTACTTTATGACAAAGTGTAGTAGATATGTTGGGAGGGCAAAAATAACTAAATCAAATGACATGCAACACACAAAACAGCAATAAAGACTGTAAAAGAGAGAGAAGAAATACCTAAATGTTTAAAAAGTAGAAACCCAATAATGTCATTCTAATAAAACCAACATAAAAACTGAAGATATAAAATATGTAAAGTAGATATGATTAAGAAATGTAAACATCTGGGATTAGAATTTTCAAATAAACCTAAATTAACTGCCCAGTCTTTCAGTAAGGGTTGCATGCCTAGTTCCTGTAGGCTCCTTTCAAAATCACAGCCTAACATATAAATAGGAATGGTTTTCCAAGAAAGGATGAAAATGGAACCTCCTAACCAAGCAAGCATCCTCTCTAGTGAGAAATGCAATGATAAACAGTAGTACAGGTATGAAATTAATTTGATTAGGATAGGAAGGATCACATACAGTACATACGTTATGGAAGAGGAAGTTGAAATAAAACATACAACATACATTTTCATTGCTAGGAATAATATTGGACTTTTATCTGATCTTGAGAGGAAAAGTCATTTGTATGCATGTGGGGCTTTGTATCTTTGGCAGACACCAATCTTACTGATAGTGATAGACTGAACTGCCTGAAAACATCGTAGCCAAAGATGCCTTCCTGAAGATGGCTAGATTTTTTTTTTTAAGATACAAATATGCAAAGTGACAATGGCATTCGTTGAAGTGTGTATGTGTGTCCCGCTTCTGGTAATAATTCTCATTATGAAGAAAAATACTGTGTTATATAGTATATCCTGTCACTAGTATAGATTCATTCCTACTTACTGTAACTAAAGTTAGTACAGAAAGCATCACTAGAAGTGAGAATTGTAAATGACTTCTGATGTATTAAAATGATACTATAATGTATAATAGAATTATATACTAGGGCACTCGTATGTAAGAAATGCTGCACAAAGTGATTTTCCTCAGTCATTGTTTTATGGATGTTAATGTACATGAGTTTTGTCTAAAGAAAATGTTGAATTAGTTATTCTTGTTCTTTTGAAATAACTCCCCTAAAGGGGTCTTTGGTACAGAGTATGAGGCAGACACAGACAGGAAGAAGTTTTGCTGACTTATACCCAAGTGGGGTTGCACATTCTGTATATCAGCACTATTTCCCCTAAGCAATCAGTCCAAAGATTTACACTGTGTTAATCAAGTTGAGACATGTATTTTTGAAAAGGAATGGATAACATGAACAATAGTAAGAGGATGGGCATGTCTTCACTAGGACTTAAGGTCGACTTTAACGACGTTAAGTTGAACTAAACGTTTACCTGTCTTCACCTGCATGCCCTTAAAGTTGATTTAAAGGGCCCTCAAAATCGACTTTGTAACTCCTGCTTGACGAGAGAAGTAAGGCTAAAATCGACTTCTCTACGTCTATTGTGAGGAAGTGAAGAGGCATCTGATGGTAGACCTCCGAGCAGCCCCATGGACCCCCCCCCCCCCGCCTGCCCAAACAGCTCCGCGAACCCCCCCGCCCGCCCGAGCAGCCCCGCGAACAACCCCGCCCGCCCAAGCAGCCCCGCGCCAGACCCCCCCGCCTGCTCGAGCAGCCCCGCGAACACCCCCGCCCGCCCAAGCAGCCCCGCGCCGGACCCCCCTGCCCGCCCGAGCAGCCCCACGAACCCCCCCCCGCCCGCCCAAGTAGCTCCGCGGACCCCCCCGCCAGCCTGAACAGCCCCGCGCCAGATCCCCCGCCCGCCCGAGGGGGGGGGAGCCGGCACCGGGCTGCTTGGGCGAGCGGGGGGAGGGTGGGTCCGCGGGGCTGCTTGGGCGAGCGGGGGGGGTTCGCGGATCTGCTTGGGCGGGCGGGGGGGTCCAGCGCGGGGCTGCTCCGGCGGGCGGGGGGGTCCGTGGGGCTGCTTGGGCAGGCGGGGGGAGGAGGGTCTGACACGCATTGCACTGTGGGCTATGTCAACCCCTGCAAAAGTTCTAGGACAGACAGTGTCGACCACTGTCGACCTACTGTCCTGGTGGGGACACACTGATTCGATTTTCTAAAGTCGAGTTTAGAAAATCAAATTAAGGGAAATCGACCTAGTCCTGTAGTGAAGACATACCCTAAGGAATTAACATCTAAGAAGTGCCTTTTAAGTGTACAGGTGGGAACCTGGCAACTGTGTATGGTGCAAAAATTTGAGCAAGCACAACTATATGAACTTGGTGCTTCAGTTAAATTATGGGAAATAGATCTAAATGACTACATGCATGCTGAACATATACATTATTTGAAAGCCTACCCTATACATATGACCCTCATCATTTCATCTTAGCATTTCACAAGTCTTAAATTATTTATCTTCAGAATGCTCGTTTAAGGTAGGAAAGTATTATTATTATTATTCTCATTTGACAGACAGGGAACGAAGGCTGTGAAGGATTAAACTCCTAAGGTAGTGACAATTTGCACCTCAGTAAATATCCTTCTTTTTGTGATATTTGTCGTTCTGTAAGTTATTGATGATGATGATGGACGATCACTCATTATCGAGTATGATCATCTTTCATGGGAGTTATGGGTCCTCAGGTGCCTAATAAGGCCAATTCTTGAACCACAAGTTCTATTACAACAAGGGCAGATGTTTACAGGCTCAGCAGGAGGCTGTTGACCATGACTGGAGACCTGTAAGTTATTATATATTATATATTAATGCATTTGTTTTGATTAAGAGCATCTGTCCAAGTTCTATGCACTCATAAAAATGTTTAACAAATACAGCTAAAGAGTAGATAGCCTTAACCTCCGCACACATAAACCATTACTGGCAAATGTAGCTAATTTAGCAATTAGGAGCCAACCATAAACAATAATAATATTTTTAAAAAGTCAGTTGAGCACCCCAGATCCTTCAACCCACTCTTCTCTGAAAATATTTACTCCTGGGAATTCCGCGCCCCCCCAAAAAAATTGCCCCCAAATTAAAAATTCTGCACACAATATTTTAAAATTCTGTAAAATTCTTCAAATTTTATTTGTCAATAAATCTATATATATAAAAGTCAAATGGTGTATGCGTGTATGTATGTGTGTATGTATGTTCACTTACTCCTTCCACACCGTTTGAGCTAGAGACTTGAAATTTGGTACAGTTATAGGTCTTAGGGTGCTAATCTGGGTAAGAGTTGAAAATTTTTCAAATCTCACCTCTGACGCCCCCCAGGGGTGAAATTATTTAAAGGCCAATCACATCAGCTGGGCAGCTGCTATTCTCTGTGACATAGTTATGATGTCATAATACCCCCCTCCAATGGACCCCGCACTCGCTCAGCTCTCTACCCCCTCCCCCCTCCAACGGACCCTATACTCGCTCAGCTCTCTGCCCCCTCCCCACCTCCGATGGACCCGAGTTGGGTTTGGTCGGAGGGTAAGTGAGGTAGGGGTGTCGGGTTTGGTCGGGGGGCGAGGTGGGGGTGTCGGGTTTGGTCGGGGGGTAAGTGAGCCGGGGGTGTTGGGTTTAGTCTGGGGGGGTGGGAAGGTGTCGGGGTGGGTGAGGGGTGAGGTGTGGGTGTTGGGGTTGGTCAGGGGGTGTTGGGTTTGGTGGGGGGGTTAAGATGGGGGTGTTGGGTTTGGTTGGGAGGGTGAGGAGGGGGGTCGGGGTTGGTCGAGGGGTAAGTGAGGTGTGGGTGTCGGGTTTGTTTGTGGTGGTAGGTAGGGGTGTCGGGTTTGGTTGGGGGGGAAAGTGAGGTGGGTGTGTCAGGTTTGGTCTACGGGGGTGAGGTGTGGGTGTTGGTCAGGGGGTGTTGGTGTTGGTAGGGGGTGACGTGGGGGTGTTGGGTTTGGGTGGGGGGTGAAAATGTGAGTCTGGGTTGGTCGAGGGGTAAGTGAGGTGGGGGTGTCGGGTTTGGTCCGGGGGTGAGGTGGGGGTGTCAGGTTTTCTCTCTGCCCCCTCCCCCTCCAATGGACCCCGCACTCGCTCAGCTCTCTGCCCCCTCCCCACCTCCGACGGACCCGAGCAACGCCGGGTATTTTTGCTAGTAAATAAATAAATGTGGCTCCAGCATGGCAGTGGGGAGCACAGGCCACTGACTGTATTGAGGTGGTGGGAGATCACCCTGAAGCCCCCACCTCCTCCAGTACAAGGACTCGACAGTGAGGCTTCACCTGACTGTGACAGGGTGCTAGCAGGAGAACTGCTTAGCAAACCCTGTGTCACCCCAGCTACATTGAAGGAAGATAAAACTGGAGCTGGAGAGGCCACATGGCTCTGATTGGCAAAGCAGGAACAGCTGCTGCCTTTGCAGGCTGGGGCTGTATAAAAGCCTCAGAGGAAGGAAGCTGGGGGTGGGGGACAGGCTAGCACCTGGAAAGGAGGAGGAACTAGGATGAGGGGAAGCTGCTCTGTGGGAAAGCAGGGAGAAAATGCCCTTCTCTCCTGCTTGGAGGGAAGCCAGAAGGGTCTGTATATATTGTGCTGTAAAGGTGGTGGGAGCACCTCTTGTAAAATAAAGCACTAGGTGAGCTCTGCAAACAAGGCCTCCAAGTGACTTTCTGGGACAAGTCGGGGCAGGAACCAGGAGGGCCCTGCAGGAACCCAGTTACACTGACACAGTGCAAGGGCTGGACCTGCCCCAGAAGTACCCTGTCCCTCTGCACCAGGTGTGGGTGGGCAGACTCAGCCCATCAAATGTGGAGGGGCTTAGTGTGGGGGATCCTGGTGTGGGGTGAGCATTTTCTGTGTGGAGCAATCTGGATGCAGATGACTCAGTGGGAGATCTGGATGCACAGAGGCTTATTAGGGGGTTCTGGGTACAGGGATAATGGGACTCTGCAGAGGATCCAGGTGTAGAATGACCAGATGCCCTGATTTTATAGGGACAGTCCTGATTTGGGGGTCTATTTTTCTATTAGTTCCTATTACCCCCACTGCCTGTCCCAATTTTTCACACTTACTGTGTGGTCATCCTGGACCAGGTGAAGATGGTTGGGGCTCGGGGGTGGGTTGGTGTGGGGAGATGGGGCTCAGTGGGGGGGAGTCTGGGTGCTGGGGGAGTGGGGCTTTATGGAGTGGGGGTCCAGGTGCAGCTGGTTGGGGATCAATGGGGTTGGGGGTCTGGGTGTGGAGGACTCGGAGGGGTCCAGATGCAGTGGGGTAGGGCTTTCAGGGTGGGGGTTCAATGGGGCTGCTTAATGGGGGAGCCCCAGCTGCTGCTGAGGGGATGCTGCATGCTGGGCTCCTGCTTCCTGCCACAATTCCCCTAACCCCTTTTCTTCTCCATCCCCCTTGCCCTCACTCCCATATTCTCCTCCCCACTGCCTCTCTCCCCCATTCCTTCACCCCTCTTCCCTTATTTCCCCCTCCTCCCTTACCCAGCCCCACCACCAGCACTCACTGTTGCCCAGAAAACAGGAAGGTTCTATCACATAGCCAGGAGTTATTTCCTTGGAAAAATCCAGACGTTATTAAAAATGGAAATATTAAGTTTGTTTGGATTAGTATAACCCACTTCTCTGTTCTGTAATGCAGTTGTGTCTCACTCTGAACTAGATTGGTAATGTTATCATCATGATTTTTGCCTCAATTTTTAGGTAACCTATATTAGTTCACTAGAGACTTCTGTCAAATTCCCCCACACTGCTACACACACACATGCGCACACACACACTTTCTGACATGCCATTGGAATTATTGTTCTGTGTGAGTGGTGGAGACAGTAGTGAATGTCCATACTGGTCACAGAACGCTTTAATTATGCTGCCGTCTCTATCGCTAACAGGGATGGCAGAAGTATGCCTATACAATGGATGGCCCTGGGGTCAAAAGAGGTTGCAGAATACGTCAAAGTACCCAAAGTCATAAACATAATGTAATTTTTAATAATATGTAATTAATCATCTGTGTCAGGGAGGGTCATGTAGGCACTTGATCTTTGCTCTGGGACTATTTCCCTAAGCTATCTGGAGTAAGCCTTGAGGAGCTGAATGTTTGTAGCTGTAATTTGTTTTTGTCAGTGCAGCATCTGCAAAGAAGTCAAGGCATTGAACCCTTATTAAAAATGCAAATGCGTTCTTATCTTGTCCAAACACTTGATAGTGGATGAGCTGTGATAAGACGGGCTCTTTGCTAGATGCTGCATAAATCTGCAAGCTGTGTCAATGTGAGATTGCTGTTGTGGGATCATTTAGGCTGATGGAAGCAGTAATGCGATTCCTAAAGCCTGACCCCTATTAAGTTGTAAATGCTCTCTCCCCAGGATTGTCTAGGTTTCTTACACATTGGTAAACATAATTGCTTTCACTGAAATTATTTCTGAGATGGGTGTGAACCCCATGTCAATTGAAATCTAGTAGATAAACAGTTGAAATCTTGTTAGAATCGTCTCTGACAGTCCATGTTAATGCTGAAGTCATGAGGAACACAATAATTTTTAATGTATTTTATATGTAAGAATTAATCAGAAGTGGAAATGGCATTTTTTACTGATTGTGATTACATATTTTAGATTGACTATTTATCGGGGTGGGGTTAAGTAATTAAATTAATTAATATGACTAATAACAATAAGACAAGTCATTTGTATTTCATGTGTTCAGAAGTCTTTAATTCTGACAACCAAAGCAGGCACTTGTCCCAAACAAACAGAAAACTTTCCCTGTACTGCTCCAGTAGAGCTACAGGCCACAACTCCCAGGGCAACGTTCTCCTTCTGTCATGGACAGACCAACTCAGATATGCCTTTCTGCCCTTTCCCCCACCGCCACGGGTCTTGAGAAAGATCTGTCATGTCAGGGGCAGAGTCATTTTCCTAGCACCCATCTGGCTGAGACAGTTTTGGTTCTCAGAATTTCAGAGAATGTCAACCTGTCCCCCTATCAAGATCTCTCCCTTCCTGGATCTTCTAACTCGGGAAGATGGAAAAATCAAGCTCCTCAATCCAGACACACTTCACGTTGAGGCTTGGTGTTTGGATGAGCATTGGATCATAAAGGCTCATGTTTAGAAGGTGTCCACGCCATTCTTATTCAAAATAGGAAAGATTCAACGAGGAATTAGCTAAATGGAGATATTTCTGTATCTGGGCACAGCACAATCAGTCTTGTTCAGACTGCAGAAATCCCAGTCACTTTGGATTATTTCCTGTCATTGAAGAACTTGGGTCTTTCCATTAGCCTACTCAGGATCCATCTCACAGTAGTCAGTGCCTTCCTTCCGTCAGTAGATGGGTGTTCCACTTTTACTTGTCCAACAACAGTTAGATTTATGAAGGGGGTGATACAGGAGGGCCAGGGAGCAGTGGTAGAGTGGTTGAGAGGAGATATATAAGCCTTAGGCTAATTAAGGCATGGTTCCCTGTAGACGAGGGCAGGTTGCTACAGGTTAATTGGAGCACCTGTAGTCAATTAATGCCCTAATAAAACCTCCTATTTCAGGCAGTCAGAGTGTGCGAGGAAGGAGAGAGGACTGGAGTTTGGAGGTGTGTTGCTGAGACTTGAAAGAGCAGAGAACTGAAGTAAGGGAGTCTCCCAGCCCCAGCAAGGCACGGAGAGACTCCCTCTCCTAGCATCAAGGACCGAGGGCAACCCTACCGAAGGGGGAAGAGGGTAAGAAACCCTCAGGGGTGTAGACGGGCTGGGGTTCAGAATGAGGGGAAAACCCAGACTCCTCCCCCGCTTCCCTCCTCTACCACTTGCCCAGGCCACTAGTGGGGCGCTCGGCATCCCAAGAGCAGGGGCAACGGGTGGCATCTTAGCCTCCCCACCAAAAAATAAATAAATGGGGCCCACCATTCCAACATCAACTATTTTGTCACAAGGGCTTAACTAGGGTCTTTCTGCCATTAGCCAAGCCTATACCTAATGGGACCTCCATTTCATCCTGTCACTGCTTACTAGACCTCCATTTTAACCTTTGACAATATTCTCTATATCCCACCTTTCCATGAAAGTTGCATGTTGAGTTGCTATTTCTTCAGCTAGAAGGTTGAGCGAGATGGGAGCACTCATGGCAGGCCCACCATCCACCATTTTTTCACAGGAGAGAGTCTCCCTTTTTGCCTTCATCCTGAATTCCTCTCTAAGGTCATTTCTGAAGTCCATGTCAACCAACCTATCCATTTTACCTGTTTTCTTCCCCAAACCACATGCTATTGTTCAAAAGAAAATATTTAATTCTCTGGATGTCAGTGGTGTCCTGGCATTCTACCTGCAATGGACCACACCAATCAGAAAATCACCAAGACTATTTCTCACTACAGTAGAAAGATCTCAAGGACAAGCAAGATCTTTTCAGAGAATCTCTAAATGGATCTCTTCTCTGGTTACATCTTTGCCTCATAACAATTAGCATATGTCCCTCCACTGGATGAAGTAAAGGCACACTCAATGAGGGAACAAACTGCTTTTACAGCATCTCTACAGGAGGTACTGGTATTGAACATATGTAAAGCGGTTCCCTGGAGTTCCATTCACAAGTTCGCAAAACATTTTGCCCTAGGTCAGTCCTTCACTGCAGATACAGCCATGTCGACTGCAGTTTTTCAAGCATCTTTATTGCCAGCATCCTCACATACCCCTCCACTTGGAATACTGCTTGTCAGTCACCCATGTGTGGAGTGCACACAAGGACCAGCATGCGAAGAAAAAATGATGAAGGTTACTGACCTGTAACTGAAAGTTCTTCAAAAACTGTGGTCCACATCTGTATTCCACTACTCACCCTTTGCCCCCTCTACTTCATATCCTGTTGGATTTGAAGAAGAGGAACTGGAGAAGTGTTGGCCAGTGCTGCCTCTTATACCTTCAGTTGGAAACACGGGGAGAACAACTGCACATGTGTAGGCCAATGGACATGTGGAATGCAAACAGGGACCACACATCTTGAAGAACTTCCAGTTACATGGCAGTAACCTCTGTTTATCCAGTAAATGATGCAACATATTCCGATTATTTTCCTGACTTTGCTCATATATCATGTGATCATATGGCATAAGAAAACTCCCATTTAATAAACAATGTCTCAAGATTTTTCCTTATGAATACCAATGCAATATAAATATCTGAATATATAGGTAAAAATCTAGTTTTTATTGAAGACAAGGGAGATATTCCCCCTGGGAATTATGATTATGATTTATTCAAAAGCATGGCCCATTGTTTTCCCCTCTTGTTTCCTACAAATGAAATGACAGAAGGTTGTAATTGATTACAAATATTTTCCTTTTAAGTTTTCTTTGTATTACAACTTATAAAAATTGATTCTCAAAAGAACCATTCAACAGCACAACACTGCATTACCACCACCCTGCATTCCTTGCAGCAGTGTTTTGCTGGTGACTGTTGAGAATATATATTTTCCTCTCATAAGGAGAGGCTGTTGCTTCTTGGTTCTGGTGATGGGAGACCCCGATGAAAAATTTCCAGGAATGAATTAAATTGGTCCATGCCCAGTGTGACTGTGGGTCGATTTCTGGTTTTCTGCTAGTCTTTATGGCTGTTCTGCAGTTGTGGTCTGAGACATGGTCCTTGGTCTCTATTTAGGGATAGAGAAGGACTAACACTCCTCTTTTCAAATCAGAAGCAATTGAACTTGAGAGAATGGAGAGGAGGAGTGACCACTAGAGGGTGCCACAATTCTTTAGTTTGATTGGTCAGTCCTGTGTTTCTTGTTGCTGAGAGGAGAGGGGGAAACCAGTAGCTGTGCTATAGTGACCAAAGTACACAAGGGTGGGGGAAGCAAAACAAATTAAAACAACATTTTGTTAATAAGTTATATGTATATATACATAACAATGTTTATGCCACTCTTCTGTGCTGTCTGCAGATAACTATAATTCAATACATAACATAGAATGATGCATTTTTTGTCTGATGATGTAATTTGTGTTCAGACACACAAAGCTAGACATTTAAAATCACATAATTTCATTCTGAAGGAACAAAAAAACAATAACAAGAACCTCCTCCCCCCCACATGTTTTTGGCATACAGTGAAGCAGAGATCATAACTACACACAGCTTAATTGTATTCCTAGAACTGATCAATGATCATGATGCCATATGCAATTAATGTAAAGCATACTATTGTGGCTGTAAACCTAAGAGATCCTCTTTCCTGAAGTGTCTTCTATGATGTGAATTTTCTTTTCCATGCTAGATAAAGAATGGTTCCTAAATTACGTTTGGGTGTGGAGGGGGTGTGTGGCAGGGGCTTTCAGGCTAGTTAGTGTGTGTGAGAGAATGTGTGACCTCTTTGAGCTTCTTAGTCAGATCCAAAATAATCTTTGTTGCACATTTTTTACACTTCTCATATTAAAAGGACAGAATTACTGTTCTGTACATATGGATTAATTTGACCTCTACATGGAATCTTCCTTCTTTAAAGTCTTATACAAACTTCAGGAGACAAGACCTCAAGTGGGATCAAATTGATTAACAGAAATATTTCCCTTCTCCTGATTCCAACTCATGGATATCTTTCTACAGACATAAATCTATCTTTTCAAAAGCAAGGAACTAAGCATTTATTTTAAGTCATGTGGTCTGGTGTCAATGGACACTTGCTTTGTGTCTGACCAGGAAAAGCTGGCTCTATCTTTAAAGAAGGTCATGTTCACTGAGATCTTAAGCCAAGGAGCATCTTGTTCCAGTTTTAATCCCTGGAGCTCTCTCTTGCTGCATATTTTAACATTGTGCCATAAATCTCTATTGCTGTACCATTTCCAGTGTGCATAGCAAATACCAAGTCAGAATTATTTATTTTGACTAAATATAACCAAAAGGTGGCAGTACTTCTTTGAACATCCTATATGCTACACTAAATAGCAATTCATCTTTCAGTAACCGTATCAAACTATTTCCTTCATATACTGAACATACTATCACTATTAATAAAGAAGACATATTAAACTATATTATAT
This sequence comes from Sternotherus odoratus, assembly GCA_032164245.1. Taxonomy (NCBI): domain Eukaryota; kingdom Metazoa; phylum Chordata; order Testudines; family Kinosternidae; genus Sternotherus; species Sternotherus odoratus. Next base: position 118,426,573 of record JAVMKO010000002.1, read on the forward strand.
TATCCTTGTTACTATTGGAAATTGTCTCTTACATTGTATATTTGAATAATATAATACCATCTCTATAGCAGGAAGAATCTATTGTATATAGGTACTCTGCCAAATATTTAAAAGCCCTAAGACTTTGCTTTGATCAGTGTGGCTGAACAGTCATTGTATTCATCAATCACTTTGCTTTCCTGAAATTATTTTTAGCCATAGAACAATTTGTCTTGCCTAGATAAATTTTCCCTGTGTAAAAGAAATTAAGACACTTTAGCAACTGGTGTCAAATGGTCTTTTTTACCGATGTTATAAAATGTCTTTTACATATCTGAAGTAAACATGTTTTTAATTGATCCCCCTCAATGCAACCCCAGAAAAACCCAGGAGACTCTACAGCATGCTCTCTAATGGGTTTATGAGGCTAATTTATTTCTCTTTTTCTCTCTCTCTCTCTCATGGAAAATTTGCAGTAAAATAATTTTCATTCTTGGCTGATTTTTTTTAATTACTGCAAAGATTGATAATTGATAGGAACAAGAAAATAGCAGTTCTCACCTGCAGAGTTTGGCTGGGAGACTGAAAATGAATTAGTGGAAATATGTACAATGCACCAATACAAACTGTTATTTATGGTCTTAGAAGGGGTCATGCATCTGAGAATGAGTGTTATGCAGTGATTTCATATTTACTGCAAAGATGAATGTGAGTGCAAACATTTTATGTATTTCATTTTTAACAAAATTGAACAAAGTATGCATATGAATCTGCAATGTGAGGAGAAATTTTGATTAAAGATTTGGTAATGTAGGAAAGAGATGAAAGTTAAATTAAAACCTGCGGATAGTAGCTGTTCATATGCTACTACTAGATTGGTTTTGAAAGCATCTTAAAATAGTCTCATTTGGCTGGTAAGAATTACTGAGAGACTTACTTTGTGATTTCTGAAATTTTCGGGATATCATTATTTTTGACAACTGCCCTTATTCTTTTTCAAACTGTTTAGCTTGACGAGTTAGCTTACATGAAAAATCTCATTCTGAGTGATGTTCTGAGGATCTCAGTAGATACCGAGAGTTTCAGAGATAAATGTAGAACGAGTAGACAAGAGTATTCTAAGCTTTTGGCTTTATTTCTGAAAATAATCATTCTATTTAGAACACTCAGTCTCAGCTTATCTGTTCAGGAATTGCACTTGTCACTGTAAAACATTCCATTTTCATCATCACTGTTGCCTCGAGAGGCTGATGATCTGACATTGCCGTACAGCAGCCTGGAAACAGCAGTGCCTATACATTGACAAATCTAATTGAGCATCCATGTTTTAAATGAAGTCATTATTCCAGAAAGTAAACCTGTTATAATACTGAGCTCTTCTTGTAATTCAATTGTCCTAGGTAAGCTTCTCTAATTAAATCCTACATATTCCTCCTACCAACTCTTAGGAGGCGTTTTTGAGCTTCTTTAGGTCAAGAGACTGTGCTTGATACAGTGTCAAAAAAATAAATGTCAGTCAGTCAGTATGCACATGCACAAAGCAGCTACCTTCTGCCTGAGAGATGTGGGCAAATGTAAACACCTAACAACTGTGCTGAAATCTTTCCCTGCCTCTCTGATGCCTTCTGGGTACAATTTATTATGTTAGTAGTGAGCTCTGTACGGTTTGGTTTCAGTTATCTGAGATAACAGTATATGAGAAGCTGTTGCTTTTGGATCCAAAGTTTGAAGACCCCTGTCAAGTAGCAGGCGTTTCTCTGCTGAGGGCCTCATTTGTGGAACTTGCTTCCCTTAGAACTCTGTCAGAACCTTCAGGGTACAATGCAAGACACATGTATTTTGTTCAGTTCTTCACTAGCAGTTTCTGTTTTGTTTTTGAGGTGGTTTTTTGGTTGTTTGTTTTTCGTGATCCTCCCCCCCACACACACACACACATTCTGCACTTCAAGTTCCTGCTGCCCCTATGATGGACACTGTAAAAATGAGTAATAATACATATAACAAAGTGTAACATGCTAGGGATATGTGTGTCTCCTTACTGAAGCACCCTTGATCTCCAGGTGTAGTGGAGTTCCCTTGCTTTTCCCTCCTTAGACCCACTGGGCCCTGGGTTCTTTGTGCTTCTTGGGCTGATAGCAGGCATCTGCTTTTAGCTGACTAGTTGCTGGAGCTAAAATGATTCTTGGTGCTTGGTGTCTTCACCTATTGGCCAGGTGAATAAATTAATATGAAATCCCTCTGACCATTAGAACTCTAAGAATTAAAAAGAATCAGGGACTGTCATAAGTATGAAGTGCCTTAGAATTACTGTTTTACCTGTGAGGGGTTAACCTGAAGCCAAAGAGCTATGACGTATTAAGAATGCAAATTTCTTGGGACAAAGGACTGTTAGTTTCACTTCTCTTTTGACCGGGCTATCGGGCGGACTCCATTTTTTTCTCCCCCCAGCTCTGGGGTATGAATCATCTTCCTATTCATCTCTTTGAATAAGTTCTAAATTAGACTAACTGTAAGTAGAATTGTAATTGTATAGAACTTGCAATTGATCTATGGTGTCTCTGACCTCACCAGGAGGAGAAATCTCAAGGGAGGGGTTAGAGCTAGAAAATTAAGTACTTGTGTAAGTTGTAACTTTTCTCTTTTCTTTATTAAACTTTTTTTTTTTGGTTATAAGAAGTGTTTGCTTATTTCCCTTGAAGTTATCCTAGCTTTGGATCTGGCAGCTCACAGCTAGTAAGGGTCTGTGTGTTTGAATCTCTCTCCTCGGTAACCAGAAGGAGGGGGGTGGGGTGGAGTCTGTGTGCTTCAATCTCTCCTAGATACGGGGAAGGGGTATTCCTCTCGGGGGTTCCAATGTGCCCCAGTCCATGGGTTTGGAATAATTACATTGGTGGTGGCAGCTGGTCCCAATCCCCAGCTGGAGTAGTTTGGTTTTTGGGAGGGAAAGGATTTAACTTAGGCTGGGAAAGTAGTTTCCAGTTAAGTGGTCATATAAGAGACCCCCACATTTTTACCCTAGAGTTTAAAGTGGGGGAAAGGTCTCTCTTACAGGGACCAATCAAGTTTTGAAAGGAACAAACTATTTATTAGGAGAAAAGATAGGGTAAAACTAAAGAAGGGTTAAGGACAGGAGTCAAAGACAATGGCAGGAGAATCAAGGGGAACAGATAACTGAAATAGCAAGTAAACGCCACAGAAATAATCAGACCATTCCTCACATAAAAGTATCCTCTCCGGTAACTTAATGTAATCAAAATCCCATGTAGAATAATTAGGCAGGTGGGTGAAATCTACGGCTTTCAAATGGCCAATGTGCACTAGTGTTATTGTATTGAAGCTCTACAGGGCTGACTGAATGAAAATAAGTGTATACAGTAGAATAGTGTTGCAGGCCTGGCAGTCACTTGTGTGTTATATGGTGCCACATACCTCTTTAACTTTGGGTTTATTTAGCTGTGCACCCACAGAGCAGGATTACGATCACTCCACAGCCTTTTCCTAACTCTCTGAGGAGCAGGTGTTGGGTGGGTCAACCCTGGCCTTCAGTTGTCTTCTAGAGAAAGGGAAGGTCAAGGGGAGAGACTGGCAGACAGACTTCTGACTCTGGACATGGAGTTCAGGAGTTCCATCTCTCCCCATTGGCTTGTGACTGGTGATTGCTTGGGGGAGGGGACTGGTGTCTCTCTCCACCCAGTGTTTTCTGTACCTGAGCTGTTTCAGGGACAACTAACTGAGGAGATACATCCCTTTGGGAGCATTTGTTCAGTTGGGCTGCTGTGGCTGACTGGCAAAATACAGTGCAACATCTTATACTGCTGATAACATACAGCACTCTGCAGCCATTTCTTTTTCCCAAACACTCTATGCCTGTCCATGCTCAGTGGCCATGTCTGGGGGTCCTAGCTATATTTTTTCTGAAGCTGTAGTCGGTCACCTGGCATGTCAATCAAGCTTCTGGCTTTGGTAACTCCACCTCTTGTTCTCTCTCCCACCTCTCCCCACTGGTCTGGGTCTCAAATCTAAGGTAGGGTAGGCAGATTGCTTCTGTTTCTGCTACTTTGTTGGTGGTGTCTGACCATGAGAGCGGCTGCTCACTGCTTCTCTCAAACCTCCAAAATGGCATGAAGGCCACTTATGTTTAGTGCTTAAAGAGAGGCATATAGCACATTTCTGGGCCAGTCTACAAAAAACAGTGTTTTCTCAAGTCAGTCTCCGGCAAAGATCTCACTACTCTAATCATAGGCCTGTACCAAAACAGCTATGGATGTGTTGAGTACTATCATTTAAACCCATCATTTAACAAGGCATGTTCTTGTCATTAGAAAATATAAAAGTCATTCTAAAGAACTAGGATAAAAAACAATTCATAGGTGTTTTCAGTCTGTCTTGACAAAACGGGGGTGGGGGGGCACCTTTATCCAGGGAATGTCCAATATGTTAACATTAATTTGGCTAGTGCTGCCAAATCTTTTTATATTGCACATACTACTGTACATCTGACATGCTTCTGGCCATATTCTGCCCTCAGTTTTGGTTCAGAATTCCCATTCACTCCATTGGAGAAGTAACATGAGCATGGATGGTAAGATATGGCTTAGTTTCTTGCATTTTATTAGTGGCAATTTGATATTAATGGCAGGAACATAGTCTTCCTACCTATGTGAAAAGTCCGCAGCACAACATTGCTGTTATACAAGTAACTGGAAATGATAAGCAAATTCAAAAAAATTTATACTTTTATATTTTTAACATGAAAATAGTTAGAGAAATTGTACCCCAGTACTTGGGAATATTCAGCATATTGCTGAAAAGACATCCTGGAATGAATAGTTGCATAGTGTCGCCATTAAGACATTTGTAGTATCTATGTCAGGGCAGTATTTCCCTCTATGTAGAGACAGAATACCTGCAGAACCACTTGGTAAATATTTTGATGGCAACCACTTTGGGGAAAAAAGGGACACTTTCATCTGAGCTATCTTGTTTTTGATGGTTTTTTTAATGAGTGAACGTGAAATGCGAAAGTAGAAACTTACACTGGGTTCCTGTTAATTCTAGTAGCAATGAAATTGAATCCAACTTTCAATTTTTGCCAGTAAGTTAAAAAGAATGGATTGAATGAATGGACTATAAGGTGGATTAAAAGCTGGCTAGATTGTTGGGCTCAAAAGGTAATGATTAACGGCTCGATGTCTAGTTGGCAGTCGGTATCAAGCGAAGTGCCAAAGGGGTCAGTCCTGCAGCTGGTTTTGTTCAACATCTTTATCAATTATCTGGATGATGGGATTAATTGCACCCTCAGCAAGTTCGCAGATGACACTAAAATGGGCGGAGAAGTAGAAACGCTGGAGGTTAGGAATAGGGTCTAGGATGACCTAGATAAATTGGGGGATTGGGCCAAAGAATTCTGATGAGGTTCAATGAGGACAAGTATGCAGAAGTCCTACACTTAGGAAGGAAGAAACCCATGCACTGCTACAGTCTGGCGACAGACTGGCTAAGCAGCAGTTCTGCAGAAAAGAACCTGGGGATTACAGTGGACAAGAAGCTGGATACGAGTCCACAGTGTGCCCTTGTTGCCAAGAAGCCACCAGCATATTGGACTGTATTAGTAGGAGCATTGCCAGCAGATCAAGGGAATGGTTATTCCCCTCTATTCGGCACTAGTGAGGCAACACCTGGAGTATTGCATCCAATTTTGGTCCCCACACACAGAAGGGATGTGGGCAAATTGGAGAGAGTCCAGTAGAGGGCAATGAAAATTATTAGGGGGGTGGGGCACATGATTTATGAGGAGAGACTGAGTGAACTGGGGTCATTTAGTCTGGAGAAGAGAAGAGTGAGGGGGGGGGGGATTTGATAGCAGCTTTCAGCTACCTGAAGAGAGGTTCCAAAGAAGATGGAGCTAGGCTGTTCTCAGTGGCGACACTATTTGACTAGGAGGGTGGTGAAGCACTCAAATGGTGGGTTACCAAGGAGGTGGAATCTGCATCCTTCGAGGATTTTAAGGTCAGGCTTGACAAAGCCTTGGCTGTGATGATTTAGTTGGTATTGGTCCTGCTTTGAACCTAATATTCTGTGATTCTGTAGTTCTATGATTTTAGTACAATGAGTGGTAATAATAATAAGTGCTGATTATTTTTAGAATTGGGGGTCATACTAATATGTACAATTTTCTCTACAGCTGTCTATGATAGCTAGCTTTTAACTCTCTTCGGCATATAATGCTGGTACGAGCTTATGGATTGATGTTTTTGAAATGCCTTAAATCTATCTATCTATATAAAAGTCAAGTGGTGTATGTATGTATGTATGTATGTATGTATGTATGACAGCGAACTCCTCCTGCACCGTTTGAGCCAGAGACTTGAAATTTGGTACAGTTAGGGGTCTTGGGGTCTAGATGCTGGTAAGCATCGAAAAATTTTCGGATCTCACCTCTGACGCCCCCAGGGGTGAAAGTCTTTCAGGGCCAATCACATCAGCTGGGCGGTTAGGTGGTGATGATGTCATAATACCCCCTCCAACAGACACCGCACTCGCTCCGCTCACCCCTCCCTCCTCCAACGGAACCCCGGAGATCCCTCAGTTCTCTGCCCCTCCCCCCTCCCAACGGAACCCCGGAATCCATCAGTTCTGTGCCCCCCCACCACCTGCGAAGGTCCCCGGAATCCCTCGGCTCTGCCCCCCCCCGCGACGGATCCGAGTTGGGTTTGGTGGGACGGTAAGTGAGGTGGGGGTGTCGGGTTCGGTCGGGGGGTCAGGTGGGGGTGTCGGGTTTGCTTGGGGGGTCAGGTGGGGGTGTCGGGTTTGATTGGGGGGTAAGTGAGCCGGGGGGTGTCGGGGTTGGTCTGGGGGGGTGGGAAGGTGTCGGGGTGGGTGAGGGGTGAGGTGTGGGTGAGGGGTGAGGTGTGGGTGTTGGGTTTGGTCTGGGGGGGGGAGGTGTCGGGGTGGGTGCCCAGACCAAACCCGACCCCCCCCCCCCCGGCTCACTTACCCCCTGACCAAACCCGACACCGCCACCTCACACCCCCAAGCAAACCCGACACCCCCACCTCACCCCCCCACCAACCGCAACACCCCCTGACCAACCCCAACACCCACCCCTCAGACCAAACCTGACACCCCCTGGCTCACTTACCCCCCGACCGAACCCGACACCCCCACCTCACCCCCCCAAGCAAACCCGACACCCCCTGACCAACCCCAACACCCACCCCTCACCCACCCCGACAACTTCCCACCCCCCCAGACCAAACCCGACACCCCCCCCCCGGCTCACAGTGAACTGTGTAGCACACAGATTATTAAATACACTGTTCGGTCGGGGGGTGAGGTGGGGGTGTCGGGTTTGCTCAGGGGGTGAGGTGGGGGTGTCGGGTTTGGTCGGGGGGTGAGGTGGGGGTGTCGGGTTCGGTCGGAGGGTGAGGTGGGGGTGTTGGGTTTGCTTGGGGGGGGTCAGTTGGGGTTGTCGGGTTTGGTCGGGGGGTAAGTGAGCCGGGGGGTGTCGGGGTTGGTCAGGGGGGGTGGGAAGGTGTCGGGGTGGGTGAGGGGTGAGGGGTGGGTGTTGGGGTTGGTCAGGGGGTGTCAACTGTCTGCCCCCTCCCCACCTCCGACTGACCCGAGCAACGCCGGGCACTTATGCTAGTTTATAATAATTCTAAGCCTTTCTGAGACAAACATTGGTTAACATGTTAATTGGAAAGTTCTCCCCAGATGACTTCATTTTATACAAAAGGGTTATTTAGATGGTTAGAAAAAATGGTTATTCAAGGTGTGTGTGTGTGTTTGTGTGTGTTTGTGTGTGTGTGCATAAGTAATTAAATCAGACAAGATAGTCCTATTTTCTTACTGTGCTGTTATCCTAGTTTTCCAGATGGCCAAATTGGGGCTGTCAGTCAACCAGGGAGAAACCTAGTCCCCATGGTAGACTATCACATGGCAAACTCAACCTTCTCAGTTTGTTGCCCACTGAGCCTTATCTGTGTATAGTCTGTGACTCAGCCATTGGAAAAGGGGGGAAGCTTGGTTAGCTTCTGAAGGGGAAGTATCTATTTGAATTAAATAGTGATTTTGCAGGTGCTTAACCCTAGAAGTCCCAGGCTAACAGCTGCAGTGAATGTAAGTGACATAGACACTTAAAACACAGGACTATGACTTCAGTGCATAAAACTGTTTTTTGAATAAATATTTGTTCTTTCAAATTAGATCCAATGTGACCAGGCCTAGTCAAGGTGATAGACTTTAAATCAATAGATGATGCATGGGGAAGGAAAGAGAGCTTTACTTGCCAGAGGCTTGGTGAAGAGGAAGATAGAACATTCAGAAATGAATGAGTCTATCAGTCTTGAGCTCTTCCATTCCTGATATCTGCATTCACCTAATAGAGTATCTTGTTATGCTTGGAATGTTATACACATTTTGTCATCCAGCGTATATTTGAATCCAAGCTGGAAGCTGAGATCCAAGGATCTTCTCAAATTACCACTCACTCTCTCCATCTATTTAAATATTGACATCTTTGGTGCCCTATCAAGGTAGTAATGTTATACATAAAATATAACATGAATAAAGGATCAGAGAGGTAGCTGTGTTAGTCTGGATTTACAGAAGTGACAAAGAATCCTGTGGCATTTTAAAGACTAACAAAAGTATTGAAGCGTAACTCTAACTCAGGAACCAATCCATGCAACAAACCTCGATGCCAACTCTGCCCACAGATCTACACCAGCAACAGCATCACAGGACTTAACCAGATCAGTCACACCATCACCAGTTCATTCACCTGCACATCTACCAACGTAATATATGCCATCATGTGCCAGCAATGTCCCTCTGCTATGTAGATTGGCCAAACTGGACAGTCCCTACGAGAAAGGATAAATGGACACAAATCAGACATTAGGAATGGCAATATACAAAAACCTGTAGGAGAACACTTCAATCTCCCTGGACACACAATAACAGATTTAAAGGTCACCATCCTTCAGCAAAAACACTTCAAGACCAGACTTCAAAGAGAAACTGCGGAGCTGCAATTCATTTGCAAATTTGATACCATCAATTTAGGATTGAACAAAGACTATGAATGGCTAGCTAACTACAAAAGCAGTTTCTCCTCTCTCTGTGTTCACACCTCCAGATCAGCTGCTAGAAGAGGACCTCATCCTACCTGACTGGAGATAACAAGCTGGTTCGGCCTGATTGAACTAACCTTGCTATCTCTAACCTGGTCCTTACCTCTGATTTATACCTGCCTCTGGATACTCCCAATGCATGCATCAGACGAAGTGGGTATTAGCCCACAAAAGTTTATGCTTCAAAACTTTTGTTAGTCTTTAAGTGCCACAGGACTCTTTGTCAATATCAATAAAGTGTAATGAACAATTTTCTAATTATTTATAGGTAAATAAATGTTTCAAGCAGGTAAAATATAGATAAAAGATAAAAAAAATATTTTATTGTACAACTACCAGTATTGCATAGAAAAATAAAACCTAGTTAATATGAATGTGAATTCTATCATGTAATACAAAACTTCAGTTTGCAAATGTACTTGTTTGGATTGCAGGAATAATGTCTCTGGAGAAATCTTGCCCTGTACCCAAGCTTTGCTTGTTGTAGGATGAGTGGTAGGGCACAGGAGGCTGGTTACTCTCGGCTCCCTGGTGCAGCACCAAATTAGGGGGTTGCTAACTTAAGCCACTGGTGTAAGATCCCTATGGGACCTATAGTAGTGAAAATCAGCCTCCGAGAGTGTGATACTGCCATATCACTGGCTGGCTCCTCCTTGTGTCTTCCTTCCCTTGACACATCCCCTTCCTTGAGGCTCTGCTGCCTCTGCCAGATTGGTGGCAACAGGATTTTCCCCTCTGTGACGGAATTCTTACTGTCTGTTTCTGAGTGGAACCCATCCATTTTACACCAGAGCCCTGTGTAGATACAAAATTTGTATCCACATCTGATCCCATGGATATCTGCAGATTTGCAGGGCTCTAGATATAAAATTTGGATCCACCTGTTTCTGCAAACTGGGTCCAGAGATGCAGATATATATGAATATATAGCGGATATCCACAGATTTGCAGGGCCCTACAGATGGGCTAGAGTGGACTGCAAAATCTGGCTTAGAAATCAGCAAATTTCTCTCTGTTACACTGATGTGTTAAGAATCCCATAGTAAAGTGTTAATACTATAAAGAGAAAGGATGAAATGCTGGTTTCACTGAAGTCAATGGAAATTTTGTCACCCAAGGAATCCAGTGTTACAGCTTCCTGTAACAAAATGTTGACCAAACAGCCTCATTCAATTTAGTATATGAAATATATTTATACTTTAAAATACTTTTTAATGTCACTCATTCATTACTCGATGGAAATCGAACATGGTAATTATATTTTATTCTAGTTCACAGCTTAAGGGTATTTTGTCACAGTCATTGGTACTTTTTTGCACACAAGACGTTTGTGGGTACTCTTTACTCCTGGGTAAATTCTGCGCCATGCATAATTTTGCAGAAATTAATGTTGTGTATGCAAGAATTTCCTTTCCCCCCCCCCCACATGAATGGGCTGTAGAGATGTTGGCTGCCACTAGGGGTCGCTGGATCTGGCAGAGCCCAGCTCACAAATAGAAGATGAGGCTGGGGCAATGGGGGGTCGAAGAGTATGTAACTTAGATTTAAATGAATGAGCATATTTGGTAGACCTGATGTGATGTGACAAAGATATGATGCATAAGAATTAAAAGCTACTGTTCCAGCAGTTTTCAGCCTTATATGTGAGATGTGGCTGGGTTTACTTATGCCCATCACCCCAATCGGGGTATAAGTAAGTGGCTGGGTTTTTCCACTTTCAAAAAATAGCTGTAGAAGGCAGCTCCTGAAACTCAAAAAGACTTAGATCATTTGAGCATATGTCTAGTGTAGACCTTTAATCCAGTGTGGTAAACCCAGTGCAGGCTACTGCCAGAGGGGTTTGTGGTGAGAGCGGTAACTACAGGTTAATTGGGTTCAGCTGAGCAAGGCTGCCACTGGCCAAAGCAGGATCAGCTGAGCCCAATTAAAAAGCTGACAGAGACCTTTTAAAACCCTCCTCCCCAGCTAGGAGGAGAGGCGAGAGAGAGGGAGTGAGGCTGCCAGCAGGTTGGGGGGCAGCAGAACAGGGAGCCTCTCCCAGAAGGGAGATAGCTTTCCCTAGCCAGACAGAAAAAAAAACCCAGTTGGAAAGAAGTGCTTAGGGGAAGGGAAAGCCTGCCCTTGGGCTTTCTAGGCAGTTTGCCGGCACGGCACTTGCCTCACCAGAGCACAAAGGACCTGAGCCTGGTGAGTCCGGGAAGCCACTTTGCCACACCCAACAGCTCTTTCTATTCACCTAGGAAGAAGTCAGTTTCACCTGACAATATATTAGGTGATTTAATTAATGATTAGTTGCTTGTTTGCTATCCAGAAGAAAAATTGTATGCAGAAATCACTTAGCCTGAGCAGAGCTGGCTCAAGAGTAAAGGATTTTCAGAAGTGTCCAGTATTGGCCTGACTGCTCACACTGAGTTGAATGGGAATTGTCAGGCCAATGCTGAATGCTTTTGCAAATCTCACACAAAAAATACTGTCCCTTAAGGGAGACACAACTTATGAAGCTTTCCTGAAGAGTTCGTGCTACCAAACCCTGTTTCTTTCTGGTTTTGTCTGATCCTGTTTCTGTGGTGTATTACCAGGAGTGTCATCTGTTAGACACCGAAGGTAATTGTCCCCAGGTGGAAGTATAGCGTTCAATTCTGGACACCACACTTTAGGGAAAATGTAGATAAATTGGAAAGAGTCCAGAGGAGAGCAACAAAAATTATAAAAGGTTTAGAAAACCTGGCCTATGAGGAAAGGTAAAAAACTGGGCAATTTGAGTCGTGAGAAGAGGCGGTTGCAGAGGGGAGGAGGAGAGGAGAAATATGTTGAGGGCTGTTATAGAGCAGATCCATTGTTCTCTATGTTCACTGAAGGTAGGATAAGAAGTAATAGGCTTAATCTGCAGCAAGGGAGATTTAGGTTAGATAATAGGAAAAACATCCTAACTATATAGTTAAGATCTGGAATAGGCTTCCAAGGGTGGATGTGGCGTCCCCATCATTAATATTTTTAAGAACAGGTTGGACAGAAGCCTATCAGAGATTGCGTGACTGAATGCATCCATGTATTCACACTGTACACACCATTGTAGTAATCTTTGTACAAAATATGGCTTGTGAAGTATCATTTGAAAACTAATAACTCACTGTCCAGTAAAATCACGGTGAAATATATGTAGCAACATTATATGTAAAGTTATGGTATTTCCCTGTATGATGATGTTAGCACATGTTCAAACCCACACAATCTTGCATAGGCAAAAGTTGTTAAACAGGTCTATTCTAAACAAAGGAACATGTGTTTCCTCAATCGACATATAAGTATTAAACAGGGTCCTCAAGACAGTAGGAGGCAGAGATGGCAGGAGACAAAGCAAATTTGCATTTCACCAAACAGGGAGGAGAAAGAGCATGGAGGCTCCTTTACCATCAGACTCCATTTCACCTTCTTTACTTTGAAGGTTAACCCTCTGAAAAATCCAATTCAGAAGTTCACTGGACTGTAAAAGAGAGGGGCAGAAAACCTCAAGTTCTCTCTTTCACCGAGGAGGGCAAAGGCACCAGCACCTTTGAGTCTCTGGGAGAAATCCTGCTTGAGGAAAGGATCAAACACCATTGTACTGGAAGGCTGTTGTAACAGGGAATGTGTTAGGGTCATCCTGCTAGTAGTAAGCAAGGCTGATGTAAACTGGGATGTTACTTGTATGTTGCCGAGAGGCTGCTGGGGTCGGAGCTGTTGGACTAAGTCTGCAGCTATTCACAGACACTCAGGGTGTGACCTGCATGCTGGTGGCCTGGTTGTGAGAAGCCCAGGTGGAGAGCTACAACAGCACACTGGTCTGGATTACACCTGAGAATGTGACAGATGGTCTAGATATACTTGGTTCTGCCTCAGCGCAGGGTGCTGGACTTGATGACTTCTTAAGGTCCTTTACAACCATACTTTTTTGGTTATTCTGTGATTCTATTTAGATTTGAAAAACTTATGCAAGCAGATGCAGACAATCATGAGAATATGACAGGTACAGCTGGGTATCACAAGCATGCCAATGAAAGCTTTGTGCTTCCTAATCATAGTTCCAAGAAGAAACAGGCAGTCAGTGAATCATAAAAACCTCTTTTGCTTATGCAGTGTAGCGTGAGAAGCAGGGACCACTAAGGAAGAGTGATCATGGCCTGTCATTTGTGTCGATGTGCTGGAGACTCCCACAGAGTAAGTTCACAGAGATGATGGTAGGAAGGTCAGCTATAATAAGTAACTCTGGTTGCCTGCTTGACTGCCACTTGAGTTATTTTACATTTAGCAAAAGGAAGAACTGAAATATTTTTTTCATGTATATGAGATAATGTGCTTATAAGAGTTTCACCCTTCCTTTCTGTTCTTTTTCATTTCCTGTTGCTTTCTCTCTTTTCTCACTTTCTCTTTTTTTTTTGCTCTACCCTCTTCTAATAGTTTTTTTTTTAAATAACCTTACTTGTAATTTGTTGTCCTAACAAACTTAAGGAGGTTTATAAATCAGATGCTCAGCTACATGATAAAAAAGACACTCACCCCCACGCAAATTTCTGTTACCGTTCCAGATTCAGGCATTAATTTCCTGCCCACCCACATAATCATATTGTCCTCGTCCTCATTGAAACTCTTTCTGTCCTCTCATTTATGCTGCAGTTGACTCCAGTTCTATTAACTCAGGATCAGCTTCTGATATCTTTATTAATGCTGAGTAATACCTTGTTCCTTAAGTTGTCCTTTTGAAATCTATGGGAAATCATAGACTCACAGACTAAAAGGTCAGAAGGCACCATAATGATCATCTAGTTCAGTGGTCCCCAAACTTTTTATGCTGTACCTTCCCCCCCCCCCAACTGTAATGTAATCTGTCCATGCTCCCTTTCCTCTGAGTACCAGAAGGAGAGATGGGGACTGATGCTAGAGTTATGGCTGGGGTCGCAGCTGGGAGCAGAGGCGCACACGGGAGTGAGGCCAGGGCCAAAGCCAGGGCCTCTGCTGGGGGTGTGGCGGTGGCCAGAGCCATAGTGGAGCTGGGGACAGAACGGGGCTGGGTGACGCTCCCCCAACTGTTCCTCCATGCCCTCCCTAGGGGGTCATGCCCTGCAATTTGGGGACCACTGATCTAGTCTGACGTCCTGCAGTTTTTGTGTACCCACTGTGACGGAGTCAGACCAGAAGGGTACAGGAGAGTGCTGGAAGGCAGGTATATCAGCCTCAGGATGAGCAGGTCCCTGTTCCCTGGATAGCCAAACAAAGGCTACTCCAGGCTAATCAAGACACCTGGGGCCAATTAAGAAGCTTCTAGAAAGGAGCAGAAACAGCTAGCCTGATTGGGACACCTGAAGCCAATCAGGGGCTGGCTGAAACCAGTTAAAAACCCTCCCAGTTAGTCAGGTGGGTGTGGATGTCAGGAGCTGTGGGAGAAAGTTGTGCTGTTGGTGAGACTGAGTGGTAGACAACATATATGCAAGGAAGGAGACCCTGAGGTAAAGGTGAAGTGGAGTTTGAAGAAGCAGGGACTGCTGTGGGGAAGTAGCCCAGGGAATTCTATTGTGTTTGGTGGCTAAAAGGTCAGCCATCTTAGCTGATACTATTAGAGTCCCTGGATTGGAGCCTGGAATAGAGGGTGGGCCCGGGCTCCCCCTTTCTACCTCCCCTAACTAATCATTGAAATTGAGAGACAACAGAGACTGTGCCAGGAAGGATAGTTTCTCCTCACTGGCTTATGATGAAAATGGCTCAATAGGCTGTGACCTGGTCTCTAAAGAGAGAAGGGGGAGTCACAGTGAGCCTCTGAGGCTAGCACAAACTGCCCGGAAGCATGGGACCCACAGGGACAAGGCCAAAGCTTTGCCACACCACATAATATGGGATTGTCCTATTTGATCCAGTAAAGGTGACTCTTTTACGTTATAAAAATGAAATGCTGGAGGGAATACTTCAAAAATACACACACACACAACACTAGACATGAGTTCTGAAACGAAGGGGATAAATTAAGCCTTCAATCACTGAGGCACTAACATTACATGTGACTATTACAGGTGTCACCTGAGATGAAATTTTTGGGTGGGAGTGGGGATGTTGTCAAAGTAAGGATTTAAACTGCAAGGAATATAGCAAATTTAATTTCAATGACTTTTGACTGCAGCAAAGTCTAATAAATGAAGACAATGGGAGAACTACTCAAGGTATTGAGAGTTCACCTGATTGACAGTCCACTGACCTACTGGCAGTCCAGACCAGAGGGGCAGGCAGGTTAATTCCATTAAGCAGTTACTTTCGATAAGTATTCAGACCCTGCAATTACAAGAGCTTTGCAGCAGGGAGAAATATTGGATTTCAAAGTACGATGAAGCCTAAAAGCTCTCCACAGCCTCACTAGCTTAAAGCTAGCATCTCAGAGCTTCTCTGCAACCTTCACATTCCAAAGAGCTCTGCAGGGAATAGTGAGGCTTAGGGATTAATTAAAGCAGGAAAGTGATAGCAATAGTTAATACCTCATTCATTATTTTAACATTACAGATTCATCAGTGCTCACTAACGAAGCAGAAAGTGTAGCAACTTTTAGTCAATGAGGATGTCTTTAAGTAACTTAATTAGCAGATGACTTGAAACAAAGAACTGAACGTATAAAATTGACCAAGTAGTATGCGTGAACGGTACAACAGAATAGTTCATGTTCATTGGTGGAAAACTAACCAGTGAAATAAAATCCTGAGTAAACTTTAATGGGATTTGAAGTATGTCCAGCAACCATTGAAGTCCTTTCAAGAAGGACCTGCAGTCATGCAATGAGGAAAAAGTAATCTAAGTGTAATAATAAAAAAAATCCTAACCCCGGAAAGCAAGCCCAAATTTTGATAAAGTAAAAACCTTTTTGCTTTTTAAACATTGCAAAAGTTAACCACAAAAGAAGAAAAATAATTTATTAATTGGAAATTCAATATGTTATGAGTACTAGACTGCTAAAGCCAATCTTTTCTCAAACTGTTTTTTGCCTTCTCTGACTCAATTTCTTTCATATTTCCTATTTTTGTTTATTATTACTTTGTTTTGGCTCAGTCTACCCCCCAGTCATTCAGTCCAATCTACATGAGTAGTTCCTTTTTCTCATGTAAAGTCCCACTAAAGTCAGTGAAGCTCTGCATTGGTACAGGCATCTACTTACATGCCTCTGGTTATAGGATTTTCTTTCCTGAAGCATATGGGGGCACATTTTCAGCAGCAACTGTCAATATTTGGAATGTGTCACTCTTCATTATCTTGACGGTGCTCATTTTGGGATGGAAGTATCTCCCAGAATACACTAGGTTTTGGGTGTATGTATAGGTTAGGTATTGTTTAAATCAAACTATATTGAAGGGTTCTTTATTTTTTAGGCTATTTTCTGTGTGTGGTCACAATATTTGAGTCAGTGGGGAAGTCCCATTAAAAGTGTCTGGTCCCTTCTGTATTGACAAGATCTCCAATAGAGACAATTAGTCCTTGAGTTTGTTTTTGTAGAGGTAGCTCATGTAGAAAAGAAGAAAAGCTGGGCAGACTTCCTCCTCATTATTATGGAGAGCATTCCTGTTGAAAATAAGTACACATGTCTTCTAAACTGAATTAAAATAGCAACAAATTTGTCCTCTTTAAAAAAAAGTTCCCTGTATTTGTTATATTTCTGGTCCTTCTTTCTATTCTCCAACATCCCACGGGCATTTCTGCCAGTTGATTGTTGCCCTACAGGCATTTTCAACCTGCTTTCTAAAACTAAATTGAGAATATTGAGAACTCCCAATCAAGGTCTAGATTTCCAAAGGTACGGTTTTGTGCCCTCTATAACACTAATAGAGAGATATGCACAGCTGCTTGCCCCCATCAGTAAAATCCCGTTTTACTTATTAATTAACCCGGAGTATTATAATCTGGGTTAATTAATACGTAAAAAGTAATTTATTAGTGATTTAAAAGTGAATTAATAAATGAAAATAGGATTTAAATGGTTCTAAGTAATAACAGACAGAACAAAGTGAATTACCATGCAAAATAAAATAAAGCATCTGAATACAGATAAAATATCACCCTCAGAGATGTTCCAATAAGCCTCTTTTCCAGACTAGCTTCCTTCTAGCCTGGGTCCAGCAATCACTCACACTCCTGTGGTTACTGTCCTTTGTTCCAGTTTCTTTTAAGTATCCTTTGGAGATGGAGAGGCTATCTCCTGAGCCAGATGAAGACAAAATGGAGGGGTCCCATAGACTTTCTTTATGGGTGAACACCCCTTTTCCCCCTGTATAGAATCTAGCTACAAAATGGAGTTTTCAAGTCATATGAGCAAGTCACATGTCCATGTGTAGGACTCAGAATTTACCGGTAGCAGCCATTGTTCATGTGCTACCTTGAACGTCTTCAGGTATATTTCTTATGTCACTTGGGGTCTTCCAAGATCCATTGTCTGTTAAGTGTTTCTTGATTGGGCACTGTAAGCAGGCGGACACTCATCCCGGCGGCACCTCCTGCTGGTCATCTGGGGAATCAGCTCTCCAGCCTCTGGAGCGCCCTCTGCCGGCCGATGGCCCGCTCCTACTCAAGCTCTGTGTCCCTCCCGGACCCCGGTGCCCTCTAGCTGGGGGTGCTGCACCCCTGCAGAACCCCCCTCGAATATAAGGGTCTCCTCTCCCCGGGGAACCCTCCACCCAGTATCCCCACCTTGCCTCAGACTTGTCCACTGCCAGTCACCATTTTCCCCTGCTCACTGAGGCAGACTGCAGTATCATGGCCTCTCATCACCGGCAAGGGGGGTTGGCCTGCTGCTTCTACTGCTAGCCGTGGGCTGCCCCCTGCAGCCCCAGTACCCTTGGGTCGGGCCTTCTTCCAGGCCTTGCAGCCTGGGGCTCTCTGGCTAGAGCCTTCCCAGCTCCCTCTGCCCTGCCCCAGCCCTGCCTTAATCCCAGTACCTTGCTCAGCCCCAGCAGCTAGGCCTGTCTTCCTCTGAGGACAGAGGAGACTGACTCTCTAGGCTCCTGCCTCTCAGCCTTTATACAGGCCTGAGAGTTTGGGGTGTGGCCACCCAGCTGAGCCTGCTTCCCAGTCAGGCCTGGGAGTTTGCTGGCTCCTGGCCACAACCCCTTCCCTGGGCTATTCCAGCCCTTTCAGGCAGGGAGCGGGTGATCACCCCGCTACAGGCACTAACTTGCAAATTCCTTTCTAAAGAAGCTGACTAAATGCCTTACTAAGGCTATGTAAAATCCAACAAGTACACAGCCAATATTCATAACTTTGAGTACATAAATGATACATGCATACAAATAGGATGAATATATTCAGTAGATCATAACCTTTGCAGAGATATGCTAAATGGCATATCTAGCATAAAATATATTCCAGTTATGTCATATTTACTTTCATAAGCATATTTCCATAAAGCATTAGGCCAGATTTTAGGTGCCTACAAATGCAGATGGGCTATGAATAACATTATCCAAACTGCCTAAGGTTAGGTGCTTTATGGTAGGCCCTGCATTTAGGATTACAGGGGTGTAAATTATAGCATGCACTAGGGTGCTGTGCATTAACTGCCCCACATAGACCCTACAAGTGCTAATAAAAAAAGTACCTAGTTCTCATTAATGTAAATGTAGTCCTGTAGTCAAGACAAGCCCTCCGTTCCATTGAAATCAGTAAGTTTGGAATCAACCTACTTAGGCACTTTTGAAAAATTCCACTAGGTGTCCATCTGCATCTTTACGTACCTAAATACCTTTAAATGCTGGTCCTCGCACTGAGTCTTGTGGCACCTTAAAGACTAACTAAAGTATTGAAGCATAAGCTTTCGTGGGCTAATACCCACTTCATCGTATTAACCCACGAAAGCTTATGCTTCAATACTGTAGTTAGTCTTTAAGGTACCACAAGACTCTTTCTTACTTCTGCTATTCCAGTCTAACACGGCTACCTCTCTGGTCCTGACACTGTCAGCTACAATTTAGTTAGAAATTGAGATTCAACTTTCATGTTCTGATATGAAATCATGAACTAATATTTTAGTTACTCAGTTATAATTGTTTATAATGAAGGGATCTTTTTGAAGAACAGTTTTAAATATATTAAAACTTTGTGAATTTAAATATAACACGTAATCCTCAATATCTTATATTTAGCATTTAAATATATTTAAATATTTAATATTTGTATCAAAATGGATAGGTCCCAATGTCAGATTCATACAGGTTCTCTGACTTAGTTTCCTTTGACGTATACATACACTCACAAACAAACAAAAAATGCTATGAAGCTTTTTTCCATACAAGAGAGGAAGGAAGAAACAGAGAGATTAATTTCTATGTTTAAATACTTGAGAGACATTCAGAAACTGTGTTGCTGGTAGTCCCTTAAGTACCTAGATAAAAGTCCTGTAAGTACCTAGATAGACAGGCGGGTAGGTTGTTGGCTGCTAAATTCCTTGTTTTTAACATCACACCATAACTATTAGTGTCTAATCCTGGTATCCTTTCTCAGGAAAAAAGTACCGATGAACTTGGTGAGAGTTTAGCTTAAGTAAATGCAGCAGAATATAACTTATATTTTATATCCCATGAATGGTATTTGAAGGTTATATTCTCTAATCAATATAATAAGATTCCAGGATGGTCACTTTGTCTGTGTGTTACTCTGAAGCCTAGAATCACTGTGTTAGTGTGAAGCAATGGATACAGCTATGAGCGTTGCTGATGGCTCATTTTGGTTGGAATATTGCTAGGCTGAATCATCACAGGGTGCTGTGGTCTGTTACTGTCCATATTTAAAGTTTTCAGTCACATTGCCAAATTACACCAGTGCAGTAGTGTGGGCTTTTAGCTACAGTATCACACATCTATGCCAAGCCAAAAGGTTTAGTCCATTGTGATATGAAAGGTAATTCAACCAATCACCATCAAGGCTCTATAGGTAAGTTACATAAAACTATTTCATTGGTTATGTGATGGAGACTGCACACATGCTTGATTTGATCCAACAGCCAAAGTTCTTCGAAACCACTCACACAACAACACAACCAGCACACACAACAACTCCAAATATATGTAGCCCCTTACTGTTGCACATTACCCTCATTCAGCATCTGCAGAAAGAAAAACAAATCTGCCATCACAGCACAACCAACTCACACACAAATCAACATAACCAACCACATAACCAGCACACCACAGGATTTCAGCTAGTAGCATAATAAAAACAGATTTTAAACTGGAATAGGATAGTTCTTTCATAAAGTGATAAAAATCAATGTTAACTTACATTTAATTAATTTTCAGTTCTTTTTCAAAATATTGATGAGGAAAGCAGTTGTTTCAAGCTAGATGAGCACATTTTGTTTCCTAATATTTTAGTTTAGTTTTATGTTCATTATCTTCCACATCTGCTAACAATAAAGTGGGTTCAGATGAAAACATTTTTAATATATTTGTTTACTGATCATCTATGCCGAATCAATTAAGAAAACAATAGAAGCACATATTGCAAATCTGTGCATGTGTGCCGGTTTCAGACATAGAAGAAATTAAATTTTAAATATGCATTCAGTGGCAAAATTTCACTCTAAACATAGTAGCATGCAAAATCTTTAAGAAGATCTGTTATGAAAAACTATTATTCTTGGGATGGTCATATTTTAGTATAACACTGCTCAGTGGCACAAAGGCTGAGGTTCTGCCACATGGGAGTGGGGAATGAGCAGAGGTTCTGCACTAATATCAGTGGCTGTAGGAATTCTGTCTGTTGAGGACAGAGGTGCCATGTTAAATGCATCTGTTGATGCAGTCAAAGAAGTGGCAACTGTTGCACCCTTTGCACCACATGCAAATTGATGTGTAGACCACTCTCTATGCATCCAGGATAGTACAGATCTAAGACACTGAGTGCTTCATATTTCATTGCGCACACTTATGGTAGGTGGTGGGCTACAGGCAAAGCAGGAGAAATACTGGGGCTAAGCAGAGACAGCTGGATTGTGATGCTCTTACAGTCTTGAAGGAAATCAATGCGGATATGTGAAATCAACAGGGAGGCAAAGGCAGTACACTGGAGAATAAGGTACCAGGGTGGGTGGTGTATCCTGACGGTGGGTACAAACAGTAAACTTTGGTGATTATAAGGAGAAGGCAAAGAAGACATCCCGTTATCCTGCACCTAGAAAATAATCATACGGTATGATTATATTCATGGAATCAGGATCTCAACCTGCCGTGGTTGGAAAAGCTGCAAAGGACATTTGGGTGAGACATGACTTCTTAAGCAGGTTAGCCTATTCAGTTGAGTTTCTAGAAATCATGCTATGATTTTGTTGTATGTGTAACAAGTTTGTTTCCATTATTCTTTAGAATCATAGACTGTAGGACTGGAAGGGACCATGAGAAGTCAGCTAGTCCAGTCTCCTGCATTCAGGCATGAATGCGTTTTCTCGCTATCTTTTGAATCTTGACCGTTTGACAAGGGCAGTGTGTCAACCCCCACTTTGGGGAGGCTAGTTTCCCAGCCCTGCCCTTTCTCCCTGCCCTGATTACTAGAGCCCCAAGCCCCCTTTCCCCCCCAAGTGGCTGGAGGAGCCACGCCCCAGCCACCTGGCCCAACAGATGGCTTGCCCCAGCCTATCAAGTTAGAACTTTTAATGTTGCATCCTATGTACCACACTTTTGGGCCATGTCATGCCATCAGTTTTTAAGCAGAATGCCCCATTGAAGTCAATGATGCAAATCTGATGGTGCAATATGGGTTTCTGGGAGCTGCTCAGTGGAAAACAGAACAGGTACACTCTGTATTTTTTGCCAGTTACCTTTCTCCATTTAGGGATTGATCCAAAGCACATTGAAGTGAACGTGAAGCTTTCTTTTGACTTCAGCAGGCTTTGGATCAGAGCCAGGATGCTTGTAATACATCTGGCTATAATTCAGTTGTAATATCTTATGAGTGACAAGAAAATCAATTGAAAAACCCATTTTTGATATATCTCCTACTGTTTGCTTGCCATATTTATACTTGGATGTAATGTGCAGAATTATAATAGGATTAGGAAAGAGATACAGGTAATAAAACTAAGATATTTGCATAGTTCAGTGTTACTTTTTGTATCTTTGTATTTTTGTATCCAGGGAAAATAGACAGTCATATAGTTTGTCAGATTTATGATACACCTCTTTATTGCAAGAATTTAAAAAATGGTAAAGAATGATGAAAGGGTGTTGAAGCAGCTTTTGTGTAAGGGATTCTTCCAGAGATAAACAAAGTTACTGTATTATATACTGAATCTGAAATCTAGCACTGTCGTGTGTGTCCCTCCTCCCCCACCCCAACCCCCGCCTGGCTTCCAGCCTGACAAAGCAGCTGCCAGGAGTCTGCTGGGTCTCCATTTATCTGCACTTCCAGTAATAGCACCATCTGTTAATTGCTGTAGGAGCCACTGGCCTGCTCAGGATAGCGTGGGATCAGTAGGCTATGTTGGTGACATGGTGTAATATGGCAGTGCTGAGGAGAAGCCCTGGAATGGAGATGAGGAAAAGGGCAGAGATAAGGAGGCTAAAACACAATAATAACATTAATCCCCTTTTATATTCACTGTTGTCCTAACGTGTGTCTGTTTGTAGACTGTGAGCTCTTTTTGGTGCACGAACAGTCTCTTCCTGAATGTCTGGAAAATCCTTAACTCTTTGGGGATGCTACCAAACAAACATATGGTCATCACCACCATTCTCACCTCCAGGCTCCTGAGTAGTGAGAGAGAGGAGAAAGCAGTGTATTTGAATTATATTTTCTGAGGAATAAAAAGGAAAAGAAAGGGGAGGAAAAACAGTGTCCTGGAAGCAGAGAAATAAATAAAAAGTTAAGGGGGGGAAACAGCAGCAAGAGACGATACGGAGATCTAATTTGGTTGCATCAGAGGTATGGTTATTGTTTCCAGTTTCTGAGCTCTGCGCCCTCATTGTCTGGTGCCAAGATCGGGATATGAGTCCCATCTATAGCCCCACCACAGTTAGGGAATCCCATCGTGGCAAAGACATCTATTGTAGCTTGCAGGTTTCCAAGGTTTATAACCCTGGGTAGCAGCAGCTCGACGATTGCCCTGCTTACTTGCATCACAGCAGACCCCACTGTAGATTTACCCACCCCAAACTGATTCGCGACTGACCGGTAGCTGTCTGGTGTTGCAAGCTTCCAGAAGGCTATCGCCACTCGCTTCTCAACTGTGAGGGCTGATCTCATTTTG
The DNA here is from genome assembly GCA_032164245.1 of Sternotherus odoratus. NCBI lineage: Eukaryota > Metazoa > Chordata > Testudines > Kinosternidae > Sternotherus > Sternotherus odoratus. The sequence continues at coordinate 118,449,928 of JAVMKO010000002.1, forward strand.
CTATTCTTGCGCTGAAGGGCCGGGGAAAGCAAGTCACAAAATTCCATGAACGTGCCCTTACGCATGTGAAAGTTTCTGAGCCACTGGGAGTCATCCCAGACTCGCAGCACTATGCAATCCCACCAGTCAGTGCTTGTTTCACTTACCCAGAATCGGCGTTCCATTGCATGAGCCTGCCCCGTTGCCACCAAATTTGCCAGATTGCCGGTCCCCCTACTTCCAAAAACGTCAGTGTTCCTGTCCCTGCTGTGCACGTCCAGGTCCATCTCCTCATCACTGTCGTCAGGTTCCAGAAAGCGCTGTTGTGTCCGGATCGCCTTACTTTGCAGACGATGCACTATAAAGTCCACAACAATGCACAATGTCTTCACGACGGCCAGTACTGCTGTGGTGGCCTGAGCAGGGTCCATGCTTGCAGTGCTATGGTGTTAGCGCAGTGCGGAGAAAGGGCGCGAATAATGGGATGCCTACCCATAATGCAGCACTCAAAATGGTGCCTGCTGGGGACTCCGGGAACTGTGGGATAGCTACCCACAGTGCACCACTCGCTATGTCGATGCTTGCCACAGTTGTGTGGATAGACAATGCCGACTTGCTGTGCTTTGTGGGGATGCACAAAATCGACTCTATACAGTCTGCTTTAAAAAATCGACTGCAAGGAAATTGACCTACTGTTGTAGTGAAGACATATCCGAAATAGCCACTGATCATAATGGCCTCTCTCTCAAAATATCTGAGATGGCCTTCAGCGTTCCCATTCTCCATCTCTCTGCTTTATTCCAGTTTCTTATCTCATCCACATAACTGTTGGTCTTCATTCTCCTTAGAGTATGACTCCTCCACTATCCGTTAATCAAGACCCTTCATCCATCACATTTCACCCTGGTCTTGTTTTGTTATTGTCCCTGAACTCTACTTCCAAAATGCATTACACAAATCAGATATCCCTCTGACTCTTTAATATCTGTCTCACATAGGGCTCTTTAGGCTGAAATGCATGGGTAAAGTGAGTCTCTTAATAATTTATGGCAGTCTGATTATTATTTGGGTTATTCTCTGGAAAACTGGTAAATTTTAGTCCTCAATTTCCCATTTAATTTTCCCCTTGATTTGAGTTTTATGGTTATTTGTTTCGTCTTGAATTTGCCTGGTCTGGGACTCAAACATACTCCAAAGCTGACTATCTACCTGTTTGCTGACTCCCAATTTCTCTCCTCATCATTGAGCACTTCAGCACACGCTCCCCCTCCAGCCACACCCAAGTCCACACTCAAATTTTGTCTATGCTCAGCCTCTGTTATCCTTTCAGCCAGTTACATTATTTTGCCACTTTCTTACTACATACTCTCCAGCAGGATTTTGTCACTTTGTTTTATTTCACTAACCCAGGTATTACATTTATTTTCAGTCAGGCTGCAGCACATGCTGGAATATTGACGGCATGTTCAGATTCGTTATCTGAGAGACAGGGGGATAGTTTGGAAGCTCTGCCACTCCAATATGGGTTATTGCTGAAGGTCATGTTAACTTCTTTTGTGTAGTTCAGGTGACTGGTAATGGGATATGGATCTTTTCACCTTTGAGACAACTGCTCAAATCTTCCTCAAGATGGTAGTGGTCTAAAAGTTATTACCGTCTGACAGCTTTTCAATGGCTTTTGTCAAGTGAGTTGGTCATTTCAGTGGAGTTCCTGATGGACGAGCTTCTACATCACAAAAAGACCATGATTACAGTGAGAACTCATTTCGTCATCTCAGCTGCAGAGAGGGCAAAGATGGATAAATTAGAATACTTAAATCCTATATGCGGTCATCACAGCAGGGTTCAGGGAATGCAGGCAGTGCTGGCCTTAGTACTTAGAATCATAGACTTTAAGGATAACCTGTCCATGAATAATTGTACTATATACCCCTACCTAAAAACTGGGCTGGGGAGTGGTAGATGCACTGCAGGTGCCATGAATGCGGAGGGGGGGGAGGCAGGACTCCCGCTGGTGCTGTGGGAGAGGCGGGCAGTGGCCTGGGAACTCTGCTGGTGCTGGAAATAGGTGGCAACATGTGGCTGAGGCCTCCTATTGGTGCTGGGAGGGGGAGGGTTGATGGGACTGGCAGGCTCCCTACCCCACTCCGCATAGCTCCCCGGAAGTAGCCGGCATGTCCCTGCAGCTCCTAGGGTGAGAGAAGGCCAGGGAGGCTCCAAGCGTTGCCCCACCATGAGCACCACCTCAGCAGCTCCCCTTGGCCAGGAAATTTTAGTAAGAAGGGGGAAAAAAAGGTTGATGTCACAAATTTGATATAAATTTAATAGAGAGAAATGACACCTGCCTGTTCGTGACATATATTGCAAAATCCCTAGATCAGTGTACTGGAGACTGTTATAAAGTGTTTTATCGTCAACACTTTCTCCCCTTTTTAAAAAAGATGCATGAAGTTTTTTCAAGGTCTTTTTTAAATTCTGAGAAAAACTCATTATCCCATTTATATTATGACTTGTGGCATCAGTTTGATTTGATCATAAAATATGACATGCTAAGCTATGCTAAAAGGACTGAAATGTTTGTAAAAGAAAACAATTGTTTGCCTTAAATAGAAATACAGTTCAAAGATCAGTATAAGGGTTCATTTTAATTTAAAATAATCCTCAGTATCTCCGGATTTTTTTAAACCTACATAGACACCTATAGGCACTTTTTTCAAGTGTTGTAGGTAATTAAAGTGAGGGATCGTCCCAATATTGCCCTATATTCAGAAGACATAAGTATTATTTGAATGCATTTTATAAATTGTCCAGAAGCAAGATAATATAATTACAGTACACTTGAAATGAAACATTGAAATGGAAGCATTTAAATTGGCAAAACTATTATGCGGGACTTGTGTTATTAATCTTCAAGGGGTACGGCAAAGGGATTTTTAATGAGTTTTAAATGTGAGGCTAAGATTGATGAATATTCTTCTTTTGGCTCTTAATGCAGAGAAGCATGCAAGAATGAATGAAATACCACACAAGCTTCTGCTGGAAAATAAGAACAAGCTTGTGGGTCGTTAATTTTGCTTTCCTGTTGCAGGTCTAATGGTTAGTTTGTTATTCTAAATCATAACTCGAGGAATGCACAAACTGGAATCTTAAAGTTCAATTCTTAGTTGTTTGTGACTATTTAAATGGAGTGCTATGGTAAAAAAACAACAACAAAGATTGTTGTTTGTTTTGTCAATCTTTTCTAACTTATGTCATAAGCATGTATGAAAAAAAATGTGCCCTCCTTTCTTTTAGTATTGTTTTCATAATTTTACCATATTTCAGTCAGAGCAACAGAAGTCCATTAGTATCTAAGTATCTTAGTATCTTCTGTGGTACAAATACATAATAATCCACTGAAGTAATGATAAGATAACACTGATTTGTGGTTTAAGCCTCCCTAACTGAAAGAGTGTATATGCAACTCCCTTCAGTGCCTATATAACAGGTATAGATAAGGTGACAGAAACAGAATTTATTAGTAATAGCCCATGGTAAGCTTCGGGCGACAACTGAACCAGTGAAGCAAAGAACTTCTCATTGTAATAATATTACAGAGCATTTTGGATGGAAATTGTATAATTTCATGTCATGTGAATATGTAATATAACAAAACATTAAATAGAAATCAAACATTGATTAAATATGTTCAGCCAGCTGCAACTTCAAATCTATTGAAATAGATTTGAAAGTTCAGTGCTATTTTTAATCTTACACTTCAAGTCTTGGTATCTGTATAAAGGTCTTTTGGTATCTGTATAAAGAGGGCTAGAATCCCAATGTGTATCTCACACACCCTTTTGAAACACTATTGTGCATCCACCACTGGAATAGGAGGACATGTATTTTTCTGGGTGAGCTGTAGTGGAGGTTAACATAGATCCAGCATAAGGAATGTTGTTTTTCCAGCAGAAAATTAATCAATTGTGATTTGGGAACATATACAGAGGAATGTATTAAAACTTGACAACTTGATGTCAGTTTATCACACTGTTTGCCATTCACCTCATCATAAAGGGGCATATCGCACTGCAGAACTACTGTGGCACTGCAGGTGATCTGGCCATTGTGCTTCTAGAAAGCCGGTAGGTCAAAGTTTGTTTAAATGAGTTCTGACTTCTTGTGCTAGACTTCTCATTTTTCCATTTTCCTATATGGAAATTTTTTGGGATATGTCCATTCCATAGTCTGTTACCCAAAGGGCAAATCCTAAAGCCTTAGTCATTCCTTCTGAAGACCATGGAAATTTTGCCGGAGTGAAAACTGAGTAAGGACTTCAGGATTTAGCCATAAATATGTGGCTGACAATGTAAACAGGAATAAATCAGTTTTTAATATCAGAAGACATGGCTTAATTCATAATGTCAGTGATCCATCAAGTCAATGAGTGCTGGAGGAAGGAAAAGTCCCAACAAAAATATGATAACCTGCCCCTGAGGCAACAATTGCTCACTTAGTGGGTCACTGTGATGGAAAAGCCTGTGGCCCTTCAGCTACTCTGGCTTAAGACCCTACTGATAATGTAGGAGACTGTGACCAAGTAATATCCTCTGTGAGGGTGAAGGAGAGCAGCAATCAAGGTCTGACATATAGGTTAAGGTGTGAGATGGGGAGTGAAGTAATTTAGCTTTCTGCTGTACAACCTTAACCTTGGGCCTGAGATTAAGGCTCATTTGTGATTTCTTAGCCCTCCTTTAAAACCTAAAAGACTTTTAGTGCTACAACTGTGAAAATGACACAGAAGAGAGGAGACAGAGAGAAGTGAGACTTATGCGGCAGTGGATTGCAGAGATGACACTTCTTGAGCAGTCAAATTTCAAAAGTGGTCCCTGAGTTTGGGTGCCTCAATTTTGGCGTACTCAATTTCAGACACATTGGGCTTGATATTCAGATGTGCTAAACATCCAAAAACTGAGGAACTCAGTGTCTGTTTTCGGAAATGTTGACCTTCATATTAAGTATTACTTTCCTGATTTATATATATACTAGCAAAAATACCTGGCGTTGCTCGGGGTATTTGTAATTGGAAACTGGGATGTAAAAAGACTACAATGTTTTTTATTAATACAAATTTTGTTCAGACGTCTCGTTTTGTCTAATTAATTTCATTCTCTTGCATTTAGATGTGGGGGGAGGGGGGAGAGAGCTGAGCGAGTGGGGGGGCTGTTGGAGTGGGGGGGAGGGGGAGGGAGTTGAGCGAGTGCGGGGGCCATTGGAGGGGGGTGAGATTTTTTAAATTTTCGATTCTTACCTGAGGGGGGAGAGAGCTGAGCGAGTGCGGAGGCTGTTGGAGGGGGCAGGGGGAAGAGAGCTGATCAAGTGTGGGGGTCCGTTGGAGGGGGGTATTATGACATCAGAACTATGTCACAGAGAACAGCAGCTGCCCAGCTGATGTGAATGGACTTTAAAGAATTTCACCCCTGGGGGGCGTCAGAGGTGAGATTTGAAAAATTTTCGACTCTTACCCTGATTAGGATCCTAAAGCCTATAACTGTATCAAATTTCAAGTCTCTAGCTCAAACAGTGTGGAAGGAGTAAGGCAGCATACATACACGCACACACACGCATACACCATTTGACTTTTATATATATAGATATAAAGGGAAGGCTTGGGGACATGAGTGTGAGGAGCAGCCAAAAGAAAGATCATTGTCTTCTGAAATTTCCCACTGTAGAGATTTCATCCCCACACACTTAGTTATAGGGTCTGTCATGGGAGATTGATTTAAATGATGATTTTCCACTATGTGGAAAGGCTCAATTTAAATAATTGATTTTAATCAGTTTTTTCAATTCTTTTCCAAAGCAAGGTGCATTCTCATTAGTTGATCTAACCATTAAAATATGTTGATTTACAACTAAACAGAGCCTTTGTACTAGAGTTGGTACATTTTGTGATACCTAGAAGGGTACACTGTAACTATATACATTTATTTAAGGAATTGTAAGGCTTGATATTTACAGATACTTATTAATTGTACATGTTTAGTATATTAGAAAATGAGGAGTGATACATTGCTTATTTACTAGATACTTAACTTTTTGTTCGTGGTTTCTGTCAAGCTGCATTAGGATATTCACTGGAATTTAATTGAATACACAAAGTAGCATATAACATTTATTTTTATTAAACAGAACAACCTGAAATGTTTTTGATAAGAGAAGTTTGTGTCTGCAACATGTTTCACTTTTACAACTTAATAGTTTATTAAACAGAGGCGTTAGCTGTAATCAGTGAATTAAACTGATTATTTCAGGTCAGCCTGACAAAAATTTAAATATGCCTAAATTAAAGTGACTGGAGCTTAAGTGCCTAGTCTTGCCTATGTCTCTTGAAAATGAGTCATTCTCCTAAATTACTTAAACTGAGCTATTGTGTCATATTTATAAAGCTTGACCTCAAAAGTTGGTTGTTTCCCCCCCTGATTCTTTCTTTATATCAGCCTTTTAAGCTAAAAGGCTTTTTATAGTTTTTATAGAGGCTCATAGATCCATCATATTTTTATTTAATTTTTTAAAAGATTATAAGTTTAGACCTTAACGAATTCAGATTTCATTTTAAACAGGTTTATTTTCTTAAAAAAAGAAAAAAATTATCATTTAAATAAACAAAATTTTAATAACCATTGATTTTTTTTTCCACCTTAGAGCTCAAGGTGGCTTGTGGGGACAAAATGGAACCCACAAGCAAAACTATCTTTGCATTTGTACAGTAGTTGCAAGTGAGCAGTATCATGTATAGGCCCCGATCTCCCTCTCCATGAGTGATGTTAGTTAGTAGGTTAGCATGGTTGTGGATCTCCTAGGCAGTCCTGTCTCTCCTAGAGCCTGTTCCTATATGCTCCTTTGCAGAATATTGCTCCACAGCATACAAGAGGTTCAGCCTATCTTCAGCCTCTCCCCCTCCATAGTAGAAACCTAGGGCTTCCTGAACCCAGGAGAGATGGAAGGAGTCCACCCTTAAAATATCTGGGTTTAGGGTGAGCTTTTCAAAAGCTCCTAAGTGACTTAAGAGCACAAGTCCCATTGAAACTCAACGGGACTTGTGCTCTTAAGTCACTTAGATGCTATTGAACATCATATCATTCGTGTGTTTTTTTTCCTCCTGTGTTTCTTGAAGGCACCATTTCATAGGACTCAAATCCTGTCTCAAGTGGTTGGGCATCCAGAAGCTAGGTCTGAATTCTGCCTTAAGAAATGAACCTGCACCTCCCAGTACAGGAGGTGGAGTCATGTTTTGATAAACAAATACATTAATTTAAAATAGAAAGAATGAGCAACCTTTCTGATCCTCTTCTTCCTCCTAGCTGTAAAATCCCACTTTTAACAAACTGGATTATGCAAAATGAAAATAGTGGTTCACTTTTGGTCTGGGAAGGGAAAGTTACTTGTGTAATTGATGTCACAGTGTTAGAGAAAGCTTCCTGTCTGACTGTTTGAGGTTCCCAGAAAGACCACTTTATGGAGGTAACTCATCAAGAATGACAGAATGGTAAAAATCTCTAGCATCACTCCAGGGCACTTCCAACAGAGAGGGGTTTTGTTTTTTTTTTGTTTTAAATCCAGCTATAATATTATAAATTACAAAATTTAGAGTACATTTTTGTTATGAAAAATGACTAAAAGCATTTTGGGACTCTGTATTTGTAACTCTGTGATTTCTCTGTTGAATGTGTTTTTTTTTTCTAAAAGTCTTGTAATCTCAACCTGGGATCTTATGGTCAAGTCTCCTCATTGCACATTATCACCAGTAATAAAGTGTCTGGGGTTCAAACTGGCCCGTGAGTTACACCTGCGTAACTCTTTGTCTTCTAGATTATTTTCTCATGACATCTGTGGATTTAAATAAATGTAAATGATTGGAGCTTAAACAGTTAAATTGATGATGCCAAAGGCTGTACAGAGCTCTGCTCATTCTCCCACACCTATACTGGTACTGCAGGACTAATAGGCATAAAAATTAGTAAATACATATTTTAATTACTTAAGTAAACCAATATGACTGAGTATAAACAGAGAGCAGGCCTCTGGAATAAGGAGGAGTCATTTTTACTTTTCACTAAAGCAGAACCATGCTTTAGGTGAATAAAACCCCTGAAATTACACCATAAAGGACTGTTAGAACATTTCTCTGAGCATTGTGGGCAGCATTCTTCTATTTGTGTTGCACCTACTCCCACTAGTGGCTAAGAAGACCGACCAAAAATACAAAAAAAAACCCCAATAAACATGTGTGCACGCATACACACGCACACATAAAGAAGAGGAGGAAGAGAAGCAAATGGATAACTTTTTCATCAATCAATCTTCCTTTGATGGAACAAAAATCTAGAGAGTGGCATCACTCACCTGGTGTTCTCTTCCTTCATTCTAGAGGCTAAGGGCTTAAGTTGATGTAAGTTACTAGTGAAAAGCCACCCCCCTCCCCAGCAGAATAAGTTACATTGACTTAAAATGGTGTCCACACATGCTATGTTGGGTAAAGATGCTTTTCCACTGACATAGCTTCTGCTTCTCACCGAGGCTGAGTAATTAATGCTGATGTTAGTGCACTCTCTTGTCGGCATAGCACGTCTTTACTAGATGCTCTCTAGGGTGGCTTGCAGCTGAGCAAATGTAGCATAGTAGTGTAGACAAACCCCTAGGGTTAAATTCACTCCAGTTTTATGCCAGTGTAACTGTCAAAAACAATGGTGTCTCCCCCCATTCCTATTAGAGGTTTTTGGCACTACTTTTCAAAAGAGCAAAGAAGAAAAAACATTTAAAATAATTCTTCTAATAAATAGAAGAACATCAATACAAGGAAAATAGCTCTAGACTGACAAAAGCTCTGGTCCTGCTCTGGCAAAGCAGAGCCAATAAAATATTAAGCGTTAGGGACAGAATCAACCAGATATCAAAGATTTATTCTTGTGATTCCTGTTTAAGGATTCAAAGTCTGTAGACCTAGCATGTTGTGAATAGGTAATATTTTTGGTAATAAAACATTCTGTGTAGTGGTTGGAAAAGGTTAGCCTGACATTACAGAGGATGATCAGATATTCCAAATAAAAGGCCAAATGCCTAGAAATAGATCCTTTGCAGATAAACAGTTTTAGACTGGAAAGACATCTGTCAAATGTCAGCTGCTGAAACCTTGCAGCTATCTGAAACCAATCAAATGTCAGAATAATCTATTGCAGTATACAGAGTTCATCTTTATGTGGTTGTAATCATCAGGCCAATTCCATGAGCCACATACAGGAAAAAGGGTTTTATTTATAAGCATGATAATGCTTTAAGTGAAATTTGAAATACAGAATAAAGACATTTGGGTTTGATGAGGCTATGGATTCTAGCATTTTAAGATGGTCAGTACTGCATAGTATCTCAGGGGATCTGTAAGCATCTAGCACTAATATTTTATAACTGCTTTTTTGTTTCAGAGTGGCAAGAAACATAATACAAAAGAAAAGCAAAGTAAATGATGGTCTAAACCCCTTATGCAAAACAGAGCTTAAATTATTCAAAGACATGCATTGTTGTGTTGATTTTTTAACCTTCAAAAATGTCGGTATAAGTTGTTTTGCGCCCAGGTGACTGTTAGTGATATAACCAGATTTAAAAGGTTTCCATCTCAAATATGTCCCAGGTCAATACTATGCAAAAGACATTTCAGAAGATTGTTTACTAATCTAAGTCAAGGTCACTGTGTATGCCATAAATATGGTCAATGTGACATGGGGCTGGTCTTCACTACCGGCCGGATCGGCAGGTAGCGATCGATCTTTTGGCGATCGATTTCTCGCGTCTTGGGATGATGCGAGAAATCGATCGCCTGCAGCACCCCCGTCGACTCTGGAACTCCAGCTTGCCGGGAGGCGCAAGCTGGAGTCGATGGGGGAGTGCGCCGCCGACTGCCGCCACTGTGAGGACGGCAGGTAAGTCGGCTGCAGATACGCAAACTTCTGCTACATGATTCACGTAGCTGAAGTTGAGTATCTGCCGTTGATCGCCCCCAGTAGTGAGGACCAGCCCTAGGTGAAAGTATGCTCTAGTAGGAGGGCTCTGACTCAGCCATTGGCCTGCAAAGTCACACATCAGCCAATCCCCCTGTGCCTCTGTTTCCCATCCTACACTTTGCCTGCCATGTCTGTTTTTTTTAAAAAAATGGATAGTTTTTCAGGACAAGAGCTGATTCTCATTATGTTTTTACACATAGGACCGAGCACCAGGAGGTTCCAATATTGGTTGGTGCCTCTAAACCAGGGATCGGCAACCCGCGGCTCCGGAGCCGCATGCGGCTCTTTCATCCCTCCGATGCGGCTCCCTGTGTGTGCTAATTTTAACCGTCCCGCAGACTGTTTTCTATGCGGCCCGCCAGCACTGTCCAACCAGTGCACGGAGCCGCAGCCGAAAGAGAGGGGCGGGGTCAATAAGAGGCGAGCGGCGGGGGGGGGGAGAAGAACGGAGGCGGAGCCGGGGCCGGGGCACGAGGAGAGGCGGAGCCGGCGGAGAAGTGCGAGTCGGGCCGGGGCCGGGGCAGGAGGCGAAGCGCGGCGGAGCCGGCGGATAAGAGCGAGCCGGGGCCGCTGGGGGGGGGGGGAGGAAGAAGAGCGAGAGCACGGCTGGAGGGGAGGGGGAGGGAAGAAGAGCGAGAGCACGGCCGGAGCGGGGAGGAGGAAGGGGGGGAGCGGGGGGGGAGGAAGGGGGGGAAGAAGAAGAGCGAGAGCACGGCCGGAGCGGGGGGCAGGAAGGGGGGGAGCGGGGGGGGAGGAAGGGGGGGAAGAAGAAGAGCGAGAGCACGGCCGGAGGGGGGGGGGGAGGGAGGGAAGAAGAGCGAGAGCACGGCCGGAGGGGGGGGGGAGGGAGGGAAGAAGAGCGAGAGCACGGCCGGAGGGGGGGGGGAGGGAGGGAAGAAGAGCGAGAGCACGGCCGGAGGGGGGGGAGGGAGGGAAGAAGAGCGAGAGCACGGCCGGAGGGGGGGGGAGGGAGGGAAGAAGAGCGAGAGCACGGCTGGAGGGGAGGGGGAGGGAAGAAGAGCGAGAGCACGGCTGGAGGGGAGGGGGAGGGAAGAAGAGCGAGAGCACGGCTGGAGGGGAGGGGGAGGGAAGAAGAGCGAGAGCACGGCCGGAGCGGGGGGGAGGAAGAAGAGCGAGAGCACGGCTGGAGGGGAGGGGGAGGGAAGAAGAGGGTGGGGGAGGGAAGAAGGGGGAGGGAAGAAGAGAGTGTTATTTCATTTTAAATGTCAAAAGGGTTTTGTGGCTCCCAGTGTTTTCTTTACTGTGAGAAACGGGTCCAAATGGCTCTTTGAGCGGTAAAGGTTGCAGACCCCTGCTCTAAACATTAGTGTGATTAAAAACTAGAGGGGTGCACATATTGTTTCTGTAGGAAAATGCCATTGCACAGACCAGGGGCTCCTTGCAGTATTCCATTCCCCCCCATCACAAAACTCCCTGTGTGCCACTCTTGCAAAGTCCTTTTATGTCCTTCTTGCGGGTGTGGTTGGAAATGTGATGGTGTTTTGTATTGTGTCTCCAGGATTATCCAACCATAACCATCACAGAGACCTACCTTTTCTGATTGTATAACACTGAAATACATTGAACTGTTATGTATATAAAATTTTGTCTCTAGAAAATTTGCACCACCAATGAGAGACAGGATCCATAGTGAGACTATTAAAGGGCTTGTGTAAATAAGGTAGGGGAACTCACGGAGCATGTTCAGTGACTCCTGCTATGTCCTAATGTTAAAGCATGTTATTCCTCAGCTGACTCAGAGTCAACTGGGGAAGAATTTTAAAGGGGTCACAGGCCTAAGCAGGGTCCCCTTGCTCAACAGCTCAGTTTAGGAGTTCAGCCGAGGAGATGAAGATAAGGGCCATATGGCTTGGAAGATTACCACATTTAAAATCAAGGGAGGAGAGGGAACAGAGACCTTTTAGAAGACTATGGATTGGGTATGTTGCCCTTGAAGTCTGCCAGTATGAAGACTTGCATGTTTTTGGCAGGACTGGATACTAATTAATATATTATAAAGCACCAAATTAAAAAACAAATTCATATTTTATTTTACATAATAAATCTTAGCCCCACCAACCAAGTGTCAAGGGCACATTCCATGGTACAAAACATATGTCCTTTTCCACCTTATCAAATAAGCAATGTCAGGGTATTCTGCCCGTTAAACAATTTGATCAGCTGTTAACAGTCCATTCAGCTATATAATATTAGCTAAAATATCTAAGGGATCTAAGTCACTTAGGAGTAAATAAGCACTATCCATGCTATTGTCAGGACAATATATAATTTCACTTATAAAATCTGAAAGAATGAATTTTATTCAGTATTGTTAAAACATCAGAAATATATTTTTTCAGAAGACATGACTTGCCTCTTCATACTAGCAAAACAAGCTCATGGTGCTGAATACTGTTGCTTTAACCAAGTGATAAGTAAACCTGGCTTTCTTTTTATTTGGTTCCTATATAGTTAGGCAATAAACCTTCCTGATGGAACAGGCAGAAAGACAGTATAGTATGCTAACACACTGAAGTGAAAAGTGTTGTTTATTTTTAGTAGTTTAGGGTCATCCATGGTTAATAAATTCAAAGGTATAAATTGTTTGGGGATATGTGAAGAATAGAAGACTAACTGCATTTTTGGAGCACCACGGTTCTTTATAACCTTGTCTCCATTGGAGGCAGCGAGTCGGATATGTGTAGCTACATGTACAGTGAAAAGCAGGCAGTGTTCACACTGTGATGGGTAGCTACGTGTGGGCAGGTGAAGGCAGCAAAAAGAGGCTCCAGCAGGAGCTCTCAGAACCTTTCCCCCTGCTCTCCTCCCTGCCAGAGTCTTTCTATGCTTCTGGAGCCTTTCCCTGCACCAGGGAAAGGCTCTGGCAGTGGGGAATCAGGACACTACACTGATAATAAATAATAGCAGTGTAGAGAGGGGAAGCACTACTTGGACATGTAGAAAGCCATGTAGGGTACATGCCCTAATGTTCTGGCGTTTCGCTACTTGCCTCTGCAGTGCATCACCATCTACGCTGCTATTTATACCCATGTCAGGGATTGTGCATAGTGTCTGTACACTACCCCCTGGCTTGTGTGTGCTGTGTACACATACACTATATCCTTTAATGCTTGTTTTCTGCATTCTTCAATTCACTCTTGTTCCCTGAAACCAGTTCTATGATGGTGATGTCAAGTACTTTACACTATGGTTCTATTGTTCTCTTTCAGTGCCAGTTGTCTCTGACCCTTGTGAGCTGAGTCCATAATGATCACAAATATGGCATCTAGTATCAGAGGGGTAGCCGTTTTAGTCTGGATCTGCAGAAGCGACAAAGAGTCTTGTAGCACCTTATAGACCAACAGATATTAGGGATTATGATCTTTCGTGGGCTAAGACCCACTTCATCAAATGAATGTTGTGGAAATCTCCAGAGGCAGGTATAAATATGCAGGCAAAAAAGCAAGGTAAATTCAATCGGTGGGGTGGGGGGCGAGGGATGAAGCCCACTTCCAGCAGGTGATATGGAGGTGTGAATACCCAGAGAGGAGAAACTGCTTTTGTAATTGTTGAGCCATTTACAGTCAATATTAAATATGGCATGTCATTTAAAATCCAGCATTCTATGTATTATCAAGGGTGTACAGTATCAACCTGTGTAAAGCATTACATAACCCTGTCAATGCAGGAGACTAGATTGAGCCATTGGGAGATTATTCATAGCACACTGCCTTCTTCATTACCTCATGGTCTGTGGCATTTGACCTCATTTTTGTCCCTCTCTCCTTCCACCAGGCTTTTAATCAGACCTGATTGCCTTATAACTCTAGCAATGCCTCAGCTGTGGACCCATTGTTTTCAGTATAGTCACAAGCAATGGCAATATGTGCAATGTACATACACAATCTGAGGCTCTTCACAATATGTTGAAAAAGAAATCAGGAGTTACAAAATGACTGACTCATGTAAAGGATCTTAATTCCCAAGCAATACCAATTAAATATACATCCTTCATTTCAAAAGTCACTTGATAATAGTATTTGATTCACCTTATTGTAGTAATAGCAACCACAGTATACATGTACGCATTTACAAATAACCTAAAAACAACCTGTTGTTACTCCATTGTATTGCCTACTAGCCTTTCTGAGCAGCCACATACTTCTCCTCCTCTCCCTGTAAAGCAAGTTGTGAAACCATTTATAAAAGTGACCTCAAAGGAGAGATTGGAGGGATGGGGAAATATGAAAATATTTTAAACGTTTTAATATGTATACTTTATATCAGCAAATAATAAAATATTAATCAATGTTACAATATCATTTACCGTCATAACAAAATCAGACAAACTTCCTACCATCTTCAACTTTCCCCAGCCTTTAGAAATGAACTTGAATATCATTGTGCCACTATCCTTTGTAAAGTCAACCAGGACTTTCAGCTGTAGTGTTGTTATCTGATTATAACTTAAACTTCTTAGCATGCTTCTCTTCCCCTCAATTTCCTCAGCTTTTCTTCAAAGATAAGATTTAAGACTCAGCTGTCCATATCTTAAAAAATTACTTAAGTATCTAAATTGCCTATTACCTTAGTACGAACTCTGGCAGGCAATGGAAATTCCAAGCTTAACATGAAAGGATTTGGACACAATACAATTTCTTTAAAAATTAGGCCTTGTTTTACAGTTTAAACCCCAGAACCCAAATTGAGAATTAAGACACAACACATTTTAAGTTCTCAAAATTAAAGGGCACAATGAGAATAGCAAGCCTGTCTTTTGAGGCGTCCTCACATTTGCATGAATCTTCCATTTTCTTTCTTCAGTTTCTTTCATCTTTCTCTTATGTTATTTGGAGGGTTTTAAAAAAAAATCAACTTACTTTTGTTTTCTCAAATTAGTAAAACATGATAACAATTCTAATATTTATTATTTCCAAAGATTACTTCAATTGAACAATTGTTGTCTCATGCTAACTTACAATGAAACATCAGTAGCAGCTGGTGCCAGGCCTGAACTAGGAGGTAGCCTTATATAAATTTCTTTACTCATTTGCATTTTAGGGTGGGGCCAGAGTCTATACATTTAAAATTTTTCTGTAGCTTGCACATAATTTTTAGATGCCATGTTATTTTCTCCATCTTTTTTGAGAGCTTCAGCAGCAATCTATGCTCCTGCCATTCTTCTTTTTTCCTTGTCAGGTTCAGTAATCTTTGGCTTGTTTTTCATTTTGTGTGAGGATGAGAACGGGGACTTGGAGATGACACTATGAGAAGGGACACAAGCTGGTCCTGGAGATGGGATGGGCAGTGAATATCTTCTCCCACACTAGTGTCTGGATCACTCAGAGAATGAAAACCTACTGGTGCTATCTGTTACTCCGTTCACTCAAGTTGCAGAGGTCTGTGCTGTGGATCTAAATGTACCAATCCTGCTGATTGCACAAACCATGTGCATGTCAATATCATTCCACATGATAGATGTCCTGGTTTTTTAGCTTGCTTTTTAAAAAAACTTAGGTAAGTGTATGATGATTAAGGCTGCCAGTTTGTCACGGAGGTCACAGATTCCGTGACTTTCCATGACCGCTGTGACATCTGCAGTGGCTGGTGTGCCTGGCTCTGGGGCAGCTCAGGCAGACCCTGCCCCAGTCTCACGAGCTGCTGCTGGGACACTCTCAGGCCCATGTCCCCCTCCCATTCCCCAGCAGCAGCAGAGTTTGGGTATGGGAGGGGACGGGCTGGGGGGAGGAGATGGGATGAGGTGGCACATATCCTGGGTGGCTTCCCGGAAGCGGCGACATTCCCTTTACTCAGCTGCTAGCCGGAGGCATGGCTAGACATCTCTGCACGCTGCTTCGGCCAAGAGCTCTGGCTTCGCAGCTCCCATTGGTCAGGATCCGTGGCCAATGGGAGCTTCGGGTCAGTGCCCACAGACAGAAGCAGCACGCAGAGCTGTCTGAGCACGCTTCCGCCTAGTAGCTGAGCAAAGGGTTGTCGCCTCTTCTGGGGAGCCTCCCCGGGAAGTGCTGCCCAGAGCCCACCTCACCCTGTCCCATGCCCCAACCCTCTGTCCACTCTGACAGCCAAACTCTGCTGCTTTTGGGTCGGGGGAGAGGGAGGCACTGAGCCAGGTAGAAAGCTCACTGGCCCCACTAACCCCCTCACAGCACTAGTGAGGGTCCCAGGCTGTGCTGCAATTTAATATTTGATAGTAACTAATCCCTCTACAGGGACGAGAACCAGGAAATACTTATAGCACATTTATTTTTCCCCAAAGGAAACATCTGTAATGGAACCAGGGTGTCTGGTAATGGCCATTTTGGTTTAGCCTGATACCTACAGAGCATTCCTACAGCTTTTTTGCATCCACCATTCAAACTGATTTATCAAGCATCAGGAAAATGATTAAACTTTGGATTCATAAAGCTCTCCTCCCCCTTCCAGGAATTTACAAAAAGAGATTGTTGCTCAGAGATTAGAATCATCACCATAATTTTTTACTTCCCATAGTACAGAAAAATGTAGACCATCTGTTGTCTGTTGATTTTTCCCAAGTTCCAAGTGTAATTATTTTGTAGTATCAACACAGCATCACTTCATAAGCCTTCCATTTGTATAAAATAAATATATATTTTACACTTATATCTCAAGTGTTAAGAAGCCCCAGCACAATATATGTTGCCTAAATTTTCACCTAATATTAATTCATTTAAATGTTTGTCATTGTAATTGAAGTGCCAAATTAAAACTTATTGTCTAATATCCTGAATTGTGTACAAGTCATTTCTTACAGAGAATGTTGTTAGCACTAGAATTGAGACGTTTCTCATAAAACTTTTTTCTTGGAAGATTTGCAGAGTAGTTTCCTCCCACATCAGAGGCACATGATAATCTGCAGATATACGGTAAATGTTATTTCTGTTACCTTTGATTTAGTAAAGTTGAGGTGTGCTTGCAAGGTATTTGGGTAGCTGCATGTTTTCAGTTCCTCTGTTATACTACTAGGAGTCCTCTTCCCATGATTTTTCTTATGGCCTCTTATGATAGACATTCTTCTTGCTGACTACTGGAACCCTTAATGTGAGGAAGAGCTATTTTGTTGCAGTTTGAAGCTTTATCTCGATCTACAGACTGACATACAGTCCAAAATAATGTGCCATCATATGTTTGTACTGTAGTTTGAAAGCACAAATGATGCAAATCTGTGTCTCCTTAATTAGCCCTCTGATTGTGATTGCAAGCACCAAGAGGGAAATAGAAATCAGGAAAAAATTTGTAGTGAGCTGAAAACTAAGAATCATTTGACTGTTTAAAATGTTGTTTGGTGGAAATAAGTAACTATAAAAATACATCCAGGAAAGAATGAATTAGGAATAAACCAATGGAATACATATTTACATAATGGAATGTAGCATTACTCCTGATTCTAACTATAAATAAAATTAAAAAACAAAACAGCAACAAAAACCTCTCTAAAAGGACTGAGAGACTTAGTCTAGAAAGACTCGGAGTGACAACTTTTATGAAATACCTTTAATTCTGTAATATAGCTTCAATAATATTGAAAAATGGAGAGGGCGGTCATATGCAATCAAGAACTTTTGGAATATAGCTGTTTTGTGTCTGGCCATACAGCACTGTACTCTTCTTATGGTTTCTACGTAATTTTGTCCATTAGTGTCTCCGATTCAGTGTGCAATCATACCATATGTTGATGGGGAAGGAGTTAACTCTCTCTAGTACAAACCTTATTGGGGCCTCCTGTAATGCAAGTAGTAATGATAATGTGGCTAGTGTAAGTTGAGTGATGCCTTTAATATGTGTTATTTTCTTTGGGGTTTTGTACATAAATACAAAATACATACAGGTAGGCAGACAGATATCACTGTCACTTGGCAAAATTAAGTGGTTTTATAGCGAAAATTTTATATACAGAATTTACCCTCACTCAATAGCAGTGTTTTAAAACCTTCATGTAAACTAGAAATTTTTAACCTCTGAACCAAACAACAGTTGTTTTGTTGTGTGTACAAGGTTTATTGCAAAACCAGTGACAGCCCTGTCTTTACTCATTGAATCCTTTTGGAAAAGAATGGATGCTTTGACACATTATATGGCTATGCATGTTAGCTTTGCACATATTGGGCCATATCCAGCTTTCAATGTTAACACCAAATTCAGTGGCAGGTTTGGGCAAATTTAGGAGAGCAGCCCTTAGGGCTAGTCTTCACTAGGGGGAGGGAGATTGGCTGTAGATACGCAATTTCAGCTACGTTAATAACGTAGCTAAATTCGGCGTATCTACAGCCGACTTACCTGCCATCCTCACGGCGGCAGCGGGCGGCGGCGGCGCTCTCCCCCGTCGACTCCAGCTTGCGCCTTTTGGCGAGCTGGAGTTCTGGAGTCAACGGGGGCGCTGCTGGTGATTGATTTATCACGTCTTGAGGAGACGCGATAAATCGATCGCCAAAAGATCAATCTCTCCCAGCTTTAGTGAAGACAAGCCCTTAGTGTTGGATGCTAGGATATATGCTCTCTTTAATGAAAGCATTAACCCCCCCATTACGATTACTAGGATCACTGTATAAACCTTTCAGAAGTGGTGTGCCAAGTCTTCATTTATTCACTCTAATTTAAGATTTCGCATGCCAGTAATACATTTTAACGTTTTTAAAAGGTCTCTATAAGTCTTTAATATATCATTAAACTGTTGTTCTATATAAAGTAAATAAGGTTTTTAAAATGTTTAAGAAGCTTCATTTAAAATTAAATTAAAATTCAGAGCCTCTCAGACTGGTGGCCAGGACCCGGGCAGTGTGAGTGCCACTGAAAATCAGCTTGTGTGCCACCTTAAGCACACATAGTTAGTCTTTAAGGTGCCACAGGACTTTGTTAACTCTGCTATTCCAGACTAACACGGCTACCACCCTGATTCTTGACATGCGATAGGTTGCCTACCCCTGGTATAAACCATAAATGGGGAATGCCCCCCATTCTATTTTAAATACTTCATTTTTATATGCTATAATTTTAGAGAAAATCTAGGAAATATAGACACTTGAAATTATAGCTTTTACACTTAAAATGTTTCTCTAAAAATGGACCATCATATCTCACAGTTGCGGAGTGAATCTTCCATGTACAACAAAATCTGCAAAAAAATATGTGGAGGGTAATGTGGTTATTTGTTTAACAAATCTATTCATTTACCTTTTTATTCATTTAAGTGGGCTCCACTGTACCTATGGTTTGGTTCAGTCTGCAAAGGATTTATTACACTTACAGTTGTGGATCCAGTAATTCTTATAAAGATCAGAGTATAATTCACAAACTTAAAGATGGAAACCATGAAAAAGGAAGACCAGAGCTGAAAAGTGGGAGACAGAGAAAAAGAAGCAAAGATAAAATTCTATTGAGAACAAAATTGCTGCTATAAATTCATTTTTGAAAATGAATCGACTCACCGGCATATGGGTTGAGGTGGCAGTCATTGGGCAAACAGGACACTTTTGGAGCTCTTTAGGTCATATTCTAATCCCAATGGAGTTACTCTGGATTTTTATTCCTTTAACTAATAAGAGAATCTGCTCCCTAGTATTGATCAACCTATGGAAAAACTAGATTTCTTACTCTCAATTGCAATAGTCAATGAATTTCATAGCCAGTGCATAATTACCAAATGGCTGGCTCTCTGTGACTCATCTATGCTTTATAAATAGGACAAATCAAATACCCTGCTGATACTTTCTAAACTACTTGCTTGGGAATTAGAGAGCAGTTCAGCTTGAAAGGCTGGGACAATGGCAGTCAAGGCCTTGAATGTGAGTAAAAGAACTTTGGAATCAATGTTTGACTTAACGGGAAACCAGTGCAAATGCTTCAGATTAGGAGCAGTATCTTCCAGAAGTGAGATGCTGTATTTGGTCAAGATGAATCCAGCTGCAAGAACAAAGAGTTGCAATAATCAAATCTTGAGAAAACAAAATCATTCATCGGGCGTTCCAGATCTGTTTTGCAGCAACAGTTCCAGATATATTTTGCCTTAGGTTGGTGATATTTAATGAAAAATATATTTAATATATATAATAAAAAAAAATGGACCTAAGATACATTTGAGGATAGTATGACAACCACACTTTCTGCACACATCTTTGCTTGAAGATGGTCAGTAATACAGGAGTTAGTTAAATGTTATTACCAGCATAGCAATCTCTCTCGGCTATCACATAGGGCTGGGCTACACTATGGGGTGGAAGAGGTTGACCTAAGATACTCAACTTCAGCTATGCGAATAGTGTAGCTGAAGTCACAGTACCTTGGGTCGACTTACCTGGCCATCCCCACGGCGGCGTGTTGACCGCAGCTGCTCCCCTGCCGATGCCACTTACACCTCCTGCCGAGGTGGAGTACAAGTGTTGATTTGGGGATCGATTTATCGTGTCTAGATGAGACGTTATAAATGGATCCACGATACATCAAGCGCTACCTGCCAGTCCAGTGGGTAGTGTAACCGTATCCTTAGTCAATATTCAGTGTTTCTGTTTGGTTCAAATTCACATTTATATAGTAGGAGACGTGTATAAGCACCTGTATTAATTGCAAATTTCGTTCTCTAGCCAAATTCCAAAGTGTGATTTAGTGTGATTTATGTGTTAGACTTCTCAGATTGTATCACTGACTAACCAGGGGGTTCCATATACCCAGGAAGCTTCAGCAACCTCATCTACAGGGGATCTACAGCAATCAGGCTAGTGAATACAGTCCATTAAGACTGAATTGTTCTAACCATTGACGCAATCATAGGGGCCTTCTCTTTAAGAATACTCGGACTGACTGGGAGAAACCCAGTCTGAGTCATCAAGAGTCATCACACCCTGGCTGCTGAAACAAAGCAACATGGTGATGGATTCCTTCTGAAACATGAGTGCCTTGCTGAGACTTTAGACAGATTGCCATAGGCCAGGCAGGGACACTAGGGTGGCTCACAGGAGGATCTTTGCATTCTAAGAGCATGAGAGTTGGTTCTGCTCTGTTCTTATGAGAGAAACATATTTAATGGAGCATGGAGCGAAGCGTAGGATTAGATTAAAATATCTGTGATCAGGTTTTTTGTTTGAAAATTTTCTTTTTTTCCTCTGATGTTTTGTTGAATTTACTAAGTAAAAATACTTTATGAAGGCTGTTGGTCAGTATCACTGCTGACAGGTCACTTCTGAAAGAAAGAATCACAGGTGCTTGAAACCAGACCATAGAGCTTCAACCCATCCCTTCCAGACCAGCTAGCTTCGGCTTAATGCCACAGGTACCTTGTGCTAGAGAGATTTGTTTATGGACAGGAGTTGGGTTAGGGTTAATATTCAAGTTATATACCTCAAGTAAACAATGCTGTGAAGACAAACCCTAAGAGTGAAAGAATAGTGGAATTCCAATCACACCGAGGCAAGCTGCTTGAGGAGGGTGAACTCAGACAGATCAGGCAGGTGACTGAGCTAGTCTCATAACTCTGATAGAACATCATCCACCACAATCTAAAGCGGTCACCAGCCACTATAAAAAAAAATAGGGCAAACATTGCCAAGTGCCCAGTAACATAATGGATTCTGTGTTTGTGTGTTTATGTAAAATGTTGTGGTAGTGATATTTGTGGTATAAATAGCAATTACAATGTACCTTTGACTACCTTACCTGATTTCTGTCTGTTAATCTGTATCAGCCTGTCACTGTTTGTCACACTTTATATTAAGGATACCTTTTAAACTAGTTTATAAATAGTTAATTAATGACTAATAGAAGTTATAGGTTGTTGCAGAAATGAATAGAATTTTAGAGATGGTTTTAAAGCATTTTCAGAGATCCAATGTATCTTTATAAGCAGCTGTTAAAAACACGAATCCTCCTTTCTTCTTTCTGCATTCCCTTAAAAAAAATTGCATGGATGTGAGATGTAGGAAGGAAGTATTTAGTTCCAGGCCAATGACAGGTATAAATCCCAATAGCTCATGAGTGATCAAAGCTAGAAGTGGGTGCTTTATACTGCTGGAGAACTGGGAATCCCCACTTCTCCACTGGGGCTTCTAGCTCTGTTAGATCATGAGATATTGAACTTTAGAATCACTTTATTATATACAGAATTTTTTTCCTGCAGGTTTTTAGAATGAATTAGTTATATCTTTTTTTTTTCTCTCTCCGAGGGGTGTTTAGGTAGACTCCTCCTGAGAGAGCCTGGTTTTGGATGGAGTGATATCAAAGCATCAATAATTTTTTTAAAAAACTCTATAAAACATTTATAGTATAGTGAAAATGTAGTCACAATATATGATGGCATAGTAATGGTATATTTTATATTTTATTGACCTGTGTGATAAATGAAGGGGAGGCGATAGCTCCTTTTTATGGACCCAGCCAGCCAGTAGCTATAAAATCCCTCTTAGTAGCTGTTCCCTATTTGCTTTATTTGAAAAGAGTTAAAAGTCTCAAAAAGGAGACAAAGAGTCCTGTGGCACCTTATAGACTAACAGATATATTAGAGCATAAGCTTTCGTGGGTGCATGCATCCAACAAAGTGGGTATTCACCCACGAAACCTTATTCTCCCATACGTCTTGTTAGTCTATAAGGTGCCACAGGACTCTGTGTCTTTTGCAGATCCAGACTAACATGGCTACCCCTCTGATACTGAAAAGTCTCACTGTTATTCATAGGTAAAAAGAAGTGAGTGGGCGCCTGGCTAAAAGAGCCAATGGGAGGGCTAGAACTTTAAAAATTGAAATAAGACTCCACCTTTGTCTGTCTGTTGTTGTAGAGGCATGAGTGCCTCTAACTGCTCCCCAGTACTACACAGGGAGGTCAGAGATCCTGTACCATTGACTAGTGTTCCAGCAACAAAGTGTCCATTGTGTCTGATACCAACGAGGTTGATGCTAGTACCAGGTGTTTCCACACCAATGATGCACCAAGTGTCAACTAACCTCCTCTGCCTTTCCCTCCTGACCTCTCCCTTAGTCAAGGACTTTGCCAAGACTACATTGTTAATAGCCCCATTGGCTGCGTGGGCTGCTGAACCTTCAGATCTGTCAGCACTGCACCCTGATGTTCCTTTTCCATAGTGTGTAGAAGTGGGGCTGATGCCAGCCTTGGCAGAAGAGACCTCCTCAGCAATGGGAAACTCCTTGTCACACTTTCATTTGGCTCCACCAATGTTACATCGCAGCTCCCAATGCCCTCCACTTCGGCTTCGTCAGCTACTTCAGTACCTCCACTGACTTTGGGATCAATGCTGTTTCCAGCATCAGGATCATGGGAGGCATATCTGGGGCCAGCAGTACTGTTTTTTACCATCGGAATCTATCCCTGCTTCGTTTTATTTTATATTTTATATACCAAAATGATGTTGCTGATAAAAGGTTCCTTCAAAATAATAACGAGCATTTATTCTTCTGGACAGCCTCGTGATCTTCCAGCTTTGTGAATTAATGTCTCCACTTATTTTCTACACATCTGTGAAAAAAGGAAGGGAACTATGTCAATATTAGTCTTTCTGTTCTATAAACAGAGTATTTTGATAGTGATAAGCATTCCAAACATAATACTACAGTAAGCTCTGAGTCTATTTCTTGGATAGTAACCAGTTTCTGAAGAGTTGATCACGTATGGTGCAAAGTGTGCTTGTTTTTCTCTTCAGAATTTTATTTCAGTTGTTGATTCTAGTATGCAGTTTTATCTGTTCTCACATAAAATTCTAGTATATTTACTGTATTTTCTGAGAGACTGCAAATAGATTCAGCACCAGTGTGAAAGCATGACCTGCTGTTAGACAGTGCTTCTCCAACTCTCTTTAGTATTAGCATTGAGGTTAAGGGGTATGTCCCACATCAGTCCCTTTATATGGAACACATTTTCTGGGCTGGCTTGCTAGGTCACTATGCCTGCTAATTCAAATCCCTGCTTAAGATCCATTTCCACCAGATGCCTACAAGAAAGTAGTCACAGGTATTTATACTACAAATAAATAATATGCAAATCATCATGTTGTCCACAACCTTTTGCTGAATAACAATATAAGCATGTATTTATAATAATCCTATCATAATCATAATTTTGAACCATCAGTCTCTTTTCCCTAGCCAAGCAGCTCTCAATGTTTGTTTTTACACTTCAGTTTTCCTCCCACATTTTGTTGCAGCATGTCTGAATTGGATTTTAAACTCTTAATCTAGGTCTACACTGCAAGTGAAGGAAGTGAAGATGTAATTGTAGAACAAGTAGGCACATTTGTGCTAGCTTCAGGCTAATGTGGGTAACATGTGGCACGATGAATTTCATGACTAGTTAGCAACAAGTATATGTACCTAGGGTCCTGGTAGCTTGTACTTGGACAGCTAACCTATGTTGAGCTCTGTGTTGCCACTTTTATGCTACTGTTAACTGTTCTAGCTAGATGAAAGCTAATACAAGTGTGCCTACTCATGCTACAATCACACTTTCACTTGAGGTGTCAATGTACCATTTGAGGTTGGGACCCAGTGTAGATTAAAAATAATAATAAAAGGAAGATCAATTTTTTTCTAAATTTAAATTAAATGCAGGTTTATTTTTTTTAATACATCCATTTCAAGTTAAATTTGAAATCATGACAATCCACATTAAGGCCTAAGGTTACTCTATTAAAATGAATAAAAATATTACCCAATACACATTTGTGCAAGTTTTAAATAAAGTCAGCCACTGACCTGGTGGAAGTCACTGGCTAAGCACCTGGAAAGAGTTTGCTGAAGTGCTAAACCAACTTTTGACAGCAGTAGCTTTTTCTGGAGGTTCAGAAGTACTTTCTCCATTTCGGTTTATTCAGCTAGTTCAGTTCAATGACTAGTTCATTCAAAAATAAGAAACTGTCACTGACTGGGATTTGAAAAAGCAGGAAAGACATTTTCCTCCTCCCATCTATGATTAAAAAGTAGGTATGAGAGGATGAGGTCTACTAGTCCTTAACATTTTGGAGGACATGATAATCAGAAACAATGAGTTCAATTCATAGGTGCCAACTCTGTGGGTGTTGTGCAACTGCAGCACCCATGGGGAAAAAATGATAGGTGCTGATGGCAGCTCCCATTAGCTTCCCCACCCCACCCCCCGTGCTTCCTGCCTGCCAGCAGGCCCCACAGATCAGTGCCTCTCTGTGGCTCCTGCTCGTCACCATCAGCTGTTTTTCAGTGTGCAGACAAGAGGCGCTGGGTGAAGGGAGAGGAGTGAGGATGCAGTTCACTTTGGGGAGGGGTGGAACTGGGTGAGAAAAAGTGAGCCAGGGATGGAGCAGGAGCAGGAAGAGGCAGGGTGTGATCTTAGAGAAAGGGGTGGAGTGGGGGCAGGGCCTGGGGCAGAGCCAGGGGTTGAGCACCTCCCAACATTTTTGAAAGTTGGCACCTATGGTTCAATTCACTAACTATAGATAATACCACCCTGGTGTAATAACATCTTTTGCATTTGATAAACTTTTTCTAATTAATTAATTACTCTCGTTGTTAACCATGTATACCTTATTTCCAGTCTGAATTTGTCTACCTTCAATTTTCAGCTACTAGATCATGTTATGCCTTTCTCGGCTAGATTCAAGAGTCCATTGTTAAATAATTGTTCTCATTGTAGATAGTACCCCCTTGACCTTCTCTTTGTTATGCTAAATAGATTGATCTCCTTAAGTCTATCACTATAAGGTATGTTTTCTAATTCTTTAATCATTCTCATGGCTCTCCTCTCCTATTCATCAACATTCTTCTTGAATTGTGGGCCCCAAAACTGGACATAATAGTCTGGCAGTGGCCACATCAGTGCCAAATACGGAGGTAAAATAATCTCTCTAGTTCTCCTCGATGTTCCCCTATTCATGCATCCAAGGATCATATTAGCTCTGTTGGCCAAAGCATCACGTTGGAAACTCATGTTCAGCTGATATCTTCCACAACCTTCAAATCCTTTTGAGAATCACAGCTTCCCAGCAGAGTCCCTCATTCTATAAATATGGCCTACATTCTTTATCTTTCAGTGTATACTTTTATATTTAGCTGTATTAAAACACTGCTTGTGCCCAGTTTTACTAAGCAATCCAAATCACTCTAAATGATCATTTACGGTTCCCCAATTTTTGTGTCATATGCAACCTTTATTGATGATGATTTTATGTATTCTTCCAGGTCAGTGATAAAAAGTTTGAATAGTGTAGGGCCAAGAACCAACCCCTACAGGACACCACTGTAAACAGATCTTTTTAATGACAATTCCCCATTACATTTTGAGACCTATCACATAAGCCAGTTTTTAATCCATTTAATGTGTGTGCCATATTAATTTTATATTGTTCTAGGTTGTTAATCAAAATGCCATGTGATACCAAATCAAATGCCTTATAGAAGTCTAAGTATATTATTTCAACACTGTTACCTTTATCAACAAAACTTGTGGTCTCAGCAACAGAAGATTTCAAGTTAGTTTGACAGGATTTATTTTCTTTAAACCAATATTTTTTACATTAGTTATATTACCCTTCTTTAGTTCTTTATTAACGGAGTCTCATTTCAGCAGTGCCATTATAATTTAAATCAGTCTACTCTAGTGGGACCACACCTTCTTATTTGTATTGTGAGAGACCTAGCATGCTTTGGGGTACTGTAAATATAAAATAGTCTAATTGACATTGAAATGTTTTTGAAATCTCTTTTAAAATATATTTGTATTTTGTAATAAAATATGATAAATTGCTTAAACAAAATAACTAAAGCTATAAAACTGTTAAAAATGTGGTGGGTTTGGTTTTTTTTATTTTTGGTGTTTTCCACATGGGCTTAGGATTTGTCAAGAAAAAAATATTGATGTTTTAGTGTTAAAGTTAAACTTTGTTTTAATGTAATTTATATACCACACTGGTAGAATGTGTTCTGGATTACATAAATTAAATAATTTCATATTTAAAAATCAAATAAAACCAAATCTTCCTTTAACTTTCATAATAGCATGTGGAGTTCAGGATTGTGATCCAGATTTGCATCTGGAATACAGTACGTGAACACGACACTAAAGGAGTGAGGTTCCACATGCTTATGCCTGTGGTGAATTTGGCCTACTGTGTTTAATCTGACCATTAAATAATATCACAGGTACATGAAACATTGTAAGAGTGTAGGGCAATGGAGGAAACACCAAGAAAACTTACTGAGAAACTAGTATAAACAGAGTTATTTCTGAAGACATTCATCTTCTGTTCTACCTTTACTGATCTTTTTATACCTCAGCAGAGATTGGCTTTACTACACTATAGAGTATTGAGAAGATGCATACTTTCCAGTTGAACAATGGGAAGATTATACTGCTTTCTTTCCAATTTACTCCAGCTGTTCTAAACTGCCTTAAGTGTAACACATACTCCATATCTTCAGGATGTTAAATATACTTTTTTTTTTTATGGCTAATGCAAGATAAGCAACAGCTGTTGTGGAAGCTGATGACACTCATCCCTGCTTTGTCATCATCCAGAGATTTTCACAGTATAAAAAACACAGAGAGAAAAGACAAGGAAAAGTATAAACACCAACCCTCCTCCCCCCCCTCCCCCCCCAGTATTCATGGTGTGTGCCAGAGATAGATTTTGCTATAATAGTTTTCACTGTGTGGAGCTTATTAAGGGTATTTTCCATCCAACGTTTTACAAATACCATCATTTAGACATGACCAGGATGGAGAATCTGTAATGATGTAAAAACAATAAACGCGAAGAATCCAGGTGGCACTTCCCCCTGAAATTTGCCTAAATTGCATTAGTGAAGAGAAGGTCAGTTAACAGAGAGATCTTGCATAAAATCTTTTTCAAGGAGACTGGGAGCTGGTGGGTGTCTCCTTCCCCTCTCCTGGAGAGAAGTGGGATTGGATTCCAAGTCTTCCTTTCAAAGACCAGAAATGATTAGAGGACTCCCATGATAAACACCTTTTCTATCTGTCAGGTCTGGCTGTTGCGCCACTAACCGATAGGAAACCTGGGAGTCCCAGAAAATCCTGTCGGGCATCCGCTTCTCCTACTGTTCCCTCTTAAGATTTGCCTGCTTCATGAGCCCTCCCCACACTAGCTAGCCAGGGAATGGAGGGGAAGTCTGTATCTGCTTTGAGTATTGAATGTCCTTTCAGACACCATCAAGCAATGTTTTGTTTGTTAGTGTTTACTAGTTGTAAATGTTCTAGATACCCTCTCCTAGGGTGACCAGATGTCTGGATTTTATTCAGACAGTCCCGATTTTTGGGTCTTTTTCTTCTGTAGGCTCCTATTACTCCCTATAGGCTCCTATTACTCCCCACCCCCTGTCCCGATATTTCACATTTGCTGTCTGGTCACCCTGCCCTCTCCCCTTCCCTCCCCTCCCCTGCCCTGCTTGTTATGTTTGTTTAATAAATGGCAAAGACAATTTCTTATTTGGTGTACAAGAAGCTTAACCAAGCTCCCTGAATCTAAATGACTGTTACTTTCCCCTCTCTTTTATTAGCACAAAATTAACATAAGGGTATGTACAAATCCTGGTATCCCTGTCCAACACTCACAAAATGTAGAGATCCTTTGGAGGAAGTGCTCTGCGCCATCAGCTTGTATTGATTTCTGAGGTGACTGGCTGGGGGTTGAGTGAACTCTGTAACCCTCCAGAGGTGCTCCGGATTTAGTTCTTTACATGTAAGATTTAATTTGAAACCTAGACTCCAAACTGGATAAGAAATATATTGTATTTACAATTTTCTTAAGCTGTTTTCAACCATTAACTCTGGTATTTATATGTTACCGTGTGGGAAGTTCATAGTGGCAAATTCAGTTCTGACCACAGGCAGTTCCTGTTTGGAAAAATAAGTTCTGTCTCTTTGTTTGCCTTCCCTCTAACTAGCTTTATGTTGCCAGTGGGCAAAGGCATCAGTTCTGTCACACAAAGCTGTATTAACACCCACTTGGGGTTTTGACAAGGTTAATATCTAAAATCAACTGAACCGGGTAGAAAAACATAATGTGGTGAGTGGTAAAAGGAAGTTATTTGACATAGATGGCTTAAGCTATTTAAAGGACAAGAAAGTGTAGAGATGACTAAGTGGTGAGGCAGTTCAGTGAAGAAATTCAGGAAATATGAACGTTATCATAGCCTATGTGTTATAGGTGTTAGAGTCTCTTACTTTTTTTTAAAAAAAAGGAAATAATTAAATGTGACTTTTGCAAGTAAAGCTATCTGGACAACTTATAACTCTGAGTTACGCATTTGTATTTATGTATATTTTCTATGTGTACATTTGTATTTATGATGGTGGTCAAACAACTCACCTGGGATGAAGAAAAGGGGAAGGCTGAAGAAGGAACCCCCAACAAGTAATTTAGTATGGGAGACATGAAGTTCAATGAACAACCTAAAGAGATACCCCAAACTACTTGTGCTAGGGAAGGGGAAGGATGAATCCTGATGAGTTCATTTTGGCCAGTGGTGTCAGGCCCTCTAGAAATGTTTTTTTTGTGCACAGCCAGGAACTTGGTTTTGATATCCTTGTACATCATATAATCAACAATTGCTACTTTTTTATTAAGAATATTTCCAAGCATATAATAGATGGAATTCCATTTGCTTCAATGAGTTGTTGAAGTAGGGATTTTTGTAGTTAGATAGACTCAAGCAAAAGTCTCATGAGTTTTCAGAGTTATTCAAGCACTTGCCAGACATCATCTTTGTCTGTCTGCAATGCAATCGGGAAAGGTCTTTCCAGATACGAGTGTTGAAATGAGTAGCTAATGTATAGTTTTAGATTATTTTTTTAAGATGGAAAAACCATCAGCTTTAATTGTCTCATATAGCATGGGCATATATTGAGTGCAGTAGGCTGCAGCTCTGAGGAACCTTTGTGGAACCTTGATAAAGGTTCCTGGGCCATGTACCCTGATGCAATAGTCAAAAAGAGACCAGAAAAAAAATGTGTGAAGATTCGACAGTCTCGATTATTTTTTACAGCAATGACCCAGCCCAGCTTGTGGGTCCAAGAGAAAAGAACAGAGTCCGTGTCTCAGCAGTTAATTCATTTCAGAATGCCAGAGTTGAGAAATTGGTGTGCAGGGCTGCCAGATGCATGCATTGTGTGTGACAGTCACCTGTTTGGCAGCCTTGTCTGCATTCCCACATTTTCCAGCGTGTAAGGCACCTAGCTGAGCTGTGTAAAGCCTACAGGCATTTGCTTGCTGATGTGTCTTTGAATCTCTGAGGTCTCTCTGCCATCTTCTGAGCAGGCAGCTCAGTGCCTTCTCTCTCTGTGGGATCAGCAGCTGGGAGGTGGAGGTGGCTCATGAAAGCAGCTGCAGCAGCAGAATAAAATGGGACCTAATAATCAATCCCTGGTTTCCCATTGCTCGCATCATCGCCCCAAATGAACCTTGAACAGACTCCGAGCTTCCAGTGGCCTCCTCGTCTGGGAACCCCCCAGCATTCTGTAACTTCCAAGACAAATTTAGCCCTCACCAACAGGAGGAGCCTCCCCAGACACCCTTGAACACCTCCCAACCTACCTGCTTGAGCCAGGTCTGCCAAGTTTTGTGTAACTCCATGACCTACCCTCCCCCACCATCACTACTCAGGGCAGGGTTAGTTGACCGCAAATTTAAATGTATGGGTATATGTGGATTATTTATAACTATGCGAATTTGCATAATTTGCATAAATTTGTACATACGGAGTAGAATACAACTGGGTAGCTGTGGGTCAACTGCCTCACATTTTATTCTATTATTTTTTATTTAATCATTACCTAAATAGCACAACAGGTGTTCACGACATGTTACAAATGCAGACAGATATGGACTCTTCCCTGAGGAGCTCACATTCTAATTGGGACAGACATAGATACAAATTCATAGTTAAGTACAAGAGAGGCTAGAAATCAGCAATGTGAGTCTGAGGGAAATAAAAATTAAATTGTGATTGAAAGGATGATAGGGGGGTTGTCTGGGGAAAAATATATTAAAAAGATGTATTGTGGATGAAGTAGAGCAGTGCAGAGGGTATATCTCAGGGGTCACTGTCAAAGACTGGGAGTGGAGTTTTTATGGTGGAGAAAGAGGGGTGGGACAATATATGGCAGATATAGTACTTAGGAGACTTTAGAGAGAGTGTGTGTTAGAAAGTATCAGCTGAAATAATGTGTCTTGTCCAATTCCATAGTAATCTGTTCTTCAATAGGATGAACAGATTGATGTAAGTAATATTGTGAGACTTGACGTCAATGCCATAGTAGATGACAGATGTTGTTGAAGTTTAATGATGCAATATAGGAGGATTTCATCCTTTGCAATCTTTTGCCCTTCTTTTCCCGTATAAGACACTCTGAGCTGCCTATAGCATAGAAGGCAGCATCCAAAGAAGCAGAGTGCAGCATTTGATTTGGATGAGTTTTCAGATGTTTCATAATATCTACGCTACCCATATAACCAACTCTTCCCTTCTCCTGCCACCAAAATACACACCCAATTTACCTTCATTTTGCATAGAATAGAAAAAAAAACATGAACATAGAACATCAGGAATGATAAAAACTGCTTAAAACAATAGATGTTAAATGATGTCTTTGAAAAAGGACACAGATGAGGAATACAGAAAATGTTGTTATTATTTGTTTGGAGAAAAGTATAAAATGAGTTTGTACTAATAAAGGAAGCAGAGATTGTGGTGTATTTGCTTCTTTTATTCTCATTTTAGATTCAGAATTTTCTCTTTAATTTTGGCCCTCAAAGTAGATGGTGATAAAGGTATATGTATTTACTCTCGTTTGGGGGGAGGAGGAAGATATCACATTATCATTAAAGGATGCATTCCCAACTACTTTTGATCCTAATATGTGGCTTGTTATCCAGTGGTTTACATTCATAAGTGGATATTATAGCAACTTAAGTCTAAAATCTTTTCTACCCTCCAGGTTCTGGTGCGGGGTTGCTGAGAAATAAGCCTTTTCTAAACTTTCAATTCTCTGACTATCTCTGACCAATGATAGCAGTGGTGGTGTCCAGAAATGATGCCCATAATATACTTAGTCTGCTGTATGGTATTATGTGATAACAGTAGTTGCCAAAAATGTGAATCTGACAACTACCAGCAGAAGCCAGGGACAGGTGTCTGATTTGTAAATTGGCAGTGCCTGAAGCCTGGTTAGCCAAGTCCCCTTGTTCAGCCCACAGTGGATCTTTCTCTGTAGCTGGGGACTGAGGACAAAGCTTATCCATTGCAGTTGCCTCCTCTTCATCTCCCAGAGACCACAACAAAAGAAGCATTTTCCAAAATCCTCTGTCAAAGAAATGATCAGTACAAATATAATACAGTAGACTCTCAATTATCCAGGATGATAGGGAAAAAATTAATCCTGGTTAATAAAACCCTGGATAATTACCATCCATAGGAAATATGGGG
This sequence comes from Sternotherus odoratus, assembly GCA_032164245.1. Classification (NCBI taxonomy): domain Eukaryota; kingdom Metazoa; phylum Chordata; order Testudines; family Kinosternidae; genus Sternotherus; species Sternotherus odoratus. The sequence goes on from JAVMKO010000002.1 coordinate 118,482,394, forward strand.
GGAGGGGTTGGTTCACCAGCTACTCTGCGCCGGGGGAAAGGGGGGTGTTGGTTCACTGGCTGCCCTGCACCCTGGTGGGTTTTTGTGTGTGTGTGTGTGTGTGTGTGTGCTTGGGGCAGCGACAAAACCAGAGCTGGCCCTGCGAGTTACGTGTATTTATTTTTTTTACATCCTGGTTAATCCACAACCTGGTTAACCCAATCTCGGATAATCGAGCGTCTACTGTAATTTTAAATATTGATATAAATATCTATGCAAATATAGGGTAAAATTTACCTCATTGTCCACACACAGCATTTCATATAAGCCCCATGTTAACTATTTGAATGGGGCTGAAAGGGCAAACCTCTCATAGACTGATGAACTGGAGGTGAAATTTCATTCTTAACATGACCCTTCTAGCATGTTGCTAGTCTGTCTCTCCTTGCTCCAAAGTTTGAACATCCCTGCTAGAAACATTACAGTATGTTATGAGTATAATAGTCACAATTTGCTGGCTGGTGTGACATAAATATTGTACTGCACTACTTAAATCTGAAGTGCCCTAATATCAGACAGTATCACTGGTGCTGAATAAATGGAATATGTCACCAGTATCCAAACTAGTATAGTACGGAGGGAAAAAATGTAAATAGGCTCCAGTTGACAGATTCTGTGACTCAGTCTGGGTTTTTGAAGCCAACTCATTTGGCACATCTTAAATCATAAGTATTGTTGAAAACTCAAGAAGTTAGCATATTAGTGGTGAGTTAGCATAAGGAACATCTAATGTGTTATCTATATAGACATTCTGATTTTTGAGAATGTTTGGGGTTATTTATTTTTATTTTTTTAATTGCATGACTGAAACAATTGAACAAAACTGACATGAATTTGTAAAACATTTCAGTGTTGCTGATCCTGCATTTTTCGCCCAAAAAATCTTTTGACTGAACATTTGTGTTCAACTCTGATCATTAGTTTCCTTTCCCCTCTCCACTTACAACTGTTGGGATCCCTCAAAGTCCTGCTCTTACAAACAGGCAGTCATTCAGCTTCTGCCCTGGGGAGCCAGTGTTGGTGAGACATCTATAAAGTTGCTACACTGATGTAGGGTAGAATAAGTATCTCCTGTGGCTTATCCTCCAAATTCTCCCTCTTTGCACAGCAGAATTGCACCAATTCTACTCCCAGAGGACTCTGCATGATTATGGAAGCATAGGCTGGATTTGGCCTACTCTGTGTGCAGCCTATGGTATTTACAAATTTAGAACAGTTGAGGGAACTAGATGGCTTTGGGGCTAGTGATAGAATTCAACTATAGATTACTAGTTAGATTCTGGACCAGATCCATAGTTATTGAAAGATAACTCCATTTGATGGTTGTTCTTTAACCTATGTGAACTGAGTTGGTGACCTCAGTTCAGTTGTTTATTAGAGGCTTGTGTCACAAAATCCATCATTACAATTGGTAATCTTATTAGAACCCTCAGCAGAGGACTGAAAGGAGATGGAGACTAAATGGTCCTTTGATTCTGGGGTATACATAAGTGCAGCAATATGGTAAAACTTATTCTTTGGGGAGGGACCGTCTTTTTGTTCTATGCCTTTACAGTGTCTAGCACAGTGTGGTCCTGGTCTTTGACTAGGTTCCTGCAAATAAAGAAGAAGAAGAATAATGGCCACCTGCCATGTGATACCTGCTTTATGGTTAAATTAGGAATGTCATCTCCCAGTATCTTTAGCAATCTGACATTTGAGCTCTAAATGACATTTAGATAAAGGGAAATATTAGAACAATTATAGTTGAGAGTGAATTTCATTGGAAGCCTTGTGTATGGACAGGACTGAACAGTATATGGAGCAGTTAAAAATAGCCCTTAAATAAAGGAATGTGTGTCTGACATACATGTGATATCTCTTCATAATAGCAGAAGTGTTTCTGCATAAGTAGCTATACTTGAAAACTTGGTATTCATGTGCAGTGGTCGAGAAATTTGAAAGATCTCTGTACAGAGGAGGACACGCACTGATCAGAACCCTTTGGAGGGTTTGTAATCAAAATCATTCAGCCTCATCAGTAAGGAAAATCAGAAATATTTGTAGCATGGATACAAGATTCTGTCCTATTAAATACTATGTTTGCATTGCTATTGGCTGCAAGAGACAAGGATTTTGTATTTTGCAGAAAACTAAGGAAGAAAAAGAACTTGAGTTAGAGAAACTAAAGTTAGAGAAATCTCTTCCGCCTCCCCCAATATGCTAGCCTGCAATTAAAGGGAAATTTATTATTAAATCAGAAATCTATATCTCGCTCGCTCACTCTCCCCAAAGAAGAAAAAAACACAAAGCCAGCATTGTCTTTTCCAGCAAAATTGGGAATTAAGAACCAAGATAAAAATTGTGTATTCTGGCACCTAAAAGACTACAGAGAAATAATTGGGAGAGATTGTGAAAAGTCAGTTGTAGATTGACAGCTGGATTCAAAAAGACACAAAATCTTATTTACTATACTGATTCCGTTTGATGTTGCTTTTTGACTTATTTTTTAGTGTTTATCTGAGATCTGATCTGGGGTTTAGGAGTCAGAATTTCAGAAATATTTCCTGCTGTTGTTGCTGAGTTACTTAATACCTGATAATTTTATTAAATATTTACAAGCAGTTGCTTGCTGTACTAATCCCCAGAGAGGTGGTTATTGCAGCAGGGGTATGACGTAGTTGTTTTTAATTAGACATTGAATACCTCAGAAGTGCAAAGCAAGGCTTCGGCCTTCTTTATGGTGACTGATGTTTTTGTGTATATATTGTTTCACAGTCACCCCCCTTTTTTCCTGTTCTTATTTCCTTTCCCTTGTCAATGGGCCCCTAAAATGCTTCAATATTTTAAAAGTATAGTAAAGCCTGGTGGTTGGAAGTTGCTTTAGGCAGAATAACCCAGAGTTTCTCTATCCACTCACTATTCCTGAAACATTCTTTGGGTCTTTTTCTTCCACATTCCATAAACTGTGGATATCCAACACATTAAAAAATGAGTGAGACGGTACTTGCCTGTCTAGCTATGTCCTTGTGGTTCAATTACATAAACAATGAAGAAGAATGTGTACTGCCATGGTTCTTTGTAAAATTACATGGATAGCTGCTGTATACAACTGTTTTGTATAAAACCTCACAAAATCACACTAAAGTACCGTAACTAATGAAAAATAAGAGTTTCTCCTTATTGTACCGTCTTAAGAATGTGCTATCCCTGGCTAACTACAATAGAGAATAATTGTACAGAATAATATAGGCGTATTTATCCTATATTTTACTGTAAAGAGTACACTGTGATAAATTAAATATACAGTTTTCTATAAAATAGTGGTTTATGTATTGACAGCAATAGCAGATGTCACTGATAAATTTAAATCACAGGTGTATTTCTTAAATGTCTCTCAGAGAGATTCTGAAGTAAATAGAAAATAGAAATAAAATGATGGTCTAGAAAGAGGCATCACCCTACCGGAGTCTTATGATATGGTATGTTTTAGACAGTGCAATTTGTAATGCTGTTGGAAATAGCACACAGAGTGAGTGTATTATAAGGTACTCACCTCTTATCTTTTTTTATGGTGTGTATTTCAGTTCTGAAAGAAAATAATTTCCATAGAATATTCATTGGGTATATGTCTGTAATACCGACAAACCCCAGTCGTCGGCAGGCAGGATCAAACCTAGGATCTCTGGAACTAAACGCATGAGCCTCTATTGCATGAGCTAAAAGCCACATGGCCCTTAACTGAGGCTGGAGGGCAGATGTGTTAAACTTGAAGTAGTCTTGGTGCCACTAGAGGGGACAGAGCATGGCATCCAGGAATCATAGAATATCAGGGGTTGGAAGGGACCTCACAAGGTCATCTAGTCCAACCCCCTGCTCAAAGCAGGACCAATCCTCAACTAAATCATCCCAGCCAGGGCTTTTTCTAGCCTGACCTTAAAAACCTCTAAGGAAGGAGATTCCGCCACTTCCGTAGGTAACTCATTCCAGTGCTTCACCACCCTCCTAGTGAAAGGTTTTCCCTAATATCCAACCGAAACCTCCCCCTCTGCAACTTAAGACCATTACAGAAGGTGTGGGGGATATGTGTTAGTGGTAAGGGTGTGCTTCACAGCTTGAGAAGACCTATTTGCACTAGCTCTCATCAAGCTAGCATGCCAAAAATAGCAGTGTAACTATGACAGCATGGGTAGGGCAAGTGGGAGGAGGGGCTAAGTAAGTAATTATTGTCAGATCCTCCACCCCATAGTAACTCTCTCCTCTGTAACATTCCACAGTTGGGAAAATTTAAATAGATAAAAACTGTAAATGCTTAAAACCCATAATTGCATGCAACTGTGAACATTTAAATAGCTAAACATCTAAAAATAATCTTAAAATAAACATTGATGTTATCCATTGACATTTTTTATTTTTAAAAAAGGTCAAATTCTGCCTAACCAAATCATTCTCAGGAAAAGGAAAGAGCAGGCAATGGGGTTCAAAGTCAGAGAAGAATAGATCCTTTCCCTCCTATAACAGGATCTGTAAACCTTGAAGCACAGGACATACAATTACTGGCTTGCCCCTGAAACCATCCAGCAACCATTTGATAGACTGAAGGAAGAGACACAGAGACCGAAAGAAGACATGCCTTTTCCAAATAGGTCAGGGGCCAGACTTAAGTTGGCATCTTTTCCAATGAGGTCTTTCAAAGGATCATCAAGTCTGCTACATCGTCAAGCCTAGACAACGTCCCAATTGGATTACAAATCAAATTATTTTCCCTATAGACAAACAAACCCAGTATGGAATTTTGCAGGAATTGTATGTAGGGAGAATGTCCCATTTGCACAAGGCATCACAGATGGCAATAGACATCCTTCTCAGTGGAACAAAGGTAGACAATGCAACCTATAAACATAGGAAACATAGATATTCCATAAGTATTGTAACGGTCTGTGATGTAGAGGTAGTGATAGAGGTTGATGTGTTTAGATACTCAAGTCCATGCAACGACTCTTGTATCCTGTCATTGTCTCTGCTTTGCAGTGGTTTCTTGAGTGTTTGCTCAGCATCTCATTCTTGAAGAGGAGAGGGAGGAGGTCATTTTTGTAGTAATGGTATCGAAGTCTGGGGCTATGTAGTATTTCCTCTTCCATCATTCTCTCTATCTCCCCACTACCTGTGCTAGTCCCAGATCTTGTGAGTTGGCTTTTCTGATGGTACAGGACCAACCTTTGAAAATACCCATATAAGTAATTAACTTTTAGGCAGCCAACAAAGTTCTGGTATCTCTTTATCTGTGGGAAGAAGTTGTTACAGATTTACATACATGGCACTTTTACATGTACATGGCACTTTTACATGTACATGTACTTTTACATGTACATATATGGCACTTTTAAACTGATGTTTGCTCAATGTTGTCATATAAGAAACATGCATTTATAGGCAAACATATTGGCATGAGGGTCATATCTGGATATGGAAATTGCACAGTGGGCCATGAATGCTCACAACATTGAGGGCTCAGGTGGGAAGGGGGGAGGGCTCCGGTTGGGGGTGCAGGCTAGAAATGAAGAGTTCAGAGGGTGCAGGATGGTACTCTGGGCTAAGACCAAGGGTTCGGAGGGCGGGATGGGGATCAGGGCTGGGGCAGAGGGTTGGGGCATGGGAAGGTGACAGGGGTGCAGGCTCTGGGTGGCGCTTACATCAAGCAGCTCTCAGAAACAGCAGCATTTTCCCCCCTCCAGCTCCTATGTGCTGCCTTGTCCTTAGGCACTGCCCCTGCAGCTCCCATTGGCCATAGTTCCCAGACAATGGGATCTGTAGGGGCATCACTTGGGGCTGGTGCAGCGTGTGGAGCCCCCTGGCTGCCCCTACATGTAGGAGACGGAGAGGGGACATGCTGCTGCTTCCAGGAACCAAACGGAGTGGGGAAAGTCCTTGACCCCACTACCCAGCTGGAGCAAGTCCTGGACCCGCTCTCTGGCGGAAGCTGGAGGGCCGGATTAAAACATCTGGAGGGTCAAATGCAGCCCCCAGGCTGTAATTTGCCCACCCCTGATTTATACAGTATTTCAGCAGGCAGAATATCTGCAAAAAGCATTTCAGTCATTTGACATCCATAATATTAAGGTGACTGTCTGACTTTATGTGTTGATAAGAAACATCTTGGAGAAGAAGAGAGTGAGATATTGTTGCCTGCTTAGATATTTATGTGGATAATGAGAATATTCACAATTTAGTTAGATAAGGTAAAAACCAATTACAAGTGGAGTTAACACATACTGCAGGGCATCAACCAGCTACTAACTGACGTTAGGAAAAGACTTTTTGCCCTATTTCTGTAGTTGACTCATCTGACAATTTTATACCTTATTCTGAAATTTCTGCTACTAGTCAGTAATGGGGACAGGGTAATGATGTACATGGACCCACAATCTGATCCAATGTGGCAGGTCCTGTGTTCCTTCTGATTCCTCCTTAATGGGGACTCTGATTTAAGGTCCTCTTCAGTTATATTCTTTTCTGGACTTCAAGCATACATAGCTTCCAAAGGATCAATTTTTTACTTGTTTATAGCTGTGATGAAGTTCAAAATGTGATTTTGTGTGCCAAGCCTGAAAAGTAATAAATTTGATTTAGATAGATTACTAGTATTACAGACACCGGCTTTTCTGATAATGGGATCTTAGCATTTCTACAATCCTTGTTTTGCATCTGAACTTTCCACACATTATAGGTACACTTTTCTGAGCAGCCTGTTTATATAATTGTGTTCCCCAATATGAATATTACTTTTAGAATGCTGTATTCTTCTTTTTCCCTCATAGAATGCAAGGACAAATATTAATCCCCATGAACAAAGATTTGTTACTACTTGATGCTTTCAGTTTCTGCATCCATGCTATGGGCCATGTCACTGAATTCAGCAAACACCAGAGATTACATTTGCAGCAGAAATTTTACTTTACTCATGCTTGTTGGCGGAGGGGGGAGATTTCTTTATTAGAGCGTTTCCTAGTACATGGTGATGTTTTGTTATTTGTACCCAAAAGGGACAATATATTTAATGTACTACACTATATTCTGTTTCTCAGAAAAGTACATCTTTTGATACAGGATTGTACAGACTTTCAGAAAGTAGGTTTCAGCACAGAGACTGCCCGCTTGGTGCGGAACTATCATTTTTTGATGTACTGACTTCTAGAGCTTTTACTTCTAGAAATTTTGCTTTTAAGCTGAAAGCTGACAAAGAGCTGGAAGCAGTTAGTACTGGTTATTTCAATAACTACAAACATATATTTTGTTCATATTCATGTTGGATCTAACATTACAAGATGGATCAGGCAGTTTCAGGTAGCTTTAGAATAAAAAACTATGTTCCTTCTTTGATAATGAAGCTATTCTTTTTCTGGACTTAACATTTTTGTTGCTTTAATCATTGAAAAAGAAAAGCCATATAAATAAGTTGCAAGAAGTTAGAGTGAGATAGTATACACTTTACAGTTCTAATCTTTGTATTGTGTAGAGCTGATCAAATACGTGACAATTTATCTAATTAAGATAGTTCTTGGCTCCATTAAGGCTCCTTAATATGGATAATGAATTCATAATTCAACCAGTCCAGGAGAATCCTTGTATGTCAGCTACTAGTCCACTTTCCTCCCACATCCCCTTCGCCTGTATAGCGGAGTTTATGGAGCAAAAGGGGGCCTGGGCAGGATATCACTGCATCTGGGTGGTTCCTGGCTGCTGGAATGAGCAACATGAGATGGGAGGAAGAGTCATGTCAGGAATAAGTGCCATATCTGCAGTGTTTTAAAACACAGAACCGAGAAGTTGAGAGAGGTGCGGCTCCAGTGCTTCCTTATTGAATCTGTGCTGTGCCCCTTATTGTAGCACAGCTATTTGTTTCACTGCTGTGTGGACACCACTCCATCCAGGAGTGCATCTCCAGACATTGCAGTTCTTGATAGCACTGTTACTACTTTGACTCTCATTGAATTGTCACTGACTCAGGCACCGGCTTTTGTATTTTCTGAGACCAACTCCATTGCCTGGGCCTGCCAAAGCCTTAATTTTTTCCTTGCATGCTGCTTCAATCTGCCACTCTTGGTACTGATACTGGTATGGGCATATGCAGAGGACAACGACCTCTTCTGCATCTCAATGCCAGACTCACCACTACTTCAAAAGGTAGATGTTTCACCACCCTTCTGTGTCTTCAGTGCAAGGAATGGTACTCTCTAGATCTACCACTGTGGTTTACTCAGCACCAATTTTGATTCAGCAGTCATTGGTACTGATAACTCCTAAGAAAACTTTGATGCCTCTCCAGAGCGATGTGTGATACTGTCAGTGGGTAAGCCCTTGATGCTTCCCCCAGTACCAGCACTGGAAACTAGTCCAAATCTCTGATCCCTTAAACCCACCCAGGACCGCACCTCTGTGGCCACCAAATTGCTCCTACACCACTTTGGAGTTGGAGGTAAGATCTTATATGTACAGATTTTATTATAGAAGATCATGAGGTTCACATTCACCATTCATAGGCAATGGGGGGTTGGGACCTGCTGCCTTTGCCTAGCTCCAATACCCTGCTTAGGCCTCCCTTAAAGCCTGCAGCTTGGGGAGTTGCTAGTCTGGAGCTCCCCAGCTCCCTTGCCTATTCCCCCAGCACTGTTCTGCCTCAGGTGCCCTGTCCCGCAGGCAGCCAGGCCCTGCTCCCTCCCAGCCTGGAGAGAAACTGCCTCGCTCCTCCTGCCCCTCAGCCCTTTTATCAGGGCCAGCTGCCTCCTAATTGGGCCTGGCCTCAGCTGTGGCCGCCTTCCCAATCAGCCTGTATCTGCTGTTTTCCCCCAGCCACAACACTCTCCAGGGCTGTTTTAACCCTTTCAGGGCCAGAGCAGGTGATCACCCCACTACATCCCTAGGTCCCTTTCTGCAGAACTGCTGCCTAGCCACTCGGTCCCTAGTCTGTAGCGCTTAGACCTCCCTGCCCCTTCTGCGCACCCACCCCCGCCGATGGTGGGGGCAAAAAGAAACAGCTACCCAGCCCTGGCGGCAGCAGGGCGGGGGGGTGCGTAGAAGGGGCAGGGAGGTCTAAGCGCTGGTGCGGCAGCGCTTAACGCAGGGTCCTTTTGCGCTTTGAAGGACTCTGCTTAAAGCGCTGCTCCTGTAGCACTTTAGCGTCCCTGCCCCTTCCGCACTCCCCGTTGGCAGCCCTGCCAGTAGGGACCTGGCGGGGCTGCAGATGGGGTGGGGAGCAAAAGGAGCAGCAACGTTAAAGCGCTGCTGTGACAGCGCTTTAAGCTGCGTCCTAAAGTCGCTGTCCCTTTTGCTCCCCCCACCCCCAGTTGCTGAAGGGGGAGAGGGGCAAAAGGAACAGCTAAGGGGGGGTTGACTGCTGAGTCCCTAGCCACGCCCCTTCCTTCAGAGGCCCCGCCCCTTCTGGGGAAGTTGCGCACACACACACCCCTACCAGTAAATGAAAAATTTTACTTTCACCCCTGGATTGGAGTCTCCACTTATAACTAAGATGTGCAATGAAATTAGAATTTACTGAATAACAAATCTCAATAGTATATTCTTTAACTAGAAGAAAAAAAATGGTGCTGCATTTTTTTTCCAAACTGAGAATAGATTAATATCCTTTGTAATGGTGCATAAGCTTTTAACAAATTCATCAAATTATATCATTATGATGAGAGCCATTTGTCATTAAATCTGCTACTTGACATGTAAAAGTTCTAATGTTTATGAAGAGAAACCTGCACATAACTGGAAAATGCAACATTTTCATAATTTCTCACAAGTGTTCTACTTTTTTTGACCTCCCATTTTTGATTATTTATGCTTGGCACAGAAAAATGGTTTGTGCTGTACAAGTCAAAGACAGATAAATGAAATGTGTTTGTTTTCAATGTTTCATTTAAAAATATTAGATGAACCAAGCCAATATTTTCCTTTTCTTTCTTCTTTATACTTAACTAGCATAAGTGCCCGGCGTTGCTCGGGTCAGTCGGAGGTGGGGAGGGGGCAGACAGTTGACACCCCCTGACCAACCCCAACACCCACCCTTCACCCACCCTGACACCTTCCCACCCCCCCGACCAACCCCAAGACCCCCCGGCTCACTTACCCCCCGACCAAACCCGACAACCCCACCTGACCCCCCAAAACAAACCCAACACCCCCACCTCACCCCCGACCAAACCTGACACCCCCACCTCACCCCCTGAGCAAACCCGACACCCCCACCTCACCCCCCGACCGAACAGTGTATTTAATAATCTGTGTGCTACACAGTGCACCGTGAGCCGGGGGGGGGGGGGGTGTCGGGTTTGGTCGGGGGGTCAGGTGGGGGTGTTGGGTTTGCTTGGGGGGGTCAGGTGGGGTTGTCGGGTTTGGTCGGGGGGTAAGTGAGCCGGGGGGTGTAGGGTTTGGTCTGGGGGGGTGGGAAGGTGTTGGGGTGGGTGAGGGGTGAGTGTTGCGGTTGGTCAGGGGGTGTTGCGGTTGGTGGGGGGTTGAGGTGGGGGTGTCAGGTTTGCTTGGGGGGATGAGGTAGGGGTGTCGGGTTCGGTCGGGGGTAAGTGAGCCGGGGAGGTGTCGGGTTTGGTCTGGGGGGGTGGGAAGGTGTCGTGGTGGGTGAGGGGTGAGGTGTGGGTGTTGGGGTTGGTCAGGGGGTGTTGCGGTTGGTGGGGGGGTGAGGTGGGAGTGTCGGGTTCGGTCGGGGGGTAAGTGAGCCAGGGGGTGTCGGGTTTGGTCTGGGGGGGTGGGAAGGTGTTGGGGTGGGTGAGGGGTGAGGGGTGGGTGTTGGGGTTGGTCAGGGGGTGTTGCGGTTGGTGGGGGGGTGAGGTGGCGGTGTCGGGTTTGGTCGGGGGGTAAGTGAGCCGGGGGGGGGTGTCGGGTTTGGTCTGGGCACCCACCCCAACACCTTCCCCCCCCCAGACCAAACCCAACACCCACACCACACCCCTCACCCCCCCGACACCTTCCCACACCCCCAGACCAACCCCGACACCCCCCGGCTCACTTACCCCCCGACCAAACCCGACACCCCCACCTCACCCCCCCAAGCAAACCCAACACCCCCACCTCACCCCCCCCCACCAACCGCAACACCCCCTGACCAACCCCAACACCCCCACCTCACCCCCCGACCGAACCCGACACTCCCACCTCACTTACCGTCCCACCAAACCCAACTCAGATCCGTCGCAGGGGGGGAGGGGGCCCAGAGCCGAGGGATTCCGGGGACCTTCGCAGGTGGGGGGGGGGCACAGAGCTGATGGAGTCCGGGGTTGAGGTGGGAGGGGCAGAGAACTGAGGGCTCTCCGGGGTTCCGTTGGGAGGGGGGAGGGGCAGAGAACTGAGGGATCTCTGGGGTTCTGTTGGGAGGGGGGAGGGGCAGAGAACTGAGGGATCTCCGGGGTTCCGTTGGGAGGGGGGAGGGGCAGAGAACTGAGGGATCTCCGGGGTTCCGTTGGGAGGGGGGAGGGGCAGAGAATGGAGGGATCTCCGGGGTTCCGTTGGGAGGGGGGAGGGGCAGAGAACTGAGGGATCTCCGGGGTTCCGTTGGAGGAGGGAGGGGTGAGCTGAGCGAGTGAGGTGTCTGTTGGAGGGGGGTATTATGACATCATCACCACCTAACCGCCCAGCCGATGTGATTGGCCCTGAAAGACTTTCACCCCTGGGGGGCGTCAGAGGTGAGATCCGAAAATTTTTCGACCCTTACCAGCATCTAGACCCCAAGACCCCTCACTGTACCAAATTTCAAGTCTCTGGCTCAAACGGTGCGGGAGGACTTCACAGTCATACGTACATACATACATACATACACACATACATACATACACCACTTGACTTTTATATATATAGATATTTGTAAAAGTTTCTTGTGAATTTAGCTGCTACATTGTGAATGAAAGCTGCCACATTGTAAGCCACAGAAATCATAATCCACTATCTATCTGCATATTTAATTGTACACATGCTTCCTCTGTCCACCAATTTCAGAGAGAGGGTAATGTGAGCTTCACACCACTTCATTCCTTGAGCTGAGACTGTTGTCTAGCTATTTAATAACAGTTATGGTGATGTGAACACCTGTCCAGTGGAAAATGGACCAAGACTACTAGCTCATGTCAAATTAGGCTGCAGTGGATACTAATTATTTTGGATAACTCAGGTTTTGGTACTTTGGAATACTTTAGGACTAGTTTTCAGAAGTAACAAGCACTCACAGTTCCCACTGATATCACTTGGAGTTGTGGGTGTTTGAGGTTGGGCTACCAAAAACTGAGTAATGCAAATTGGTGGCTATTTTTGAAAATATTAACTCTGGCCATGACTAAATGGGCCAGATGTCATCTTGTGCCCCAATAATGAAAGGCATTATGGCACCTATTCAGCATGTGCCTTTCCCTGGGTCTGCATTACATTGCCAATTCCTTGAGGCATGCATACCCTCTGTACTAGATCAATATTAAGTGCTCGTCCATAATCAAGTTAGCTTCTTGCAGGCTGGGATGTAAATCTACAGTGCTACTGTGTGACGTACACTAACAGTGTGACTCCTGCTGCCATGCACTGAAAAAAATTCTGTAGTGCAGAACTTTTAGTGCCCCACATCAGGGTCCACATGGAAAGTTAGTGCATGGCACATTTGTGTGCTGTAGATTTACACTCTAGCTTGCCACGCACTAACTCTTCAGATAGATGTGCCCTAAGTCATAAATATTAGATGTCTACATGTGGTTGGAAATGATAACAGAAATCTATGACTTTGAATGTATTAGTTCTAAACTTCAACACCAGGCAGGTTTAATACACATATTTAAAATATTTAAATAAATATAAGCTATACCCATGTGTATAAAGGTACAAGAAAAAGTTTTAATTGTGACTATTGTACTTGAATCTTTACACCTATGTAATTAGGAAAAAATTACCAAGGTTTGTGGTGGATTCTCCATCACTAAACATTTTTAAATCAAGACTGGATGCTTTTCTAAATATAGATGTTCTGTGGCTTGGTCATACAGGTCAAACACCTTGATCACTATGGTCCCTTCCGGCCTTGAAATCTATGCATTACCATAGTGATGCATATCACTGAGTAACTGTATGCTTTCCTGACGTGCTTGACATATAAAGGAGGAATAGAAAGATAATGCATAGTAATGAAGTGTACTTACTGTACTCAATTTACCTTAAGTACCATATTTTCTTCCAAGCAGAAAATATACTATGCTATGTAGTGTGGCTCCTCATGAATTTCCATCATTTCTATATAATCTGAAAGATGATCACCATTTACAGCTTCATTGATTTTAAGTGTCGACACTAACAGAGCTAAAAGCCCTCTGCCAATCAACACCAAAAAATTCCCATTGACTTCAGCTGGAGTTATGCAGGCAAAAGAATGATAACTTCAGGTCCCGAAAATTCCAGCTGAATTGCACATGACCGTTCTAGTCCTGGTTCAAACGTTATGCTTCCTAAATGTTTTTAAATGTTCTTAAAATTAAAAGATACGCCACTCTTAGGCTCTCATGCCACAAACACTTATCTATGTGACTAGCTTCACTTACATACACAGTTCTATTGACATCATTAAAATTCCACATCTGAGTCAAGTTAAATATGTGCATAAGTGCAGGATCAGAACCATAATCCATAAATAAAATAAAATCTATCTTTTCAAAGACATGTCTTCATTTCTAAAAGCAACCGTTGCCTCTTATAAAACTAAAGGGAGGGAGTGCAGGGGGAGCAATTACTTAGGAGGTTTTTTAAACATTACAAGGCAAAGTGTCTTTTGAAAGAGTTTGTATCTGTATTCATTCAATTATTTAAAATGATAGAGAGGACACAATTGATAATTAAAACTTGTATATGTCAGTAAATGATCATACTTAGATTTTTTTTCAATGTTTTCCAAATTATCCATATTTAAAATATTTATAGAAATTAACACATTTTATATTTGACATTTGAAGGTTATTGTTTAGCATTCCTTGATCAACTTCATCATACAGAGTAGGTTTAAATCTGAGTGGTAGTGCTGTACTATTGAGTTTTTCGAAAATTTAGGGGTTTTGTATCATTTACCAAAGTTTTATTTCTTTTCTAATTTATACTTTTCTTTTTTTTTACAGTTCAACAGAAGAGCAGTTTCATTGGCAAACACAAGGTAAAGTATATATTGGCTGGATTCTGTATCTATGTATAGTTCCCCAATAACGTCTATGTTATCCAAAAGAGGTCAAAGAAATAGAATAATCATGGATTTTATGTGCTAGCCTTCATTAAACTTGTTTATTAATTATCCCCATAGAGAAGTGACAGTAATTGGTGTTGACACAAATGGTTGTAGAACAGGAGAGTGTTGTGCACAAAGTTTCTGATTGTGATCAGTGTGAAAAAATCTCAGTAATTAAACCTGAATTTTTCAGTATGCTTATTGATCGCAAACACCACGCTTTTAAAGGATGGTGTTTGAAAGTATGGATGTAGGTGCATTTTTCTAGGCCTGTCCATTCCAGCCTCCTTTGAAAATTAGACCTTAAATGTAACCATTCCCTTGACTAGCTATGAAGTTTTAATTAGCTCTATATCATTGTTTTTATCTTTTGTATTTTCTTTATATCCTTTAACAATTTTTTATGATTTTTATTACAGACGGTCAGAAGGATATAGAGGATGAGCTCACAACTGGTCTCGAGCTGGTGGACTCCTGTATTAGATCACTGCAGGAGTCAGGAATACTTGACCCACAGGACTATTCAGCTAGTGAAAGTAAGTTTCCAGGAACTTGCCTTTCTGTGTTGGGAGCCCCAGAATCCAGAACTATTTTTCAGAGTACTTTATGCTGTTAAGATGAAAGTATATTGTGTCATAACGGTTTTCTCATTTCATCTGGCAACATTGGCAGCAGGCAATATTGATTGAATTATCTGTAAATATGCTTATTACCCACTTCCTTATGTGGATTGCAATCTATAAAGAGCTCCCAGGCACTTCAGAAGCTATGGACAAAAAGCAGATAGTTCAATAACTATTACTTTAAGGAATAAATCCTTTCACATTGGATGTCTGTGACATCCAAGAAGGTCATATTTAAATATTTCGGTGTCAGTACTTGTATTCTGATTGGGGAAATCATTCTAATGTCTGATGTCACAGTTTCACCACACAGCTATGAACTACTCAGGAAGGTTAAAATTTTCAAAAGATTACATGACTCCAAGCAACCCAACAGAAGCCCTCAATATGAGTGACAAGCAGATAATGGGCATCCTGACAGATTTCAAAGATGATGGCTGGACTTGTCAAAAGCACCAGAGCACCTTGAGGCTTCTATCAAAGGAGATGGTCTGGGTGCTGAATGGCCAAACTATATTTTCAGACCTGTGCAGTGAGATAGCTTGGTCCTTTGCCATAACCAGCTGCTTGCAAATTAGTTATGGTTCAGGCCCGCCTTCAACCACTTTGGAAACTTTAGGGGCAGTCTTCCCAGTTGGGGAGAGGGACAGATTGGCTGGGAAGCCAGAAGTGGGGAACAGAGACTAACTGGGCAAGGAGACTGGGCCTGGCAGTTTGAGGGGGAACACCGCGCCTGGCAGTGTGAGATTAGATCTTGCTGGGCAATGAGACTTTTTCTGGGATGAGAAGCCTGACTGGGACTGCCTAGGTTAGGACAACTGGACTGGGATGAGGAACACAACGGTCGGGAAGGTAGCCTTAATTTATTCCCCTTGTGCATATATATTATTATACAGTCTTTAATTACATAACATACTAGTTTTCCACAGGCTGCACTTGCTCTGGGGATGAATTGGGGTTGGGGAATGCCAGAGGGTGTAGTCTGTAGGACCTCAGGTTCAGTTATTGCAGAAGTTGGAAGGTGTGTAGTGAATGAGGCAAGAGACGGAAGGAAGAGAAATGAAGGTCTTGTATTTAAGGCAACTGAACACTGCCTGGAAAACTGAATTCTATCCCTGCCTCTGTGTCAGAGTTTCTGTGTGATGTTGAGCAAAATCACTTAAACCAGACTTTTCACATTGGTCAGTAATTGTGTGTTCCTCATTTTCTGGATGTCTGACTTGAGAGCTTGGAGTCTGATTTGCAGGTGCTGTACTCACAGCTGTGAATCAATGGCAACTGTGCATATTAAGTGCTATATAGTGGTAACTAATCTGAAAAATTGGATCCTAGGTGTCTCAAATTAAGCACTCAAAATTAATGGATACTTTTGACCTTAATCTCTCTATGCCTCAGTCCGCCATTTGTAAAATTAGGATAATAATCCTTTATCTCACAGGGCTGTTGTGAAATAAATTAATTAATGTTTGTGCAGCATTCAAGTATTGTAGTAATGGGCGCCATAGAAAAGCCCATGAGTAAATTAATAATTCTATATTCAGAGCTGGGTTAATGTGCAGTAAATAAGGCCTAGGTAAGTGTATTGAACAATGAAGATAAAACAAAATATTAAATTTAAACCATCCATCCTGTGCACTGAATGAGGCAAGGGTGTTGTCGAAAAATAGTATGTGATCATGTAATTAAAAACTGTATCATAATGCCTACACACGTGGAGGCCAATTAAGGTTGCACTTGTACTTGACTTTGTACTTGACTTTGCAACCTTTATAATTTAAAATCTGTAAGTGTAGAATACACTAAGGACCTGATTGAGGATATATCTGAGGTGCCTTGGCAGTCCCTGTTTTTTTGTCAGGCCAGACTTTTGAATTTGCTATCTCAAAATAGGCTGCCATGGAATATACCTACTCCTGACTTCACTACGTGCTCCTCTGACCTGAGTGTATCCAGTAGAACAATCCAGTCTACCAGTGACTGTTCCTCGGGGAAGGATTAGTATGCCTGTGTTTTGAACAACCTTTATAATACAGCTTTACACAGTCTCTGCTTCCCTCTGAAGCTGTTGTGAGAAGCAGGTACATAGCTGGCAGCCATTGTAATAGACTCCCTAAATCCCAAAGATCACTTCACATGTGGTATCTATGTACTAACAAGTGTAAGCCACAAAAAAAAATGGCTAAGGGAATATGGATATCGGTCACATGAAAGGGGAATCATGTTGGGAAGTAACTGTATTGGTCATTGATTGTGGGGTTTGGGTATTTACCTTTTGCTGATGGTGAGTCTGGCTAACTATTTGACTGAGGTGTTGGAGTGCAGTGCTCATTTATGTTTTAAAACTTCCCAGGCTGTTTTAAGGAGAGGGGCCATTGGATACAATGTAAGGTATAAAGACTGGCAGATTGAGAACAGTGGTGTTGCTCTTGGGAGTTCCTCTTCTGTGGTGTGCCTGGTACAAGGGCATGCAGATTTGAGGGCCACTCCTGTCATAGAATCATAGAATATTAGGGTTGGAAGAAACTTCTGGAGATCATCTAGTCCAACCCCCTGCTCAAAGTCCAACCCCCTTTCCCCAATGCCCATTTCCCCATGCCTCCCACCTCAGTAAACCAATAGTTAGCTATGTGCAGCAAAAACATCTCTGTTTCAGTGCCTTGGATCTGTTTGTCATTATGCAGTAAACTAGTTGTTGAAAATGTAATCATTGGCAGTCATCCTGCACAGGGGCAGTCATCGGTCTCTTTCACAGTCCAGCTTGACACTTGGTTGGCGGACAGTGTCTCAGGCTCTCGCACTGGTGTGCTGTGCATTGACTTTGTTGGCTCTATTCCACACTCCTCTAAAGGATATAGATGTATTTTGGTATTTGTGGATTTTCTAACTGAACAGATACCTTTCTCACGCAAGTCTGCACAGTTGATGTAGCTGCCTGACAGGCTAGTTTGCAAATTGTGAATGCAGAATAAGAAAGGTCAGTGCCAGGTTTCTGAGTAAAGAAGCCAGTTTACCAAATTGATCTATCTGGGTACTAAAATGACCCCCATCTCAGTAGTGTCTGAATGCTTCCCTTACTTCCACAACATCCCTGTGAGGTAGGCATGTAATTATACACTTACTTTTTACAGCTGGAGAACTCAGATACAGAGAGATTAATGTTGTTGCCTGAGGTTACTCAGAAAGGCTGTGAAGTAGCAGAGACCTGAACCCATATCACCTGAGCTCAAGTCCAGTTCCTTAGCCACAAGATCATCCTTCCTATCTTTCACATTGCTACAAATCCATCACCACCATCTCTCATCAACCCAACCCTACAGGATTTATCTGTACACGAAGGTTCCTCAGATCCTCCTATGGAGCTGAGGAAGGCATAAGAATTGTCATATTGAATCAGACCAATGGTCCATCTAGCTCCATATCCCGTCTTCCAACAGTAGTCAGTGCCAGGTGCTTCAGAGGGAATGAATGAAATAGACAATCATCAAGTGATCCATCCCCTGTCATCCACTTTCAGCTTCTGATAAATAGAGGCTAGGGACATTTGGAGCATAGGATTGCATCCCTGACCGTATTGGCTAGTAGTCTTTGATGGACTTATCCTCCATGAACTTATCTAGTTCTTTTGTGAACCCTGTTTAGTGTTAGCATTCACAGCATCCCCTGGCAATGAGTTCCATGGGTTGACTGTGCATTATGTGAGCCCAGGTTCTTGTGTTATGTGAAGAAGCAAATAACATTTCCTTGTTCATTTTCTCCACACCATTCAAAATTGTATAGATCTCTATCATATCCCCTCTTAGTTGTCTCTTTTCCAAACTGTAAAGTCCCAGTTTTCTTAATGTCTAGTCATATGGAAGCTATTCCACACTCCAAATTACAATTGTAATGTATCTTTTTTTTTTCAGATGGGGTGACCAGATCTGCAGGCAATAGTCAAGTTGTGGATTTAGCATGGATTTTATATAGGGGGATTATGATATTTTCTGTCTTATTATCTATCCTTTTCTTAATGGTTCCTAACATTTTGTTAGCTTTTTGACTGCTGCTACACATTGACCGGATATTTTCAGTGTTATCCGCAATAACTCCAAGATCTCTTTTTTGAGTGGTAAAAGCTGATATAGATCCCATCATTTTGTAGGTCTGGTTGAGATTATGTACATTAGTTCTTCTTCGAGTGCTTGCTCATGTCCATTCCAAGATGTGTGTGCGCACCGCGCATGCACGGTCCCGGAACTTTTCTCCCTAGCAATACCCGTAGGGTCGGCAGAGGCGACCCCTGGAGTGGCGCCGTTATGGCAATGTATATATGCCCCTGCCGACCCTCCCCCCGCTCAGTTCTTTCTTTCCGTCCGTGGCGGTCGCTGGAACAGCTATTGTGCTTTACTCTCGTTGTGATACTCGTTCTATGTTAGGCAGTTGTAGTTGTTTAGGTAGTTATAGTTGTTAGTTTAGTTGTTAGTTGTTCTTATAGTTGATAGATCTTAGTTCGTCCTGACGCCGGGTTATGCCTGGGGCGTCGGGATTCAAAAATTGTGAAGAGTGCGGTAAGCCTATGCCGTTAGTGACCCTCACTCCCATTGTTTAAAGTGTTTAGGAGAGAGTCATCAAACCAAGCGTTGCTCTATTTGCAAAGGCTTTAAACCTCGCACAAAGAAAGAAAGAGATTATCGCCTTAAACTGATCTTGATGGAATTGGCCCTGCAGCCATCTGAGCCTTCCACTTCTGCCAGCGCACCGGCGTCAGTTTGCGGTACCGCGGCACCGAAAGCCAAGAAGGCTTCTCGGCACCGGTCGCCTCGGCACCATGCCAGCACTTCCTGACGGCACCGTTCACAATCTCCGGTGCCATCCAAGAAATCGAGAGGGCGCTCTCCGGCCTGTAAGTTGCCTGCTGATCCCTCTGCGGTGCGTACGGCTCCGGGGCATGCTAAGCCGCGTACTGAGCCTGCACCTCCGGCCACCAGTGGTGAAGGTGCGCCCACCTCTCTGGAAGCGACCTTCTCCCCAGAGAGAGATCAACCCGGGTTGGACATGCCGTCAACCCCTGAGGCTTATGACGCGGCAACCGATCTCATGGACTTGACCAGAGATCCAGTTCCACAGTTCCTGGTCCCGGCACTGCTTCCTCGAGCTCCAGTACCGATTATTCCACCGATGGCACCGACCCTGGTACCGGCCGATGCGGTACCGTCAACATCTCAGGTGGCACCGAATGGTGGTGGAGTCTCCGCGGCACCAGCTCTCACGGCACCGCTGCAACCGGCGCATCGGCACCGTGATAACCCGCCAGTGACCCAACCGATTGTGGCACCGGATGGCACCGCGCCCCCCTGGTCGAACTCAGACTACTCATCTGAATTGGACACAAGATCCTCCAGGTCCTGCTCCAGACACAGCAGGCACTCGTCCCGGTCGCACCATTCCCGGCACCGGCGCTCGTCCCACCACAGACGCCCCTGTGTGTGGTCGGAGGAAGCCCAGGGTCCGGTCCAGTCGCCCTTCTGGACCCCCTTTGCATTTCATCAGGCCCAGGGGCCTCCTTCTGCGATGATGTCGCTTCCCTCGGTGCCACGGGGCCCGGCCTCAGCCACCATCACCAGACCCCTGACGGAGGCCGCTGTGGGTCAACCGGCACCGGGTCTGTCTGCACCAGGGTCGTCGGTACCGGGGACTATAGAGGTTCACGGCACCCTTCCCGCGGAGACACACCAGGGCACTGGCGAGGTGCAACAGGCAGAAGACCAACATTTTACTTTCTCATCATCCTCCCCGGATGAAACGGTCGCAGGCTCATCAACATCCCTGCCTCCTTTGGACGTTAGGGGCCACCAAGATCTTCTTCGGCGGGTGGCTCAGAACCTCAACCTACAGGTTGAAGCGGTTCAAGAAGAAGATGACCCTACGGTAGATATCCTAACATCGGATTCCCCGTCTAGAGTAGCCCTACCTTTCATAAGGAGGATACAGACCACAATGGATAACCTGTGGCAGACTCCATCATCGATCCTACCCACGGCTAGGGGGGTAGAGAGACGATACTTTGCCCCACGAAGTGGGTACGAATTCCTCTTCACCCATCCTCCTCCAGGCTCCCTAGTCGCCGATGCCGTCAATCATAGAGAGCGACAAGGCCAAACAGGGCCCACTCCCAGGTCTCAAGACGCCAAGAAACTGGACTTGCTGGGCAGGAAGGTATATTCCTCCGCTGCGCTCCAACTCAGAGTTGCAAACCAGCAAGCAGCGCTGAGTAGATACTCTTATAACTCGTGGTCTGCCATGAATAAATTTGAGGACCGGGTACACAAGGACTCGGCCAAGGAATTTAGGGCCATCATTGATGAAGGCAGACTAGTTTCCAGGGCGGCACTCCAGGCAGCCTTAGATGCTGCAGACTCGGCCTCTAGACAAATGGCGACGGGGTTGGTTATGCGTCGAGGGGCATGGCTGCAAGTTTCCGGGATCCCTCCCCCGGTGCAAGCCACCATCCAGGACCTTCCCTTTGACAAACAGGGTTTGTTCCACATGGACACTGACAAGAAGCTGCAGTCCATGAAGGACTCGAGGGCAATGTTAAGATCCCTGGGCCTACACACCCCTCAAACCCAGAGGAGGCCTTTCAGACCACCCCCTCCCCCTCCACCTAGGCCTTACCAACCCCCCTCCCCCCCCCCGCCCCCCCCCCCCGGCTAGGAGGGACCAACCTAGGAGGGGTGGAAGGGGACCTAGCCGCGGCCGCCCGAGATCTGGCTCGCGGCAGTCTCAAAATTTCGGTGCGCACCAACCCAGACCCAGCTTTTGAAGGTGCGCACGAGGACCCCAAACCAGTCTCTCTGCCTATGGACTCTCTACCCTTTGTCAACCGCTTATCCCGCTTCTACCAGGCCTGGGACCGTATCACCTCGGACAGGTGGGTACTCAGCCTCATAGAAGTGGGATACTCTATCCAATTTCACACCCTCCCACCCACCCATTCCCCCTCCCCGTCCCTCTTCAGGGACCCATCTCACAAGCAACTCCTAGACCAGGAGGTACATACCCTCTTGTCTTTGGGTGCCATAGAGGAGGTTCCTCAAGAATTTCGGGGCAAGGGTTATTACTCCCGTTATTTCCTTATCCTGAAGGCCAAAGGTGGTCTTTGCCCCATTCTAGACCTGCGAGGCCTCAACTCCTACATAAAGAAGTTGAAATTTCGCATGCTATCCTTAGCCTCCATAATCCCAGCTATGGATCACAGAGACTGGTTCGCGGCCCTCGATTTGAAGGATGCGTATTTCCACATTTCCATTATCCCGAGTCACAGGAGATTCCTGCGGTTCGTACTCGGGCACCGGCATTACCAGTTCACAGTCCTCCCTTTCGGGCTCTCTACCGCCCCAAGGGTATTCACAAAGTGCATAGCAGTGGTGGCAGCCTTCCTCGGGAGGAAGGGCATCCACGTTTACCCCTACCTGGACGATTGGCTCATAAGAGCAAGTTCAAGAGACCTGCTAAAAATGCACATACAGTTTATCAGGGCGACGTTCCTCCAGTTAGGACTTATCCTGAATGTTCCAAAATCGACCCTCATCCCTACCCAGAGGATCGAGTTTATAGGAGTCATACTAGATTCCCGGCAAGCAAGGGCTTTTCTACCTCCCTCCCGAGCCAAGTTGATCTCTGACATTATTCATTCACTCCTTCAGTTTCCCACCACCACAGCCAGAAACTGCATGGTCCTCATGGGACATATGGCAGCATGCACCTACGTGGTGCCATACGCAAGACTCCGCCTCAGACCTCTACAAGCCTGGTTCGTGAGTGTCTACAACCAGCGCAGAGATCCACTAGACCTCATAGTGACTCTCCCAGCGCAGGTCAGACGCTCCCTCCACTGGTGGCTCCAGCCTCAGTCTCTGAGCGTCGGAGTTCCCTTCCGCAAGCCCCAGCCGTCTCTGACCCTGGTGACAGATGCTTCCGCCCTCGGATGGGGGGCGCATCTCGGAGAGATCCGGACACAAGGTCTATGGTCCCAGGAAGAGCTGCCTCTTCATATCAATGTCCGGGAACTCAGAGGGGTCCGTCTAGCATGCCAGACGTTCCAGTCACTCTTGCGAGGCAAGTATGTGTCAGTTCTAACAGACAATACAGCCACGATGTTTTATATAAACAAACAGGGTGGTGCTCGCTCCTCTCGCCTGTGCAGGGAAGCCCTCGCCCTTTGGGATTTCTGTATTCCCAGGGGAATCTCTCTCACAGCCACCTATCTCCCGGGGGCTCAGAACGTGCTGGCAGACATGCTCAGTCGTTCCTTCAGGGGTCACGAATGGTCCCTCAGACCGGACGTTGCCCACTCTATTTTCCGAAGGTGGGGGTTTCCCCTTATAGATCTGTTCGCCACGAAGGCCAACAGGAAATGCAGAGGTTTTGCTCCCTCCTCAACCTCAGCCCGGGTTCGGAAGGGGATGCCTTTCAGGTTCCATGGTCGGGGGGCCTGCTCTATGCATTTCCCCCGTTCCACTTGTGCACAAGGTATTGCTCAAGGCTCGACAGGACAGAGCGTCCCTCATACTGATAGCACCAGCATGGCCTCGTCAACACTGGTACACGGTTCTGATGTCACTGTGCGTGACGAGACCGTTGACACTTCCTCTCTCTCCAACATTGATCTCCCAGGACCACGGGAGGATGCTGCACCCCAACCTGCAGTCTCTCCACCTCACGGCGTGGAATATCCATGGTTGAATCCTGAGGAGCTGCAGTGCTCGGATTCAGTCAGGGATATCCTCCTGGGTAGTAGAAAACCCTCTACAAGGGCTACGTATACGGCCAAATGGAAGCGTTTTTCCTTGTGGTCTCAGAGTAAGGGTAGAGACCCCCTGTCTTCTACAATCTCCAGTATTCTGGACTACCTCCTTGAACTCAAGCAGCAGGGATTAGCAATCTCTACTGTTCGGGTGCACCTGGCTGCTATATCGGCTTTCCATCCAGGGTTCGGAGGTACTTCGGTCTTTAGCAGTCCCTTAGTTCTTAGATTCCTCAAAGGTTTGGAGAGGATATATCCCCAGGTCCGTCAACCTATTTCCCCTTGGGACCTCAACCTGGTTCTCACAGCATTAATGAGACCCCCATTCGAGCCTATGGCCACATGCCCTTTATCCTACCTTTCATGGAAGACTGCCTTCTTAGTGGCAATCACTTCCGCCCATAGAGTCTCTGAGATTAGGGCACTCACTTCATAGCCTCCCTACACGGTCTTCCATAAAGATAAGGTTCAGTTACGCCTTCACCCAGCTTTCCTTCCTAAGGTAGTCTCACCCTTTCATTTGAACCAAGATGTGTTTTTACCAGTATTCTTCCCCAAGCCCCATGCTAATAACAGGGAAAGAATGCTGCATTCCTTGGATGTAAGGAGGGCTTTAGCCTTTTATATAGAGAGGACTAAGACTTTTCGTAGATCTCCACAACTTTTTATTTCAGTGGCAGAAAGGATGAAAGGGTTACCAGTTTCCACCCAGCGCCTCTCGGCCTGGATTACATCTTGTATTAAACTGTGTTATAACCTTTCGAATGCTACTCCCCCAGCACTGACAGCGCATTCGACCAGAGCTCAGGCCGCATCCACAGCGTTCCTGGCACACATTTAGATCGTGGACATCTGTAGAGCAGCGACGTGGTCTTCGGTGCACACCTTCACGTCGCACTACGCCATCGTGCAGCAGTCAATGGAGGATGCCGCTGTGGGACAAGCGATCCTGTCAGCAGGGACTCAGAGTACTCCTCACCCTCCTCTGAGCTGACTGCTCGTAAGTCACATCTTGGAATGGACATGAGCAAGCACTCGAAGAAGAAAGAACAGTTACTCACCTCTCGTAACGTTTGTTCTTCGAGATGTGTTGCTCATGTCCACTCCAAATCCCACCCGCCTCCCCTCTGTCGGAGTACCGGCAAGAAGGAACTGAGCGGGGGGAGGGTCGGCAGGGGCATATATACATTGCCATAACGGCACCACTCCATGGTTCGCCCCTGCCGACCCTACGGGTATCGCTAGGGAGAAAAGTTCCGGGACCTTGCATGCGCGGTGCGCACACACATCTTGGAATGGACATGAGCAACACATCTCGAAGAACAAACGTTACGAGAGGTGAGTAACTGTTCTTTTTCATTTATCAACACTGAATTTCTTCTGCCATTTTGTTGCCCAGTCACCCACTTTTGTGTGATCCCTTTGTAACTCTTAGTAGGCTGCTTTGGACTTAACTATCTTGAGTAATTTTGTATGATCTGCAAATTGTGCCACATCACTGCTTATTTCTTTTTCCAGATCATTTATGAATATACTGAATTGCTTTGGTCCCAGTACAGACCCCTGGGGGACTTCACTATTTACTTCTCTCCTTTCTGAAAACTGAGCATTTATAACTACCCTTTGTTTCCTGTCTTTTAACTAGCTACTGATCTATGACAATCTCTGTTATCCCACGACTGCTTACTTTGCTTACGAGCCTTTGGTGAGGGACCTTGTCAAAGGTTTTCTGAAAGTCTAAGTACATATATTCACTGGATCACTCTTCTCCACATGTGTTGACCTCCTCAGAGAATGTTAGTAGATTGATAGGCATGATTTTCCTTTACAAAAGCCAGGTTGACTCTTTCTCAACAAATGGTATTCATCTATGTGTCTGATCATTCTCTCCTTGACTATAGTTTCAGCCACTGTGCCTGCATACTGAAGTTCAGTTTAATGGCTTGTAATTGCTGGAATCGCCTCTGGAGCCTTTTTAAAACTTGGAGTCATCTGGTACAGAGGCTGATTTGAACAATAGTTAGAAGTATTTCTGCAGCCAATCAGTAGACAGCCAATTAGAACTGATGCATGTGCTCAGAGAGAACTTAGTCCCTCAGAACATGTAGTAGGGAAAGCTCCCTTCTGCTCACCTTTTGAAAACACAGCATTCTGCAGCACTCAGTCCTATGTGCTCAGAGCTAGCTAGGCAGCAATTGCTCCCTATCCGCTCCTGCCCCCTCATTAGCTCCTTCTGCTCCCGTCTCCCAAGGCTAAGAATCCCAGTTGCTGCCTATTCCTTCAGTGTGGTGGGATGAAGATGCTCCTGCCCTTCCCAGTACCCCAGCAGCTGCTCT
Organism: Sternotherus odoratus; assembly: GCA_032164245.1. Lineage (NCBI taxonomy): Eukaryota > Metazoa > Chordata > Testudines > Kinosternidae > Sternotherus > Sternotherus odoratus. The sequence goes on from JAVMKO010000002.1 coordinate 118,508,410, forward strand.
TTGGTTAGAATGAGAGGGGAGCAAGGAATAGGGCCCAAGAGAGCAGCAGGATAGGCCACCTGGCAAAATCACCTATGATAACATTCAAATTCCTCTTCCCCTTCTACAAGAGCTCAAGCGGCTTCAACAGCTTTTCTGGGTCAAGCTCCTATTATAGCCATCTGCAAGGCTAGCTTTTAGTCCACACATTATATTGTCTCCCAAGCCTACAGATACGAAGCCGAGTTTGGAAGAGTTGTGTTACACTAGAGCAGGTACATGCGGATACCTTCCTCCAAGTGGAGCTGTGTGAAAGCAATATAAAATGGAATAGACGTGCAAGCACTCAAAGAAGAAAAAGCAATTACGTACCTGTTCTGTAATTATTGTTCTTCAAGATGTGTTGCAGATGTCCATTTCACGCCCCACCTTCCTTCCCCTCTACAGTGGAGTCTTTACATGTATTGCTTCTAGTGTGGGAAGGAACAAAGTGGGGCAGGGATACTCTGCCCCTTTATGTTCTCTCCAAATGGTAGAACTGTGTGAAGGGCACAGGTGTCACCTAGATGGGTACCACTGTAGGAAAAAGTCTCTGACTCTGGTGCAGTGGCTTGGAGACACCTACAGTGGAATGGACAGGTGCAACATAACTTGAAGAATGATAGTTATAGAACAGGTATGTAACTGGTTTTGTGAATGTATGCACCATGTGTGAAATGATACCTATATGATATAAAATATGTGCAATTATTGTTTTCTAACACATATGGATATGGTTTTCACTTGGCCCGCCTTTCCAACCCTCTGATTGAAGGGGTACACCAAGATCTAAACTCCATGGTGTCTTCATTCTGTCAATATTCAAAATATCTTATTATAAAGATGACCTCTGCCCTGTATTGGGGAATGATTGAGAATAAAATCCCTACTAAAGCAGACATACCAGTTTTGAAAAGCATTCTCTGTTCAACCTTTATTATTTTCTTCCTGTCTAAGAAATTTTATCTGAAGGTACTCAACGTGGTCTATAACTAAAAGACTTTATTTACACTGTACATCAACTAAAGTGTAAAATCTGGTGTGTCGGAGTTCTGAAAGGCTAGATGACATCAACTTTGGTGTCATTGGAGCCAACAGTCTATTGATTGGTTGTAATTATTTCCATGTAATCCCCTGCTGTGAGTTCCAAGATAATCCAATTGAGTCATCCTTGGCACACACATTAGGCGTTTGCTCGTGGTATACACGCACCCTGCTCTAATGAAAAGCATATGTTCTTGTTTGCGTATGTCACTGTGGATGCCACTGTAGGTGCACACATGCAGAAGCTCAGTCTTTTCAATAGCAGTGTCTGCTGCATGGGTGTACATGCACCCATTCTCTCCTCGTATTTCTGTATGAGGGCTTGTCCGTAAAGGACAAGGAAGCTGCAGCCCTCCTTCAGATCTCTCTCACCAACCATGGCAGCAAGACTGAACCTGGCAAGTGTCCAGCCCACTTGTTCATAGCTCCAGCTACATCTCTCAACACTCTTCTGATCTCACATACACACATGAGGCACATGTGCACCTAAGTGGGATGACAACATCTCAGTAAACCAGTTGCTGTAGGAGTAAATAATTGTTTTTAATCATCTGGGAATGAGGAGGATTAATTAGGGAGGAGCAAATCAGTTCAGTTCCAGAAAAAAAACCAAACCTTAATTAAAATTTGAAATACTTTGGTTAAATACTTTGGGATGATTTAGTTTGGGCTTGGTCCTGCTTTGAGCAGGGAGTTGAACTAGTTGATCTCCTGAAGCCTCTTCCAACCCTAATCGTCTATGATTCTATGATAATTTCTCCCCTGCCCCACTTTCACATTCCCCGATTCTACTAGTTAGAGGAACATCATGTGAGAGACTATTCTCCTGGGACTCCAGGACCAGAAATTTCATGAGAATTTTTCATTGTGAATTCTAAAGGGAAGTAGTTCAGAGAAACTTGGGAATTTTATTCAAACCAAACCTTGAGGTTCACCCTTCATTAATCTTAATCTATAGAATCTGACAACCTGTTAATAAATCTCTGGAATTCATATCACCATTCTCTTTAGACACTGAAGAAGGTAAAAGTATCAGTTTAACCATTTGCTTTTTAATCCAGAACATAGCTGTTTAGAGAATTGTAAATTAATTTCTCAGCTATTATCTGGTACTATATATTAAATCCAGAAAAAGTGAAATAATCTTTTTGAACAAATAGATACTACAACCATTCCATAATATTAGTAGTGTGATCTACATATGTGTGTGTAAGTTGTGGACCTTTTGCTTATTACTGATGCTCTATAGAAATAAAAAAAAAAGAAATTGTCCCTCCCTCAGTGTTTACATTTTAAACAGAACAAACATGAAATAATGACAGCGGGCACATTAATAAGGAAAGGGGATTAAGTGTTAAAATAAATGAAAAATAAAGAAGAGGAGGACTAGATGGCATAGGAGTGGAGTGGTAGGATGTAAGCAAGGGCAGCATTGTGTAATGTCTTGAAAGAGTGGAAAAATAATTTAATGTCTTTATACCTGGATGGGTTGAAGGTAATCAACCATCTTAATACACAAACATATATCCTGAAATTACTCATACAGGTATTTGAGAAGAGATTGATTATAGTCATCTGGAGAATGACTTTCAGAAATGTGTTCCTACATGTTAACTCAGCTGGGTTGCTGTCAGCTTTGGGAAAGCTACATGCATGTGCTTGCAGTTTCACCTTGAGGTGATTCACCTAGGTTGATTCACCTTTCCTTGCAGGAAGAGGCCCCAGAATCAGCAGCTGGGAGGGGCAGTGGCTCATGAAAGCAGCTGTTAACCCCCACATCACTCATCGCCTCTCCTTCCAGGAGCTCAGTACCCTTTGTCTCCACTGTTACCCACTTACTCTAGGAATTCACTGCCCCAAGGAGCTCCCACCCCCCAACACAGCCCCAAGAAACACTCATCCCCCAAAACCTAGAGCACCCACTCCTCTACCATAGCCAGGGCTGCCAAGGTTTATACAGCTGTGTGACCTATCCGCTCTTGCTTGGGGCCGGGTGTGTTGACCTTTAAGCGTATGGTATATGGAGATTCTTTGCAAAGATGCAGATTGGCTCATTAAATAATTTGCATAAAATATATCACACAAAGCAGAACAAAACCTGGCAGCCATATTGCTAACTACAGGTCAAGGGTGATTACTTGAGTCCTGAGTAAAAGCAGGATTTCACTCTTTTATGGTAACTCTGGCTGGACCACACTATTCATTTTTTCTTCCCCCCATGTAACAATAAACCTGCACCTGCTAATTTCACTTCTCTTCCTATGCAAACACACACATCAGTTCTGTATACATTCCTTATTCTCTTCCAACTGCCCATGTGAGATGCAGCTACTCACTGTTTGTGTGGCACAGGAGTTTCTCACAATGAAAAGATGATATAGCAAATCTTAACACTTGTAGATATGATCCTCAACTTCACAGAGGCCTCAAGTTGAAACTGCCTTTCTCAGAGATCAGAAAGGAGACCATTCCATTTTGGAGAAGGAAAGATGCAAGACTTGAGTCTTGTAAAGCCAGAGAGAAGGTGGATTTCTACCATTTCAAGGAAAATAAAAATACCTTGTACTGTATCTAAGTTAATGGAGTAGCTTTATTAGATCTACGAAAGTTATTTTATATGGCAGTTAATGTTTTACCATCTTTTATATTTGTGTATATTTTTGCTAACATAAATTAATTGTTACTAACAGCCTAATTTGTTAACAAATATCAGAAGTGACAGCTGTATTTTATTTTGCGATGAGGCACTGCCTGATAATTTCAGATAATTTTCTCTGCTTTCCTGCAAGTCACATTACTGTGATGTGTTTGACCACCTGTTTAGTGATTATAGGTGGGAAAGAATGGAGTCTCTACCCAAGAGCTGCATTGATGAGGCTGGATTAGTCATTACAAATTCAAAGAAAAAACCTTGCAAAGCATAAAATACTCTTGAAAAAGTAGCATTCAAACTTTGAATTGCTTTTTCACTTACTGTGAAAATGCAGAGAAAAGACTGAGGGATGATAATGTCATAGTGTCGTTGTTCTTATGTAGAGCTCAGAACGAAAAAACTCAGAGTTTAGGAAAAATTGGACCATTCTCTCTGACTCCCAACAGTCTTCAGAAAGTACTACTCTTGTATCTTTCTCTCTGAGGGAGGGAAAAAGGGGAGATCTGTTTTCTTCATAGTTTTTGAGGATGGTTTTTTTTTTTTTCACTTCCCCACTTCTGGAAGGTTTAGCACTCTAAATGGCAGGCATGGTCTGGCTACCCTGCTTGCCCTTGCAAGACAAACTAACCTACTCTAAAATGAGAATTATTCTTCACAGAATGTAAGATGTTGGGGCAGAAAAAGCAGATTCTAAGGCAGGAAACATTTCTGCCAAATTTCAGTGTCTCAGTATGTAAAAGGTGCTATTCTTTTTGAGACCGCAACTGTCTCTTCTGCAGTGCTTGGAAAATGCTATCACTTTTTGGCACTACTGCACTATAAATAATACTTAATATGTCCATGGGTGATATGTTTTTCACTTCCTATAATATTCCAGCAGATCATAAAAGAATGTGGTTACAACCTAGATGCCATGTCACATGTTAAGTAAGCTAAATACTGCCACAACCTACTCTGTGGAAAAACAAAGGCTGTGAAAGGATTTGGCACAAAATAACATTGCAAGAAAAGCAGCTCTTTTTAAATTTTGAAGAAGTATTATTTACATACGCTAATATTCCAGTATTCTGTGTCACTCAACTCTGCCTATCTAAAATCTGCTTTCATACAGCAGAAGTCCTAGAGCTCCTAAGTTAATTTTGTTGTTGCTCTCCTTTGATTCTTAATAAAAATCCTACATGCTAATAAGGAACTGAAAAGTCTTTGTTTCGTTCTTTAGACATGTACTGAAACATTCCTAGTACTTTTTATAAAGCTTTGTAGAGTTGATACTGCCTATTAAAATATTAGTTTATGAAGTTTAAGGTAAAATTTTCCATTATGCTTCAGTGAATTTCCAGGATTGGGGGGGGGGGTTGTTTTTGTTTTTTCCGCACCTCCTTCACCAGCAAGGTAATTTTAAGTGAGTTTGGTTAAAACATTTGGTACCCTGAAACTGCCACAGGCCTTTGGATACTACAGAATTCTAAAACCTGTGACTATCTGTTCAGCAAAAGTGAATTTGATTCTGCTGAGGAAAGGAATGTACTTCAGTAAACAATAAAATATCCAGTGATTTTTTAAAAAATGCGTTAGCCCCTTTTTCAGCTAATAGATGTGGCTTTGTTTTGTATTTAATATTTAGAGAACAGACAAGATAAAAAGTCATTTGAAGAAATAATAGTCAATCCAGAGGAAGTATTATAATTGGATTTATATTGTAAATGAGAATTTGACCCACCCATCTTGCCAGAATGTAACCATTCCTCTGAACATTTCATGCATCATCTTTTCCCAGAGGAGAATTTCTCTGGAAACATAGAGACAGTCAGACAAGACAGTAATTGAATTTGATATATGACTGAGGAATTAAAGGCTTCCACTTTTGGAAAAGTTTACTTTTAAAGTTTTGAAACTGAAAAAAAAAAGTTTATTAACTCCAAATTTGGAATCTTGTCTTGTCTTTTTTTTTTTTTTTTTAGTTTTTTTTTTTTTTTATTGTCGGGTGGATGGCTAGTTGGTTGCCAGATACATAGATACTTCTGCAGAACCTAACATTACTGTAGGGAACCATGCAAGGGTTAAAACTACAACAAGAAGTATTGGAGGAGTTTACTCCACTTAATACTTCACAAGAGTGGAGATAAATGCACTCCATCTTTCAGAATCAATAATGTACAACAGACTGTCACAAAGCAAGTCACATAAATGTTTGGAATAATTCCCAAACTAGGTTTTGTTAAAATTGAGTTAAGTTTGTTAATAAATATCAATAACTTAATATGTTTATAGAAATGCAGACTTGAGGTAGCTCAAACAACTGATTTCTGCCCCTGTATCCTAACACAAATTCCCACCTGGAGTCCAAATCTGCACTTTGTTAGATTAATTTTATGTTGTAACTCCATTGTCTTCAGTGGAGTTACACCAGTTGAAATCTGGTGCAATAAAGTGGAAAATCAGACTTGTTACCTTTCCCCCATCAGTACATAGTACAGTGGTCATCATTTAAAAAGTCAGGATTTATAATTCTGTTATTGTTAAGCAATATTGTTAACAAACACATCCCCACTTTAGGTGATACATTAATGCCTAAATATCTAATTTTATCATTCATTACTTTCAGTGAGCATTTTCTATCCATTAAGTATATTTTACAGTCAAGGTATAGGATCTCTGAATTAAAGTAGTTTAGTTTGATATTGATACCAAAAACTTCAATTATTTCTTGTCTTACTTACTAACTTTTAATTTGATCTTTCATGAAAAACATAAGGTCATCAACTCATAATGAAACTTTGTTTTCTATTCCCAATACACTTATTCCCTAAATGTCTTCACTGCCCCTGATTTTTTGTGCTAATGGTTCAATAATTAAATGAAATAACATGGTTGATAAGGGACATCCTTTTCTTGTTCGTCTGCATAATGGCATTGTCTCAGTTTTTGGCAACACTTCTCCGGATCTATAAAAGCCCTATGATATGTATCATTTGATCCTTTCCTGTGGAAGTATTCCCCTAAACCAAATTTCTCCAGTATTTCTGAATATAAATGTGTGGTGTTCTCAGCCAAAATCCTTTACAGCAGCCATTTTGTAGTGTGGGCTTCTTTTATTAGTACAGCTTGAGTGCTGTAGCACATGTAGAAATGTCCTTGTATTATTTAATGCATTTCTTTCTTTTATAAAACCAGTTTGGTTTGGTGGCATCAGTTTAGGTATTACTGTCTCTAAACTGGATACCAGTATTTTAGTCAGAATCTTACTGTCTATATTTATTAAAAAGATGGGCTTCTAAAATGCTGGCTCTGACAAATCCTGATGAGTTTTAGATATCAAAACTACATCTAAATGATAGAAGCTGCCCAGTAAGCACTCTTTGGGTGAGAAGGCTGGAGTTCACTTGCTAACAAGGGAGCTGCCTGTGCTCTAAATGTTTTATGGAATTCAGAGTTGTATGAAACTAGTCCAGGACTCTTCCCTGATTTTAGTGATGCAATCGCTAGCTCTGTTTCTTCCTGTGTATTGAACATTTTTGTAAACTTTTTCATTTTAACAGTACCTCTGGGCATTTTAATATTCTGCAGTATATTAACTCCCAGATCTTCCTTGTTTACTTATCTGCTAGTCAGTATACATCTCCTGGAAATATTCCTCCAGTATTTTGTTAATCCCCTTTAAGTGTTTTTAGGAGTATCCCCTTTTTGGCCTTGAGACATGCCTTGTTTGGATTTTCTGTTAGATACCCATGTGGCTAGTAATCTGCCTGACTTGGTCCCCATTCATAGAACCTTTCTTCAGTATTGTCTGGGTTTTTTTCCTGTTTGGGCCCTTTAGAGAGTCACCTGGTGTGGTGGGAAGCCACTGGGTCAGCCTATTAGGCCCCCTTTATCTGGCCTAGCCGAGTTAGGCTCACAAGCCTCTTCTAGCCAAGCACACAATGGAAAAGCCAGACGGGGCAGATGGCCCATCAGCGAGGACAATAACCTGTGAAAGGCTTGGCCTTCCTGTGTATGCTCCATACTGCCACTGACTCATGGACACTGTGATACTACAGGGTCAGGTGGTCTTGTCACCTGATGCTAAAACATTACCTGGGATTTCTGGTAACTATCCACTGGAAAGGAAGGGGGAGGGGGGGCAAGTTTGGGAAACAAAGGATTCCTGCCTTATGTAAATCCTATTTATGGATGGGGAGGAAGGCAAACAAGAACTCCTCTTCTCCATGGCTGTCTGCCGAAAAAGGAAGACTGCAAAAGCCACATGAATGATCTGCCGGAATCATCAGATCTTCCCTGTGTGTGGGAGGGGGGTGAAATGTCACCCAAAGTAGCATAGTTGAAATACAGATACATGGTCAATATTCCTAATTTCAGATACAGAAATGGTTCAAGCATACACCTTTAGTAATCACATTCAGTAAATTATAACCTTTCCAATTATATCTCACAAGACCCATCTTGCCTAAAGTATATCTCAGCTATGTTATATCTATATCATAAGCATATTTTCATAAAGAATATGGTGTGAAATATAGGAACCCCCCCTTCCCTCCTCTGCCAATTCCACTCCTTTCAAGAATACCTCCTTTAAATCATGTACCAATGCATTGTACCATTGTATCTGCAGTGCATCAGATGAAGTGTGCTATAGCCCATGAAAGCTTATGCTGAAATAAACTGGTTAGTCTCTAAGGTGCTACAAATTCTTCCTTGTCTTATTTATGGATACAGACTAACACGGCTGCTAATCTTAAACCTATCTGATTTCTGCATCCCTTCACTATGGAGTAACTGCACTGAACACCTGCCTTACATTTACATAATGAGTAGTGACATCATAGTCTAACTCCCATTTCACATTTGCCCAAACTGATCCCCCCTCTGTAACTGCTGTGGGAGAGGGGGGAAAAACACTTCACCTTTGCCAATCTGGCAGTGAGGGAAAAATCCCTTCCCAGCCCTTGTGAAAAGAGTGACTGGCTCAATGCCTGCAGCAGATCCTGACACAACCTGGTATTTCACCACTTTCATGGGTGGGATTGTGGCTATTGCTGGTACAGGTAAAAGGGGGTTTTTCCTGTACCAGCCTGGACCTAATTCCCTCCCTCCCCCCCCCCCTCTTTTCTGGTCACTGAGGGAAAGGGTAATGGGTCAGCATTCCCACACTGCCCTGGTCTGTCATTGTAGCAGAAACAACAAGGAGTCCAGTAGCACCTTAAAGACAACAGATTTATTTGGACATAAACCTTCGTGGGTAAAAAACCCCACTTCCTCAGATGCCATTTTTTACCAATGAAAGCGTATGCCCAAATAAATCTGTTAGTCTTTAAGGTGCAACCAGACTCCTCGTTTTTGTGGATACAGACTAACATGGCTACCCCTCTGATACTTGTAGCAGAAAGTCACTCTCTTGTGCTGCAACCCTTAAAGAGGCACACCTGTTCCAACAAATCAGACAACGACCCCCACTGCTTAATGTGTGGTTGAGGTTCTTACTCTCTTTGAGTCTGTGTAATTAGTTAAGTTATATTGCTTCTGAAAACTGTAAATTTGTCCCTTTAAATCTGCCTATTTTTGCCTACATCTTTTTCCCCCATAGCTATTGTATGAGATATGTCTCGTTACTACCACTTTAAAGGCCTCACACCTAGTTCCTAATTTTATATCCTAGAAGGCATCATCCATAATGTAATACTCAATATGGTTTTTTCTCCTCTCTACAACACTAAACTGTTAATTCAAATGACAAGGTTTATTTGGGGATTAGAGATGTATTGTTTTCTTAGGTTTCAGAGTTGTAACCATATTAGCCTGTATCAGCAAAAACAAGGAGGAGTATTTGAGGCACCTTAGAGACTAACACATTTATTTGGGCATAAGCTTTCATGAGCTAAGACCCACTTCATCATCTGCACGAGGTGGAAAATACAGTAGAAAGATGTATATACATAGTACATGAAAAGATGGGAGTTGCCTTACTAATTCTAACAAGACAATTCAGTTAAAGTGGGCTATTATCAGCAGGAGGAAAAATCACTTTTGTAGTGGTAATCAGGGTGGCCCATTCCAAACAGTTGACAAGAAGGTGTGAGTAACAATAGGGGGGGAAATAGCATGGAGAAATTATTTTTTAGTTCTTAAAGAGACCCATTCACTGCCCGTCTTTATTCAGGCCTAATTTGATGGTGTCCAGTTTGCAAATTAATTCCAGTTCTGCAGTTTCTTGTTGGACTTTGTTTTTGAAGTTTTTTTGTTGAAGAATTGCCACTTTTAAGTCTGTTATTGGGTGTCCTGTGAGGTTGAAGTGCTCTCTGACTGGTTTTTGAATATTATAATTCTTGACGTCTGATATGTGTCCATTTATTATTTTGCATAGAGACTGTCCGGTTTGGCCAATGTACATTGCAGAGGGGCATTGCTGGCATACGGTGGCATATATCACATTAGTAGATGTGCAGGTGAACAAGCCCCTGATGGTGTAACTGATGTGGTTACTACCTATGATGGTGTCCCTTGAATAGCTATGTGGACAGAGTTGGCAAAGGGGTTTGTTGCAGGCATAGGTTCAGGGATGAGTGTTTTTTTGTTGTGTGATGTGTAGTTGCTGGTGAGTATTTGCTTCAGGTTGGGGGGCTGTCTGTAAGCAAGAACTGGCCTGTCTCCCAAGGACTGTGAGAGCGAGGGATCATCCTTCAGGATAGATTGTAGATCCCTGATGATGCGCTGGAGAGGTTTTAGTTGGGGGCAGAAGGCAATGACTTGTGCCGTTCTGTTACTTTCTTTGTTGGGCCTGAGCAAATGTGATTGTATCTTCAAGCTTGGCTGTAGACCAGGGGTGGGGAACCAACGGCCCGCGGGCCTTATACGGCCCGCCAAATCATTTTGTCCGGCCCGCGGCTGCCGGCCAGGGGTGGCTCCGCACTAGAGCCGGGAAACGCTGCACAGGCCGCTGCCACCGACCGGGGGCGGCTCCGCGCTGGGGCCGGGAAGCACCGCGCGGGTCGCCGCCGGCTGGGGGTGGCCCCTGCGCGGCCAGCATCAGCCGGGCGGCGAAACGAGGAGCCGCGGGGAGCTGACGGTCAAGGGTGGGGGTGAGAGACCGCGCTGGGCGGGTCAGGCGAGGTGTGGGTGCGGGAGAAAAGGAGATTTGGTGGGGGGGAGGCTGGCCTGGGCGGGTCAGGCAGGCGGCAGGACCCTGGCTGGCAAGGGGCCAGTGGGGGAAACCCCAAAGCAGTGCAGGGCTAAGCACTCCGCCTGCCATGCTTTGGGGTTTCCCCCGCTGGCCCCTTGCCAGCTGGGGTCTCAGCTCCCGTTGCCAGCCTGGGCTTCTGGGGGGGGGGGGGGAGCGGCCAGCGAATGACATTATAAATGTCAAAATGGCCCTTGGCAGAAAAAAGGTTCCCCACCCCTGCTGTAGACAATGGATCAATGGATCATGTGATGTGGTCAGGATGAAAGCTGGAGGCATGTTGATAAGTATAGCAGTCAGTAGGTTTCTGGTATAGGGTAGCGTTTATGTGACCATCGCTTATTTGCGCTGTAGTGTCCACGAAGTGGATCCCTTGTGTGGACTGATCCAGGCTGAAGTTGATGGTGGAGTGGAAATTGTTGAAATCCTCAAGGGCTATATGCCAACATTGTTATGTCTGACTTAGAACAACACTTCCCCAGCTCCTGTACCGTAATGCTCCTACTCTACTTATGCTACATTGATGACATCTGGACCCATGGGAAAGAGGCCGCTGATATCTTTTTTTGTTTATAAAAGCAGATCGTATCTTTTTTAGTTTGTTTTATTGGGTGATTTAGGAAATTATATGCAGGGCCATGAGTGTGGGGCTGGGGCAGAGGTTTCGGTTGCAGGAGAGAGTGCAGTGTGTGGGAGGAGACTCGGGGTTGGGGTTCAGGAGAGGGTGTGGAGTGTGGGAGGGGGCTCAGGGAAGGGGGTTTGGGTGCAGGAAGGGTGCGGCAGGGGGCTCAAGGCAGAGGGTTGGGGTGCAGGTTGCAGGAGGGGTTCGGAGTGTGGGCTCTGGCCCGGCGCCTCCTACCTCGTGCAGCTTTGGGGTGGCAGCACAGTGCAGCAGGACTAAAGCAGGCTCCCTGCCTGCCCTGGCCCCACACCGCTCCAGGAAGTGGCCGGCATGTCTGGCAGTGGCTTCTGGGGGTGGGCTTGGCAGGCAGCTCTGCCACATGCTGCCCTTGCCTGTGGGTACTACACCTGAAGCTCCCACTGGCCATGGTTCCCACAGCCAACAGGAGCTGTGAGGGGCAGTGCCTGCAGGTGAGTGCAGCACATGTAGCCCTCTGCCCTCCCCACCCTCCAGGGGCCACAGGGTCATGGTGCTGGCTGCTCCCAGGAGCGGCGTGGGGCCAGGGCAGTGAGGGAACCTGCCTTAGCCCCACTGTGCCATCCCACAGGCCAAATTAAAAGCCCTGATGAGCTGAATCCAGCATGCATGCATGCTGTAGTTTCCCCTCCTCTTGTCTATTGTATTTGATTCTGGCACTGAGGTCAGGAACTTTTGGCCTTCTCATAGTCTGCGTTTGACCCATCTGATGTATTCTATGGGTTTCTGATATTGTCTGAGGAAATGAAATTTGCTTTCCTATGGAGTGCTTGCAGACTTCTGTAAATTTAGCCCTTTTCTTCTGCAGGGGAAATAAAGGGGAGGAACAGCCCTCAGTCCAAGTACCAGTAACTCTTGCAATCAGCTGGGACATGAGAGGGAGGATGGGCCACCTATTCATGCCTTTTCTCAGCTTCCTGACAAAAGAAGAAAGCTTATCTCCTGATGCTTCGTTTACAGTGCTTTTGGGAAGGAAAAAAGGGGAGAATCCATATTCTACACACACACACACACACACACACACCTTTGACCCATAGCTTTGCCACTCTTTACAGTCCTCTGATACGGGGTCAAGGGGAAGCATTTGCTGCACTTCTCAGCTTCCTGGTAAATAAGGAGAGCTTGTCTCCTGCTACTGTGTGATCAGTGAATTTGGGGAGGGTGGCAGGGGTGTGTGTGAAGCCAGCCATCTTTTGCTCTGTATACAGAACTAGTGAGGCACAAGGGCCCCTCAGCATTGCTTTCATAATACCAACACACTATACCTTCAGTGGTGTGGGTGAAGGGAGCTCACTCTAGTCTCATCATTTCAGCTCATAACCCCGCTACCTTATTATCACCTGGCCTCTGCTCCTTGGGCACCCCAGGAGGTTAATATAGGGTCTGGGGTCTAGCTGGGGCTCTGCTACCAGTGTTGCAGCTCATTAGGGGAGGGGAGCATGGGAGCTCACTGAGTGCACTTCCTCACTCCACAATGACAGTCACACACTCCCACGATTGGGCATATGTTGGCAAATGTTGACTTTGTAGTGGTGATCACTGTACAACCGGTTTTACCTATGCTTAGAAATAAGAAAGAAGTGAGATACCTGATAGCACCTACATAGAATAAATTTCAATAAATGCTAACTCTTAAAATGGTGTCTACTGTAACATATAGTAAGCAACACCTCCTTCAATTAGTTTTCCTTTTTGAAGCCAGGTTAGATCACCACCTTTCATTTTTCTTTTCATATACAGTCTAAAGTCATGGACTTCCACCATCCCTCTGTAGGCAAAAAATCTCAGTACTTTCACATCTCATCCTTTACATATAAACCTCAAACACCTCCCCGGTCCAGTCTAAAAATCACAAAATGCTGGAGAAACTCCCCTACAAAGGAGAATCATGAAACATCCCACTATTTATTAATTACCCTCCTGATTTGGGTGGGTAGAGCCTCTCCCTACCCACCCACAAACACCCAAATGTCCACACTGAGTTTGACCACTGTACAAACACTGGATCTGATTCTCCACAGTCTTACGGCTTTAGTAGTGATGTAGACTTGAGCAAAGTGGGAGTCAAATATGTATTAGTGTTTTACAGCCACTTTGCACGGATGTGAACGCAAAACAAGATGCAAAGCAGAGAGGAATCCAGCCCAATGGTCTCAGATCCCAGCTGGATAAACCTCTCACGGAAGATCAGTAGTGTCTGATCAATGTATGTATTACATGTCTGCTGCTGAATATTTGAAAGACCACAAATCCATATTAACATTATGGAGTGTGTTCCTATTATAAAGGGATTTGAGGCAGAGTAAATTAATTATGTGGTGAAACTGTATGGTTGTTCTATGAATTTGGAGTAGATCTGGGTGAATTTTTTTCAGATCAATAGTTTATTCACTGAAAAACGGAGTTTGGATCAACCTCAAACTATTTGTGAATTTAACATGAATCTACTGAATAGTTTAGGCCAAAATAAGCAACTAAATAAATTGGAGAAGGGAGGAGGAGGGAAAGGTGCCACTGCTTCCCTTATAATATTTACCCAGGGGTAGGGCATTCACCGTGGGAAAGCCTTGTTCATTTATTCCCTCCTTTATTTAATCCCTTTTTCTTCTGTCAAATATTAGATTGAAGGTGAGTTAAATGCTCTTTTAAAACTGATATGTAAACTGTTAGAGATCCATGAGAAATTTTAATGTATGTTCTTGCACTTCTTTCTAGCTTCACTACAGCCTTTTTTCTTACACTTATGAATCCTGTATCATTTTGGGTAGTCTTGCTTTTCCTTTGTCAAAATCAATCTAGATTTTAATAGATCACCTGACCAGTTTGAATTGTATAACACATTATAGTGGTTTGATCTTTGCATTAGAGATTATTACAGATCTGAGGGGTAAATATAAAGTTGTAAGCAAAATGGCCTTTGTAAGCTACCTGACTAATTTTTCAGGAGGAAGAAAAAAACATATTTTCATCAGAACCATACATTTCATTGGTAACAAAGTCCTGTGGCACCTTAAAGACTAACTATAAAGTTTTGAAGCATAAGCTTTCGTGGGCTAATACCCACTTCGTCGGATGCAAGCAGTGGCTTATGCTTCAAAACTTTATAGTTAGTCTTTAATGTGCCACAGGACTTTGTTACCTCTGCTATTCCAGACTAACACGGCTACCTCTCTGATTCTATACATTTCATTGAAATCTTTACATTATAAGCTATGTAGCAAACATATAAATACTTTGTAGAGAGAGAATATTTACATACTTCTGTAGACCATTATGTAGACCATTGTGTAAGTAGATCCAAAAGTAATTATCCCCATAAATTGCAGTGCAGTTTAGAAGACTGAATCACTTGTGCATTTATCCTGTAATAAAATGATATTATGTAGCCTGTCATTACATAGTAATTATCTTGTAATTAAAATTACCAACAGTGTATTATTGAATAGTAGTTACAAGATGAATTCTGCTCTGAAATGTAAAGTAATAGGCCTGGCAGACAGAACACTAGACTGGGACTCAGAAGTCCTATATCATATTCCAAGCTTAGCTACCAGCCTGCTGGGTGACCATTGGCAAGTGCCTCAGTTTCCATATTTGTAAAATGGGTGTAGCAGGGCAGGGGTAAAACCCCTTGAATGCCCTACCTCTGCTGGCTAAGCCCTGCTTTCTGACAGGAGGGGCAGAGGCAGATGCTTGAAGCAGTCATCAGGGAGCCCAGCTGTGGCCCTAACTAGGGCTGGCTCACCGCAGCAGACTGGGCTAAGTGGTCACAGCTGAGGCTGCAGCCTGAGAGGGCTAGAAAAGCCCTGAGCTGAACTCAGTTGGGAGGCAAGGCAGGAAGGAGACAGGAGGCTGCTGTTCTGTCTCCGCACCACAGGCAGGATGCCTCAGGGGCCTGGAGACCCTGTACTCAGGTATAAAGAGGGTAACTGTTGGGGGATGAAGGGGAGCACTTTCTTGCACTGAAGCCACTGATATAAATAAAGGACACTAGGGTGAAGCACCAGAAGAGGGTGTGAAGTCTTTTATTTCTAGTAGTCAGAACACAGGGGAAAGAGAGCGAGACCTGTGCAGACCCTGCGACACTGGGGCTTGTCCGGGATCCTCCTAGCCTTGTAGTTTGTGGCTGCCAGCATGGAGAAGACCCTAAAGTGGCTAGTGAGCACTGTGCAAGAAATGCAGCGGTCCCAGCAGACGGAGAGACAGCCCCTGATGAAGTGGCAGGCGGAACAGCAGAGTGCATTCCAGGAGTTCATCAGGGAGCAGTCCACGGTGTGGCAGCAGATCCTCCAGAAGATGGTGAGTCTGCTGGCGGGGGATGGTGCCAGGCCCCCGGGATGGGGGCTCTGCAAGATGGATCCTGCAGATGACCCTGATGCCTTCCTT
This sequence comes from Sternotherus odoratus, assembly GCA_032164245.1. Lineage (NCBI taxonomy): Eukaryota > Metazoa > Chordata > Testudines > Kinosternidae > Sternotherus > Sternotherus odoratus. Next base: position 118,524,340 of record JAVMKO010000002.1, read on the forward strand.
GGAAATTTTGAAAGGGTGGCTACTGCAGCTGGCTGGGAGCATGAGACCTGGGCCCTGCAGTTAGCCCCGTACCTGAACGGGAAGGCCCAGGTGACATTTATGGCGCTGGGTGACACCCAAGCATGGGATTATGATGCGGTAAAGGCTGCTATATTAGATCGAGTGGGGCTCTCAATGGAGAGGTATCGCCAGCGCTTCCGGGTGGCCCGCTTGACAGAGGGTCTGCGGCCCAGGGCATTTGCCCAGAAATTGTTAGACTGGGCCAGCTGGTGGCTAAGGCCCAATGCTCAATCCATGGAGGAGGTTATGGACCAGGTCATTTTAGAGCAGTTCCTCTGAGGTCTCCCAGACCCTGTAAGGGTCCGGAGACACCAGCCGGCCCAGATGGCCAAAGCGGTCTGGCTGATGGAGGAATACCTGGAAGCAGAGGAGCTCTGACGTGTGGTGAAGCCAGGCAAGGGAGGTGGACTGGGCAAGAGCTGACCGGACGTGGCACCCAGGAAAGGGCTGGACCCAGGGCCCACCCACAACAAAGAACTCACCTGCTGGTAGTGTGGACGCACAGGCCACGAGAAGCAGGACTGTCCACAGATGGGATGCGGGCTAGCAGACTTTTGTGGGTGGACAGGGGAGCGGAGAAGAGTGGGGAAGTGCCCCCTTACCACGGTACCCATGTTGGTAGGGGGGAAGCCCAAGGAAGTGGTAATAGACTCAGTGTCCATCCAATCACTGGTGCAGGAGGTGCTAGTGAAGCCCCACTGGGTGATCCCAGGGGCAAAGGTGGCTCTGCGCTGCATCCATGGGGACACCCGTAGACATCCATTGGCACAGGTGCCCATGAAAGTGCAGAGGCGCTTCCGGTGGCAATGGGTGGAAGTGGTGTGAAAGCTAGCTTACCCAGTCCTATTGGGAGGAGACTGGGGAGTCCCATCCAGGGAGGTCCAGAGTCAGGGTGAGGGGCCCGAGGAAGGGCCTATGGGGTGCCCAAGAAAGGGGGCGGAAGGGGGCAAGGGGAGCCTCGATCCTGCTAAGGGGAAAAAACCTCTTTCCCCAAGGCTAGGGGAATAAAGGGGGAGAACCAAGCGTGGTCCTCTGGAGATGGAGGAAAACCAAGGTCGGGGGGCTGGGGAATGGAACCCCAATATGGGGTACTTAGTCCACCAGCCACCACCAGAGCAAAGTTGCAGTCTCTGCTGGGTGAAGGAGCATGGATGGGAAACCTGTCGTTACCTGGGATGTGGGGAAGGGCCTGGGGACCCCAAGGAGGGCCCACAGGAAACCACAGCAAGGATACAAGAGCTCCCAGTAGGGAGTGAGTTTGTCTGGCTGAAAAGGGGCAGGTGGAGTCTGGCAGCTCAGTGAAGGGGAAAGATGTGTGGCAGGGCAGGGGTAAAACTTCATAGAATGCCCTGCCCTGCTGGCTAAGCCCTGCTTTCTGCCAGGGGAAGAGGCTTGAAGCAGTTAGCAGGGAGCCCAGCTGTGGGCTGTAATGAGAGTCCAGTCTGCTGGAGTGAGCCAGCCAAGTGGTCACAGCTGAGGCTGCAGACTGAGAGGACTAGAAAAGCCCTGAGTTTAACTCAGTTAGGAGGCAAGCCAGGAAGGGCCTGGAGACCCTGTACCCAAGTACAATGAGGGTAACTGTTGGGGGACAAAGGGGAGAACTTTCTTGCCACTGGTATACACTGTACATAAAGGACACTAGGGTGAAACACCAGAAGAGGGTGTGAAGACTTATTTCTAGTAGCCAGAACACAGGGCTCAAGGGAAAGAGAGTGAGACCTGTGTGTACTCTGTGAGAATGGGACTGATACTACCTTCTTTATAAAGTGTTCTGAGATCTGTGGATGAAAAGGGCTGTATAAGAGCTGTTTTCTGATTTTCGTTTTTTATCGTATGAGCATATGTGTTATTGAATGGGATTTAAAAATTTCCATCGCATCTTACTGTATTCCAAACCACATAGTTATAATTTTCTGAAAGCAGAATACCTGACTATTGTTAAGTAATTGATGCAGCTTGAGTATTAGAAAACTGAACTAACTCTTCTCACATGCTCAGGGGGAGGAGCTCGGGGGGGAAGAGGAGGCTTTTTTATTTATTTATTTATTTATTTTGGAATGAGAGAGGAGAAAAGGATAACTTTGGGGGAAAGAGGAAAGAGGAAGATGGGGGAACCTTTATGTGGGGAAGGAAGAAGAAAGAACTTCTCTTGAGAAAGAGGAGATGGAGAAGAGGATAATGATTGGGAAGTTATTGTGGGGTCCAAACTTGATCTGAAGCTGAAGGAATGGCCTGCAAACACAACTGCCTGGGAGGGGGAGCTCTCTTCAGGTTCCATGGGTGTAATCAAAGGAAAGGACAATGGAATAAACAGACATCGGCAACCGTGCAACATGGCCCCCCAGGGGAGGCACCCTTGGCGGGCCCAGCCAGTTTGTTTACCTGCCGCATCCACAGGTTCGGCCGATTGCGGCTCCCACTGGCTGCAGTTCACTGCTCCAGTCCAATGGGGGCTGCGGGAAGACTTTCCAGTGTCAACAATATTATTTGAATGTAGTTGTTTGTGTGTGTAACAGAGAGAAACAATGAAGGGTTTTCTCACCCTCAAAGTGAAATTGTTCCTCAAGGTCAAGGTTGACACACATCAGCAGGGCAGCGTAGGGAAGCTTGAATTGCTGTTGCACGTACTTTACCTAGTCATGCACCTTTAAGAATTAAAATTGCATGTATATAAAATATGTGCTAAATCACTTATAAATAAACCGAATACCTTTTTAAAAGTATGGTTTAGTTTCACAGAACAGCTAAATTATTAGGGAAAGTAGTACTGCTCATTTCCCTATCATTCTAAATACCTTCACTTTGGCAGTATGATTTAAGCACACTATCTTTACTTCCTTCTCCTACTGTGCATTACCCTGATAGAAAAGATAAGCGGACAAACTAGTCATTGGAGATTCACTGAGAACAGGACGAGCCCTACATCACGAGAGGAGCTATTAATATTTTAAAGTCTTTCTTCCCTACAGGCACCAAAGTATTACATCACCACATGTATACTACAGATTGTCAGTGATCAATAGATTTAATGCACTGGAGTTCCAGGAGGAGGACTTTTCAGCATCTCATCTACTAAACTGGATTTGATTATGGAAACTAAATGAAGTGTTTATAAAACCTTGAAATCATATTTTAAACATAGAATATATTCTATGGAATCAGGAAAAACAGGAGTCTCTTATCGTAATAGTATCCGTTTTACTTAGTCCTGTTACTTTGTTTAGCAGAATAAGACCACATGTTTGTTTGTTTTTTAAAACAACAATGTTGTTGGCTTTTTGGCATTCTCAAAGTCATGCTGTTTAAGTGATAATGTGCCACTTTAAATTATCTGACCTGATTTTAGTTCCGAAAAGTCAAAATGTGAAAAACTGGAACCATTCATTTGACAATTCCTAGCAACTATTGATAAATAATACATGGTCTTTCTCTTTCACTGAGACTGTCACTGACTGCTCACAATTACTTTCAACACAGGGCCCAGCCTTCTATCTCAGAGTGCACTTCAGCTCAATTCCAAACCTGAAGGGTCTTTCCAGTATTCAGCGAGCTACCATAGTAACCAGACCCTTGCCCTGGGTGAAACAGCAACATCACAGCTCCCAGCCCGCAGCAGTCAAGCCAGAGCTGCCATTCAGAGCTACAGTCAGGTATGTTTGAGGAGCAGCATAGATCTTTTACACCGCACATTGTTTAAGGATAGGGTGACCAGACAGCAAATGTGCAAAATTGGGGTGGGGGATAATAGGAGCCTATCTAAGTAAAAGACACCAAAATCGGTACTGTCCCTATAAAATAGGGACATCTGGTCACCCTATTTAAGGATGCTCTGAGAAAATAAGTTCATTTTATGCTTAGTGTCTCAACAAATCCTAACGAACCCTTTTTGTTGCTATGTACTATTTTTATAGCAGAATGTAGTAAAGTCACATCCTTGATTTTGTAAATTGAAAGCTGATGGACACAATGCAGCAATAAAATGATGCTGATTTAAGAAACATTGCAAGCCACTTTTATTTATGTACTTAAATGAGGATTTAGGTGACTAATTTTTAGGCACTTCAGGTTTGAAAATGTTGGTGGTGGTAATGTTTAATTTTTCAAATGTGCCGCTAATTCCCTTATCTAAATATCACTGAACTAACATAGTTCTGGACAAATGGTTGGTAAAATAGAGGTTGTACAGCTAAATTGCAGTCTTGCTGCAATACCATTGTTGTGTCACTTGTGATAGCTCTCCGTGCAGAGCAATCAAAACTGAAATAAGGTGAAGTGTAAGGCAAAAGTTAGAAAATGATGCAGAATCTAATACAGAGCTCTAATTTATTGCATTGCGCAGTGACTTAATTCCATGTGAATGGATCCTCACAGATGTAGCTGTACTGACTCCCCCGCATACTGCCATTGTTTTATGTATGTGAAGATACACAAATAATTTAGCAGGTAAAGAATCAACCCATTTTAAAGGGTTAGAAATTCAGTTCAGGTAGGCATCCAGAAGTTCAGATACTCAGGCACACTCTTTGAAGATCCCTTCCCATGACAGCTCTCTTGTTTGAGTGATTTTCTGCAACCGGTTCTGCTCTGACGCTTATACCATTTCCCCCATTTTGTGATCTTCAAGGCTCCACCCCCTTCCTCTGGCAATTTAGCTTCAATTTCCATAAAAACTTCAAAAAGTGTTGTCGCTTTATCTTACAGATGGGAACTGAGGCACAGAGAATCTGTGGGACTTGCCCAAGGTGAGATAAGAAGTTCATGGTAGAGTGGGGTGTTGAGACCAGGCCTCCCATGTCCTAAGGTAGTGTCCTAGCCACTGGACCATCTTTTCCCTCCTAGCACTTGAGTCCTAAAAAGAGTACTAGGGTTCTCTTAAAGAAGTGACTAAAAATGGAGGATGAAGAGAGAGAAAACTAAGGAAACATACATATCCCTTTGAAGTTCGAAAACATGGATTATATTTATAATGGTACTAGCATAAGTGCCCGGCATTGCTCGGGTCAGTCGGAGGTGGGGAGGGGGCAGACAGTTGACACCCCCTGACCAACCCCAACACCCACCCTTCACCCACCCTGACACCTTCCCACCCCCCCGACCAACCCCAACACCCCCCTGAATCTGACACCCCCACCTCACCCCCCCCCCACACCAATCGCAACACCCCCAGACCAACCCCGACACCCCCCCGGCTCACTTACCCCCCGACCAGACCCGACACCCCCACCTCACTCCCCCAAGCAAACCCAACACCCCCACCTCACCCCCCCACCAACCGCAACACCCCCTGACCAACCCCAACACCCCCACCTCACCCCCCGACCGAACCCGACACCCCCACCTCACTTACCGTCCCACCAAACCCAACTCAGATCCGTCGCAGGGGGGGGAGGGGGCCCAGAGCCGAGGGATTCCGGGGTTGAGGTGGGAGGGGCAGAGAACTGAGGGCTCTCCGGGGTTCCGTTGGGAGGGGCAGAGAACGGAGGGATCTCCGGGGTTCCGTTGGGAGGGGGGAGGGGTAGAGAACTGAGGGATCTCCGGGGTTCCGTTGGGAGGGGGGAGGGGTAGAGAACTGAGGGATCTCCGGGGTTCCGTTGGGAGGGGCAGAGAACTGAGGGATCTCCGGGGTTCCGTTGGGAGGGGGGAGGGGCAGAGAACTGAGGGGTCTCCGGGGTTCCATTGGGAGGGGGGAGGGGCAGAGAACTGAGGGATCTCTGGGGTTCCGTTGGAGGAGGGAGGGGTGAGCTGAGCGAGTGAGGTGTCTGTTGGAGGGGGGTATTTTGACATCATCACCACCTAACCGCCCAGCCGATGTGATTGGCCCTGAAAGACTTTCACCCCTGGGGGGCGTCAGAGGTGAGATCCGAAAATTTTTCGACCCTTACCAGCATCTAGACCCCAAGACCCCTCACTGTACCAAATTTCAAGTCTCTGGCTCAAACGGTGCGGGAGGAGTTCGCAGTCATACGTACATACATACATACATACATACACACATACATACACCACTTGACTTTTATATATATAGATAGATTATTAGGGCCCTACCAAATTCACAGTCCATTTTGGGCAATTTCACGGTCATAAGATTTTAAAAATGGTAAATTTCATGATTTTGGCTATTTACATCAGAAATTTCAATGTTGTAATTGTAGGGATCCTGACCCAAAAAGGAGTTGAGGGGTAGGGTCACAGAGTAGGGGGGCTTGCAGTAGTGCTAACCTTACTTCTGCACTGCTGCTGGTGATGGTGCTGCCTTCAGAGCTGCGTAGCTGGAGAGCAGTGGCTGCTGGCTGGGAGCCCAGCTCCGAAGACAGTGCCAGTAACAGCAGCACAGAGGTAAGGATGGCATGGTATAGTATTGCCATAGTCACTTCTGTGCTGCTGCTTTCAGGGCCGGGCCATCAGTAAGCAGCCATCGCTCTCTGGCCGCCCAGCTCTGAAGGTGGTAGAGTGACCAGACAGCAAGTGTGAAAAATCAAGATAGGGTGGGAGGTAATAAGAGCCTATATAAGGAAAATCCCCAAGTATCAGGACTGTCCCTATAAAATCGGGACATCTGGTCATCCTAGAACAGTGGTTCTCAACTATGGTCCGCTGCTTGTTCAGGGAAAGCCCTTGGAGTGCTAGGCCGGTTTGTTTACCTGCCGCCTCCGCAGGTTTGGCCGATGTGGAGTGGTGAACCGCGGCCAGTGGGAGCCGCGATTGGCTGAACCTGTGAAGGCGGCAGGTAAACAAACCTCTTGGACCAGATCCTATGCTACATTTAGAACTGAATCAAGGATTGCTTCTCCCCTTGTAGGTTCCAGGACTAATTGCTCCAAGAAGTATTCATTAATGGTGTCTAGAAATTTTATCTCTCCATCACGCCCTGAGGTGACTTTTACACAGTCTACATGGGGAGAGTTGAAATCCCCCATTAATGTTATGTTTTTTCTGTTTTTGTAGCCTCTAATCTCCCTGGGAATTTCACAGTAACTGTCACTATCCTGGTCAGGTGGTTGGTAGTATATCCTACTGCTATACTTTTATTCTTAAAGCATGGAATTTATATCCATAAGTTTATAATAGTTTGTGTCATGTAAGATTTGTACCTTATTTGATTCTATTATTTCCTTTACATATAATCCACCTCCCCTACAAGGGCGACTTCCTCTGTCATTCCCATATACTATCTACCATGGTATTACCATGTACCATTGATATCTTCATTCCACCAAGTTTCTAAAATGCCTGTTATCAGTACCCTCAGTTAAAATGCCAAGCACTCAAGTTCACCCGTCATAGTATTTAGACTTCTAGCATTTGTATTAAGTACTTGTACATTGTCAGTATTCAGTTGTGTGCCTTCATGTGGTGTTTTTAAATGGGATTTTATTTCCCCAACATAATTCAATTTTCTTATGTCTAGAAAACTTAAAACAAAAGAACCCTCTAAAACTTGAAACAAATACAATTAAAGATATCTGAGAGAAAAGGTACTTAAAGGTGGGAGCCTGTGTGTGGTAAGTTGTAAATATGGAGCCAGCAGCAGTCCTTGATTAAAGAGAGTCCGAGGAATTCCTGCTTGGACCTCATTTTGCCATCATTATTGGATTGTTTAGATCATCCATAGGAGCTGGAATTGTTCATATGAGTTGCTTCTGGTATTTCTGTGCAAGGAATATAACTGTCCCTGAACAAGTGTGATACCCAAGTATGTGGGAAAGAATTTAAATAGTCCCAAAGCTAGCTGTAGCAGTAGGAGTAGGGATCATTTTTTGAAATGTAATTTTCTGAAAATTTTATTAAATGAATGAATTTGAGGATTTTTTATAAAAGTGCTGCCAAATGATTTTTTTTAAATCAAACTGGGGTATTCAATTATAGAGACAGCAATTGGAATGCTGGGGTTATTCCACTTTCCCAATTCCCCAAATTATATTGTGTTCAAATCCTACTACAGTAGACTCTCGATTATCCAGGATAATAGGGAAAAAATAATTCTGGTTAATAAAATCCTGGATAATCACCATCCATAGGAAATATGGGGAGAGGGGGTTGGTTCACCAACCACCCTGAACCAGTGGGAGGGTGTGTCGGTTCACTGGCTGCCCTGCGCCCTGGTGGGGTTTTTTTGTGTGTGTGCTTGGGGCAGCAGCAAAGCCAGAGCCAGCCCTACGAGTTGCGCATATATTTTTTTGACATCCTGGTTAATCCAATCCTGGATAATCGAGAGTCTACTGTATGTCCTGTATTTTTAATTAAGGGTTAATTTTTGTCAGAGTCCATGGTTGTCATGGCTTTTTCTTACGAACAATATGAATGGCTTTTGATATGGGAACATTTCATACGAGTAGGTAAATAGTGAGTACTCCGTTTGGAAGATGAGGTTGTGACCTGTTTGACTTGTAACTAACACTTGTCTACACTGAGGGATGGGGGAGGATTGACCGAACATCAGCTAAGCTATTCACATAACACAAGTTGCATAAGTCGACATATTCAGGTCAACTTACCTCAGTGTCTCCACAGTGCCGAGTCAACTGCTGCTGCTCCCCTGTCGACTCTGCCTGCGTCTCTTGCCATGGTGGAATTCCGGAGTTGACAGGAGAGCACTCAGGGATCGATTTATTGCGTCTAGACTGAAAGATCCCTGAAAGATCGATCTCTACCCACCGCTCTGGCAGATAGTGTAGACCTGGTCCTAGAGATGTAAAACCTGGAGAATGTAGCAGGTAAAGGGGAGAACTCATGGTTAGGGTTAGGTCAGGCACAGATTCTATAAAGATATAGCGTGTACATTGCTGGTTGAGGATGTTTCTAGCACTTCTGAATTCTGCTGCCTTTGCAGAGGCTGAGGCAGCAGCCAGGAGTTCTCCCTCACACACTTTCCTGTGCAGCTAAATGCTTTCGGAGTGAACCAGCAGGCACCAGAACACAATTTTAAACCTTTAAAACTATTTGAATGACAAAATTAAAGGATTATTATTTAAAAATTGTTGTAACTCAGCAGTATTGGCATTTTACCAGGAATTCTGTGACTTTGTCCCTCTATCCTCAATGACAGAGCTTTGATTTTTTTTATTTTTATGTTTTGGTCATTCAACAAAACCATGACATGGCAGTAGTCCTGTTTGTAGTGATAGCAACCTCTAAAACCACAATGCCCTTTGCTGATGCAGTCTAAGATCTATTCTGGCTTTTTTTTTTTTAAATGGCCTTAACTTGGTTCATATATATGGCAGGTGCTAGGCTGCATTATGTTCTACCGAAACAACATACAAAATAGTGACTTCACACTGCCTCTGGCAGCATTTGGCAGATGGTGTATATATGAAGCTGAATTTAAAATATGGGCATGGGAAGTATTTTTGGCCATGAAAGAAAATAGAGCAGTTCACAAGGATTTGTTTTTATTAATGGAAAATAGAAAGTAGAAACTGCCTTCTGCTAGTATTTTGGATCCCCAAACCAACTACTGCCACTGTACCTTCATTTGCTTCTCTAAAGCCTGTGCTCAGGATATGGGAGAAGGATAGACTCAGGATCTTTGCATGCCAGGATAAGGATAATTGGACAGAAATTGTACTAAAAACTAAACTACTTAGGGAAGTATAAAAATGTAACATGAGTTGCTCTAGAAAATCGAACACATCGGAGAGGACTCTCCTCTCTTCCCATCAACTCAGAGAAAAGACAAACATAGTACAGCAACATTTTATTGCCTCAGATATACACAGAACTAGAATTCTGCAGACTCTCAAAGTTCTACTTCTATTTTATATGACAATTTGACCTGTGTAGAATGCATGTCCAAGCGTACAGTGCCCCATTTTGACCAAGTATCTGCTCTGCAGGTTACATCTGTGTGGGTTTTGCAGTGTTGACACGTTTTTAGTGGAAAACAAGCAGAAGAAAATATGCATGACTCAATTGGAACTTTAAAAAAGCTGGCGGTGATTTGTTTTGTGGAATAAATCTACTGAATTATTTAAACCTGGTGTGCACTGGTTTCTTTAGTGCTACACGTAAAATAATATTACTGTTCAGTTTCAAAGGGGTACATGATGTTTTTGAATTAGAGTGATTGCAATAATGTTCTTTCTTACAAAGACATTTTTAGGTTTCTTCCCATGTTGTTTACAATTAAAACTATATTTTTAAATTAGAATTTTGAATAAGTACAGCACGCATTGTGTGAGATAATCAAAAGATGGAAGTCAAGTCCGGATGTGAAACGAATGAGTTTTGGATGTGGACTTTTGTGTGACCTAATAAATGATGGTATCTTTAAAGATTTTACACAGCATGAAGTAAGTGGGGGAAAATGCCTCCTCTGGCCTATGCAACTTTATGCAATCAGTTCTACTGGCTTCTTTGTACCTTTTTGTCTGTAGGCATTCTTCAAACTTAAGATTTCTGAGAGTCCATTTTAGAACCCAGTCCTTCTTCCTCTTCTGCATATTATTGATAATTCTACCGTAATATTTTCAGGATTCTTTTTATTCCTAACATAAAAATATTCTCTCTTATTCTGGTGTCCCCAAGGGGTCTGTACTGCAACCAGTACTATTCAACATATTCATAACGGATCTGAAAAAAAGAGGTAAACTGTGAGATGGAAACATTTGCAGATGATACAAAACTACTCACGATAATTAAGTCCAAAATGGACTGCAGAGTGTTACAAAGAAATCTCACAAAACTGGGTGACTGGGCAATAAAATGACCGATTAAATTCAGTGTTGGTAAATGCAAAGTAATCCAAGTTATACCTATTGTGGCAAAGCTTTGGCTTTGTCCCTGTGGGTACTGCACTTCAAGGCGGTTTGTGATCGCCTCTGAGGATCACTGTGATTAGTTAGGGGAGGTAGAAAGGGGGAAGAGCCCAGGCCCACCCTCTACTGTGGGCTCCAGCCCAGGGACCCTAATAGTATCGGCTAAGATGGCTGACCTTTTAGGCACCAAACACAATACAATTCCCTGGGCTACTTCCCCACAACAGTCCCCCACTTCTTCAAACTTCTCTTCACCTTTACCTGAAGTCTCCTTCCTTGCGTATATGTTGTCTACCACTCAGTCTCACCAACAGCACAACCTCCTCTCACAGCTCCTGACAGCCCCACCCACCTGACTAACTAGGAGGGTTTTTAACCAGTCCCTGATTGGCTTCAGGTGTCCCAATCAGGCTAGCTGTTTCTACTGCCTTCTAGAATCTTCATGATTGGCCTGGAGTAGCCTTTGTTTGGCTATCCAGGGAACAGAGACTTGCACATCCTGAGGCTGATATACCTGCCTTCCAGCACTCTCCTATACGCTTCTGGTCTGACTCCATCACACTATAAAATGATGGGGACTAAGTTATCTGTTACCACTCAAGAAAGAGCTCTTGTAGTCATTGTGGATAGTTCTCTGAAAACATCTGCTCAATCTGCAGGGGCCACCAGAAAAGCTAACATAATGTTGGGAATCATTAGGAAAAGGATAGATAATAAGGCAGAAAGTATCATATTGCCTCTATATAAATCTATGGTACACCCACGTGTTGAATACAGCATGCAGGTGTGGTTGCCCCATCTCAGAAAAAGATATATTGGAATTGGGAAAAGGTTCATAAAAGGGCAACAACAACTATTAGATGTGTGGATAAGATTTCTTATGAGGAGAGATTAATAAGGCTGGGACTTTTCAGATTGGAAAAGAGATGACTAAGGGGGGTTATGATAGAAGTCTCTAAAATCATGACTGGTGTGGAAAAAGAAAATAAGGAAGTGTTATTTTTTCCTTCTCATAACATATAACACAGTCAATCTCTGAAACTGTTTGCCAGAGGATATTGTGAAGGCCAAGACTACATCAGGGATCAAAAAAGAACTAGATAAATTTATGGAGGTCTGACAATATCTATTAGCCAGGATGGGCAGGGCTGGTGTCCCTAGCTTCTGTTTGCCAGAAGCTGGGAATGAGCAACAGGGAATGGATCACTTGTAAGGACAATTATCTGTTCTTTTCATTCCCTCTGAAGCACCTGGCGTTGGCCACTGTTGGAAGACAGCATGCTGGGCTAGATGGACTGTTGGTGTGACCCAGTATGGCCATTCTTAACTCTTCTGGCTATAGATTTCTCCTTATGTCTCTTTTCTTCTCTTAGCAGTCTTGTACAATTCCTATCTTCTAATTTATGTTCATTACTGTCAACTTCCCCTTTCTTCACAATGTTGTATCTGTATTAGACACCTCCTAATATCTCGTCTTGTGCTTGTGCAATGTTAGGACACTGATTCATAAGCATTTAAGATCATTTTCTTCTGAGTTGTCTGTGACTTGGAAACAGATAATGTAATTTTTGACAGAGTGCCGTTCCCTCTCCTCTTTTGCCCACTTGATCCTCTTAAGTAGATTATAAACATTGAGTTTAACCTTTCAATCATGGGAATCATCCCACCAGGTTTCAATTATACCAGCTAGACAAAATTCATGCTCCTAAATGAGCAAATCCAATTCCTCTTGTTTATTATCTAGGCTCCTAGCATTGATGTATAGGTAATTAAATAATTTCTTCTCTTCATGTCCTTTGTTTCTTTGATTAATTTTGTTCTCGCTGTCTTGATTCTGTGCCAAATTAGTGCTCATATCTCTTTTTATCCTCCACTTTTGCTATTGATTTAATCCCCTCCTGACTACTCTAGCCAGCCTGTCCCCAAGGAGATTGGTCCTCCTTCTGCTGAGGGGAGGCCATCCAAACTATACAGCCTCTGTCTCCCCACAGAAGGTGCAACAGTGTTTCACAAAACCAAAACCCTCTGCTCTACACCACTTACTTAGCTAGGGATTCATTTCCAGAATCTTCTTCCATTTCTCTTTCTTTGCTTGTGGCATAGGAAGGATCTCAGAGAAGATTGCTTTGATATTCTACTTCTTCAGCCTGCTTCAGAGGTTCCTTACATAATATGTTGTCTGTGAGCTATCCCGTAATGCATTCTTATTAGTGCCTGTGTAGATTCATAGGTTTTAAGGCAAGAAGGGACCGTCATGATCATCTACTCTGACCACCTGCACATTGCAGGCTACAGAACCTCATCCACCTACTCCTGTTGTAGGGCTTTAACCTCTGGCTGAGTTACTAAAGTCTTTAAATTTTTAACTCTTTTTAAGGTCTTTAAAGATTTGAAGACTTCAAGTTACAGAGAATCCACCATTTTCTTGTGGTTCAAACCAGCAAGTGACCTATGCCACATACTTTACAAGAAAGAGAAATACACCCAGGGTCTCTGCCAATCTGACTAAGGGAAAATTCCTTTCTGACCCCAATATGGTGATCAGCTAGACCTTGAGCATGTGGGAAAGACTCACCAGCCGGACACCTGGGAAATAATTCTCCATACTAACTCAAAGCCCTCCCCATCTAATGTTCCATCTGTAGTTATTGGAGATATTTGCTAATAGCAGGTGCAGATGGCCCATAATACATAGTAAGCAATGTCATCATACCACCCCCTCCATTAACTTATCAAGCTCAAAAAAAAAATCTAACATGTTTTAAGACTTTTTTTTTTTTTTACCCCTATTACTCCTACTGGAAGGCTGTTCCAGAACTTTAGTCCTCTGATGGATTGACACTTTTGTCTGATTTCAAGCCTAAATGTGTTGATGGTCTGTTTATATCCATTTGTTCTTGTGTCAGCAAAGTCCCCTCTTTGTCTGGTTACCCGTCTGATGTGTTTGTAGAAAGCCATCATATTTTTTTAGGCTAAACTAGCCAAATGCCTTAAATTTCCTCTCATGAGGCAGGTTCTCCATTCCTCTGTTCATCCTAGTAGCCCTTTTCTGCCCCTATTCCAGATTTAATTCATCTTTCTTAAAAATAGGAGACCAGAACTGTGCACAGTATACCAGCTGAGATCTCACCATTGCCTTGTATAATGGTAATACTGTAATACTTCCCTGTCCCTAATGGAAATAACTCATCTAATGCATTCAAGGGGGGGCATTAGCCTTTTTCACAGGTGCATCACATTGGTGTCTCATTCTTCCTGTGATCAACCAAAACACCAAGGTCTTTCTCAGCCTCTCTCTCTTCCAAGTGATATGTCTCCAGCGTGTAGCAAAAATTCTTGTTGTTGGTTTCTATGTGCATTGCTTTGCTGGGTAGATTTCATCCCATTTCTATCACTGCATTCTTTAAAATTGACCAAATCTTTTAGGATATTCCCATCCTCCTTCATGTTGATAATACCTCCCAACTTTGTGTCATCCACAAAGTTTATTAGCACACTACCACTTTTCATACCAAGAGCGTTAGTGAAAATGTTAAGGATTGGTCTGAAGACTGATCCTTGAGGAACTCCATTAGTAACCTCTTTTCTAGTCTGACAATTCAGCACGAGCCACTGTTCTCTCCCCTTTAATCAGTTCCTTACCCACCTTTTGATTCTTGTATAAATCTTCCTCCTCTTCAATCTAACTATAATTTCCAATGTGGAACTTTTTCAAATGTGTTACTGAAGTCCAGGTAGATTAGAGGTACTGCATTGTCTTTGTCTAGAAAATCAAATATCTTAAAGAAAGAGATCAGGTTGGTCTGGCATGATCTACCCTTTGTAAAACCATATTGGATTTTATGCCAATTTATCTCTGTCCTTAACTACTCTTCAAAATTTGTTCCAATACCTTGCATACAAATGCGGTTGAATGAATGGGCCTGTAGTTTCCCATATCACTTTTTGGTTCCATTCTTAAATATAGTTTCTCGCTTTCTAATTTTTCCAGTCAGAGGGTAACGCCCCTCCCCCCCTGAATTTATGGATTCATTAAAAATCCTTGCTATGGGTCTTGCAATGTCATGTGCCAGTTCCTTTAATATTCTTGGATGGAGATTATCCAGGCTTCCTGATTTGGTCCCATTAAACCATTTTAATTTTTCTTCTACCTTGGATGTGATCATTTTTACTTACTTATCATCATTTAGCCTTCATGAGATGCCCTGCCACTGCCCCATAGCTCCTCATTACCCTTATTAAAACCTGAGGCAAAGTATTCATTGAGTTGTTGGGCTGTACCTAGATAATCTTTAATCTCCACCTCAGCCTCAGTGCTTTGTGGTCCCACTTCTTCTTTCCTACTGTGCAACCTGGACTGTTGAACTGTTGAGTTCCCTAACTTTCTAGCCTGGGCTGCCTTTTACACTGCATTCCTGTCAGATCAGCTATTCCTAGCCTGCTCCTGCACAGCCACTAGCAAGTAAAATTGCTCCCAGATTTTTACATGAATGGTCTCCCAGCCATCCATGAAGAGATGCAGAAGAACGCTCGTATATCCCCAGCCTCGCACCCCAAAAATGCAGGTATTTCACTGTCCAGCGCACTCCTGAATAATGCAAGCTCATAGTCTATCATTCCAACATTGGGAATGATTATATGCACCAGCTTTGCTGTCTCAAGAGAAGTCCGCCTTGCACTTCAATCCATATACACACTGAATCCAGATAAAACAATAAAACAAGTTTATTAACTAGAGAAAGATGGATTTTATGTGATGTACAAGTGATAAGGCATAAAAGTCAGAGTTGGTTACAAAAGAAATAAACAGATACATGCACAAACTAATTTCTAAACTTTACCAAGGCTAATAGGTTTAAAACAAAAAAGGTTTCTCTCATCCAAAAGCTTTCAGCAGTCTGTATTTTCTGGAAAACCTCTGGGCCAGGACCGTTCCCCCATTTCAGTTATGCTTCTTTTAGTCTTTCAAGCAATCTTGCTGCCAGGAGTAGAGATGGGGAGGGGGGAGGGGAGGAGAGAAGCGGTAATTTGTGTGAAGTGAGTTCTCCATTCTCATACCTTTTTACCCTCTTCGAGGATTACCCCCCCCACACACACACACACAGGGGTATAGCCAAAATAGTTCTCTGTGTATGTGAGATTTGAAACGTCTTTCAGGTGAACTGTAAATATCTTTGACAGTCTCCCCTGCTAATGAATGATTTTTAACACCTGTGGTCAGTCCTTTGTTGTCCCTGAGGAGCTAGTCTATGGGCATTCCCCAGAATTACAACATATTTCAGTAACAAGCATATAGTAAAATCTCATAGCTCCCTATACAATATCGATGCACACATTTTAATAAGACAATGATGTTCAGTAGATTATGAGCGTACAAATTATACCTCAGTCACAAGGTATACTTTGCACAAAACATAACCAAATAAAGTTTTGAACATGGGTGCAGCGTGTCGCATGGGTTATAGGAATGTCACAGCTACCACTGGCTCCTTGCCAGTAGATTTCAGAGACCTAACCAAAATTAGTCTTGCATTTGTCTTCCTTGGACTGTTGGAGAACTTTTTTGTGGGCAAGCTCAATTTTTATTCAGGTGTGCCAAGCTGCTATCCAAGTTGTGTCCCATAGGTTTCTCGGTTACCTTGGACCTGCTGGATTTTTAAAGGTGTCTTCCACAGTTTACACATCAAGGACCTGGTATCGATTGGAAACTTCTAGTGGTGTCGAAAGATGAAAGCTATACTTTTGCCAAATACGACATGGCAAAATCAGCTGTAGTTTGTACTTTCTTCTCTGTTTAAGCAGAGACAGAGTATAGTCCAGGATGAAATTAGCTTTTAAAAGTCTTTGATATAATAAATAAGGCCATATAGTTCTGATTTTTCTTAGTAGTGTTATAATAGATTTGGCTGCTTAACCAGAATAATAAACATAGTTGTGGATTTATGTTTAATGTTGTGGTCTTCTAACTGATGTTGGTCAGTGAGATTGTATAATTTCAAGATATTAAGAAACAAGTGACCCATACTTATTATTCCTGATGTCCATTGACTTTATTGGGGTTTGTATGGAGAATTGACTGCAGCATTTTTCCTGTGGTTTCAGTAGTTTTTACAAGTCCAGATCTTGCATTTTTAGTAAGTGAAGCAATTTTCTGGTAATTTGAAATCCAGGAGACTTTGATATTGTCAATTCTCTTGTGAAAGGCCTCCATGTTAGCAACTCTACTATTAACTACTATGCCTCCTATCTTTCTGAAGTACAAAGCTGAAAAGTCCTTTGAAACACATGATTTGTGTGATAATATTGCTTATACCCTCTTATTACCAACTAGTCTAAAAGCCTGTGTACACGGGGTAACGGCTCATGCCCCCCCCCCACTCGCTCAGCTCTCTCCCCCCTCCAAGCCACCCCCCCCCGCTCGCTCAGCCCTCTCCCCACTCCAAGGGCCCCCCCGCTCGCTCGGCCCCCCCTCCCCCCCACTCACTCAGCCCCCCCGCTCGCTCAGCCCCCCCTCCCCCTCACTCCAAGGGCTCCCCCCGCTCGCTCAGCCCCCCTCCCCCTCAGTCCAAGGGCTCCCTGCCTGCGCCTACTGCGCCCAGCCACCCTCCTGCCCGTGCTCCCATAGCCTCTGATCCAGACCCTGCTTCCCTCTTGGCGGCACACGCGCGGCGGCCATGTTGTGCTGCCGAACTACACCTCCCAGCATGCTGTTCGTCCGGGCCGTCTCTACTGCGCATGACAGCTTCACATAAACTTCCCTAGCCTTTTATTATATAGGATACTGAGATAAAAATATATTAGAATATTCTTCCCAGCACTAAGTAAAGCACATATCATCAGTGGAGGAGCCCAACTATACAAGAGAAGTAAAAATAACCGTAAAAGATTTTGCTGGAGGGGAGCTCACAGACAATGCAATCTTACAACAACTTGTACTGATCATCTTAAATTTCTTTCCTCATACAATGGGCCAAATTCATCCAGGAGGTAACTCACTAAAATTAATTGAGTCAAATAAATAGAGTTTTATACCAGGGGTAAATCGGCTCCGTTTTTGTTTCACTTGCTTGCATACAAACACCCTCTCCCCTGCCCACCCCAGTATACAGTAGACTCTCGATTATCCGGGATGATCAGGAAAACCTTAATCCCGGTTAATAAAATCCCGGATAATCAAGGGTCTACGGGGGAGGGGGGGGGGGTTGCCGGCTGCCCTGGGGTGGGGGGTGGGGATGGTGGTGGTCCCACCACCTGCCCCAGTCAGCTCCCGCTACCAGCCTGGGTGTAGGGAACCCAGGCTGCCAGCGGGAGCTCAGACCCTGGCTAGCAGGAGCCTGCGGGGAAACTCTATAAAGTGGCAGCCAGCTGAGCGCTCAACCTGCCGCCGCTTTGGGGTTTCCCCCCAGGCTCCTGCAAGCCAGGGTCTCCCTTGCCAGCCAGGGTCCTGCCTCCTGCCCCAGTCTGCTCCCGCTGTCAGCCTGGGTTCCCTGCACCCAGGCTGTCAGCGGGAGCTGAGTGGGGCAGGTGGCAGGAGCCTGGGGAGAGAGCCCAAAGCGGCGGCGGGTTGAGCAGTCAGCCTGCCGCCGCTTTGGGCTTTCCCCCCAGGCTCCTGCTAGACGGGGTCTCAGGCCGCTGCCAGCCTGGGTTTCCTACACCCAGGCTGGAAGCAGGCTGAGACCCCAGCTCGTAAGGGACCAGTGGGAGAAGCCCCAAAGCAGCAGCAGGTTAAGTCTGAGCCCACCGCCACTTTGGGGCTCCCCCTACCGACCCATTTAGACGTCCCGGTTAATCCGCAGCCCGGTTAACCCACACCCGGATAATCGGGAGTCTACTGTACTAATAAAAGTAATACATATACAAAGCAATACAATTTTTGAAGTTAATTGTTCAATAATTTAGAATTGTTTCATATATTAAAATAAAAGTATTTGCAGTATTTTAAAAAGCTGTCTCTTTTCTAAATACATTTTTGATGAATTAAAAAAAAATCCCCAAAGCATTGATTAGAACGTTTCAAATTGCACTATCAACTTCCAGGGTTTGGAGCACTGTTTAAGGCTTCAAATAATCCTCTTCATGATTGGGGGGGCGGGGGGGGGGGGGGAAACAGAGGAGAGAATGTATTTGAAACAAGTGAGTGTCTTGGAACAGAGGGTTCAGCTATCTCTCACTCCAGGGTGCTGTTATTAGAGGATTTTAATGTTACCAGATTAACAGCCACAGATGATCTCTTGAGCCTAAGATCCCTGATAAAAATTGGAATGCTGTCTATGTATGGAGATAAGAGTGTACATTTTATTCTTTGCTGTTCCAGAAGGGGCTCAGGCACATAATTGAAATTTTTAACAGGTAGCATCTGCTGAGTATTCTCTCTCTCTCTCTCTCTCTCTCTGTTTAAATTACAAGACTTAAGGAAAACTTTGTGCGGCACTACATGCTGCTAGGAAGATCTAAGACCTCCTGTGCAGAAGTGGCTAACAATGTACTGGGTTCATTCGAATGCAAATTTCTTTCTGGATGGGATTCAGTGAAAGTACCCACCCCCTCCACAGCTCCACCCCTGTCCTCCTTTTCTTTTGTGCCTTGTAAATAAATAAGAAGCAACTGCCTTTCTCTCTGAAGACACAGCTGCGGGGGGCTTTTAGAAGGAGGGAGGGAGGGAGGGAGAGAGAAAAGACGCATACACAGGCACTGAGAGAGAGAAGAGAAGAGAGATGTGGAGCTGGATTTTCACACGCTAGGAAGGGTGACATTTTTGTTCTGCTTTTTTTATATCTTCGGTTTCAGTTGCAGCATTTCCTTTGCAACTGCAAGAGTCTGATTTGAGAATCTACATCTCTTTTTATTTATTTCAAATGGCAGAAATCAGTCTGTGTGGTGGCGGCAGCAGCAGCAACAGCAAATTCTGAGAAGTATATTATTCTGGCTAGTCTCCTCTTATAACAAGGATGCTAATTGCTTTTCAATGAAGAAAGTTTGTCAACTAAAATGTTTCTTGGACGCCTGTGGTTTTTTTAGTGAGCTAACATGGGGAATGTAAACAAAATAAAAGTTTTGAAATGGTGCTGTTAAAAAAAAAACAACCAAGTCTCCAGACTAAATGTTTTGGTGGATAAATTGTAAATATTTCATTGTGTTTCAGGACAAGAAACTGTTTAATAGCAATATGCAACAATTGTCTAAAAATAAAATATGCATTAAACAAGATATCAGCTTGAATGGTAAAGGGGACTTTTTGCTTTTTGGACTTCAATTGTGAAATATTTTATTTTAAAGGACAAAAGTTTCAGCAGATTAGTCTCTTAATCCTAAAGGCATTTCTCTCAAACCTTATTAAGGTCATAAAAGGTTGTGGGCTGGTTTGTTTGGTTTTTTTTGGTTGGTTGGTTTTTTTTTCTGTTGCACTGAATTCTCTATAGCAGAGGGGTTACGTTTTTCAAGGCTGGGTTAAAAATATATTTAACTCCTTTTCTGTTTTTTCTTTTAGGTCTCTCTCTCTCTCTCTCTCTCTCATATTCTGATGGTTCTGTTTTCTTTCCTGGGTACAGGGCACAACTAGTCGAGCAGCCCATTTAGCTGGATCTGAACCTTCTCAGTCAAGAGAGTCCTTTGTGCCAAGCCATGGGAGTGCATTCCACTTGCCTGATTCCCAGCATTCTTCAACACTTTATTACTCCAGCTCCACCCTGCCAGCCCAGAGAGTGAGCTCCCCACTGTCCATGCAGCAGGTGGGCTCACCAACCAAGCTCCAGCGGGTGGGTTCAGCATCAGAAAGCGCTGGATACAGCACCACACAGCGGGTCTCTTCTCCCAAGCAGTCTCCGAGCCGGCTAGCCAAGTCTTACAGCACCAGTTCACCAATCAATATTGTTGTGTCTTCAGCTGGACTTTCTCCTTCCCCAATTCGTGTGACGTCTCCACCCACCATCCAGTCTAATATTTCCTCCTCTCCTATACATCAGCTAAGCTCCACCATTGGCACTTATGCTACTCTGTCTCCTACCAAACGGCTGGTCCACACATCAGATCAGTACAGCAAGCACTCCCAGGAACTATATGCCACTGCTACTCTACAGAGACCTGGCACTCTAGCAGGTAAATGAAGCCAATCTCTCATCTTTAACTCTTGAAGTGCTTTGTTCATTGTCTGCATGGGCAGTCTGGTTTAGTGTTAAACTGTTTTTTATATTTGGCTTACATTATTACATTTACATGAATAAGGGAGGAAAAAAGATTAATTTGGGAACTCTGATCTCTAAATATATCTTGTTTTAAATGTATCTGTTACAAACAATGTAGCCGTATAGCAGCAGCTGCATCTAAGACAATAATTAATGAATACAAGACATTAAGGGGTTAGGAAGATGAAAGAATTTGGAGGGTCTTTTTGAAAATTAGCTTATGAGTGAGAATTGTGGTTTCCGCTCAGTCATTAGTAAGCTGTAAACCTTATTTTTTAAAAAAACCCACTCCTCTATTCATATTGATTCATCCGATCTTTTAAATATTAGGTAAATCTTTTGCTGAGAAGGTTAAGGGACTTGCAACATTAAGCACTGAAATCCTGTTTTTGTAACCACAAAGTACTGAACATTCCACCATAATAAGTTATTTCTCTACCTCCCTCTCCCCCTTTTTAACAAAATCCTCAGAGGGGAATACCTTTTCCATGAACTGATGTGATTAGATGTAATTGACAGTTACTGCACTTCTTCTTAGCAGAAATTTCAAATATGCTAGATTATACTGAATTATATGTGATGGCTGTGTGGTATTTACTATGCATTATAAAATAAGCAGGAATCACCAGTTTCATTTCTCCAAGAAGCACAAACTTTAAGCCAGACCCTGAAATTGAGAGGTTGTTTTGTCTTCTAAACCACCCAGCTACAGATCTGAATCTCTTTCAATGGTGAATTTTTGCTCTCTCTTAAAATCATTTGAGTTTCATTGCTATAGTAACAGCTACTGTGCTCATATGTTCTCCTCTGACATAAATAGATAGATTTAAAGATAAACAGGATACATACAAGGATTTGCAGAATATATCAGGCAGTTACCCAAGTGCCCTTTTGCAATTAATTCCCCCTACCCTCCTTCACCGCCAAAAACTGTCAGCATCATAATATGCAACTCTAGTGTTATGCTGTCCAAAATATTAGGTTAAATTAAGTGACAGTTAAGGAGATGGTCCTACCTTCTTGCTCTGTTTTCCTAAAAGTTATTTGAAAAATCTCCTGTAAAACCATTGAATCAAAGGAGAAGAACCAGAGTTTATAGCATTTAATTTCTAAGTTTAGCACACCTAAATGTTTTAATCAGTAGGGTTAACTGAATGAGGTCCAAATACAGAACTTTGGACAACTTGACCACTATTGCTGTCAAGTTGTCTTTATTCCTTACACAGATGATGTGGTATTATTCTTAGATACGGGATGGATCAGGCAATATATTTTATTGAACCAACTTTTGTTGGTGAGAGAGACAAGCTCTTGAGCTTACATGGAGCTCTTCTTCAGGTGGTATTATGCTTAGCAGTTATAAGAATTTAGACAGCCACGCCTGTTGAGGGGCTCCTTCTTTCCACAAATTTCAAGAAAACATACTTCTGCCCAAAGCATACATCACATTATAAAATATCATTATAAACATGTTAAAACTTCCCAATATTTTGTATTTTAGACTGTTTTGTTTTTATGCAGTAAGAAAATGATTCTATAGAATTTAAATAAGCATGGAAGAAACTGCCAATGTCTGCAGGTTAAAGTGTAAACTTGGTTAAAATTGTTTGTCACTTGTAAGTCTGATCATCAAGATTCTTCTGGCTTTCCTGCTATTTACAGCCAATCTGTAGAGTGGTGATCTTTACCCATAGGTAAGGCCCTACCAAATTCACAGTCCATTTTGGTCAATTTCACGTTCTTAGGATTTTAAAAATTGTAAACGTCATGATTTCAGCTATTTAAATCTGAAATTGTATGGTGGTGTAACTGTAGGGATTGTGACCCAAAAAGGAGTTGGGGGGCGGGAGGGGTGTGTCTTGCTATCCTTATTCTGGCGCTGCTGCCACCGACGGTGATGCCTTCAGAGCTGGGCCGCTGAAGAGCAATGACTGCTGACCAGGAGCCCAGCTCTGAAGACAGAGCTGCCCCCAGCAGCAGTGTAGAAGGAAAGATGACATGGTATGGTATTGCCACCCTTACGTCTGCGCTGCTGCCTGCAGAGCTGGGTCCTCCGTCAGCGGCCCCCACTCTCCAGCAACCCAGCTCTAGAGGCAGCAGCGCAGAATAAAGGTGGCATGGCATGGTATTGCCACTCTTACTTCTGTGCTGCTACTGGCAGAGCGCTGCCTTCAAAGCTGGGCACCGGGCCAACAGCACTGCCCTCTGGCCACCCCTAAAATAACCTTGACACCACCCATGCAACTCCCTTTTGGATTAGGACCCCCCAATTTGAGAGAGGCTGGTATCACATGTGAAATCTGTATAGTACAGGGTAAAAGCATATGATTTGAGGACTTCAGTAACTCAGACATAGGTTAGGGGTTTACTACAGGAGTGGGTGCGTGAGATTCTGTGGCCTGCCTTGTGCAGGAGGTCAGGGCCGGCGACAGGGGGGTACTACGGGTAGAGCTGTACCAGGCCCCCCGACTTTAGGGGGGCCCCGGTACAGCTCTACCCGTAGTCATCCGGGGCGGCTCTCCCCCGGACGAGCGCCTGTCCCCGGCCGGAGCAGAGAGCCCGGCCAGCGGCAGCGGCTCAGTCCGGGGGGGGGGGAGAGGGAGCAGCAAGGGGGGCTCTCGCTGCTCCCTGGCTCTCGGGTCTCGCTGCTGCCAGCTGGTGGGGGGAGCGCCGGCTGGCCTGGGGGGGGGGGGCGGCTGGGCTGGGGGCTCCCCAGCCGCTGTCAGCTGGGGGGGGGGGAGCGCCGGCTGGGTTGGGGGGGGCGGCTGGGCCGATGTCGGCTGGGCTGGGGGGCCCCCAAACTATTAGAGTAGGGGGCCCCCAAATTTCTGTCGCTGGCCCTGCAGGAGGTCAGACTATATGATCACAATAGTCCCTTCTGACCTTAAAGTCTATGAGTAAATGTAGGTATTAAAAACAAGTGAATTTTGGACCTACAATACTGCAAAGGGAAAAGGACATTTTAAAAGCAAGTCATTTAATAAGTCTTAAAGATGGCCTGCAAATGAGAAAATGGACTTGTTCTTCCCTCCCACTCCTGTTTTCTTCTTTATGGTGCATAAAGAAGGCCTGAATATGCATATATATATATATAATATATATAATTTTTTTCAAAGAGGTGGTGTGACATTCCCCTCTGCAGGTGATCTGCTAGGTCATTCTAATCCTTAACTCTGGGAGCCAGCCTTCCCTTGCTCTGCTGTGAGAACCCCCACTCCTGGGCTGTCCACACAGAGCTTCTGGCATGTAAGCTGTTCCCAGCTACTTGTAACTGAATGACACCAGTCAATATCTCCAGTCCCAGACACAACCCTAGGAATTTCTGTCTTGCAGTGTCCAGTTATGCCCCCTGGACTCTGCAAGCTTATATGTGTTTGTCAATTTAACAAAGAAATTGATATGTACCAGGCTTATTATCCTAAGGGGAGACGCTTTGACAGGCTTCAAACCAAACACACTGCTTCAGGTAGAATAAACAAACAAATGTATTAACTATTAAAGATAGATTTTAAGTGATTATAAATCAAAGCATAACAAGTCGGATTTGGTCAAATGAAATAAAAGCAAAACACATTCTAAGCTGATCTTAACACTTTCAGTGCCCTTACAAACATAGGTGCGTCTCATCACAGGCTGGCTGGTTGCCCGTTCGCCAGGCTCTCCCCTTTGATCAATGCTTCAGTTGTTTGGTGGTGAAGTCTGTAGATGGAGGTGGAAGAGTGAGGAAGAGCATGGCAAATGTCTCACCCTTTATAATTTCCTTTCTTCCCTCTTGGCTTCCTTTCCCCAGCTCTTCAGAGTCAGGTGAGCATTACCTCATCGCAATCCCAACCTGACTCACTCAAGAGTCCAACAGAACCTTTGTTGTTGCTTAGGCCAACACTCTTTGTTCCTGTGAGGCTGGGCTGGGTTTGTCCCATACATGCCCTGATGAGGTGTGAACTGCCCCTCTGTTTCTGGAGAGTTTTTGCCTGGGCTTGCTCTAGGCTACGAGGACACATTTTCAGCCTCATAACTATAACATAAAATTACAATCTATAGCATTATATAACAGCAATTACTATAATATTACCATAACAACAATGATCAGTGCATCATGAGCCTTCCAAAGACACCCGATGTGACAAACTTTGCATTAGACGCCAGAGAATCATATTATAAGGTTGAACATGGGTGTGCTGGATGTTTTCCTGAGGTACAGAACATCACAGGTGTATTTCTGTTTTTTTGTTGTTGTTTTTTACATTAGAAATTCATGTCTTTCATAAGTACAAGAAGACAATATAGTGCCTTGTAAACTAGTGAAATTATATCTCAAGAAACTGAAAACAGAGCAAGACTTTTTTTTTCTTATCTTAACACTTATTTAACTCCAATAATATAACTAATTTACACTTGACAGCAGATATCTTTGTTCAAGTTAAAACACCACCATCTCCTCAACTAATGTCAGAGGGTTCACAATGTACATCTCTCTGATGACCCAGAAGTGTCCCAGCCAAAGCAGACTTGACATTCCTGTTTTGTTGTTTGTTCTTTATCTTATAAATAGACTTCTCTTTGGGAGGAGTAGAGGAATTGTTCGTTCTTATTTCTAAAAAGTAGCGAAAAATATGAACTCATATGCAGGACTCCTTTAATGGGTTGGCAGTGCCCTTTTAGTTCTTAGAACTGTCTCTCTTTTCATTCCTTGTTCACTACCAGCAGTCACAGGATAATGTGTATCCACTCCTAAGGAATCCTGTCATGAGCAACAACTTACTGAAAGCTCTGGTCATGTCTCTCAGTTTGTCACATGGTTAGGCTCCCTTTCTGCACACTATTTTTTGGCATTATGGTCTTTGGATGTACCAGCTGACTGAAGGAGTTTGCATGCTATTTTGTGTCTGAGACAAAGGCCCTCAGTTCTTCATCACAACCCATTTACACTGAACAGGTACTTTTTGTGTTTTTGAATTTGGATCCTACCATCGAAGTGTTTGTCATCAGTGCTTCTTTTAGGTTTTGTAGTGTCACTTACAGTACTTGTTGAAAGGCTTTTTATATTGATGCTTCTGTGTGTCTTACAGCATCTGCTTTGATGATATGATCACATTTATTCATAAGCTTTAATTTCTTTTGTAGATTTGAGATGTGGGCACAGCACTTGGGGCTCACTTTACTTAATATCAAGTTGTAATTAAAGGTATATACCATCATCCCTAAGTCTACAATGCCAATAAGCTGTTACTTTGTAGAACAATATGCACCTTTTGCAGAAAAAATCCATATCTATGCAAATAACTGTGAATTCAAATGTGTGTTGGTTACCAAATAACACGCTGTTTGCAATTTACACCAGTGTTAATTGATTAACTGGTTTATTGATTAAAACAGCTGCTTATGAAAGTGAACCAAGCACAAATAGTGTTAGATATGATAATAGATGGGAGCTCTTTACAGTTTTATATATGCATTATAATTGATTTTTTTAGGTTGGAACTAAAATATTTTTGTTCCATTTAGAGATACCATTAGTCAAGATTAAAGTTCACTTTCAAGGTAGTATAGGATAAAACAACAAAAGAGTTACGAAGAGCATTTAGCTTTCACTAAAAATGTGCAGTGCAAATTTATACATTGCCCCCAAATGTGACTGAGTTAGTTTGCACGCAACATAGTATGCTGACAAAATTACAATTCAAAGAGTTTAAATAATATGAATTTATCTCAAAGTATAAAAAGTAGCAGTTCTTAAATAGATTGTTATGGCATCAGTTAAAATATGATTTAAAATAAATACATAGACACATATGCATTAGTTGTTAATTGAGTATCCATGTGCTAAGAAATGGTTTTGATTCTTTTAGGATGAACTTTTGCATGAGAGTTTGAGGGCTAAATCCTGTTGTTGGGCAGATCAAATTATGGATTCTCATAGTTATGCAGCAGAGCTCTGTGAATAAGCAGAGTCCTGAAAATCTAGCTGAGTCATTCTTGACAGCAGCACAGTTTATGCTTTAGAAGCAGATTCCAGATTTGCACTACTCCAAAACCAACAGTACTAAGTGTTCAACTAATAATAGTCATCCTGGTGTTTAGGACTAATTTAAAGATTGTGATGTTGGTGTTGGATGTCAAACACAGAACAGGAACATAATTCTTCTCTTACATGACTCTAACAAAGATTTCATCCTGATCAGGACTAACATTATATGAGGAGCATCCACATTACATTATACAGGATACAAATATAAATGTAGGAAAAAACTTCTTCAATGGGCAGGTTATTCCATAATTGTCCATTATGCATCTTCTTCTGAGGCATCTGTAACTGGCGCAGACACGTGACCAGTGCTCTGAGACAATATAACAGTCCCTATGTCTATCCTGATGCTAAAAGACCGGGATATAACAGATAATCTAAAATAATATTCCACAATGGATTATTCTAGGCAATGTATTATAATAGAAAGTCACATTAAATGCAAACAAAGAATTCAGAGATTGCGTATCTCCAGTGCTGGTCTTGCTATCAAGTTGTCATTATGTACACCAACTGGCTAGGTTCCAAAAGAGAGCATTAAGACATTACAGCATTTTGTAGAATGATACATGCTTGTGAGTTAAGTGAAAGGAGTATTACACAGCTGCTTTTCAGTTCTAAGATGCTACCTGGGCTGTCTGATGTCGCTGGTAACATCATCTGTGGCATGCCGGATATTTCATTTCTTTGCAGGTATAATTCCAAACTCCAGTGCGTGTGTTTTAGATAAGCAATTTTTAATTCAATTGTGTTCATATATACATGGCATTAAAAACAATAAAAATAAAAGCTATTTGCTCTTATATATCAGAATGTATAATATATATTGTATAATTTTAATATATTCATATTAAGAAGTAAGTCTTATCTTTGGAAAATTTAGCAGATTGGTTTGATACAAATTAATCTGTTTCAAGATATTCGGGCCCTACCTAGCTCCCTCCCCCTCCTCTCCTCTCCATGATATCTCCCTTTGCATTCCCTCCCACACACATCTCCTTGCCATGGCATATAGGACCTTAGCCTCCCATTGAAGTCCATGGAAGAAAAGGACTCATATTCACCAGTGAGTGTTATATCAGACCCTTTGTCTCTACTGTTTTTGGATGAGAAATCTAGATTTCCCAATTACTACATTTATTAAATGGGAAATGAAAATCATCCAGAATGTGTCCCGAATTCTCTGTATTTTCTTGACTGTTGTGCTATGTACTTTTGCTAAAGCTGAAACCTTTTATACTATCACATATGAAAATACATGCATCCAGCCATTTCCCTTGTAGCTCCACATTTGAGGAATAACCTTTTCAGCTGAACTAAAGCCAGCATGAGAATCAGATTTAGTGCTGCACTGTGCTAAAATCATCCTCTTTGGGAAAACTACTAATCCTAAAGAGGATCCAGCACTGAGCATAAAATACTAGTTAGACTGTGATAGGCTCCAGATTCCCAGTATCATGTTTTAGCCCCCAAATATGTGTGTGTTTGTTTAGAGATGAAAATGCATCCTTTATACAATTTCTGAACATAAATATAAATACTGTATAATATAATGTATTAAGAACTAACCTAAATAGACTCCCAACATAGAATAAATTGTTCTCTGTGCATCAGAACTGCATCCTTACACAAAACTGAGATAATGGAAAGTCCTTTTTTTGTAGAGCATTGGCTTTTTGGATGAAAGAAGAAAGAGAAATCCATAGCTCAATTTTTTTTTATTTTTTTATTTTTTACATTTAATCAGACGTCTCAACCACAGATATGATTGGACCATAACAAAAAGATGACAATATTTTTCAAGAGGTAACAAAACTTGCATCCGGGTATTAGCCCACGAAAGCTTATGCTTCAATACTTTAGTTAGTCTTTAAGGTGCCACAGGACTCTCTGTTACCTCTGCTATTCCAGACTAACACGGCTACCTCTCTGATTCTTAATATTTTTCAAGTGTTTTCCTTATTTATTTTTCATAGAATTCTCTGTTTAAAAGAGAACAACATTGCTTTATTCATTTCTACCAGGACGGTTATTCTTGTTTTTATTTGTATTATTTTAGTAATTTTCTGTTTCTACCTGACACAACTTTCTCACATTTGAGCATTGTGAATGCCCTTTAATTCTGGTACAGAAAGTTCGCGTTCTGATTTTTTTTCACCCCTACTGTTCTTTTCTCTGTTTTGGCACTTTCCTTTTAGCCAGCAAGGCAAAACACAAGGCTATTTTGAGGACTCCAATAATGTGTCT
This sequence comes from Sternotherus odoratus, assembly GCA_032164245.1. Classification (NCBI taxonomy): domain Eukaryota; kingdom Metazoa; phylum Chordata; order Testudines; family Kinosternidae; genus Sternotherus; species Sternotherus odoratus. The sequence goes on from JAVMKO010000002.1 coordinate 118,553,610, forward strand.
TCATTAGTTTCCTGGTCAGAGAGCATTCAGAAAATTAAAATTTGGCCTGCTTTCCACACCTTGCGATGCCAAGCTGTTTCATGTGAAATACAAACGATTTTTCACCTGCCTGGGGAATAAAACTCCTGAGGTTGGTCCCAAAGTTGACGCAAGTACAAAACACCATAGTTGCACTATCTGGCTGATTTTTATTTCTCTTATTTTATTGCCAATTCTCTTCATTCCTGTTCCTTTAATAATTATTATTAATCATAGACGTGCATAGCACATTTCATTAGGGTGTGCACCCAGGAATTTTTTTGAACATTTATTGAATACTCACTTATAAAGGAGGTTATTTTTATTCATCAAACAAACTAAAGAAACTAAAACTTTTTTTTAAATTAACAACTAAACTTTAGTTAAATACAAACTTAAAAAATGAGAAACAAAATACCAGATTTTTGCTCTAGTGATAACCAGGCATATACAAAGGGGCTGGGGCACAGGGTATGTCAGGAGGCTCAGGGCAGGGGGTTGGGATGCAGGAGGGGCACAGGATGCGGCAGGAGTGTAGGAGGGGTGTGGGGTGCAGCAGGGGCCTCAGGTCATGGAGTTGGGGTGAAGGCGGGGTGTGGGGTGCAGCAGGGGGCTTAGGGTGGGGGCTGGGGTGCAGCAGGGGGCAGGAGGGATTCGGGGTGTGGGCTCCGGCCTGGTGCCCCTTATCTGGAGTGGCTCTGGGCTGGCAGTGGGGCCTGGCAGGCTCCCTGCCGGCCTGCTCTAGCCTTGTCCCCAGTCCCACTCCGCTCTGGGAAGCAGCCAGCACCCCTGGTCCTGCTGGTCCTGGAGGAGGGGGAGCAGAGGGCTCCGTGCAGCAGTGGTTCTCTTCCCTGAAGCTCCTATTAGCGATGGCTCTCCATTCCCAGCCAATGGAAGCTTCAGGGGAGGTATCCACAGGTAAGAAGAGCATGCGGAGCCCTCTGTTCCCCCTTCCCCAGGGGCTGCAGTGCCGTGCTGCCAGCCACTTCCCAGAGTAGAGCGAACCGCAGCACCATGGCAGTGGCAAATCCACGGGCCTGATCCAGACCCCTGATGGGGGGGTACACCCGGCACACCCCATATGCATGCCTATGTTATTAATTATCATTACAGTACTGCCTTGAGACTTCAGCCAAGAACAGTGCCCCTGTGTATTACTCACAAACATGCTGTAACAGACTCTATCTACTCTGAAGACCTTACAATTTAAATAAGTGGAAAAAAGAGTTGGGGGATAAAGGATATAACATAAAAGCAGAGTGAACACGGTGATGGTCTGCAAATGTCATGTTACTTCCATGTATTTTTTTTCTTTCTCATATAGAAAAACATAGGGTTTTGTAGAGAAGAGGTTGTCTGAATAGAGAGAAAAGGGAGGCAGAGGGGTGAACTGAACAGAAAGCATATAAGAGAAACATAGAGAGTGATGGAGTGCAGGTGAAATGAACAGACTGTGAGGGTGAGCATGGAGGGAGTTGGAGCAAACAACCAATCAGCAGCGGGGAGACAATGTCCAGAGTAAAAAAATGTGCACAGCTGTCCGGCAATGATGACCTCATCAGAGTCCAAAGCAGATCCCTGCTTGAACTGCTAGTCTCTTCTCCTGCTGGCTGGCTTCTTCCTGCAGTTTCTTTTGTCCCCAAGCTCACATGGCTTCAGGGAGGGGTGAAGCTATCTGGGCCTTGGTGTTCCCAGGGAAGTGATATCCCCTGCACTGTTCTGGGTCTTAGGATGGTATGGAAGTGGTAACCCAGATGGGTCTCTGTTCCTACATGGTATAGCTGTACCTGTTTCAGATGCTTTTCTGTTGCTAAAAGAATCTTTAGCTAGCTCCTCCCAGCAGTTCCTTTTGTCCTGAAGCTCGCATGGGTGGAGGGGGAGGGGAGGTGATGCTGCATGGGCCATGGTGTCTAGACATGGGGAAGACTCCCCTGCACATTTCTGGTTCCAGAAGTGCTGGAGATAGTGATAGAGGGGTAATTAATCTCCTTTTAAATAAAAAACCCTTTTGCTATATTGTCTGTATCAGAATGGATGCATTCATATATTCAGTTTGTGCCCATTCATGTATCCCTACATAGATTATGTGAAAAATTCTAGCTTATTTAAGATCAGAAACTCTAATGCCTAACTGCTGCACAATAGAATGTAAATCTCTTTGGTGTGAAAGACAGGAGATTGCTAATGATCGTGTCAATATTCTTTGGTTTCTCACCATGTTCTTCATATCTTGGAGGGGAGTAGCGGCATGTCCTTTGTTTTTATTATGATAGACATCTGCATAGTCCTTGCTGGTCTTTATGGAATACAGATTGTATGTAGTGGATGCAGTGGCTGGGGAAACAACTGAACATGGATATTGGAGAACCTGCTACAGGTAGAATCAATTGCATTGTGAATAAATTTTACAGTCCTCTGTTGTGGCTCTGCTTGTATCAAATAGAACTTCCTTCTCCTTGGTCATAGGAACTACAAACCTCAAGCCAATGGAAGTATGTATGGCAAGTGTTAGGCAACTACTTGACCTCCTCATTGGCTCTCGTGTGAGGAGACACATCTCTCTGAGTTCCATCATGTCCTCCTTCCTGTTCAGCATGTATGAGAAATTGCTAGGTGGGATTGTGAAGTGTTTGGGGCTGCAGTGTCCTCAATATATTAATGGTGCTTTGCTCTACATCTCCTTTTCACTGACTCCAGAGTTTGCAAACTTATTACTCTTGAAGAGCAAGATAAGGATCTGTGTAAAAGTGAATAGGCTGTGTCTCAAATCAGATAGATTGAGTTATATTTTTGGCCAAGATAAAGCACTTGCATAGTTGAGTGGAGGTGATATCTGCAACAGTCAAGGTTGCAAAAATGCTTTTAAACCTTTTGGTGCTGTCTGATTCATCACAGCCCCCAGATTTCCAGGTAGTGCCTTTAGCTTATGCTGCCTTTCATTATGTATGAATGACCAGTCTCTGACTATTGCTTTCTAATGTGGGTCAGGCAAAAAATTTCCATGTTTTTTAGAAGCGACTACAAGGGTCATGTAGTCTAACCCCCAGGATTTGTTGCATCTAAATCATCCAAGACAGATGGCTATCCCACTTCTTTTTGAAAACCTCCAGTGAAGAAGATTCCATGACTTCCCTAGGCAATTTGTTCCAGTTACAGTCAGGGTTCTTACAGTTAGGAAGTTTTTCCTGAGATTTAATTTAAATCTGCTGTGCTGTAGTTTGAACCTTTCTGCCTCTTGTCCTGCTCTCTGTGGTGAGAGAAAAAGTTTTCTCCATCTTCATTATGGAGCCTTTCAAGTATTTGAAGATAACTATAATGTCTCCTTAATCTCCTCTTTTCCTAATTAAACATACCCCGTTCCTTCAGCCTTTGCTCATATGGCTTACATCCCTTTGATCATTTTTGGTCTCTCATCTGTGGATCCTTTCCAGTTTCTCTACATCCTTTTTATACAGCAATGACCAAAATTGGGCACAGTACTTCATCGGAGGCCTGACCAGTGCCAAGTTGAGCAGTGCTATTACCTCCCATGACTGGCATTAATGCAACCAAAATTGCATTTGCATTTTCATATTTTTTTTGTAATAGCATCACACTCTTGACTCATGTTGAGGTTGTGATCCACCACAACTCCCATTCTGCATTTGTGCATTTGGTTTTTCTTCCCTAAGTGTAGCAGCTTACATTTGTCTTTTTTGAATTTCATTTTTGTAGTGTATAGTCCAGTTCTCCAATTTATCAAGACCTCTCTGAATTTGTTGTATCCAAAGTGTTTGCAACCCTCCCCCCTTTATCTGAAAATGTAATCAGTATGTTCTCTATTCCTGCATTCAGTTAATTAATAAAGGTGTCCAATAACACTGGACCCAGAACAGATCCCTGTGGACCCCCACTTGAGATTTCCTTCCAATAGGACATTATTTCATTAATAGTTACTCTTTGTCTGTGGTTGTTTAACCAATTATGTATCCACTTAATGGTCGTTCTACTGAGTTTGCATTTCTCCAGCTTAGTTATGAGAATGCCATGTGGGACTGCACCAAAAGCTTTGCTAAAGTCCATTCTCCCTATCCACCAAACGAGTTACTCTGGCAAAGGAAATCAAGCTTTTTTGGCATGATTTGTTCTTGGTTAAGTCCCTGCTGCTTGCTGGTGATCATCCCTTCATTTGCAAGTGGAATGTTTTATACATTGCTGTAGTACCTTTGCAAGTACTGAGGTCAGACTGACTGGTCTATAGTACCTCAGCTCCTCCTTTTTTTGTCCTTTTAAATAGTGGCCCCATCACTTTTAGGCTAGGTTACTTAAATTCTCTTTATGTCGAACTGCCATTTAAATCTTCCTAGAAAAGTGGTCCCCAAAGTGTGGGACATAGAGGAATGTTCAGGCTGGCACAGCAGGGCCCGGGTCAGCACCCATGGGGGCGGGGAGAACAGAGTGGGGGAGAGTGCAACCCAGCCTCGTCTGCCCCCAGCTCTACTTCAGCCATAGCTCTGCTTCCGGCCCCATCCACAACTGTGGCTTTGGGCTGAGCTCCTGGCTCCCTTCCCAGCTGTGGTCCTGCTCCCGGCCTTTCTCAGCCCTTCCCCCAGCCTCGGGCCCTGTCAGTGGCCCAGGTGCAGCTCTGCTGCTGATCTTGAATGCAGTTCCGCTCCCCTCCCCCATTTGCTCCTCAGCACCGCCCCAGCCCTTGGTTCCTGACCCAGCTGTGATTCTGGCCCCAGCTTGCAACCACTGTAGGGTGACCAGACAGCAAGTGTGGAAAATCAGGACGGGGAGTGGGGTTGGGTGTTAATAGGCACTTATTAGTACCTTCAATTTTCTTTGTCGACCTGCCATTTAAATCTTCCTAGAACAGTGGTCCCCAAACTGTGGGGCACAGAGGAATGTTCAGGCGGGCAAAAAGAGCCAAAAATCGGGACTGTCCCTAGAAACTCAGGACATCTCGTTAAGGGGGGGGGGCAACAATGTAAAATGTTGGGGTACCTAGACGCTGTAACTAAAGCAGAATACAGCTGTCCATATAATGAGTATGGAAACCTGCTGTGAATATACAACACATTGTCTGAAATCTGCCTTCCTGTTTGCTCTGAGTGCAATTGTAGGCGCTTGTGATAACTGTGGAAGTTCAGAAAGGTTCAGGTGGGAGCCAGTTCTTTGAAAGAGAGTTTTTGACCCAAAATCCCCATTGTAGCATTTACTATGCCAGTTAAGATTAGATGGACAATTCTCGGTGTTAGTTCCTGGACTTGAAATCTTTAGAACATTAGAACTCATTTTCTGTTTAGGGAATTTCCTTCCCATACCATCAGCCGCAACCAGAATCTAGTGAGCATTGTGACTCAGTGCAAGAAATGCAAGATGTATTTATTCTGATTTTGTTTTCTTTGATTTTTGTTTTGTTTTTAATTTGTGACATTTTATTACTAGAAAAATGGCTCAGTTGTGCTGCCATTTCTGTAGCCATCAGTTTTGTATCCTCAATTGGACTGATTTTGGGTAGTGTTATTCAAGTGATCTTTTTGTGAGTGTTTTTTTTTGGTAAAATGTGTAGTAAATTTATAGTCACCAGGGTAATAGGTGTTGTATCTTCTTATTATTATCCTCTTCGCTCCTGGTGGAGCATAAGGCACCAACCATTCTTCTCCATTCGCTGAAGATTTGGTTGACGTTTCTGTAGCATTCGTTTTTTACATGGTGGGTTGCTAGCCCAACGCAAAACCCTCCTCCTTTCACATCTTGGGCTTGGGACCAAGCAATGGCGGAGTTAGGTGTTGTATGGATACATAAAATGAATGAAAAGGGAGAACAATAGTTGATTTTCTCTGTACAGTTTTTATTTTCTGACAATTTGCTTTAGATAAATTGGCATGACCTCAGTATTTCATTATTATTATTATTATTTGCCTCTACTTGCTAAACTTTATTTAGTAGAATACCTAGATATTCCTCCAAATTCTATGGTGATGTTACTTATATAAAGTTATTTTTAAGCCTTCAGTGGAGGCTGTTATATGTATTAATGGGTAGAGTATTTTCTCTGCATATTGCATTTTGACATAAATTTCAGTAATATAATAGGAGCTGTTTAACAAATACCCATAATTAATTTGCCTATATTTTAACAAAGGCTAATCCATGTTCCAGTTTTCTTTCAGTGGCATAATTGCAATAATATTATATAGATAGAGCATCTTCAAAAGTTTATTTTCATGTAATTATCCTTCAGAAGTTGTGTATATACTATAAATTATATTTTAGATGTAATATTAACCCAAATTATTAACCAAACCAAGATAAATGTGGAATATATTGGTGGATCTTTAATGAAACTGTTATTTCATTATGCTGAGTGGGGTGTTGAAAGTTAATGAAGCCTGTTTTCCCTAGAAAGTCACAAAAGAATGACACAGTGGTTCTTAGTGATATATAGAAATCAGTGGTCTCACCTGAATGTTTAGCTAGAATTCTTTATGGAAAAAAGTTTGGAATTAACATTACATCAGATAACCTTTATGTAAAAGTATACTTCCTAACTGATGGTCCTCTATCTATAGTTTTAATAAAATATAAGTTTAAGCAATATCTTTTAAGGCTATTGCCCACAACATTTTAATACTTCTTATGTGTCTATTAATATGCATAGTAAAACTAGGGTGACCAGATGTCCTGGTTTTATAGGCACAGTCCTGATTTTTGGGTCTTTTCTTATATAGGCTCCTATTGCCCACACCACCTGTCCCGATTCTTCACACTTGCTGTCTGGTCACCATAAGTAAAATCTAATTACAAAATAAAGTTTGCACATATTGTTTTTTTTTTTTTTCTGATAACAACCCCCAAATGAAATTTAAGGTTCTCAACTTCAACAGTGCAATATCAGAGGCCTAGAACACATGCTTGCAAACAGAACATGTTCATAGTCAACACAGAATAGTGGTGCCGGGTTACTGGCTAGCTTGGCTGTTTTGGAACCAGTTAGGCTTTTGTGCACATAGTCTGGGCCTCTACAGCAGCGGTTCTCAAACTTGTTGAGACCGCGACCCCTTTTTCGTTTCCGGCGGCTCGGCGCAACCCCTCCATGTCCGCCGAAAAGCCACCGAATTAAATACTTCCGCATAAAAGCCGCCGAATGCGGAACTACAGGCGGGGGCGGCGGGCTCCCGCCTATGCCCCGGTCCCCCCTGCGGGCTGGCTCCCGGCTGCGCCCCAGCCCTGGCTCCTGCCGGGGGCGGGCTGCTGACTGCGGCCCTGGTCCCCGCCAGCGGCCAGGGCTCGAGCAGCTGCCGGAGATCGGGGCTCGGGCAGCCGCCAGCGGCCCTAGGGATCGGGGCTCGGGCAGCCGCCGGCGGCCCCAGGGATCGGGGCAGCCGACGGCCGCAGCAGGGAGTTACTCGGGTAGGGGCTGGCGACCCCCACAAAAATGGCCCGCGACCCCTCGAGGGGTCACAACCCCCACTTTGAGAACCCCGGCTCTAGAGGCTTTTCTGAGCTCTGCAAGGATTTGTGAAGGTTGGATGCTTAGACCTCATTGTTTCTTGGGCAGAATGGGGTTATTTATCAGTTTCTTGTACCCTGTACAGGTTTGTCCCATGAAGAGGAAGAACTTGCTCTTTGATACTAAATGCACACTTTTCTTCCTTTACTGAGTTGCAATTCTTGTGGAACACCTGTTAAGTGTATGATCTACAAGGCATGCTGTGGTTTTCTTCACTGTATACCTGGTTTTTGGGGTATATTCAGCCATATGCGCTAACATTAACTTTCTGTTTCTACACTTGCTGAGCTGAATGCATTGCAATAACATCAGTCTGTCTAAGCAGGAAACAAGCTTTTGTGCTTCAAATTTGAGTCAAATCCATTATTAATTATTATTATTAATTATTATTATTACTACTGTGTGCAGATAAAAAGAAACCCAGGCAGTAAGTCAAAAAAATAAGTTCTGCTCTGGGATCATAACATGATTTTATTTTGAAGTCAGAAACTGTCATGATGCAGCGGTTAACCACCCAGACAACATACGTGCTGTTGCCTGGCATCATTGTCTAGTAGTAATATGCTGTCTCTGGAGAACTCAACCTTGAGCTGGACTGGCTAGTGAAAGGGAAGTTAGAAATGTTGATTTACATTGAAAAAAATTGGTGTCTTTTCCAGTTATGCACAATACTTCCGTTCAAAGTTTTTGTTTGTTTGTTTGTTTTTTGTTTTTTTTTAACTTAAAATTTTGGTTTGGGTTTGCTTTTTGTTTGAAAAATTAGGAGAGAAAAATGAACTGCCAGCCCAGTAAAAAGCTATATTTCATGATGTTATCCTTTTTCTTTCACAGTAGTGGCAGATTGCTGTTGTTGGATAGTGATGGTTTTTTGGTGTGTTTGTTTTTTATTCCCCCCAATTCAACTCTGTCTCAGAAATGAAACAGAAATTATCTCCTCAAACCTGTTTGTGATTTTTAATCTGCTGTCTGTAGCTGGCTATCTCTACCTCTTATCTCGTTTTAGCTCCCAGTCACATTTTTCCTTTACCTCTAGACATTTATTTGTGATGAAATGTTTTAAGTAGGTGAATGCTTTGAAGCAGAATGAGGACAGTACCTGGAAAAGAAAAGTCTTTCACAAAATATAAATGTACTGACTCTATATGAAAGCTTCTGCATTTGTAGAGGTACATAGTTAAAAAGATGCAACTGTGATTTGCAGTTCAGAAAAGCATTGAGGGATTGTAAAAGTACAGTAAACCCTCGATTTTGCGGACCTTGATTTAACGGACTTCGGATTTAACGGACAAAATTTCCGGTCCGTATGTCATATGTGAAAATTAACACCCTGTTAATTTCAAAATGCTTTTAACCAAGATTTGCTTATAATTAAATTAACAGGTTATTTTTTGTTATTAATTCACTGTTACAGTAGACTCCTGATTATCCGGGCGTGGGTTAACCGGGCTACGGATTGACCGGGATGTCTAAACGGGTCAGTAGGGGAAGCCCCAAAGCAGCGGCGGGCTCAACCCTAGCCTGCCGCTGCTTTGGGGCTTCTCCCACTGGCCCCTTATGAGCTGGAGTCTCAGCCTGCTTCCAGCCTGGGTGTAGGAAACCCAGGCTGTCAGCGGGCTGAGACTCCGGCTGGCAGGAGCCTGGGGGGAAAGCCCAAAGCGGCAGCAGGCTGAGTGCTGAGCCCGCCGCTGCTTTGGGCCCTTTCCCCAGGCTCCTGCCACCTGCCCCACTCAGCTCCCGCTGACAGCCTGGGTGCAGGGAACCCAGGCTGACAGCGGGAGCAGACTGCGGCAGGAGGCAGGACCCCGGCTGGCAAGGGGCCAGCAGGGGGAAACCCCAAAGTGGCGGCGGGTTGAGCGCTCAGCCTGCCGCTGCTTTGGGGTTTCCCTCAATGGCCCCTTGCCAGCTGGGGTCTCAGTCTGCAGCCAGCCTGGGTGTAGGAAGCCCAGGCTGGCAGGAGGAGCTGAGACCCCAACTAGCAGGAGCCTGCGGGGAAAACTCTAAAGCAGCAGCGGGTTGAGAGCTCGGCCACTGCCGCTTCTCAGCTCTCTGCTGCTTTAGACTTTCCCCGCAGGCTCCTGTCAGCGGGGGGTCTCAGCTCCCACTGCCAGCCTGGGCTTCCTACACCCAGCCTGGCAGCGGGAGCTGACTGGGCAGGCAGCAGGACCCCGGCTGGCAGGAGACTGGGGAGAGCCCAAAGCGGCGGCGGGCTGAGCAGTCAGCATGCCGCCGCTTTGGGGTTTCCCCCGGTGGATCCTTGCCAGCCGGGGTCTCAACTTGCTGCCAGCCAGGGTGTAGGAAGCCCAGGCTAGCAGCGGGCTGAGACCCTGGCTGGCAGGAGCCTGGGGGGAAAACCCCAAAGCGGCTGCAGGCTGAGCGCTCAGCCGTCTGCTGCTTTAGAGTTTTCCCCGCAGGCTCCTGCCAGCCGGGGTCTGAGCTCCCGCTGCCAGCCTGGGTTCCCTACACCCGGGCTGGCAGCGGGAGCTGACTGGGGCAGGCGGCAGGAGCCTGGGGAGAGAGCCCAAAGAGGTGGCATGATGAGCACTCAACCTGCCACCGCTTTGGGATTTCCCCGCAGGCTCCTGCCAGCCGGGGTCTCAGCCCGCTGCCAGCCTGGACTTCCTACACCCAGGCTAGCAGGGGAGCTGACTGGGGCAGGTGGGGGGAGCCGTTGGGGGGGAGAGAGCTGAGCGGAGGGGCCGTTTGGGGGGGAGCTGAGGGAAGGGGGGCCGTGAGGGAGCTGGGTGTGGGTTGGGGAGGGAGGGGGAGGCGTTGGGGGGGGGAGCTGGGCGAGCGGGGGGGGACGTTGGAGTCGGGGGGAGGGGGGAGAGAGCTTAGCGAGGGGGGGGGGGCGTGAGCCATTTCCATTGGCCCGTGTCCACGGGCTTTTACACTAGTCTGTTATAATCAACTATACTGGACATTTTGAGACATTATTAAAATTCTATGAATTTGTATCTATTATCATATGATCTTGAGACATTGCATGCATTTCAACAAAAATCTGTCTTTCCTTTGATCATGCTTGAGAATAAAACAAAACTGAATTCATTTTTCATCTGTTTTATAGATAGTTTTCCTGCCATAGAAATCATTGTCTGACTGTTTGCTTGCCAGCAAAGAGCCTATAAACACAAACAAAACAAGCTACTTGCACGGGGCGGGGGATGGGTGGGGAGGGGTTCAACTGTGTGTAAACCACACACGAAGCATGAGTAAATAGGCATTATACAGGGGATCTCACAGAAACCAGGCAGGCAGGCAGTAGTCTCTCTTCCAAACCCAAGAACCTGTATATTATAGTATGTAACTCTGTTATGGCCTGATACCATAGCATGAACCAGAATTGAGCAGGGGGATGCAAAATGCAAAAAACCCCAAAAACCTCCAGAAATCACATGCATCAAAAATCCAACTTGAATTTTAAAAAAACACTGCATGTGATCAGGCTTTTCAGTCTGGTCAGGGTTTGTACAAGGGGTGAGAGGATCAGTCCTCCCAAAAAGAAGGGCTGAAAAAAAATGCAAGACTTATGAAAACCTTTTAAATAAATTAAAGTGAAAACATTGTGTCAAATGTCGCGTATGTTTAAAAAATGAGAACTAATATACATGGTGTAGAAACATTTTTTTTAACTTATTTAAATTGCTGAGAAGTACTATTTGGGGAAAAAGAAGACACTCCAGACCATATTGCTTCTTATGTTGAATACATGTCTCAGTATGCTGCAGGCATTAGGTGACACACCCAATGCATGCATTAGCTCGGGGGTTCTCAAAGTGGGGGTCGCGGGCCTCACTTTTGTGGGGGTCGCGGGCCCCTACTGCAGCAACTCCCTGCTGCGGGATCCCCGGGGACCGGCGCCGGCTGGAGCCTCACTCCCCTGGCAGCGGCGGCTGGAGCCCCGGGGAGCGCAGCGGCGGCGGGAGCGCGGCACCGGTTGGAGCCGCGCTACCCGGGCACCAGCTCGAGCAGCGCTCAGGGGTGCCGGCTGGAGTCGCGCTCCCCCGGCGGCGGCTGGAGCCCCGGGGACTGGCGCCGGCTGGAGCCGCGCTCCCCGGGCGCCGGCTGGAGCATCGCTCAGGTGTGCCGGCTGGAGCTGTGTTACCCCGGCGGCGGCTGGAGCCCCGGGGAGCGCAGCGGTGGGTATACAACAGAGACTGTGCAAGGAAGGATAGCTTCTCCTCACCTCCCTTGCTGGCTTATGATGAAAATGGCTCAATAAGCTGGGACCCTTGTCTCTAGAGAGAGAAGGGCTACGTGGAGGGTCGCAGTGAGCCACTGAAGCTAGTGAAATCTGCCAGGAAATGCAGGATCCTCAGAGACAAGGACAGAGCTTTGTCACAGTACATATTCACCAACAATACATTTACTTAACTAGCATGTATAGTACCCTTTTTTTTTGTAAGGACAGTAGCATTTCATAACATATTTCTCAGAGAATAAATAGGCATGTCAATGAATTTTCAGCTATGGGTGGCAATTTTGACCTAAATGGCACATATTTCACTCCACTGAAGAGTATACTGCATTCCAAAGCTAAAAAACACGGCAGTCCTTTTTAATTTTGTGTATGAGTTGTTGTGGCACTTCACTTATGGGCATACTGTAATGGGCCATCTACTTTTACAACTTATATTGAATTATCTGTACACATTAAATGACTAATAGTAACCATACTCTGAAAAACCATGTCATGAAAAATCTTACAAATGCAGATCAAAGAAGTTCCGGTTATTGCCTTTTGAACCCAGTTTTCCAGACTGCATTACATCACATGGCGCTAAGTTTGGCACTTGGAACTTTGAGTCATCTGAAACATTATGAAAATCACATGTATCCAGTCAGCATCTGAGTAGATCTGTGTGTGGTGTTTACCTAAGTGTTGCACTAAGTAAATGTGTTATTGAGAAACATGTTTCAGATGAAAATATAGAGACTTGCTGGTGTGGGTGGCTAAACTGAATAGCTTTGTGGCTGGCTAAAGCCGAATCATATCTCATTGATGATGTGGTTCCTGTATCATACACCTGGCGAACCGGCCACTTCAGTGAATGGAGGTTTGTTGTTGGAGTAAGAGTTTGGAATGGAGGGCTACTACTAACCCTTCAAATGCATATTTTATTATACTTTTTGGTGATGATTCACGTGTATATCTTTCATCAGTTTCCTATGGCCCAGTCTTAGTTATCTGCTGCCACCATCAAGTTTCTCACTTGAAAATTTTACCTCAGGGCGCCTCTGCCTCTCCTCACTTATTACAATGACCCTATCCCCATGAATGTGGGGTCCCCAAGAAGTATGTTAAGTATTTTTCAAAGGCCACTGCAGAAATTGCCCTTCACCACAGCTGCACTCCAGACTCCAATCAACACACTTGTAATTTATTATTTAAAATCTATGCATAACTCAGGCACTAGTAAGCTGGCAGGATCCACTGTCATGCCCTCATTTCATAACCCAGTTCAGGCTTCCTTTTTGTAAACTATGGAGTCCAATGTCCCAGTCTGGTCTCTCTGCCACCATCTTGGCAGCCCGGGCCTGTATTCATGAAGAATCAGTCACTGGAATCTGGAGAGACCATTTCTGGCAACTTCAGCCATCCCAGATCAAACCACCACCAGCTGATGAGTCTACTCACGGTGGTCCTCCCACTATCGAAGGAACCTTCCAGGTTGGCTCCTAGAACCAAATGAGATCTCACTGAATCCTTGGTTTCAAACCACTGTCTCACTTCTACTCCCATATTCTGCTATAGGCACAACTATAATGAAAATAATAATAATAAAAGGGAATATGTGGTTTTAAAATTTAAACAAGTATACAAGTGATTGTTGAATCAGGACTTCAGGTCCTTAAGAGAAAATCTTTTGTGTTATATAAAAGAGGAGTTGAAATATGCCTTCTGCCACAAAATTAGTAGCATAACCATTTTAAAATGTATTAAAAATATTAAGATACCCTCCCCCGCAAGTTATGGCAAAGTTTCCAGTGATTTCAATGGGAGCAGGACTGAGGACTGAATTCATCACATCACTCAACTGCAGCACTCTTTTGTAAATTAGCTAAAGAAAGAACACCATTTATATTTCTTATATACAGGTTTAAGATTAGCAGCCGTGTTAGTCTGTATCCGTAAATAAAACGAGGAAGACTTTGTAGCACCTTAGAGACTAACCAGTTTATTTCAACATAAGCTTTCATGGGCTATAGCCCACTGAAAGCTTATGCTGAAATAAACTGGTTAGTCTCTAAGGTGCTACGAAGTCTTCCTCATCTTATTTCTTCTATAGTTAATTTATTTCATTCAGAGATCACATTCTTTCTGACCAAAAGACTTCTGGGAGAAAGTTTGATAAATGGCTTCTAAAATGTTGTCCTCAGTTTTTCACACACTTTTTTTCTCACACAAATGGAATTAAACGGAAAACAAAATTGTTCATACAAAAACTTGGAAGTCACCAATAACAGGTTAGTATTTTTATGCCCATTCCAGCAGAATGATGAGCCTTGCTGGAGGCATTAATGCCCTCTGAGAATCAGGTTCAAACAATTTGGATTGGGGACTTTTCAAAATTTGGCCCACAACACATTGCTGTTTTCTCCATCTGTGGTAATCCATGACCACTTCTTGATATCTACAGTAGTTGCAAATAAAGTAATCTTTGGAATTCTTGGTATGGTATCCAGAACAGCAGAGGGTAACATGAGTTCTTGTCAATGGCTATGGTAATGGCATAATCATATAGGACTGATTTTTTGTGGCTTTCCCCAATCTTATCCTTGTAAGTAGATCACCAGGCAGACAAACATAACCATGATATGCATGTTAGAAAGCGAAACAAACATTTAGGCTAATTGCCAAAGCTGGGAGTTTACAAGTCTCTTTCTGTTAATAACCTGATAGTAAAATACTACTTTTTATGATTAGAATAAGAAAAATAGGGATAAACTCTTCTGTCTTGTAAAATGTAGGTTTGTGTTTTTAAAAAGATTTCTAACTACATTTAGTTCTAACTACGTCTCTAAAGTATTTTGTTTCCTGAAGAAAATTTTAATGTATTCACCCCCAGAGGATTTAGGCTGTGAAAAGCCCTAGCAGTCTGGTTTTTACACAGTGGAGGACAAAAGTGCTGATGATGCATGATTGCTCTGTCATACTTTAAGTGAAGCAGTGAGAAGGTCTGCTTTGATGATGTGAACAACAGATTTATTCATCAGCTTTAATTTACTTCATTTGTAGATTTACCATGTGAACACAGCACGTGGAGCTAGTTCTGGCTTTCCTTCTCCTATTCCTAATTTGGCAGCTGAGCCATTCAATAGGGTTCCCCTGGATAAGGCAACTTCATGTTTGTTAGCCCCTGTGTGAGAAAATTATTTTTATTGGCCTTGCACAGGATTTATTTATCTCTGAAATGTCTTCTGGTTTTTGAGAAAATCAGGTTTTAAAGCTAAAGCAGACGGTTGGGTGATGCCGATAAGATGATATATTGCATCACTGGTGCCATTTCATGTAATTTTTCTTTACGTTTTAAAAATCTTTGTTTTTGTTAAAAACAAGAGTTGTCTTCAAATATACTTTTCATTAATTTGGATCCTGTTCTCTCTTAAATGTCCTGTATAAATCTGTTCGCAGCTGGGTCTCGGGCATCTTACAGCAGCCAGCACAGCCACCTTGGCTCCGAATTAAGGGCACTGCAGTCTCCAGAGCACCATATAGATCCTATTTACGAAGATCGAGTGTATCAGAAGCCCCCTATGAGGAGTCTCAGCCAGAGTCAGGGGGACCCTCTTCAACCAGCACATACAGGCACTTACCGCACTAGCACGGGTAGGTGGAAATAGTTTGTAAAATTGTCTCGTATGGATAAATGTTTTATTTCAGTGCTAAATCTCTATATTTTATTGGTAATGCTAGAAAAGTTGATATTGTATTTGTAACTTGAAAAAATGGCTGATATAAATTGCAGAAGGCATTGTTACAGCTAAAAAAGGTAATCCCCGTTACTTCCTCCTCTTTTCCCCCCCCCCACCCTCCAAAAAAAATCTCAGGCAGAAAAATCTTAGCCTTGGGATTAAATGTTTTGTGGTTTTCGTATTTTTGTCTCTTTTGATGGGAGGGAGAAAATGTTTTCATCAGACTTTTAAATATATTATTTAAAGAAATCTGACTGTTTTCAGATAACTTATCTAATTGCTTTCTCCTGCTAACATTTTATGCACGTCTTAAAAAGGGCTGCAAGGCATCTTCCTCGTGAACGTAATGGGATATTTACATTTTTGGAACTGAAGCAAACCAGGACCAAATGTGTTCTCTGTCTCTCTCATTCTCCTATAATATATATGCAACATGCTCATGCACTGTCGACACACAGATATGAATCATAAAACTTTAGCATACCAGAAAAACAGAACTACTGATACCATCGATTTATCTGTAATGCAATAATGAATGATCATCCATGATACACATTAGTGTACAAGTCCTATTGGCAGAGTGTCCTCCCCGCTATGTAAAATAGCTCTATATTTGGGAATCCACAAATAGATACCAAATCAATAGCGGTACATAGTGCAATAAGGAATCAGAATGCAGCAAAGTTTAGAGCTAGAATAGTCTAAAACATGTAGAAATATTAATAACTTACATAAATCTCCAGTGTCAGAAATTTGGTCATTGCAGCAATTCTTAATGTCTCTTCCCAAATCAGAAGCTTCCATTTAGAAGTGACAGAAGAACTGAAGCGAAGTTAAAAATATCTGCAAAACTGACTCTTTTTAGAACAAGATGTCAGGATTTCTTTTATTATTTTAGGGCATTTCTCACTTATTCCATTGCATACACCAGGCCTGCACAACTCGGAAAGCAGCGAGGGCCGTATCACTGCAAGAAACCCAGCTGCGGGCTGAAAAGCCCCGCCCTCGCCCCACCCCCATCTGCTTCCCCGCCCACCCCCGCTTGGCTTGCCCCACTCCTACTTACCCCCCGCGGGCCACACAGTGAGCCCGTGTGGGCCGCAAGTGGCCCCCAGGCCACATGTTGTGCAGGCCTGGCATACATGGACGTTTGGCGTATAGGATAAAGCCCTTAGAAGGGATTCAGAGAAATGTAAAACTCTTTGTTGCTTAATTTTAAATTCTTGAAGTATCTAGTTATTACCGGGGAATGCCACTTAGTTAATACTGTTAAATGCCAATGGAAGAAGCCAGCATTGACATACAATATATCTTGTGTATGGAATCATATTTGTATCCAGACATCATAACTCTGTTATTAAAAGAATAATTGGGTTGTAAAGTATAGCACAGGACCCCTGCCTCAGTTGCTGAGCAGGAGGGGAAATAATCTGTGAATGAGGCAGCTGTTTAATATTCGCTTTTATTCTCATCATTCAGCATGTGGCCTTACACTTCACACGTTCCAAACCTTGCTTAAATAGTATATTTTTTTAAAATTATGCATTGGTTTTTCAATAGCATTCATAGTACTGCTATCTGATTGTCTCATAGCCATTAGTGGATTTATCTTCACAATACCTCTGTGAATATTATCCCAGTTTTACAACTTGAAAACTGAGGCCTAGACCCTGATTACTTAATATGCAGAAGTGTTGGACAGATATGGAAGTCCAATGGAGCAGTGAGTGCTCAATGCCTGTGAAAATCTGGCATAATCTGACCAAGGTTCACACACATCTGTGGTAGAAGAAGAAATAGAACCCAGGAAACCGGTTAGGCCAGTGATGGGCGCACACAGCTGGTGGGTCTCGAGACAGTTTGTTTATATTCGGTGATTCGCTGTTCCCAGCCAATAGGTGCTGTGGAAAGCAGTGCAGGCCACAAGGATATGCTGGCCGCCGCTTCCCACAGGTCCCATTGGCCAGGAACGGTGAACCACAGCCACTGGAAGCTGTGGAGTGCCGTGCCTGTGGATGGTCAATGTAAACAAAATGTCTGGTGGCCAGCCAGCGGATTATCCTGATAGGCCATATGCCAAAGGTTGCCAACCCCTGCCCCATACTAAAACCCCTCCACACTTGGCTCCTGCTTTGCTGATCCTGTCTGCCCACATCTGGTTCACCTGGCATGGAGAGGCAGGACCCTGAGGTGTTTCTGGGGCAGGTCTGGTCCTTGCACTGTGTCAGGGTGATTTCCAACCTCTGTGCAGCCAATGGCCTGTGCTTCCCAAAGCTATGCTGGCCCCTGCACAGTTATTTGACAAATAAAATATTTGGAATTCTGCAGAATTTTATTTTGTGCACAATTTTTTTTATTTTTTGGCACAGAATTCTTAATATTTTAGCAGAGAATACCTTTAGAAGTAACTATACAAAGAGAAAATTAACTGAGGCAGCAGATCTTGCATGTATTTTGTGTGTTGCTTCAAGGAAGACTTGAATCTTTCATAGCCCTGCCTTCTTCCAAACACACTTTCACAAATCATATTCCACTTTATGCATCAAAATTGAAACTCTACTCCCTTTTCTTAGCCACACATCCACCAATCCAGGACAATACCAAGATAATTCTATTAATGAAAATTGTATATTTTCACTCTGTGTGTGTGTGTGTGTGTGTGTGTGCGCGCACGCGCGCACTTAGGTACCCTGTTGATTATTAGATTATATAATCCAGTATGTATGGTTGAATAACATATTTTTGATACTTAATACCTAGCAAAATTAAACCAGTCACAGGAAGGTACGTCTGCAATCTAGGGATTGTGCTGTGCCAAAGTCCAAAGTTCAAATTTATTTAATCTACAGTTGAGGCAGTAGTGCACGCACAAACAAACAAAAACAAACACCCTGGCAGCTTGTTTGTGGAGTGTCTCGGACTAGCATTTACAAAACTGTTAGCATACTCAAGTTAGTTGACAGTCAAGTAAGTTGAGTTAAAAAAGAAGAAATAAATCGTCTTGACATACCTGTTTGTCCACAGCACAGGATCTACACATTGTGGGTTGTCAAAGCCATGCCTCCTCTGGTTTGTTGCACGTTAGTTTTTTAAGTAGGGCCATCAGGCTGTATGTGAGCTTGCTGACAGATATTTTTTGCTGTGCACTTCTGTCCCAGTTCTTGTTTTGTAGGGGAAAAAAAAAGGGAACACATGGCTCACAGTGGGTGGTATACACACATAATTTTGATAAAATAACTAAAAATGTTAGTCTATAAAAATAGAGTAACATATTGGAATTTTTTAGAAATAATCACAATGCAAGATTCAGTATTTCAAGATAAGAGTCATATTTTTATTGGTTAGAACACTAAAAACTTTCCAAAGAAAATTAGGTATATTCTAAATATTGAGCCTGATTTGTCTCTCTGTTTCCCCCCTAGTTTTATACCACTGTGACTCCACTGACTTCATATGAATTGCACAGTAGGTGTGAGGAAAGAAATTGCCCCACTGAATAAAACACATCATTGTAATCTCTATGGCATCATATTTTTTGTTTTACTTCTCCATCTTGATATAAAACCAGTAATGAACTTGATTTTTTTCTCATAAAATAGGGTGATTTATATCAGCAATGGCATTTAATCTAAAATGACAAAACAGAAATTAAAAGGTTCTCCTAACTTTAAAAGACATTTTTACATGCATTTGAATGTCTTTCAGCAATGTCGATGTTCTGAGTTTATCAGTATTTGATCAAACTTCTGTCTGCTGTGTCATTTTTAGTATGAAGAATAACAGCTTCAGACCACCAGAGCTTATTCATATTTAAATTTGCTGATAAAAAATGCAATAAAAGCTGTGCAAAATTCTGCTTCTGAAATGTGACTCTGTAAATGTCATTGTCAGATTCCAGTTTTCTTATGTTTCAATGGTTTCTGTATCAAATATGATCAGTTTTACAATGAAAAAGATTATTTTCTTCCAGCTCCAAGCCATGCAAACTCAACTTGGTCTAGGAGAGTCAGACTAAGGATTCCTTCTTTCTCATGCATCGTCAGTTGTATAAAGCTTCTGCAGGCCAATTTATACCCTCAAGTATACCAGTGCAGCACCAGTGTCTTTACTGAGGTGGTTCAAGTACATCTAATCAACATGCAATTGGAACTTTTAAAGCAATCCTATATGTGAGCCAGATAAGAATACAACTTACTCATATCTGTATGGATGTCGATGTGCTAATATCTCAAATGTTTTGAAGAGTGAGATGTGGAATAGTTTATATTTTTTTTCACTTCAACAATTGGATATGACTGTGATTTATCCACAGGGAGCACCTCCTTTGAGTAAGAAGGTGAATTTTTTACATTGTCACTCTTCAGAACAGTGCTTATACATTACTGAGAAACTCACTGTTGTATGTTATTTTTTTTTTATAATAAACATTATCAGCTGAAAAGAGAAACTCGGCTTCCAAATATATTCTTCCAAATTTCTTTTGCTGGTGTTCCAAAGGATCAGTGAATACACAACAGAAATCATTTTTTTTGTTTAACTACAGTTCGGAGAAAGTTGATTTAAAAAAATCTTTATCTGTTTTGTATGATTTCTGTGTTCTTCACTAGTCAAAGAGTGGCCATCCAGTCCTAAAGTGAAATAGATATGTTCTAAATATCAAGCATTGCTTCGTGCTGTTTTGGATTGAATCATTTTGTTTTTGTTTTGCCATGAATTATGTGTTTTGCAATGGCATACTGTGATGCAACAGCTGCAGTTTAAATGAGGACCACAGTGGTAAATCACAACCATGGAGTTCTGGATATAGGACCTAACGTTTTCAGGGCAATCGAAAAAAGGAGGTTATCCATAACCTCCACATCTCTGTTAGTCCACTAATGTTGTGATAATAGAACTGTTCTGCTGACTAAGGTATCCAGGTTTATAACATTAGAAAAGGAGGGAAATTCAGAAGAAACAAGTAAGGAATTAAATATCTTTCATACTAAATAAAGCAAATATGAAATAATGTAGTAAACTGAATAGTGAATAATGAAATCACCCTATTGATAGGGATTCATATTCTAGGTTTAAAAGGCATCTCCTTTTTTTAATTCATTGTTTTATTTAGGTTTTCTTTTTATATAGTTTTAAATCCCTATTGCTTATTTTTACAAAAATACAAATTTAGTCTGGAAATAACATTTGATTCTGATCACACAGTGGTTTTGACAAATGTAACTCCTGATGTTTGGCTGGAGGAATCCTAATTAACATCTGAGAAGTGAGCTCAGAATCAGGCTCTATGTGCCAAATTCTGCCCTTGATATGTGAGGTTAACACATTCTGATGGCAGTTGAAGTGGTATATGCAGGTTAGTCTTAAAAATTATTTGTCACAAGTAATAATAAGGTTCTTAAGAGCACTGTCTCCTCTGTCCGCTATATGGAGGGGAGAGAATGTTACTTGCACAAATCACTATTCAGGCGCCAATAAAGAGCAAATCCATCCTCCAGAACCAATTCTGAGTAGCCCCTCTCTATGCAGATTACTTCTCATTCAATTCTGCTGAAAGGGGATCTCCACAGAGAAAGGATGTGAATTTACCACTAAGTATATAAGGCTTTGGAGGAAGGGGAATCAGAGAGAGGCTTCATCTCTCTATTGAAAGATACCCGTTAGTGTGAACATCATGTGATTGTGGCTGCAGGTATTTGGGTTTGGGAAAAGGAACAAGCAGGGAACGGAGCCAAGATACAGAGACTCTACACAGAATCATTGTAAACCCTTTGTAGCTCATTAGCAGTACCTATTTTAGCGGGGAGGGCTTTGTGTCCTAAAACATGAAGGTGTCCTAACATGCATGGGAAAATCCCAAACACCTTAGGGCATCCCAGATTTCACAGGAGAGAGTCCTATTTATAGCACTACTTCTTTCCTCTGTCTCACAAAAGATGACTCTTGAGGAAGTTGGTGATTTCAGTGCCTCAAAAATTTTGGTTTAAATTTATTCCTTTGATGGTTTTTGTTTTGTTTGGTTTTGTTTTCTGTAGGAGAGTATGATGTAGGCCATACTTGAATGCATTTCAGTGCATCTTGATATTTTGTTACAAACCGAGATGTAAGAAGTTTGATTATAAAAATCACAATAATACCCTGGCAACTCAGTGAAATACCTTGTAAATCTCAGCCGCCTGGGCTGTGGAACCAGTGCCTATGCTATGACCAAGGCTGTCTGTTGATCTATTTACTGCATCCGTTTAGTCACAGGCACTGGGTTGGATCCTGCTTCTATTAGACTCTGTCATGCAGGTCCACTCTCTTTTATATACTTGAGCACTGTTTGAAACCACAAAAATACAAAGATGTTCTTCAGGGTATAAACAATGATTTGAATGTTAGTATTTTTGTGCATTTCATATATCTCTAAACTGTTAAAGAAGACACAAGACTGTGCTCAACTAAGCTATCCAACAGTGACATTAAGAGAATTCACACTCTTGTTACATTTCTTCATTGAGAAGTTACTAGGCCATTTCACTTTTGAACAAAGGGTCATCTTAATGATGTTAAAATTATTCTTGAGAACTTTTGCAAATATTTTTTTCTATAGGATACTATATTTCAATGATGTGCATTGAGATCAGTGGGATTTTCACACACAGAATATATGTTATATTCTATTAAGAGTTTGTCCCTATTGTCCTCCCTTGCATCTTTCCCATCAGTCAGCAATCCATGTGTGTCCACAGCTCCCATTCATATGTCAGTGTTGTACATATCAGATGGTCAAGTCCCAGAGTGCAAATATTATAATTAATTTAACTAGTTCAGTAGTTCTCTATTACAAAAAGAAACCACCTTTCATTTATAATCAACTATATGTCATTAAAATATAATTCTAAAGTAATACTATCTAATAATATATCGATTGTAGTATAACAAAATAGCAATAGTATTTTATTTATTTATCGAGAGCAGAGTGCTTGGCAGTGTACAAAGCCAGTGGTGAAGAGTTCACAGTTTAAAGGCAAAGGAACAGTTCCTACACATAGTGCCTTCAGTGATCAGAAGATCGCTTTAGTACAAAGCAATGCAGGATTGTTGCTGTGTCCTGTTGTCTTGGGATATTTTTGGTTAATAAATATGACAGTGTGACAGTGCTTTTTGCTGATTAATGTTGGACAGATGGGAGGAGCTGTGTTTTTAAATGAGGGATTTGAAAAGAGTGAGGGTCAAGTTAGGGTGAAAGGTTTGGAAGTTTGGTTGTAATAACACCTCTCAGTCATATTACATAATGGTGCCCCAGCAGATTCGCTTTGGTATAGGAAAGCATAACTTCCTTATAATAATTATTATGTTTGTGCATAGGATTTGCATGATTTTGTTAACTTAAAGGGTCACTTTTAAAATGTCTACTGGTCTGACAGTTTGAGGTATTTCCTATATAAGGTGAGAGTCACCCTATGCAAAGGACAAGTTCAGGGCAAATGCACCACTTAAGTTCCATCATAAGGTCTAAAATGGTACATAGGGTTTGTGTTGCTGGAGGGTCAGTTTCCACCCATAATGGGGAAACTGGTTAAATCTCTCAACTTCTTTGTGTAATTAGCTTTAGATTTTATTTCTTTGTCTCTCTGTTTAAATACTTGCATAAATTAAGAATTTGTGAACTAAAGAGTGTTTTCTATAAAATTGGAGAACGAGAGCAGTACAGTGGGAACTGAGCAAAGGTCTTGAAACAGGGCTTTTTGCCAGCCAATCAGAATCACCAGCTCCTTATCCCATTTGGACACAGAGAGCATAAAGCACCCAGGGTTTGGAGCTGAGAAGCACTGATGAACCACAACATTCTGGAAACAGTTGATTCCAGGAATACAAGATGCAGGCGTTTGAGAAGCTGAAGAACTGGAAATTTAAGATACAGACTTTAAAGAGCAATAAGGAAACTCTTAAGGATTCACAAAATGGAAATTACAAACCATGTCCTGATTATGTTTTAAGTAGCAAAGGAAGTTGATCATTTCCTGACTCTGGAATCCCATAAGTGTACTTGATAGGGAGAGTTTAATATCTGCAGCATTACCAGATGCATCCCTAGAAAAACTACCTTGATTTGCATTTCAGAATTTTTACTTTTTCCTTTTCTACAAATTCAAATCTAAGTTGCACCATTGCTTGGAATATTTGCTTTTATTCACAAAGTGTGTATGTGCTACCAGAATTCCTAAGCCTAATAGAAATAAGTAACAAATTAATGTAAATTACAAGTTGACATAAACTAGTAGCCTATGTGAACCCATAATAAAAACAATTACTGTTAAAGAAATATCGACTCTAAAATAGTGACTAAGTAGGTTATGCCATTTGATGATGAACAAGATATGTGGCTCCACCTCCACATTTTTCTGCTGGAATTGTTCAACTAAAGGAACATTTTTTAGCCATCTTGAGCAAGGACATAACTCTAAAAGGGGTAGTTGAGACACTGTCATCACAATTTGCTAAGTCTACAGACTAAAATGAAACAGCTTGGGCAAAAGGAGCCTTGAACAGTGAGTTACTGGATCCAGACTGCTCTGTAAACAACAGGGTGACTGAGAAACCTAAAAGACCGTATTTTTCCTGACTGAGAGGGAATATATATGGAGCATCAATTTCTGAAGAAAACGTGGAGACCTGCTGGAATTGGTGTCAGAAATATCTAAAAATTGAATGAATGTCCTTTCTTCAAAAGTGGAGGTAAAAGAGCACATCACTGCAGAAAAAGCCTCAGTAGTTTAGCTTGCAAAGATTATTGCTATCTCCATTGGGAGGAGGATTTATTGGATGTAAAAAAAAATCAAATTTTTCTTGTTAAATTCCTTTTGACTCTAGAAATTAGGGTGTGTTTTTTTTCATGTGTGAGAAACATTGTGGAATAATACTAATGGTAAGGAAATGACTGTAAGTGCATGGGACTGCACATGTGGGAAACAGGCAATACTTCAGTATCAGGGGACTTGAACCAATTTCTGACCTTTATTTTGTCTTACATTTTGTAGGTTCCAGTGATGTAGGCCAGTGATGAGCTGACATTCATACCATACTCGGAGCTCTGTTGAATGTGCCCAGTGGGAGAACTATTGTAGTTGGAAAACAGCAACCCTCGGGTCTAGGAGAGGGGATAGGAAAATGTGTAAAGGTGTGATAATGAAGGCTAGATAGAATATAAACAGATGTTACTGTTCAGGGCAGAGGAACTACCTCTAAGCATATAAGAGAAGTCTCTGACAACAGAAGAGACACCACTGTAAGAATTTTATACCAACTTTGCCAATAATGTGCCAGACCTCTAACAAACAAGCAAACATGATAGCCCAGGTAGAGCCAATGCCAACTGATACATATATACATCAACCATAAAAAAATTGAGGGGAGGGGGACCCTGTAAATTGGAGATCAGGATCAACCCAACTAATTCCATGCTCACTCAGACTTGTAAAAATATGTGGGACTCACTACAAACAAGATGTAGATTCCTTAGAAAAAAGGCTAAGCAAATTGATTAGATTTTGTAGGATCCCCCTGTACCAGAGAGTAACTTAAATCCTAAATTAACTGGTTTTCATGATGATAAACCAGTTGGTCATTAGAGGCTGTGATACCTTTTAGCTTAAATAAGATTTTGCTTTCAAAAGCTCTGTGGAAGGCATCTAGGCATATAGGTTATATTTCCCTAGTTTGTTTATGAGGTCATGCAAGACAGTATCAAAAACCTTACTAGAATTCTGAGATACCACATCTACTGCTTCTCTCCATCCACAAGACTTGTTGCCCTAACAAAGAAAGTTGTATAAGGTTGGTTTGACACAACTTGTTATTGACAAATCTATGCTGACTGTTACTCATCACCTAATTACCTTCTAGGTCAGGCCTGCACAACTCCGAAAGCAGCAAGGGCTATATTACTGCAAAAAACCCAGCTGCAGGCTGAAAAGCCCCACCCTTGCCCCGCCCCCATCCGCTTCCCCCCCCCCCACCGCTTGGCATGCCCCACCCCTACTCACCCCCCACGGGCCGCACAGTGAGCCCATGCGGCCCCATGTGGCCCCTGGGCCACATGTTGTGCAGGCATGTTCTAGGTGTTTTCAAATTGATTGCTTAATGATATGCTTAATTATTTGCTCCATTATCTTTCCGGGTATTGAAGTTAAGATGACTGATCTGTAATTCCCCAGGTTGTCCTTATTTCCCATTTTATAGATTGGCACGATATTTACCCTTTTCCAGTCCTCTGGACTCTCTTCCCTTCTCTATAACTTTTCAAAGGTAATTGCTAGTGGATCAGATATCGCCTCAGTCAGCTCCTTGAGTATTCTAAGATGCATTTCATCCGGCCTTGGTGATTTGAAGACCTCTAATTTGTCTAAGTAATTTCTAACTTGTTCTTTCCCTATTTTAGCCACTGGTCATACGTCATTTTCACTAGCATTCACTATGTCAGATGACCAATCACCATCAGCCTTTTTGGTGAAAAACTAAACAAAAAAGTCATTTATCACTTCTTCCATTTCCACATTTTCTGTTATTGTTCCCTTCCCCATTGAAGGGCTTACCCTGTCCTTGGTCTTTTTCTTGCTTCTAATGTATTTGTAGAATGTTTTCTTGTTACCTTTTATGTCTCTAGCTAGTTTAATCTCATTTTGTGCCTTGGCTTTTCTAATTTAGTCCATACTTGGGGTGTTTGTTTATATTCATCCTTTGTAATTTGACCTAGTTTCCCCTTTTTTAAGACTTTTTTTTTTCCAGTTTCAGGTCATTGATGATCTCCTGGTTGAGCCAGTGTAGTGTCTTGCCATACATCCTAACATTCCTATGCAGAGGGATAGTTTGCTCTTGTGCTCTTAATAATGTCTCTTTGTCAAACTACCAACTGTCTTCAATTGTTTTTCCCGTTAGACTTGCTTACCACGAGATCTTACCTCTCAACTCCCTGAGTTTTCTAAAGTCTGTCTTCTTGAAATCCATTGTCTTTGATTGTGCGGTTTTCCCTCCTTTCCTTAGAATCATGAACTCTACCATTTCATGATCACTTTCACCCAAGCTGCCTTCCACTTCAAATTTTCACCCAGTTCCTCCCTAATCAAATCTAGAACAGCCTCTCCCCTAATAGTTATAGCCCACAAAAGCTTATGCTGAAATAAACTGGTTAGTCTCTAAGGTGCTGCAAGTATCCCTCGTTTCCCCTAGTAGGTTTCTCTACCGTCTCAAATAAAAGTTGCCTCCCATACTGTACATTCCAATGACTTATTGGATATTCTGTGCCCTGCTGTTATTTTCCCAACAGTCGCCCATCACCACCAAGTCCTGTACTTTGGATGGTTTTGTTAGTTCTTTTAAAAAAGCCTCGTCCACCTCTTCTTTCTGGTTAGATGGTCTATAGTAGACCCCTATCATGACATCACCCTTGCTTTTTACCCCTTTTCTCCTTACCCAGAGATTTTCAACAAGTCTGTCTCCTATTTCCATCTCAATCTCAGTCCAAGTGCATACAGTTTCTATATGAGGCAACACGTTCTTCCTTTTTTTCCTGCCGGTCCTTCCTGAGGAAGCTGTACCCTTCTATACCAATATTCCAGTCATGCGTATTATCCCCCTGAGTCAGTCTGTGATGCCAACTATGTCAGAGTTGTGTTAACTGGCATTTCAAGTTCTTCCTGCTTCTTCACCATATTTCTCGCACTAGTATACAAACATCTAAAATACTGATCTGATTTCCCCCTATGTTCTCTCTTGTCTCTTTCCCTTATCCCTACTATAAGAACCCATGACCCCCAGACTCCAGCCCATATCCCAGGTCTCCATATTTTTGACTTACCTGCAGGCTTTTGTCACCTATTCCCGTCGGACCTTGTTTAAAGCCTTCCTTATTAGGTTAGCCACTCTGCATCTAGATATACTCTTACCTTTCCCCAGTAGGTTGACCCCATCTCTACTTAGCTGTCCTTCTTCTCAGAACAGCATCCCATGGTCAAGGAAGGCAAAGCCCTCCTTGCAACACATGCTTGCAGCCAGGCATTCACCTCCGGGATGCATCTGTCTCTGGGCCCCATCCTTGACCAGAAGGATTGAAGAGAACACCACCTGTGCGCCCAACTTCTTCATCCTTACTCCCTGAGCCCTGTAGTCACTTCTGATCTGCTGAGGGTCATACCTCACAGTATGTTTAGTGCCCACATGGATGAGGAGCATGGGGGAGTAGTCGCAGGGCCGGACGATCCTTGACAGTTGCTCTGTAATGTTTTAGATACGGGCTCTGACAAGCAGCACAGCTCCTAGGATGCCTGTTCGGGCTGACAGATGGGCCCTCAGAAGAGAGTCACCACTCACCATTACCCTGCATTTTCTCCTGCGAGTGGTGGCTGTGATCCTGTCAGCCCTGGGTGTGCTTGGTTTCTCCTCCTCCACCTTTGGGGATGATTTCTCATTGCTTCTTGCCAGGGCAGCATAATGGTTCATAATCACTATGGTGGGTGGGTTGGGAGAGGGGCAGAGCACTGCCTGCTTCCAGAAGTAAGCAGCAGCCCATGTCCTCCCTGTGTCAAGCAATATTCTCCTCCCCCCTGGTGGTGTGACTAGAGTCTTCTCTAGGTGGATAGCTTCCTAAGCCTTAGATATCTCTGTGAGAATACTCTCAATGGATTCCTCATGAGCACTTATGCTTATCAGCCCAGTCACCTCCTCCTATAACTCTCCCCCCTGCTTCCTGAGAGATTCCACCAGTCAGCACCTTTCACACTGGAGAGTCCCCACTGCCTGGCTTTCTGTGGGTGGGTAATGCAGGATACAGTCTGCAAATCCACACCAGGATCTTTCTAGAGCAGGGATGGACAAACTTTTTGGCCAAGGGCCACATGTGGGTCAGGAAATCGCTTGCAGAGCCATGAACGTAGAGCTGGGGTAGGGGGCTGGGGTGTGGAAGGGAGTGTGGGATGTGAGGGGGTGCGATGTGCAGGAAGGGGCTCAGGGCAGGGGGTTGGGGTACAGGATGGGCGTGGCAGGGGGGTTGGGTGGGAGAGGGTGTGGTAGGGGGCTCAGGATGGGGATTGGGGTGTGGGCTCAGGCCTGATGCTGCTTACCTGAAGTGGCTCTGGTGTGGCAGTGGGGCTAAGGCAGGCTCCTTGCCTGCTCTAGTCCTATGCTGCACCATGTTGCACTGCTCCTGGAAGTGGCCGATACCCTGTTCCTGTGACTCCTGGGGGAGGAGGGCAGCTAGTCCTCTGAATCTCCCACTGGCTACAATTCCCCATTCCCAGCCAATGGGGGCTGTGGGGGTCAGTGCCTGCAGGCGGGGACAGCACACGGAGCCCTCTACCTCCCCTCCCCCTGAGCTCTTCCCTGTGGTCCGCGAAGCTCCCCGTGGCTACCCCGCCCCACCCCCGCCAGTTTTTTTCTGTTGCTGCTAAGCTCTCTGCCGCCTCCTTCCTCCGCACTGTTTCCCACTGCTTACCTACCGCCAGGCAGTTCTCTGGTGGTATAACAGTTTCTGGGAGGGAGGGGCCAGGTCTATCTCAGGGTGGGGGTGTAGATAATGGTCAGGGCAGGCAGGGGGCAGGTAAGGGGGCTTAGGTAGAGGGTGGGGATCTGGGGGCAGTTAGGGGAAGGGGTCCCAGGAGGTAGTTGGGGGACAAGGAGTGGGGTGGTTGATTGTTCTGAGGGGGGCACTCAGGGGATGGGAAGTGAGAGGGAGTGGATAGTGGGGGGGAGTGGCTAGGACACCCCGTCCTCTTATTTATTTTTTTAACCTGTCCACCGCTCCCAGCGTGGTGCTTCCTGCTGCTCTTCCTACCCCCAGGCAGTTCTCTGGTGGCTTAGCAATTTACGGGAGGGAGGGGCGAGGCGGGGCAAGGGCGGGACCTCACGGATGGGGTGGAGCGGGGGGTAGAGGCAGTGAGGGGGCGTGTCAATGATGCAGCCCTCGGGCCAATGCACTAGTCCTCATGCGGCCCTCATGGTCATTTGAGTTTGAGACCCCTGGTATAAAGCATCCAGTTATTGAGCTGTGGAAGAGCTGCAGGATTCAGGAACTGGAGAAGTTTATGATTGCAAAGATCACGAACTGAAAGATTCAAGACACAGACAAAATGGTACTGTAAAGGGAACACAGAGGAGATGATTAAGAAACGGAAAATTGAAACAGCCTGGGCTATGTTGTGTCCTGGTTTAGCTTCAGGGAATTATGAGTTGATTCTTTTCTGAAACTCAAAGACAGGATATCTGAACAAGATGTGGAATGTTCAAAGACAATCTATCTTAATCTGGAACTCAGAAATTTATTCTTGTACCTTTTTTTCTTATTTTAGGTAAGATTTAAGTTTAAGGAACTTAAATACCACCACAATGACTGTAACTGTAATGCTACAGCATCATTTCATGACATCATAAAAGCATCATGGAAATAACTTCCATTTAAAGACTATCGCATTGTAGGACATATTTTTAAAGGGACCTCTATTTGACAGACAGAAATATGTATCCACACTGATCTGCATGTAGACACACTCAAGGCCTCTTTACATATGCAAAGGGTTAAAAACAATGCATTTAGAAAAAGAAAACCGCAAAACATTAAATGCAACTATACAACAGACATTGTGAAAAGGACGAAGCAAGAAAACATTTGTTCAATAAGAATATGGGATGAATTATATGATTTGTGGAGCAAAATGTTTCAAGATAATATCCCTAATTTATATGATAACATGGACTAAGTAAATCAGTGCATTAAAAGAATGCAGTAGAGGAATCTGTATACATTTATTCTTAGCTTTTGAGGGCCTGATCGGACATACCTTACTCTTTCCAAATTCTCTTTGATTTTCATTGAATTCACAATGACTCCAATTTCCATCTGTGGGAATTTTGATTGAACAGAATGCACTGGTATGAGGCCCTTGGAGCCTTTCATAAGATATACCTGAATTTTCATGATAATATAAGTGTCACTGCATCCAGTTTGGTGGTGTGGGAAGGACAGAGGAAGAGATGTAAGGTGCTTATTCTGCACATACACAAGCAGCCAGGAGAGCCCTACAAATAAGCCCACCTAATTTGACTCACATCACATCCTTAAATTTGTGTCATGTCTGGTTTGAAGGCCTTTCTGGGGTGCTCTCACAGCTTGGCCAAAATTTCTCCATAAAAGAAAACAATTGTCTTTTTCCTGTGATCCATACACCCAGCTTCAGGAGTGTTCTGTCCCCCTGCTCTCCCACTAGCAATGAAGGTCCAAGATGAAACAATAATGAGATCTTCATTACAATTTCTTGATTGTCCTGCTTAGACACAGTCCGTAGTTTGTAGATGTTGAAAATTGCACTTAGAAATTTCAGGATAAAACCACACTTCCAGCTCAAGATTGAGACTCTCCCCTTTAGTCTTCATCTCTACATCTCAATTAAGCAGCTCCTGTTGAAAATAACAAATAGGTAGATATTTAGAAGATTCAGGTGTTGCTTATAGGTCCAGATTATCTGTTACACGCAGCTTCTACTGAGTGCAGCATAAAGCCAAGTACTGTGCCCTAGCACTAGTGTAAGTTAGAGCCCCTAAGGACTGTGCACTAGCTAGGCTTATCCAGAACACCTCAGACATCAGCCATTCCTCCCTATCAAACCTGTCCCTGCACCAGTGTTACAGGGAGGAAAGTGCAGCAGCTGCTAATCTGGGGGATTGCATTGCAACAGAAGACTCTCTCCAGCTGTGGAGTTACAGCCAGTCTGAACAGTGCAAATGGAGCAGCGCATCTAACAAATAATGTTTACCTGATGCTTTCACGCACCGAGCTCCAGTGTAAGCCTTGGAAAACTTAGTGACAGATTTAATCTGAACTTTCTGGGTCTTTGTATGTCCTATTTTTTGTGATAACAGAAGACTCTTGGAAGTGACCCTGTAGCTCTCTGCCTACACTGGACGATGACCTATTGCTCACAAAATTACCTGGCTTTAGTTTTCAGCAGCCCTGGGACAGTTTGTGGTTCCAAGCAGACCTTTTTGTTTTCAGCTGAGCTTTACTTTGTTTTGGGGGGGTTCATTCGTATCTAAAAGCCAAAGCAAAATTAAGGGTGTGTGTGTGAACCCATGTGATTTAAAACCAAAGCAGATAATTTCACAAACATCTCCAAACCGAAGCCTCTGTGTTTCAAACACATCTACTTAGGCCCACCTTGAACAACATGTGCCTACTATTCCTTACCGGTTCACTGGAGACCTACCATAGTTGAAAAGAAAGCAGATCTTAACAGGAATTTCTTTAAAGGTATGTTTTATCTAATCAACTGTTGGTCTCATTCTTTCATATTCTAACTACCACAAATCTGTGTACATTATAATAAAATGCAAAAGGAAATAATAGCCTGTTAGGACGACATAATTATGAAAATGAATCGGAATGAGTCAAAAAGCATGTAGGTGTTAAAAGTGTGACAATTAGCTTCAGTGCATACAGTTGCCTTATTGATGGCAACACAAAAGAGAAAATAAGATGGAAACAAAATAAGTATCAACTTTTTTTTAATGTTTCATTGAACTGTGTTGCAAGAAAAAATGATGAGACATGGGGCTATGTGGCAATAAAAAGCTTCCTTTTTCGCAAAGTTATTACTTAGAGCTTTTTGCAACGCTCCAGATTTCAATGAGAGATCAAAAGGTATAATTCCATCTCTTAAATATCAAGATCTTAATGCAGTTCATCACTCTTTTTCTTTCATTTCTACTTGCTATATTTACTACTTTTTCTTAAATTTTGGTTTTTTTTTATAATTTTCTTTTTTCATGTGGCACTCCATTTTGTTTCTCAGTTAACTTTACTTATTCCCTACTCTTAAAATGCTACCCCCTTTTCTATATCTTCTTAATGTAGTCCAGGAATGTTGGTTTGGTTTGTGAAAGAGTTTATCAGTATTCAGATACAGTTATTGCATTACATTTGATCTCTCTTTGAAACAGACCTTTATTCTTATATATATATTGGTTATTTATTAAGGAAATATACAACATGAGATAAAAGACAAAGTGAGATTTTTCTTAATTGTATTTTCATATAGACCAACAACTTGATAGTATTGTATTTTTTTGTTTGTTAACCATCAGGTTTTCAATATTATGACATCATAACTGTTATAAATTCTGTGATTCAACATGAAAGATATAAAAGTCACAAACATCATTAAAAGACACTCTTTCCAGTCAGAATATATCTTAACCTTGGCAAGTACTAGTGTTAGATGGGCCCTGTCATACAAGCACTATTAACTACTTTTTGAGTAGTGCATTTTTAATTTTTACATATACTGTAATATATATATATATATATATATATATATATATATATTAAAGTTGTTTCATGGAACTTAATGAAGTATACAAATTATTTGTAATTATGAATCTGAAATGTAACGGTGTGCATTAAAAGAAATGATAAGGAAAAATATTATGAGATCTGGATCATGAGGATGCATGTTCACCAATAGACTTATGATTTTGATCTAAACAAATGATCCTGAGTCTGGACCTATTGCCATTTATGGGAGAACTTCTGTTGTATTTGATAAGAGCAACACTGGGCCCAGAATAAGCTCACTTGCAGTGCATTTACTTTTTCTGCTGCTCAGAACTCTCTCATAAACAGGAGTGAATTTTCATTGTACTTGTTTCAGGGCCAGTAGGTCATATAGTAACTAATCCTACAGTCCTTACAAGAAGCTAGTTGACATCATCAGGACTGCAGAACTTGGGTCTAAAATTGCTGCTGCTAAGAACCCAGTACACATGGCATATTGAAGTGTGCTTTACTGTAGTGGTGTAATAAAAAGATAATGGACTATGAAGCAGACTAACACGATTTTTAAGGTGTGAAATCACTGAGTCACTTTAAATCTATTAGTTAAGATGCTCTGAACTGTTGATACAATAATTGTAATGAGTACATTTCACTACCATTTTAGACAGGTAGAGACAAATGTGCCTACTGTAATTCTCTTTCAGGGTGAGAGTGGATAAGTGAGTCTTGTTTATAGTGATATCAAGAAAAATTGTTAATGCAAGTAAGGCTGTGTGTTGAATATTTTACAGGAACTGGGACCCCAGAAGTGGAATGAAAGTAATCCCGATATTTGTTTAATCTTTAATAGTCATCATTTTCAATCCAGACTTTAAGAGTCTGGTTCTGCTCTCCTTTGGCGGGAGTTTGAGCTATGTAAAGCCTGAAGAATCAGACCCTTAGAGCTGTTGAAATTTAACTTGACTACTCCCATGCTCTTCTCATGATGCATACAAAACTTTCATTCAGATTTTGCTGCTTGTATTTTTTTTAACTTCAGATTAACCCATTCTTGAATATGATGTAAGCAATTCAAAGCCCATCTCAAAGTGTTTCTACCTAATCTCTATGTAAACATTTTAAATATTTTTAGTCTGAGTGGCATGCTATTTAGAATTTTCACTTGACAGTTATTTACCTCACTGCTTTCAATTATGACAGTGTTGTTCTTTTTTTTTTCTTCATTCTTTTCGAACCCCTGTTTATATGTGTGTATTTTTTCCTCTGCCTAGACCTGGTTAACCATTTCTGTGAACAGGTCCTCAATTTTTTACTTTGTCCCTACTTTCCTGTCGTAGCCCCATCTTCCCCTGGTGTCGACTCCGTACCCTTACAGCGCACAGGCAGTCAGCACGGCACCCAGAACGCAACATCGACCTTCCAGAGGGCCAGCTATGCTGCAGGCCCAGTCTCCAATTACGCAGACCCCTACCGACAGCTGCAGTATTGTCCTTCTGTTGAATCACCATACAGCAAATCTGGGCCAGCCATCCCACCTGAAGGGACCTTGGCTAGGTCACCTTCCATTGATAGCATTCAGAAAGATCCCAGGTGGGTGAAACCTTATTTTGTCTACCGTTACTTGTTGATAAAAAGGGTTATAATTGCAGTCTTCTTGGATTTCAACTGTGGTGTATTATTAAAAATATGATTTGTCCTACAAAAGATTATTTGTTTGAGAATTATCTGTTTTAATGCTTTGTTTAATATGCTCTTGTGAGCTCTCCTTTAAAACAAGATGTCTTCAGTACATACATTTGTCTATCCTTGCTAGGGCCTCCATGTGAAATATTATGAAAAGAAATTATTCTGGGACTATGGCACCATGAGTCTTTGAATCTTAATTGTGATGGTTTAGGTTTTCCTTTTCTATTCAAGGAGAATTTTTTTTCTTCTGTAAATGTTCACTAATGTGCAAGGTGGCACCTGACTATGAGGCTATGAGAATAACAGAGATTGAGAGAGAGAACATACTTAAGTCTATATGTCATTTGAAGATACTGTATCTGAGCTCCGCCAGTACATGACAGCAGAATGATTTGTAGTGTAATTTTCAATAAATTCTGCCTATAAATTTAAAATGTAGAACATCTTCTCCTCATACAAAATATTGGCCTCAATAACACATATGCACTCCATGGTTGTATGCATATAAATATAAAATATAGTCATCATTGAGTTCCCTAGGTATAATGTAAATCAAAGAGTATGTGCTTGATGGCAGCATTCTAAGGGGTGAATTTTCCTCAGTTATGACAATAACAGAGATGGAGGTATTAACAGGCCTTCTTAATTCGATTGGTTGTTTTTGTTTGATTTTGTGGTGCAAAGGATCAGTCATCTTATGGGTTTTTATGATACTTGTAAGTTAAATGGTTTTGAAGTTGAAATTAGACTCTTGAGAAGTTACATAATTAAGCTTTTATTCACAAATATTTGACTTCTTCCTAAAATCTGTATTCATTTGTACAGGATTTTCTGTGGTAGATATTGTGATTTTGTTGCATGGTATTTAGCAACGGGAACACCCAAAAATGTGTCCCCAACAAGGTCATTAGGGAGGCATTTGACCAACAAGATACATAAGATATAATGGCAAGATTTTCCTTCTTTCACTATATAGAAATGAACGGTTCGTAGCCTTGGAAGCCTGCACTCTGTACATGTGGACTATCTGTATAGTAACTGCCTCACTATCCAAGAGGCCAACAACAGATTAATTTCGTAGCACATCAGGGACACTACTGCTTCTAGTACAGCTCATTATACTAGTGACCCACTTCTGATGTGGGTATAGCTGCTGTCTCCTTATCCTTAACTCTTGATGCTACACCACATATTTGAATGAAAAGGAGACAAGAGGCACTGTGTGTTTTTAGGGGTTTTTTTTGTTTATCTTGGCATATGCAGATAAAATGTAATCACACTAACATAATTTACCCATCTAGAAGGTCATTAAATACTGACATTTGCTCTGTGGTATTGATTTCTTGATGGGGATATTACAGAAGGGTTTTTGCATTCAAGAAAACTCTGCCTTGTAATAATAGCTCACTAATGCCTTACAAAAGATGTACTGGAACTTGAAATAGAAGAGAAGAATGAGATTGATTGCAATAAATACATCTAGGACAAATACATTGGAATTGAAGGCCTTCCTCCTTGTGTTGAAGGAAAGCATGAGTACTATATTATAGTGGTGTTGGACATATGGTTTAAAAAGATGTAATCTTTGTGGAAAATACACCATTATCACTGTAATGCTGTAATGGTCAGCACCTGCATAGATTATGTGCTTAGCAAATGTCAAACTTGTTCCTCTTGTAAAATGATTTTGTTTACTTTTGCTTGGTGCACTAGCCTTATTTTCCAGTCTGTTTTGTTTCTCTTCTTCCAATGTAATGCATGGAATTACACAAATACTAATTTCAGTAAGCATATTGGAGATGGAATAGTGACATCCACAGATGTAAATAGAACTTGGTAAGCCTTACACAGGAAGAAATTTGTTTATCTGCCATTTTTCATTTCATGAATTAATCATAAACAAGCTGTGATTTTTATAATTTTTTTGTAACAGGGATTTATATTGTAGTTTATGCAAATGTATTTCATGTTGTAGATTACTGGTGAGCCACTGACTGCAGCTATTGCTTCAATTATTTGTTATCTCCTTATTCACAGATTGTTATTTGGTTGGTTACTTGAGTCACATGGTAGTGTTCTGAAAAGCAAATTAAAGGGGGGTGGAGACAAACACTATCAAAGTCAGTTGTACGGATTTTACTCAAACAAATGTCTGTAAATATTTTATTGTAGTAATTGCCCAGCTCTAGACCTAAATTATTTGTAAATAGAAATGAAAGGGTGTGACATCCTTGAGTAAAAGTGTTCTGGCTTCGGATAGAAGTCAGTCTTATGAAAATTAGCTTGATACACGAAGAAAAAAATGTCCTGATTTTTTTTTTCTTCAACTAGTCTTGCGAGAAGGAATCAAAGTGAGTTGAAATTGGGGAAAACTAGGTTTCTCAAGTTGAAGTGATTAATTTAATCTGAAGGGTGAAGTTCTGGCCTGTTTTACACAGATGTTGATAGAGACAGGGGGATACAAGATGAGGGGGAATGGGGTTGGACATCTCTCCCCATGCATCAGGAACAGACACAGGAGCAGCAGATAATACAGACCCAGCATACCCCTTGCATTCTATGCACAGATCCTGTTTAACTTCCATGAGGAGCATTCTAGAATCTCAGAAATCATGGTTTGGGAACATTGATAGGCTCCTTGCCACTAATAACCTCCTTGGAACAGGACATGTAATTCTCTTTCAGACGCAATGGAAGGAGCACTGCTGAGCATATTGTGTCCTGATCAATAAGAGGTATATTCCACCCCATGGGCAAAATGCCTTACTAAGCTTCCCCTGTTCACCACAGTACCAGAAACATATTGACAAACTGGAGGGAGTTTAGAGAAGAACAACAAAAATACTAGGAGTGTTGGACAGATTGATTTATGAGGAAAGATTAAAAGCTTGGCTAAAAGAATAATGAGGGCAGAGAGACAAAACACCCCAAATACTTGAAGGAGCACTGAGAAAAGACAGAAATCGTTTAACATTGTACACAGAGGTATAATTCAAAGTAATGAATGAAATTAAGAAACAGAATTTGGGCTGAATATCAAGAAAAGCCTCTGTTTGGGCTCTTTGAAGCTAGACTGAACAAACATCAGAAAATGTATTATAGAGAGCAATCTTCCATTGCTCAAGGGATAAACTGGATGACCTTATAGGTCCTGGACTTCCATGACAGTGTGATCCATTGCTGTGTTAAGAAAATTCATGATCACTGAGTTTCTGGTACTAAATCTGTATGATCTATCAGATGTGTCAGTGGGTCACTAATGGATTAAACTGAAGAAAAAAAAGGAAATAATAATATCTACATATTGTAAACTTCTGATTAGTTTACGGCACATGCAGATATGTCAGTAGGCAAAATGGACAGAGGTGTGATTCTGAAAAATAGAACTTACGAAATATAAAATAATTTGCTAAATTATTCCTATTAGGTAGAATTTTCACCCGAAACTAAATGGAAAAATTAGCTAGCACTACTCTATTTGGAATTTTTTCCAATGTTTTCATTGTGTAGCTTGGATTACTATTACTTCAGCTTTTCATATGTGTTTCTGAGCTAACTTTTACCAAATAAAATCTTACCTCAACTTCTGTTCTCCCCCTCCACAAACAGTCATAAAATACTATTCATCCTTAATTAAGCTACAGGAGTCCGAAGCAAAAGAAATACTAATGTATTATTTAAAATAAATATATCTGCATTCATAGTTACTTTTATGGCTATTGATTTCTTTTTTTTATCTCATATATTGTAAAACAACAAGCCAGATTCTTAGCTGATATAAACTGGTACAGCTCTATGGAACTAGTCATATGTACGCCAGCTGAGGTTCTGTCTCATCATGTTTAAAATGTCTCTTAATAGACAACAACAACACTTATGTTCTGCACCTGGAAAAAATAGGAAGAACTGAATGAACAATGAAAAAATAGTTTATATAAAACAGATGCTTCATTATCTGAGAGCCTAGGGCAGGCATGGGCAAACTTTTTGGCACGAGGGCCACATTGGGGTTCCAAAATTTTATGGAGGGCTGGAAAGGGAAGGCTGTGCATCCTGACCCAGTCCCCTGTCTGACTCCCACCCTCTGCCTGCCCCCGACTGCTCCCATCCAACCACTCCCTGTCCCCTGTCTGTCCCTGGGACTCCCTGCTCCTTATCTAGCCCCCCGACCCCCCTTACCATGCTGCTCAGAGCAGTGTGTCTGCAAGCCACGCAGCCTGCTGGAGCTCGCAGCCCTGCCCCCTTACCAAGCTGCTCAGAGAGGCAGGAGCTCAGGCCCCGCCGGAGCCAGCTATGCCGCTGCAGCGCTACCCAGGAGCAGTGGGCCAGAGCACGGGCGGCAATCTGAGGCTGTGGAGAAGGAGGGACAGCAGGGGATGGCCTGGGAGGAGCTTCCCCGGCCGGAAGCTCAGGGACCAGACAGGACGGTCCCGCGGGCGATAGTTTTCCCACCAGGGCCGGCGACAGGGGGGTACAACGGGTACAGCTGTACCGGGCCCCTGAAGTCCGGGGCGGGTACGCAGCTGTACCCCCTTGTCGCCCGGCCTGTGAGCAAGGTGCGGCTCCCGGCAGCCGCTGCAGCGCTCACCAGCCTCCTCCCCCGGCACCCAGCAGCCTCCCCCCCGCCTCCCCTTTGCTTCTCCCGGCCGGGCCACGCAGCCGCAGCGCATGCGGGGGTTGGGGCCCACGGGAGGTAGGAAACCGGGGGAGGGGGAAGAACCCCGCAGGCGGCGGGAGACTGGTGGGGGGGGGGAACCCCGCGGGCGGCGGGACACCGGCTGGGGAGGGGGGAACCCCGCGGGCGGCGGGAGACCGGCGGGGGGGGACCCCGCGGGCGGCGGGAGACCGGCCGGGGAGGGGGGGACCCCGCGGGCGGCGGGAGACTGGCGGGGGGGGGGGGCGCGGGCGGCGGGAGACCGGGGGGGGGCTGTACGATCTGCCGTACGGGGCCCCAAAATTCCTGTTGCCGGCCCTGTTGCCCACCCCTGGGTTAGGGCATCCTGCAAGGTTAGGGCTATATTTACAGTGCTGCAGCGGCACTGCTGTACCACTTAGTGAAGATGCTACTTATGCTGATGGGAGAACTTCTCCCAAGGGGCAGTAGCTGTGTTCACAAGAGAAACCCTCCCATTAACATGCGATGATCATTACTGACATAGCATAATACTCATCTGTCACACTACTGAGTTGTACATGAACTTTGCTAGTTCACATGCACAGTGAGACCCACAGGGAGTGACTGAATTTTGCAAATTAGCTAACAAATGAATAAACACAGTTCCTTGTGTAGATTGGCTGAGTGCATATTAGCAAGTTCTGCTGTAACAATGGTCTTTCTTACTTATGGCTTCTATGATGTCATTGATGGGCAGAGTATCAGTTTTTCTTCCTTTGTTTTGTGACATTGCTTAACAATTGAGCATCAAAAGCATATATGTGAAGGGACTGGCAGAACAATATAGTAACAGAAGCAGTCATGTTTAAAAACAGTTCAGCAATGCAATCAAAACTAACTTCAAATAGAATAAAATGTAATATCCCATAGATATAATGTCCCATAGATATATTATCCATTTCCATGTCACAGTGAATATCATTGAGTTTTTACTGTTTACATTTTTATAGTATGCTGTTTTTAATAAATATGTTTCAAATAGCACCTTTAAACTATTTATACAAAATACATTGGAAAATCCAATGAACACACACAAAAATGGTGTTTAGCAAAAATGCTGTACTTTCTAGAATATTCATAGAGTGATCATCTGAAAGACCCCTTTTTATCACTTTTTAATTTTTTCCCAGCACTTACTGATGAAAAATGTGACAGCTAAAATAGATAATTTAAAAATGTACATAGCATTAAAAATACAAATAACTGGTAGTGGCACATTACTTTTTTTAACTGTTCAGGTACAAATCAAAACAGTTACTGATTGTGCCAGCTATTGCATAATTTAAATTTTCTATCCTGCGGCATTCCTACTGTGCTTTTACTTTCAAAGTCAAAGTTCTGATTGATTACCTCTGTTGGGGTTAATTTCCCACCACACAGAGAATGAAAGTACTCACTACCTTCAAAGTTCTGGAATCATAAACCTCTCATTGTACAAAGGAGAAGTAGGCTGAAGGAAAGCATCCTGTGTCCACTATGAACCATCAAAACCCATTTTGCATCACTTTCTACAAAGAGCTACGGTATATTTTCAAACCTGTCTTTGTAAAGCTTTTTTTCCCCTGTAGTAAAAAGAATCTTATTATGATAAGTGGCAATTAACATATATGCTTCAATAGAAGTGCAATAAAAGTATAAGACGTTGGCTCTTTAAGATAAAATAAAATGTTTCTGCAGGAGTCCTTATAGTATATTCATTTGGTTTGTTTTAAGGATTATCATAATATTAACAGAATTGCTTTACTATAAATCTTAATAATAGTGAAAGGCGGCATTACAGTGTTATTAGAGAGGCCAATAAGAATATACTCCTCCTTGCCACACGTTCCTCTCAGTATCCTGTGGGTCATCTGCACACTTTAACACGTGCAAACGCTGCACGATGCCTTTCTGTGTGTGTTTGTGCAAAGAAAATTACTTTGTGTGTGTGTGTATTTTTATGTTTCAAAATGTATAAGGCTGTGTGATATACTGGTGATCAGGCAGAAATCCGAAGCAGACAGTACCCCAGGAATAGTTATTTGGTGACTTCCTTTTCCCTATTAAGACTACCCATTTCAGGGGACTATTTTTTTCCCCAATGTTCCTTTCCCAGCCCATTAAACTGGTGGAATCAAGTAGCTGTAGCCCTAAAGTGGTGATTTTGCAATTGACTATGCTAGCTGTATCTTTCTCTCTTCCAACAGGATATCTATTCTGTTTTCCCTTATTGCTGAGGAGATGGCATATCCTCACAGGCATTTCTCAATAGTCATCTTAGTGCAGAACAATGAACCAATGTGAAATATTCAAATTCAAGGGACAATCCAACCAACCCAAGCATGCACACAAGTCAAGACATTTGATATGAAACCAAGGCAAGCCTCAAGTGCTCACACAAACCACCCCTCCAAATTAAAGGGCTAAGTTCTCATTTTGCATATAAAATAGCCATGAGAAAGGGTAACAGATATAAAACAAAGGGAGAAGGGAGGGGGCAAACATAGCTAAAGATGAAGATTGCTGATATAAATAGGAGT
Organism: Sternotherus odoratus; assembly: GCA_032164245.1. NCBI lineage: Eukaryota > Metazoa > Chordata > Testudines > Kinosternidae > Sternotherus > Sternotherus odoratus. Next base: position 118,595,225 of record JAVMKO010000002.1, read on the forward strand.
TGTATTGTGCCCTAAAAACTGCGAACATGGGATTCCAGTAACCAGCTTGAAGAGAGTGCTCCAGAACCAGCTCCTGACCAAGAATGTCTAGCTTCCAGCTTGGTCAGGATTACAGGAGAGCATCCCTTCCCAGGCCTGTAATTCTTGGACAAAGACTTAGGAAGAGAAGGGGCTATTGCCCAAGTTCCTGGGATCTAGATTATGAAAACTAGCTTTATAGAACACCAAGACTATGAATTGTGCCTTTTTTGTATACTGGCAACTGGTATACAAGAAGAGATAGGCTGAAGAGAATGGTTGTAAGTGACCTGAAAGGGTTAGGGTCTGGGGAGGAAACGGGGTGACATATGTCTGACTCAGGTCACTGTATGATAAATGTGGTTCACTGTTCAACAGATTGCTTTCTATGCTTGATCTTTATTATTCACTACATAGCCTGACACAGCCTGTTTATCAAATGCATTTCATTTTGTGCTACAGAAAAACCTGCTGTGCACTCTAAGAAAGAGGAAAAGTTTGTCTTTCATATCTCATGTCATACTCTCAGTTCTCTATGACCGGAATTGTTCTGCTGATGACACAGAAGTTTGTACAGTATGTGAGCCCTTTGTTAGATCCATCACCCATTTGTTGCCATCCCACGTTTAAAAGTACTCAAAAACCCATTAGTACACCAATGCATTATATTATAATGCTTGGACATTGTAATTTCCTTATATTTTAGTGGTATGGACATTGCTGGTCCATTGGTTTGACAAGTGAGTCTGCAGTACTTAAAGCTTCCTATCTATCTATCTATCTATCTATCTATCTATCTATCTATCTATCTATCTATCTATCTATCTATCTATCTATCTATCTATCTATCTGACACACACACGCACATCCTTTTCACTTAGTGGCATATTTACTTAATCTATAGTGTGTAATTTTAGGTAGATGATGTACCGTCTAATATCTGGCTGTTTGATGTGAATGTTTTATTTGACATCTTGTTAAAGGTATAGTGTTCTTATTTCTCTCCTTTTTTCCAAAGATGGGAGAGAGCACAAGGCCAAGGTTGGGTCTACACTGGGTGGGGGTCAACCCAAGATACGTAACTTCAGCTACATGAATAATGTAGCTGAAGTCGGCGCATCTTAGGCCGACTTACCTACCGTCACAACGGCGGCAGCGGTCGGCAGTGGGCTCCCCCGTTGACTCCGCCTTGCACCTTTTGGTGAGCTGGAGTTCTGGAGTCGACAGGAGTCTGACGAGACGCGATAAATTGATCAGCAATAGATCGATCACTACCTGCTAATCCAGCGGGTAGTGAAGACATACTACAAGGATAGTCCTATTACCAGCGCAGGACAGCAGAAGGGTGGTAGTGATGCAGGTAGTAGTAGTGAGCCCAGAGAGTACATGTCTGAATACCTCGGCAGGCTAGAATGGCTGTTCTGGGAGAAGTGCTGACTTATAACCGTTGAACGGGTGCAACAAGGGATGTTTCCCTGCATTTCACTCAGACCTCTGAAGCTACTGTGCCTTTTACCAGCATGATACTTCCAGGCACCTGCACTTGGATAGTGCACTTCATCCCGCTCTCTCATCTTCCCCACCTCATCTTAAGCTTGTGAGAGCCATAATCGAGCTCCTAATGGGTAATAGGCCATAATGTGATTTTTGTCTGTGTTTGCCACACGTTCCTCTCAGTATCCTGTGGGTCATCTGCACACTTTAACAGGTGCAAACTCTGCACGATGCCTTTCTGTGTTGAAAAACACCATTCAAAAATTTGCAGTTCTTGTCAAGTAAATATGTATTTTTAAAAAATATGAGGAAATATTTAAAAAAATATGTACATGAGGGAACAGCTTAGCTTCAACGTGTTTTTCTCTAATGGACTGGCAAAATAAACTTCCTTAAGAAATCTCTGTATTACCTCTATGCTTTATGTTTTTCATTTGAAAAATGGGGATAATAATAGGGGTGCTGTGAGAATTAATTATGTTACAACGTGCTTTGAAGATGCAAAGCCATGTTCTGCTCTTATTTACACCGCCACTGACAGTATGGCAAGGGGTGCTGGCAACTCTGAGATTTCTTCTGTTAGGTCTGTTTGCTGAAGAAATGAAGGGAAAAGTCATGTCAGAATCTTGCTAGTAAGTTACTGAAAACTGGTGATGCACCTCCTTGTCTGACAAATATTGGGTGCTGCTGCCCTCAGCTTTCTCCATGTATTTTACGCTTAAAGCTAATCCAGGCTCCAGTCAGATCCCTATCTATGTTTTTATGCAAACCAGAAGGAAAGGTGTGTAAAAAAGGTGTGTAAGTGGTATTGCTCTTCCATAAGCAGGGAGAGAAACAGGCCACCAGTTTTGCTGCAGAGACACAAACTTCCCATTCTCTTAGTGTACAGGACCTCTTAGAAGAGGACCTCATCCTCCCTGATTAGAGATAACGGTGGTTCAGCCTGATTGAACTAACTCGTTATCTCTAACCTGGTCCTTGCCTCTTATTTATACCTGCCTCTGGATACTTCCACTGCATGCATCCGACGAAGTGGGTATTAGCCCACGAAAGCTTATGCTTTAATACTTTTGTTAGTCTTTAAGGTGCCACAGGACTCTTTGTCACTTCTTAGTGTACAGTGTGTTTGGCAATATTAAATGAATTACTGCTCAAGAAACTGAGCAGAAAGGCTATTTGAAGAAAGTGTTTTAATTTACAAACCATTGAAAATGGAGAAGGGAAAATAGGAAGGGAAAAGAGAGTTTGACAGTTTATTTTAATTCTTTTCATTGATTTATATCACATCTTTATAGTAGGCTGAAACTGTGAACACAGCAGGGATCAATTCATATAGCCGCCATTAGATGGGAATGGGCCAATCTCTGTAAATTTACTTTGAAGGTTCATGTTCTACCTAAATCTAAAACTTCAGGAAGTCCCACCTCCTTTTCTAGGAGTGTTTTTCAAAGTTTGGGTCGCGTCCCAGTACTGGTTCGTGGTATGTAAGGCACTGGATCGCCTTGCTCAGCACCCAGGAACCCTAGCAGCTCTGGTTAGTACCGCTGACTGGGACATTAAAATTCCCATTGCTTGTGCTGCCCAGATAAGGCAGGCAAGCGCCTACCTGTTCCAACACTGTGCTGTGCAATGGATTCTAGGTGAGAGGGCCGGGGGGCATGTGGCTCCGCATGCTGCCCCCGCCCCGATCATCAGCTCTACATTACGAGCTGGGTGGCGGTGGTGCCTGTGGGCGAAAGCCATGCGGAACCACTTGTACACATCTGTCTAGGAGCCAAACCTGCTGCTGGCTACTTCTGGAGTGTAGCGCAGTTTGTGGTGCCAAGACAGGCAGAAAGTCTGCCGCTGCACCGCTAACCACGATCCGCCGGAGGTAAGTCTGCACCCCAAACCCGTGCCCCAATCCTCTGCCCCAGCCCTGACCCCCCTCCAACCTGGAACCTATTTCTGGATCCTAAACCCTTCATCCCCAGCTCTACCCCAGAGCCTGCAGTCCCCGCCCAGAGCCCTGACCCCCTCCCACATCCCAGCCCCCTGCCTCACCCCTGAACTTCCCCCAGCAAAACCCAGTGCCTCTCCTGGACCCCAAACCCTTCATCCCCACTCCATCCCAGAGCCCTGACCTCCTCCCACACCCCAACTCCCTCCCGCACTCCAACCACCTTCCCCAGTCCTGAGCCCCTCCCACATCCCAAATCCCTCATCCCCAGCTCCATTGGGTTGTGGGTATTAACAGTTTTCTTCAACTGGGTCCCCAGCAAAAAAGTTTGAAAACCACTCCTCTAGAGCACTACTTACCTACCCTCATAGATGCCCCTTCCGTCAGGCCCCTCACTTCCTTAGGTCTCCTTAGAGAATATGAAGGATGTTTTGTTGCATCTCTCTGGGGATCCAATGATCTTCACTTGTCCTAGGGTCATCAGAGCGCACCAAGCGGCCCCTCTCCCCCCACAGGTTTTCAGTTTGCTGCCTGTTAATGAATGTTGCCTCTTTGATTTCATTCAGGATTGGGGCAAGGAGATATGAAGCCTACCTCAACTCGGTATGGTGTTCCCCCTCCCAGTGCCAGCAGCTCATCCAAGAAATTAGGGTCAAAGACATCTCATAAGACTTAGCATTGTAGCTAGTGGTTCCTTAGCAACCAAGCACCTCATAGTGATTGTTGCTATGGTTCCCCCAAGAGTTTCTACAATTATTGAGATGTTTCTGTCCTTTTACTTAGTTTTAAGCCACTTCAGCAAGAGTGCTTTTCCTTCTAATGGATTGGGGGCTGCAGTTGTCTTTACCAGGCACCCATTAAGGATGCTCCTCAAAGAGAGTGGCAAGCCAGAAATCCTGGGAAAGAATGGAAGGGGTGTCTTGACCCCTGAAGCCATCTAAGTTAAAGATCTGGAGAGACAGATTTGTGCAAACAATAGCAGCTTTGCAATCACTCATGAGTAAGGCTGTGTTTTAGTCATGGAAATCACGGATTCTGTGACTTTTCTGGATCTCTGTGACGACTTCTGCTTCAGCTGCCAGCATTTGAAGCTGGGGCTAGGGCTGGAGCCGGGGGCTATACTCCACACATAGCCCCAAGGTGGGGGCCGCAGCCGAGGCCATGCGTGCGGCTTGCTGCGGGAGCCAGGCACACCTGCCCCACAGTGGAAGCTGCAGCTGGGGCTGTTGCTTATATGGTTATTTTTAGTAAAAGTCACAGGCTCCTTGAATTTTTGTCTGTTGCCTGGGACCTGTTCATGAGTTTTACTAAAAATAACTGTAACAAAAGCTTAGCCTTACTCATGAGCCAAGGCTGAAGTTTATGGATGAAAATGATACCACTGGTGTGGGGTGACTATTGGATTCGTTTCATAACAGCATTTAAACAAGAAACCTTTTAAAATGTTATTTGTAAGAATTTCCTTTATTTGGAAAAAAAGTGTGCATCGTAAACTGGAGGTTGTGTGGTAGGGTGACTTGCCTGAGGGCTGGAGATCTTGGGCCTTAAGCCAGCCTTGATTACAAGATGAGCCCACTAGGGGGGAATCAGGTGACTCCAACATAAAAGACAGCAGGAAGCTGCAGAGTGGGGTGTGGAAGAGAGAGCAGCACAGACTGCCTGAGGCAGGAAGCCTGGAAGCAAGCTGGCAAGGCTCAGGAACCAGGAGACTAGGTTGGGCGGGAGCTGGTGGAAGAAGTAGCTACAAGGAGCAATTTAGGGGTTCCTGCAGAGTCTTGGCCAGGCAAAGCCTGTGAGTTGGAGTTAAAGAAGGGAAGACGAATTAAACAGCTCAGTTTGTTTTGGACTTTCGAGTTCTGCTTTTTGTTTTTGATTTTAACTGTTGCCTGGCTGCTGTTTGTCCAGAATTAGCTGTAGCAAGATCTGGACCTTGGACCGCTGTAATTTCTTAGCTCATGATGTTACCTGATTCAAACTGCCATATGTCAAAGAAGAAAATAGTTTTGTGTACTGCAGATTGTTTTTATTTAAAGACAACAGGTGCGATTGAGCCCCCAAACAAGATTTTAATCTTGGAAGTAATCCCAAATCAGAAGAGGATTTATATTCAACCTAGACTGTGAGCTTTATGGGGCAGGTACTGTCTTTTATACTGCATACCTTGCTCCTTGATTGGTACCCCAGGTACTACTGCAGAAATAATATTAATAAATACTTTTCCAGATCCTTATCGGTACAACTGAAATCTAGAGAGAACATGCATTTTCATTGAATTTTGGATAGTGGTGGTAAAAGTAAATAAACTAAATAAATACAATGCTATGAATATTACTGTGTTTGTCAAATTAGTTTTCTGCATATGTGCAAGAATGTAACATGCTCAGAATTACATTGTTGTGATGACCATTTGTCCCTAATAGATGAGCTGGCTTGGGGTGGCCAAGCTCTCTCTAATTTGGGGAATTAGAAAAGTAAAGGAAGATCACCACCGCCTGAGAAGGAGCCAGAATTTATCAATATACATTGCCAAAGAGCTACAGTAATACATCAGCAGCCCCCCAATCAGCTCCCCACCCCTGCTCCCAGTGCCTCCCACAGACCAGAACCCCCACCGATCAGTGCCCCCGCCCCCCCTCTCCCTCCCCGCACCTCCTGATCAGCTGTTTTGTGGCGTGCTGCTGGTTCGGGGGTGAGAGCAGGAGTGAGGGCATGGCAGGCTCAGGGGAGGGGGCAGGAATGGGTGGAGTGGATCCAGATCCTGTGGCAGAGCCAGGGGTTGAGCAGTGAATCCCCCCTGCACATTGGAAAGTTGGCACCTGTAGCTCCAGCTCCGGAGTCAGTGCCTATAAAAGGAGCCACATATTAATTTCTGAGGAGCCGCATGTGGCTCCAGAGCCACAAGTTGGCCACCCCCTGAGCTGGCTGGATGATGTAGTTTGGCTGATCTGTTCAATGGAAGTAAACACAAATTAGTTTTTTGTTGCCACCAAATTATTCCTATTTGAAGTGTTTAAACTTTACGAGGCTAAGAGGCTGTCTTTCTGGATTGCTCCTATAATTTTGTGTAGCTTCATAATTTGATCCTCTTCAGACCCACCCTCCACCCTCTTTTTCTATATTATTTTAAATAAAGTAGTTTCCAGAGGAAGGCAAATCTAAAATTAGAGCACTGCTAAACTTGACAATCGCGCTCCCTCTAATTTGGGGAATTAGAAAAGTAAAGGAAGATCACCACTTTCATTTAACAAGGTTAAAAAAAAAAGTTTCTACAACATTTCTTTGTGAGGAGAGCTTAGGAAATGTAAACAAGTATAAACTGATGTCAACCAATTCCAGGCCTGAAAGCAGTTTACGGGAGAACTTTTTCTGCAGTGGAAAGCTGGGGAGAGGGGAGGAAATTGGTTTATATGGGGGGAGAGAGAAAGACATAATTAGCAGGCCTATCCAAAAATCTTATGGCCAGATTTTAGAGTAAGAGAAAGCAGATTAAAAATAGACTTTCTATATTCAGTGTGACACTGGTCCATGGCTATAAACAAATGTTATAAATAAATATTGAATACAAACACAAGAAATGTGCTATAAATCTCACTGTATAAATATACACATGAATACCAAATTAAAACAATGTTGTACTATAACCGTAAAGCAGTCCTCCTCCCCTAGAGTCTTATCTGACTTCCCTTTTCCTTCAGGAAAATATTTAGGATGGGCACCTAGGGAGCTGGCATGCAACTTATGTAACATACTCTGACAACACCTGTTTAAGCTTCCCAGATACATACGGGGTGAAAGTAACTTAATGGACTTACTAGTGTGCAGGGCGGCCAGGGTCTTGGACCAGGTGTGGAGGGGCGGCTCTGGGCCCCCAGAAGGGGCAGGGCTTTGGGTGTAAGGAGGCCCAGACTCCCCCAGCCATCCCTTCAGCACTGCCCGGCCCGTGTTACCCAGGGCTCTGGTGGTGATTTTAAGGGCTGGGGCTCCAGCCACTGGCGCGGTTGCAGCAGCTGGGGGCCACAGGCCCTTTAAATTACTGCCAGAGCCCTGGGGTAGCAGTTGCAGCTGGGAGCCCTGGGGCTTTGGCGGCGTTTTAAAAAGCCCAGAACTCCGGCCGCTGCTGGGAGCCCTGGGGCCTTTTAAATCACCCGGCCTTTTCTCCCCCTCCCACCCCCCCCCCCCCCGACCTTCCCCCGACTAACAGTCCTGCTGGTACAGTCAGCTGTGTACCGGCCCCCTTACTGGTACACCATACCAGACTGTACCAGCTTATTTCCACCTCTGGATACATAATTCTTTCCCCTCTACTCACACTGGTAGATCTTTTGTTACAGCGCTTTCAGAACCGTGGCCAAAATTCTTTATTTATAAAAGTGCTAATTTTTAACAGGTGTTTTTTTCCACCAATCACATAACAATTTATTTATATATGGTATTTGTGCTGTTCCATTTTACAAGTCACAGATATGCTATCTAATTTCTCTCTCAGCTCTTTATACTGTACACCATGGGTGTCCAATCTTTTGGCTTTCCTAGGCCACATTGGAAGAACACGAGTTGTCTTGGGCCACGCGTTATGCCTAGTACACACGAATTCTTTGTCACAATTCATTTTACGGGACATTAGAGTCCTCTCGCTCTTTATTTTATTAGTCAGTTTTATCAGTTTTTCGGTTTTGTGGTCGAACTGTTTGCAATTATAACGCGAATTACGAATAATACTCCGTTATTTGTGGACATAATCTCATAACGTTGTAAATTTACAATTTTGTGTTGGGCCGCATTCATAGCCGTCCTGGGCCGCATGCGGCCCGCGGGTTGGACAAGCCTGCTGTACACCATTAATTCAAATGGACAAAATTCTGCGCTATGCTACATCTGTGAAACAACACTGACTTCACTGGAGTTACACAGGTTACTCCTGGGGGAATGCTGTGCAAAAAATAAAAAAATCTGAAACAAAAAATCAAACATTCTGCACGCAATATTTTAAAGTATTGCAAAATTCTGCATCTTTTGTCAAAATAACACAATATAATCACACCATATTTGATTATTTTTGATCATTTATTTCAAAATACCTGTCAGCAAGTATAACTGTAACAATACAGACAAAAAAGATTCAGAAAATGTTTTTTGACAAGTAGATTCCTTACTAGCCATATTAATACAGAGTCTGAGTAATAATTCATTGAAACTACAATACAGTATTTCTCGCACCCCTCAGAAGCAGTGCAAAGTCTTGCGGGAATCAGGGGTAACAGAGGAGCTGAAGGAGAGGGAAATAAATTGCTGGAAAGAGCCTGGGTTTGAACTTGGATGGTTGTTGGATATGAGGGGTAAAAGTATGGAATAGGGGTTTTTGAGGGGGAGGGCAGGAAGGGATTGTTAAGGACCTTCCCTCATGCAGACCGTGACTGACCCCTAGCCTCTCAGATACATCTGCCCACTCAGACACCCACTCCCCCAATCCCCATGTTGTCCTGCACTCCTCCCTTGTCCCCATGTGTCTCTGTGCCCCCACCCAGACACTCCCCTGTCTCTAGGTAGCTCTGCACCCCCTCCTGCATCACCATATGGCCCTGCACCTCCCTCCCCGCTGTGGCCCTGTCATATAAGTTATTCACAAAAGTTGTTGGTCTAATTTTGGGTGTGATAAGATGGCTTTGTATCAGTTCAATTATGCTATTTAGGCACAACCATGCTCTCTGGGCAGTGTGGAGTAGGCCCGTCCTTAGCGGGAGCTGAAGGAGGTATTCTTCCCTGGTGTTCATGGCGAGTATGAGTTCTGCTACATCCCTTGTGCAGTTGCATCATACTTCCCCATATGTGATTATGCACCTCAGCTGGCTGGTAAAGACAAGGAGGGGTCAGGGGATGGCACTCCATCCTCCCCACCTTCTTTAGATTGGCCTGCAGTACAGGAGGTTACCAGATGGAGCAATCCTTGTGCTTTGGACAGTGCAGGAGCTGTGGTCATATACTGCTGTTTCACAGAGCTCGAAGGATAGGAGTGTGGTTTCCTGTACCTGTACTCTTTGGAGCCCACTGAACATGCAGGCATAGTCAAGGTTAAAATAAGTAATGTGTCCTAGAAGTACAAAAGTTGATTTTGTCCTTCATTCTGCCACTGAAGCAACTCCTTCAATTTTCCTTTCCATTTACTTAACAGCTTGTTTATTCAGTTGGTGAGCCAGCCAGGTAGACACACTCTTGTGAAGGGGTCTATTTGCCTCCTGCTATGTGCATATTCCTTCTTGTCATGTCAGTTGGATACATAGCGAGTGGAGCATCAACTAAAAAGCTTATAATCCCTCACTGGCTTGTTATTAGGCCAGGCCTGCTCCACAGGGAGAGAGGTACTGCAGGGTAACCAATTTGCAGAATAATTTGTCTGTGAGATGCAGGTGCAGAAACCAGATTCTTGTTCTCTTAGGATTTCAATGGCAAAAAAAGGATGCTGTATTCATAAACTGATAGATTACTTTTCCATCCCATTTTAAAGTCAGGCTGGACCGAGATTCTGATTTCACTCACTGTGGGTTTATATTGGTGTAATTCTATTAAATTTATTGAAGAGTCTGCAGATTTAGGCCATCAATATATGAATTAGCCTGTGAGAATCCAGCAATAGTTGGCTTTGAACATATCCCAGATACATCACATAATGTTGACAGGGTATATTTTATTGCTATTGTGATATACAAGATTATTTTATTTTTACATTGTTGATGACGATGCTTTGAAATATATTTGGCTATTTAAATTGTATCTGACTGCTTTTCTACGATCTACATTTTGAATTAAAGGCAAAATTGGTATTTGGGGAAATTCATCCCTAAAGGGGAAAAAAGTATGGTGGTGGTGTTAATTAGGAATTTTTTTTATGTAAAAAGCACTGTCAGAGCAATTATTCTTTGAGAACTATATATATTCACGTTTTTACTATAAAGCAACTTTAAATTTAATTGCTCAATACTTAGACCGTTTAAATTTCCTCTTGGAAGTCTTTTTACTGTTAAAATTAAAAATGAGGGATGAGGGAGGAAAGATGGCTCAGATGATTGGTAATGGTAAACAAAGACTTTCACCTTGGGTCATCAGTTTAATACTATGCAGATGGTTTACTATTTATGCAGTCCAACTGAAGTCAAAAGTAACACTCCTAGCAATAAGAAATATGCCAATAATAAGTGTTTGTAGGGCCACATTGGGGTTTGAAACTCTATGGAGGGCTGGGTAGGGAAGCCTGTGCCTCCACCTCCCACTTCTCACCCCCTGACTGCCTCTCTCAGAATCCCCCACCCATCCAAACACTCCTGTTCCTTGTCCCCTGACTGCCTCCTCCCATGACCCCCACCCCTAACCATCCCCCTGGAATCCCACCCCCATCCAACCCCCCCTGCTCCCTGTCCCCTGACTGCCCCGACCCCTATTCACACCACTGCCCCCTGACAGCCCTCCCCCCCCCAGGATTACCACACCTATCCAACCATCCCCTGCTCCCTGTCCCTGACAGCCCCCCAGGATCCCCTCCCCTCTATGCAACTCCCCTCCCCCACTCCCCACCCCGTTACCATGCTCCTTAGAGCACCAGGACTGGCAGCCACGCCACCCGGCCAGGGCCAGCCACACCATCGCACTGCCTGGCAGGAGCTCGCAACCCTGCTGCCCAGAGCACTGGTAACACGGTGAGCTGAGGCTGCAGGGGAGAGTGGACAGCAGGGGAGGGGCCGGGAGCTAGCCTCCCTGGGTGGGAGCTCAAAAGCCGAGTACGATGGTCCCGTGGGCCAGATGTGGCCTGTAGGCCGTAGTTTGCCCACCTCTGCTATAAGGAATATGTTCTAAACCTTCAGTCATTCTCATTGCTCTTCCTTGAACTCTCTCCAATTTATCAACATCCTTATTGAATTGTGGACATCAGAACTGGACACAGGATTCCTTCCGCAGTCTCACCAGTGTTAAATACAGAAGTAAAATATCCTCCTGTCCTTACACAGGCAAAAGTCCAGTTGGCTCAAGTGGGAGATTTGTCTGCACAAATCCTATAGGATAGAGCCCCACATTTGACAAGCAATTGGCATTCTGTTTGCATGCTCAGCAGGTATGCTGAGGATTAAGTCGATTTGGTAGACAATTTCATTCAAAATATTAAACAAAATCCTAGCTATTTTTAAGTGAAAGATTGAAATTAACTTATGTTAAGCACTTTTTAAAATTAAGGTTAAAATTGTGAGTTGTGGTTTTTTTAGAGATCAGAATCTAGAGATCTCTGTTTGTTTATAATTTTGCTTTCAGGAAAATTAAAGACAAATATAATAAATGGTATAAGAACAGATTGTTGCCTTGAGACAGGTCATCGACCTGAAATCTTGAAAGTTTCATGAAGTTAGTTGAAAACAGTTTCTGGTTCTACATCTTTGTCTAAGAACCTCAGCAAGTATTTGTGGTTTTACAGTTCTATTTTATCTCCACTATTGCTGTGTGTAACACCTACAAGAACAGCAAGGGACACTGACCATTTTACTGTCTATACAAAGGAAATAGTGAAACAAGACTAACTATCAAGTGCTTTCATATATGCACATGGTAAATATACTGAAAAACATGCATAAACATAATTTTTTCCTCTTATCTGTTTCAGTTATTATAATCTTGGGAATTGTATGAAACAACGGTAGTTAGAAAAAATTCAGATGGGAGTGTGATTTTTATATTGATGGTATCCCTTTAACAATACATATAAGGAGATTGTCTGAAAATACTGAAGCAAGTAGACAACACATCTATTCAGAATGGGAGAATTATGTTTCATAGATAAGGTTTTTAGACATTTTTCAGTTAAGATGTCAGTTTTTTAAATATTTTACATGTCTTGCTGTCTGGCATTGTTCTTTATCATTAGGATTTCTTCAGAATCTGAATTTTATGAGCTTACAGCTTGGAAACTTTTATTAAGCCTATTGAGGAAAAACTAACTTTTGAAGATTTCTGTTAAGCCTGAACTTTGAACCGATTTCTCAGAGGTAAAAAGTGGATAAATCTGTTACTCCTTCTTAAGTACCACTACGTTGAGAAGGTATTAGTTCCAGTGCTCTAGCCTTTGATTTTGATTAGCAACTTTCTCTCTTTGGAAAAAGGGTAATGCCTTTTTGAAAGGCATGTCAGAAATCAGAGTAAAAGCTGAAAAAAGTAAACTTGGCCTTTGAATTGTCTGGGAATTCAAAGACCTGGTTAGTCTGGAGAAAATTCAGAGAGAAAAGCAATGGCTCCTCTCAGATAAGCAGTGTAGTATACATAGGATTCTGTTAATCTTTGATTCTTTTCCCTCAGGGAGAGAATACTTGAAGATTTTTTTCTCTATCCCCCAAATCCTTGCAAGTCTATGCTTTGCAGCACTGGTAACTCCCTTATTATCTCACTGAAAAAACTCAGTAAGGGTTGTATATTTATCTCAGCACATGTCTGAAGTGCTCATTAAGAATAATGGAACTCTCAGCAGTAAGAGAACATGCACGTTAGTATGGAATCCAGAGGCACATGAGAAGTATTCAAGTAGTTATTGTGCTGTACTACCCATGCCTGCTTTTTTGTATGGTAAAAGTAAACTAGACTGTTGCTACTATTATTTATTTGTATTTTGTTTGTGTCCAAAGGCCTCAATCAAGATCAGCAAACATCTAGGCAGACACAGTCCATGCCCCCAAATGTTTACAATTTAACGATGCAAAAAAATCAATGTGATAAAAGGGGAAAGAAAGGTGAGGTTAATGACACTAACCTGCTGAGATTGGTTTGCTATGTGCACACCTTAATGGCTCTGAATTATTTGAAATGTTTTTCCCCTTAATATTAGCTGTCCCCAACAACCCTTCAACGTAGCATAGTTAGCTGTTTTCTGGTATACATCTCTCAGCAGAAAATGAGTCCTGAGGATGATTCAAAGAAGGAGAGGGTAGTAGCTTTATGGATTAATTCAGAAAGTGAACTCCATATTTAAGGTGCAGCCCGGATATGCTTCACTGCCACTTGGTTCCCCTGTTCCCCAGACATATTGCCTGGTCCTTTTCTCTCTCTGAGCAGTTCTGTCCCTCTGCTGTCTGGCAGCTACAGTCTCACTAGTAGCTCAAGTTCCTGAGAGTGGTACTTGTTTCCTTCTTTCCTCAGATGTAGCAGTGGCTCTTTGTAGAGGTAGCTATGGTGGCTTTCCTTCCTTGATATAAGCTTCTTTTAATGGCCTTCAGACTCTTCTTAGCTTTGCAGCCTGTAGAGGCAGCAGGAGAAAGTCTGTGCCATGTGACTGGATAGTTTTGCATGCACCTCCTGTTGTTCATGGACCACAGTTTGGATACCACTACTCTAGTAGTTGGCCTCTAGAAAGTTAACAGCCTGCTTTCTACTAACAAATGTTAGTACACTAGGAGGGTGGTGAAGCACTGGAATGGGTTACCTAGGGAGGTGGTGGAATCTCCTTCCTTAGAGATTTTTAAGGTCAGGCTTGACAAAGCCCTGGCTGGGATGATTTAGTTAGGGATTGGTCCTGCTTTAAGCAGGGGTTTAGACTAGATGACCTCCTGAGGTCCCTTCCAACCCTGATATTCTATGAACAGGAGAATACACTATGCTGACCCTGCCTCACCTCCTACAGCAGGATTTGTACCTCCACTGGGAGAAAAAATATCTCCCACCATTAATGCAGAGCACACATTGGCTTTTATACCCATATTTTGAAGCTGAGGTTTTGGCACTGTCAACCTGCTGTCTGTGAATGCCAGCTGGGCAAAGTTCCTGGTCTATTTTACTCTATGGTAAATCAAGCTCTTCTGCCACCCTCTGTCTAAATTCACCATCATACTTTAACCATGCTACCCCCACTATATGTAGCATGACACTCCCCCTCTCCCCCCCCCCCCATGAAGGCCTCTGTGATAATGAAGGGGTGGGAAGTAGCTCCCTTTTATGGAACCAACTAGCCAGTTAGCTATAAAATCCCTCTTAATAGCTGTTCTATACTTGCTTTCCCTGTACAGCGTTCAAAAGTATCACTATGATGCATAGGTAAAAGGAAGTGAGTGGGCAACTGGCTAAAAGAGCCAATGAGAAGGCTAGAATTTTTAAAAATTGAAATAAGACTCTCCTTTTGTCTGTCTGTTCTCTGGAGAGAGGGAACAGAGCAGTGATGCTGTAAGAAGCTTGGGGCCAGGTATGAAAAATCATCAAATCGTACCTGAAAACTACGCATTTAAAGCCCCAGATATGTAAGTAAGGGCATGTCTTCACTACCACTTTAATTCGACCTTAACGACGTTAGGTCGAATTAAACATGTACCTGTCTTCACATACATGCCCTTAAAGTCGATTTAAAGGGCCCTCAAAATCGAATTTGTAACTCCTGCCTGACGAGAGAAGTAAGGCTAAAATCGACTTCTCTATGTCTACTGTGAGTAGTGAAGAGGCATCTGAAGTTAAGCCTCCGACCTCCGAGCAGCCCCGCGAGGGGGGGGGGGGGCCTGTTCGGGCAGGCGGGGGGGGGGTCCGCGGGGCTGCTGGGGGGGGGGGAGCCTGCGCGGGGCTGCTTGGGCGATCTGCTCAGCTGCCTGTTCAATTTCAGGTGAAATTGACCAGACAGCTGAGCCAATCGCCCAAGCAGCCCTGCGTGGGCTCCCCCCCCCTCGGGGCGGGGGGGGGGTTCCGGCCGGGGGGGGGGGGCTGTACAGGCGGGCGGGGGGGTCCGCGGGGCTGCTGGGGGGGGGGGGGGAGCCCGCACGGGGCTGCTTAGGCGATCGGCTCAGCTGTCTGGTCAATTTCACCAGGCAGCTGAGCGGATCGCCCAAGCAGCCCAGCGCTGGCTCCCCCCCCCCCTCGGGCGGGGGGGGCTGTTTGGGCGGGGTGGCTGTTCAGGGGGGGGCTGTTCGGGCGGGAGGGGGGGTCCGCGGGGCTGCTGGGGGGGGGGAGCCGGCGCGGGGCTGCTTGGGCGATCGGCTCAGCTGTCTGGTCAATTTCACCAGGCAGCAGAGCGGATCGCCCAAGCAACCCCGGGCCGGCTCCCCCCCCCCCCCTCGGGCGGGGGGGGTCCGGCAGGGGGGGCTGTTCGGGCGGGGGGGGCTGTTTGGGGAGGCCGTTCAGGCGGGCGGGGGGGTCCGCGGGGCTGCTGGCGGGGGGGAGCCCGCGCAGGGCGATCGGCTCAGCTGTCTGGTCAATTTCACCAGGCAGTTGAGCGGATCGCCCAAGCAGCCCCGCGCTGGCTCCCCCCCACCCCTCGGGCGGGTGGGTACGGCTGGGGGGGGGGCTGTTCGGGTGGGGGGGGGCGCGGGGCTGCTTGGGCGGGGGGGGGGGGGGGTGTCCAGCACGCATTGCACTGTGGGCTACCTACCCACAGTGCAATGCAGGCTATGTCGACCCCTGCAAAAGTTCTAGGACAGACAGTGTCGACCACTGTCGACCTGCTGTCCTGGTGGGGACACACTGATTCGATTTTCTAAACTCGAGTTTAGAAAATCGAATTAAGGGAAATCGACCTAGTCCTGTAGTGAAGACATACCCTAAATCAGGAAATGTCTAGGAAGACACGATCAGGTTTATCTCCTTTTATTTCTTTATGGCTTGTGGACTCCTCTGTGCTAATCCCAAATGCTTTTGTTTTGCTTGTAATCTTTAAAATAGACCCCAAGAACATTATGTTTAATGCTTAATCCTTGTAAGTTTTTTTTTTAAATCTAGAAATAGCCTGAGCTTCCAGATGTTTTCTTTCTTTTTGTTTTTAATAAAATTTACCTTTTTAAGAATAGGATTGGAATTTTGTGTCCTTCGAGGTTCATTCACATATTTTGTTTAATTAGCTGATGGCAACAGCTGATTTCCTTTGTTTTCTTTTCAGCTCTTCCACAGAGGGGGGTGAAAAGGCTTGAGGGTACCCCCCAGGGTGGAATTCCCAGGTGCACCTTCCTGGGCTCTCAAAGGGGTTTTTGCACTTGGGTGGTGGCAGCACCTACCAATCCAATGTCAGAGAAAAGCTGTAACCTTAGAAGTTTAATGCAAGCCTAGAGGGGCCAGTATTAACTTTGAGTCCTTGCGGGGGCCCCACCTTCTGCACTCGAAGTGCCAGAGTGGGGAATCAGCCTTGACAGCCTCATACCTGAACAAGGAAATAAACCTGTAGGGGTCCTCACACAAATTATACTGACATAAATGTGAAAGGCTGTAGGCCAGTTCTCAAGGATTTGAGGCAGCTTTGGTCTGCGGGGCTTGTCCTCATCTTTCATTTGTGTGTGTGTGTGTGCGCATACTATTTGCCCAGTCTTCTGTTTGCTCTTCCCTGAATAGCAAAATAAAGAAATCCACAAATTCCCCTTTCCAATCTTTTCCTTAACCCCTTGATAGTTCTTACTATCTTATCTGATGACTGGTGTCTTATGTAAAATTAATGTCATTGTTGTATGCTGATTAGCATTCTTGTTGACAGTATTAGTTGAGAGGCCAAGGAGTGAGAGGCCGATTCAACTTATTTATAAATGATTTGGAGGAAGGGGTAAACAGTGATGTGGCAAAGTTTGCAGATGATACTAAACTGCTCAAAGTAGTAAGGACCAAAGCAGACTGTGAAGAACTTCAAAAAGATCTCACTAAACTAAGTGATTGGGCAACAAAATGGCAAATGAAATTTAATGTGGATAAATGTAAAGTAATGCACATTGGAAAAAATAACCCCAACTATACATACAATATGATGGGGGCTAATTTAGCTACAACCAATCAGGAAAAAGATCTGGGAGTCATTGTGGATAGTTCTCTGAAGGCATCCACGCAGTGTGCAGCGGCAGTCAAAAAAGCAAACAGGATGTTAGGAATCATTAAAAAAGGGATAGAGAATAAGTCGGAGAATATCTTATTGCCCTTATACAAATCCATGGTGCGCCCACATCTTGAATACTGTGTACAAATATGGTCTCCTCATCTCAAAAAGGATATACTGGCACTAGAAAAGGTTCAGAGAAGGGCAACTAAAATGATTAGGGGTTTGGAAGGGGTCCCATATGAAGAGAGATTAAAGAGGCTAGGACTTTTTAGCTTGGAAAAGAGGAGACTAAGGGGGGATATGATAGAGGTATATAAAATTATGAGTGGTGTGGAGGAAGTAAATAAGGAAAAGTTATTTACTTGTTCCCAAAATAGAAGAACTAGGGGCCACTCAATGAAATTGGCGTGCAGCAGGTTTAAAACAAATAAAAGGAAGTTCTTCTTCACACAGCGCACAGTCAACCTGTGGAACTCCTTACCTGAGGAGGCTGTGAAGGCTAGGACTATAACAGGGTTTAAAAGAGAGCTGGATAAATTCATGGAGGCTAAGTCCATAAATGGCTATTAGCCGGGATGGGTAATGAATGGTATCCCTAGCCTCTGTCTGTCAGAGGGGGGTGATGGATGGCAGGAGAGAGATCGCTCGATCATACCTGTTAGGTTCACTCACTCCGGGGCACCTGGCATTGGCCACTGTCGGTAGACAGGATGCTGGGCTAGATGGACCTTTGGTCTGACCCAGTATGGCCATTCTTATGTTCTTATGTTCTTATGAGTGAATGGAAATGAACTATCTGCTTGTCTACAGAGGTGATTCCAGACCTAAGTCAAAGTGTATTCATGAGGCAGTGTAGGAAATCTTTCTTCTCTTCTTCCTGTACTGTACTGGTTTATTGTCAAATAGACTGTTAAATTCATTGTTCAGGGCTTCTAATCTGGCACCTTTCATTAGGACTAAAGCAGTAGAGGAATTCTTCCACTCCCACGTCTGTTGTTTCTACTACCTGAGCTAAAGGACTTTTATATACTTCCTGAAGGCCAGTCACCAGATGGCAAGACAAACAGATATAAAAATATAACAAAGTTCCTTATAAAAACTATTTTTCACAGATATTCCACCCCTTTGAGGCAGATAGGTTTACTATCCCTGTTTTTCAGATATGGAAATTGAAGCATAGACAGGTTAAGTGACTTATCCTACATCACACAGCAATTTAGGGAAAAGTCAAAATGGGAATGCAGAACACGTGAGTTCCAGTCTCATGATTTCATCACTATACCACATTTCCCCCCTCACTTGAGAACTTCTAATATATTCCATCTAGTAGTTACCACTCGATGTATATACCCACACATTCATATGGTAAAGTAGAAAACTCATACCAAAAGCCTTAATGACTTGATTGTTTTAAACAATGTTGGGATTTCAGCCTCTGAACAATTTTCCTAACTGAAAGTTTTCTTCCTATCTCAGTCTTTTAAATCCTCAGTATTTTTATGAATGAATTTACAATTTTCCCTAGTGTCTTTTTGGAGCAGAAAATGAATTCCTATGAATGGTCAAAAATAAAAATAGTTTTCAAATGCACAAAGCAGCAAATCTTGTTGCACAAGAATCTAGTTGGCACCGTTCTGATTAGTTTTCCATTAAAAAAGTATGCTTAGATCCTCACCCCTGCTGCACTCAGCTTGCTATAATATAGTTTCTGTATTAAAACACATCATTCTGTTAATTGCAATTTTTCTGCATATGTTCACAGGGCTTTTACTTGTTCTTTGTAAGTGTGTTTGTGATAGATCACATCATGGCAATAGCCAGGGTTAATAAAGTTTGTCATTCATTAACAGATCTTTAAGATAAACCAGAAATTTTAATATGCCAATGTGCTATGCATAATAGATTTATATAGGCTCCTCAGTTTTCTGTTGGCTGCACGAGTTGAGACTTAGTGCAAGAAAATATAAATAGCAAATAAAGATTTTTTTTCATTGAAATGTCTGATGCTATTTACTTATCGAGGAGTCTAAAATGTTTTCCTAAGCCCTATTTTTAAAAGACAAACTCGAGATCTACTTCTCCAAACTTTGTTCAAGCTAGTAGTCCTTACTCACACTTTAGTCCCATTGGAGCCTATACGGCTTGTTTGTGTGAGAAAGAGTTGGAGAATTGAGCCTTTTGCTTTTAATGAGTTGGCTTTGACATGTCCCAGGGATGCCTACTGAACCATGATCATTTTCACTTCACAGATAGTTAGAAATTGGTAGGCTCTGTAAGATATTTATCCTTTTATTCACACCTTCTTATACACACAACAACTGTAAACTTGATTTTTTAACTAAATAAAAAGAGACCAGTCTCTCAAATACCCTGCTCCCAAGCCCTTTTGAGCTTTAAATGTTAAAACCAACACCTCAAACTCCACACACAAATTCACAGGAATGTGATGCAATGATATACAGTCTTCCTGAAACCCCACTTAATAGCTGGACTGCCATGTTCTGCACCACCTTCCATATCTGAGTGATCTCACAAATCAATTCCTCTCCTATGGTTGTGTAATTTTACTGTCACAAAGGCAAAAAAAACTGTAGGAAGGCTTACTTCCAAATGGATTGTTGCACTTCTCTTACCAGGGTGTTTGAGAGCACCTCAAAGTGAGGTATACACAAGGTCTGCTATGATTGGACAAGTCTAACAGACTGCACCACCAAGCAAAATATTAGCTATACTTAAAGCATTTCACCTCTACCTAATGACTAAAAGTTTTGTTCATCTGAAAAAAGGAGTAGCTTTTCTACCCAGAGGAGCCAACGGGAGTTTGTGGATGTTGCTTTACTTACCATAAAATGTACCAGTTCTTGAAAGTCTTCTTTGTATGTGTATGAGTTGAACATCTCCAAACTTTGGAGGACAGATGTCATGTTAACTTGCAGTTGACTCTTTTGAACTATGAGTAACTCTTTGCCTGTGAAAGCGTCAAGAGAAGATAGATTTCATGTCAGTAAAGCTAATCTTTATCAAGTAAGACTTAATTGTTGGCTCATAAGAAAACAATTGTTTTGTGTTGTTGTTTTTAAATTTACTTGATTTTGATGGGATTTTCCTTTCTGATCTGAGGATAATATGCTCCCAGGCAAATATTTCATTTTTAAAGTCTCAGAATCCTTTTTACAGGGCTGTGTGGTTATCTGATAGAAGATGGTTTTCTGCCATACCACCTAAGGATGTTTCCCTCCTTCTTTGGCCAACACATATATTCAAAATAGTCTCAGTGGAGTCTCCTTGACATTATGAGAGAGAAAGATAGAGAGAAAGATTTCATGCAGACTATTAGATTTAAAAAAAAGTGTTTAGGTGAAGTGGAAGGAAAGGAGATACAGGCCAAATTTCAAGTTCTACCAGATCATTGCTGTTGAACTTTGAAAACCATGAATCATGATTAGACTTCACAGTTGCCAGGCTAAGAATCCTATTTGTTTATCGCTCACACCTTCAAAGCTGAGGATTTTAGAATCACAGAGCCCTTTAACTAGATGTTCAATCTGTTGTTTTCACTTTGATGTTTTAACTAGATGTAGTTGTGTGACGTTTGACTAAATAACCAAAATAGAAAGTAAAATGATATAATCTGAGTTATAATGGTCATGAAGATTGTCGGATATGAAACATTATCTTACTTTTAAATTTACTTAAAAGAATAGATGGACAACATTTAAAGTAAATTCTCCAAAATATATTTTTTATCTTTCGGAGCAATGCTCATGATGATAAAATTGATTCCCACTTTTAATTGAGTTTTAATATTGATGGAAGTTTCTAGCTTTGGGTTTCTAAGCTTTTCAACATTAAGTGGGGTATTTAAGACACTGTAGTAAGCCCCATATGTGACATGCACACTAAAAATCACACATATGTGTGTCCCTGTCAATTTATACTTCCTTGTAACGGAAATTGGCTCCTTCCCATGCTTTGCCTTTTTCAGTATTTTTAGACTCTAATGGTTTTATTTAATGCCAGAGTTTATAACTATCTCTTCAATCATGCTTTTCAGCTGTTAGGTTGACTCTGTGTTTAGTATTCTATCCCATTCCTTCTCACATGAAGCTTATTTTCAGTCACAAGACCGGGTGCAGACTTCTTTTCCTCTGCATAACTACCAGTTTGTCTTGGAAAAGGAGAGATACTCAAAGTAGAACTTTATTATGAATAACTAAAGCAGTGTGAGTGACCATGAGAGCGAACTGGTACGTGGTGTTGTGTGGGTGTGAGAGAGATCAAGTGAGTTATACCACATGTGGACAGTGAATAAGACTTTTTATTCCAACATTAAGAAATGAATATGCAACTCGTAAGTCAAGTCACAATTGAGTTTTGATAGGGTGGAATGAAAAGGCATATTCATTTGGGGTACTGTACAGAGAGTATTCTGTTTATGCCACACCTAACTGTTTTTTGTATCTTGTTCATTACTTTAAACTTGCTTTCTACTGCAAGTCTTAGTAGCAGAGTCTGCACTTTACAGGAGGAATTCTGACTGAGAATCCCACAACTGAGCCGGAGGTAGAAGTATGAAATATTGACAACAAGATGAAACTTAGCAAATGTATTTATTTATAGAATAAATAAAATTATTTACAAGATACTTCAGCAGTGCAAGCAAATATTACGTATCACAGTTTTGGATATGTTTAGTTTTATTTACCAAGGTTGTGATATGTAGTACACAGTATTAAAAGTTTGACATTTTCCTCTCTCTGGGATCTACCGGCAGTCTAAGCCAGAAATACAATTGTTATAGGTATCACCTGACCTGATTACAATAAGGTTGTAGTTTATAGTGTAGGTGGGAATTCAACAATTTTCCTTAATTAGTACTACTGGGCTTTGAGCCAGGCAGGGAATGTTCTTTGGTTATAAATGTAATAATCTAAGCCAAGGGTAATTTATCTTTGTAAGCAAAAGTGAAATTCTCTCTCTCTCTCTCTCTCTCTCTCTCTCTTTCCCCCCCTCCCCCAACAAAATTCAGATACCATGTTGTACATCAGGTGTACAATTACTTTTCTGAACAGTGTCCTAGTGGAGTAGGGTAAAAAATGAGGAAGGAAATGTGTTGAGACATATACTCACTCCTTCACACAATTTTCTGAAAGCATAAAGAAAAATAAGCAGCATACTTTTGAAGAGATTTTGTACTTTGTGTCGAACAAATATAATTTCAAAGAGTACAGCATAGGCACACATCTTCTCCTTTCAGTAATTTTCTACCTGCCTTCTATGTGTTGTTACTAGCATACAAGAAAACAGGTGTCTGAAATCTTCTGCTATCATAGAAGGTCAATAGAAGTCTTTAGAATTTAGATTGCTGTAAAAACAGTGGGTTGATATTCAAAGTTGTTTGCTTCAGGTTATACCAAACCTAATGTCTCATTAACTTTGATAGTACTGCAGAAGAAGTGTATACTTTAAAGAATAACAAGAGCCTGTCAGTAGGAAATAAAGATGCACAAGTATTGCAAGAATCCTCATTGCATAGAGCAAATTGGTAAAACTGCCTATGACTGCATATATATGAAGGGTCTATGGAAATATTGTTATCCCCCAAGGTTTCTGCTGTCCAGGTTATTTTAAAAGAATCATGAGTGAATTATTTTTGCATCTTCATTCTGATTTTAGCCAGAAATTTAAACAATATGGAGGAGTTTTATCTGCTGAATAGAAAATGTGTGAGAAATTCCAATTTTCACACTGCTTGTTTTACAACAGAAACACCTTGTCTTTTGATCTTGCTCATGCATTCTAATAAGCACATATGTGACTATACCAAGAAAGTGCTATGTCTTTCTGTGGTTTAGGAAAGTATCATACTGAATATGATTGGTGTATTATTTTCACACCTTAACAATCTAAAACATTGGACTTTGCTTTCAGATACATGGGTACAATTTATATCAGTGACTTGAGCATGCATACTGTATCTGAGGACAGAATTTGTACCTTGTATTTGTGGTGTAGGGAGAGTATATTGGCCTATATCATTGAAAACCCTGGGTATCAGAACCTGCAGCTTTTCCTCATGTGATCAGTCCCTACTGACTTCACTGGGTATCGCCAACGCTTCCGGGTGGCCCATTTGACAGAAGGTCTCTGGCCCAGGGCATTCGCCCAAAATTGTTGGACTGGGCCACCCGGTGGCTAAGGCCCAATACCCAAACCATTGGGGAGGTCAGGGACCAGGTCATCTTAGAGCAGTTCCTCCTGCGGCTCCCGGACCTAGTACATATATAGGTCCGGAGACACCAGCTGGCCCAAGTGGCCGAGGCGGTCCGGTTAACGGAGAAATACCTGGAAGCAGAGAGGCCCTGATGGGTGGTGAAGCCGGGCAAGGGAGGCGGACCGGGCAAGAGCTAACCGGACATGGCACCCAGGAAAGGGCTGGACCCAGGGCCCACCCACAGCAAAGAACTCACCTGCTGGTAGTGTGGACGCCCAGGCCACAAAAAGCAGGACTGTCCACAGATGGGATGTGGGCTAGCAGACATTTGTGGGTGGACAGGGGAGTGGAGAAGAGCTGGGAAGCGCCCCCTAATCACGATACCGGTGCTGTTAGGGGGGAAGCCCCAGGAGGCGGTGATAGACTCAGCCTCCACCCACTCACTGGTGCAGGAGGTGCTAGTGAAGCACCACTGGGTGATCCCAGGGGCAAAGGTCGCCCTGGGCTGCGTCCATGGGAACACTCAGAGACATCCATTGGCACAGGTGCTTATGGAAGTGCAGGGGCACTTCCAGTGGCAAAAGGTGGGAGTGGTATGGAAATTACCATAGCCAGTCCTGTTGGAGACTGGGGAACCCCGTCCAGGAAGGTCTGGAGTAGGGCGAGGGGCCTGAGGAAAACACTACGGGTGCCCAATCAAGGAGGCAGAGGTGGGCGAGGGGAGCCTCAAACCCCCTAAGGCAAAAGAACCCCCTTCCCCAGGGCTAGGGGAAAGCAGGGAGGAGAATAAGGAGTCTCCTAGACAACAAGGCAAAGGCTGGGGAGAACGTTGGCTATGTGGGACTGAAAAACACTCCGGGAAGGGGTGGCAGGAGTGTGGCCCTCTGGAGACAGAGGAAAACCAGGATCGGGGGGCTGGTGAATGGAACCCTGATACGGGGTACCTAGTCTACCAGCCACCGCCCAAGCAAAGGTGAGCTTTCTGCCAGGTGAGGGGACATAGGCAGGAAACCTGTCCTTACCTGGGATGTGGGGAAGGGCCTGGGGACCTTGGAGAGGGCCTACCGGAACCTGCAGTGGGGGTACAAAAGCTCCCAGCAGGGAGTGGATTTGTCTGGCTGAAAAGGGGCAGGGGCAGGTGGAGCCTGGTGGCTCAATGAAAGGGGGGAGATGTGTGGCAGGGCAGGGGTAAAACCCCTTGAATGCCCTGCCCCTGCTGGCTAAGCCCTGCTTTCTGGCGGGGGAGGAGGGAGGGACAGGGGCTTGAAGCAGCCAGCAGAGAGCACAGCTGTAGCCCTAACCAGGGCTGGCTCACTGTAGTAGGCTGGGCTAAGTGCTCACAGCTGAGGCTGCAGATGGAGAGGGCTAGAAAAGCCCTGAGCTAAACTCAGTTGGGGAGGCAAGGCACGAAGGGGACAGGAGAATGCAGCTCTGGCTCCTAACCACAGACCGGGCGCCTTAGGGGCCTGGAGACCCTGGACTCTGGAGCCAGGTAGAAGGAGGGTAACTGTTGGGGGATAAAGGGAAGCACTTCCTTGCACTGAAGAAATGGTGCAGCCCCTGTGACGGGATTACAAGGTTATTGTAGGGGGGGAGGTTGTGGTACTGCTACCCTGATTCCTGCACTGCTACTGGCAGGAGTGTTTACTTCAAAGCTGGAAAGCAGTGGCTGCTGGCTGGGAGCCCAACTGTGAAGGCTGAACCACCACCAGCAGCAGTGCAGAAGTAAGGATGGCCTGGAATGCTGCCCTTATTTCTGTGCTGTTGCCTGCAGATCTGGGCCTTTAATCAGCAGCTGCCATTCTCTGGTCACCCAGATCTGAAGGTAACTGTGCAGAAATAAGGGTGGCATGGTATGGTATTGTCATGCTTACTTCTGAGTTGCTGCTGGCTGTGTACTGTCTTCAGAACTGTGCTCCCAGACAACAGCTACTGCTCTCTGGTCACCCACTTCTGAAGGCAGCCCAGAAGTAAAGGTGGTAATATCTTACCTCCTCCCCAATAACTTTATCACCCCCTGTAATTCCCTTTTGGGTCAGACCCCCAAATTTGAGAAACACTGGTCTCCCCCATTAAATCTGTATAGTGTAATGTAAAAGCACACAAATGACCAGATTTCACAGGGGCAGACCAGATTTCATGATCCCTGATGTGTTTTTCATGGCTGTGAATTTAGTAGGGCCCTGCTTATAGAATTGGGCCTTGGGGCTCCATGAGATATGAGTCAGCAGATAAATTAATTTCCTGATGTCTGTTAGCCATGGACTAAGACAAAATAGTTGCTTTAAAAAGTATTTTTTAAAAAAAAAAAAAGTTGGATTTTTTTTCTTTCTGATTGCATGTACTGAAGTCTTCAGAAACCATTAAGCTTGTGAAATTTTCAGGTAGTTTTGGAAACCAGCATTTGCAATTTTCAGTAAAGCAGCAGCTACCGACTGAAATTGAGTTTTCATAGTCAGGTGTTGGCTGTGTATTTGCTTTGGCTTTGTTTCGATTGGGGCCTAATATGCTAAAACAGAGTGGGAGGGGAGAAAAACCATTCTTTAAAACTCCTTGTCTTATCTTTGACACTATAACATCCATTTCCATGGACATCAGAGTGGAAAAACTCAAGCTACTCTTATGACACTTCAAAAAGACCACAGAAAGCAAATGAACTCAACTGTATTCTAATTGCTTTGGTCAGCTCAGAAGTCAGAGTCCTGTGTCCATCAGTTTGTTCTAGCGATACTAAAATCAAACTGTGGGCTAAATTCACACAGAGAAGCCCATCTACATTAAAAAAATATCCATGTTGGCTGAACCCAATTTTTAAAATAACCCCCATACTAAGTCTCAGACACTTTGCCTGGCCAGTCTGGACCATGCAAAAGTATGTTAGACCTATATGAAAAAAATGGTCTTTTAGGTAGCATTGCAAACTGTTGCATGTGATGGCCCAGATTTTCAAACTCTGAGACTTGGCGTATACTTAAAAATTACATTGGCACAGTTTAATCAATCAGGATATAAAAAAACTCACCCTTGACTAGATAGAGTTATGCTGACAAAAAGCCAGAGGAGACGTCTCGCAGCTATGCTGATGGAAGAATGCTTCTGTCAACATCGATGTAGTCATTCGGGGAGGTGGTGTTCTTACACTGACAGAAAAAACTCTGTCAGTGTAGGGTGCATCTGCACTAGGCAGCTATGCTGGACTACGTATTCAGGAATAGGCTCGTCGTATAGACATACCCTGAGATTCTCAGAATTACGGCCAATTGTGCTCTTAACATACCTGAGCAATAACTATGGTTTTGTACACTCATTTCTCATTGATTTTTTTTTTTTTTTGCATGTGATTTGGGGCTTTTCAAATGTTGGCTCGGCAGGCCACTATAGTCTAATACATCTAGTATAAACTATATAAGTAGTTTTCTGCAGATGAGTTAAAACATCTGCCTTGGTCCACATTAAGGATCAGGAAGTGTGTGTTTAACCTGAGTTCATGAAATATATATATATATATTTTTATTTTTTAAATGAGGTCAGGTCATATGGCCATCCCTGTAGTGAGGATAGTGACTTTATGACCTATAACAGGGATTGGCAACATTTGGCATGTGGCCCCTTGGTGGGCCTGGCCATATTGTTTACCTGTCTCATCCAAAGGTTCATCTGATCACAGCTCCCACTGGCTGTTGTTCACTGCTCCAGGCTAATGGGGGTTGGGGGCAGCAGGATTAGCCAAGGGATAAACTGGCCGCCCCTTCCCGCAGCCCCCATTGGCCTGGAGCGGCAAACTGCGGTCAGTGGGAGCCACGATCGGCTGAACCTGCAGATGTGGCAAGTAAACAAATTAGCCCTCTGGTGGGCTGGGCCTATCTGGGTGGGCCGCATACCAAACGTTGCCGATCCCTTTGCTAGCATTTTCCTCTCAATTTCTATTAACTATTGAGTAAAGGGTCCCTCTGCAATTCTTGAGAGGTAGTAACCGAATCTTACAAAACTGGGGAGTTGTGCTGGAAGTGCTGTATAATTTTTCTTTTAGATGGTTTGCTGCACTTTCAGTGCATATACTATGTTAGTCTTAATACAATTTTAGTAAAGGAATGGTGCAAAATGTGCTTTTCCTCATAGAAGATGTAGAATAGTCTCGTGTGTGAGGGAAGCATAATAGTGGTTGGTTTATTTCATGAAATGCAATTTCTCAGTTATAAATATCTGACTCTGAGAAGAAACCAGTGTTTTGGTTTATAGAGCTTATTTTAAAAGCTGGATGAGTAAGGTGTATAGACAGAGCCTTTAAAAAACTGCAGGCTGTATGCCTGCCTTCTTCTCTGTTGTGAATAGTCTTCTGATTCTTAAGGTGCAATCTGGAGAAAGATGTTATCAGGCTGAGGTGGGGAAGGAGTAATTGTGTCAAGTATGAGGGCTTCCTGTTACCCAATATTCACAGAAGTATTGGCACCACTTTTTGTAGATCCTAGTAACTTGCCCTTTTGGCCAGAGGTTTAATAGAGCAGTGGTGACAATCTACTGGCAGGGTAAAAGTTTTAAGGCTGAAAAGGAGATATAGGTATCCCTGAATAAAAATACAGTGAAAATTTAGTTGAAATGTCCCTGTAATCAGATCTCGGGTGTGTGTAAGAGCTCTTCCACTCATTGCTTATATGAGATAGCAGGAGATAACAGCTTGGACAAGAACTAATTACCATGCTTGATTGCATACATTTTTCATTTAACACTTTGAAAATCTCTCCGCAGATTATAGTAAGTATAGAAAATCTCTCTGCAGAATCAGAGAGGTAGCCATGTTAGTCTGGAATTGCAGAAGTGACAAAGAGACCTGTGGCACCTTAAAGACAAAAGTATTGAAGCATAAGCTTTCCTGGGCTAATACCCACTTCGTCGGATGCATGCAGTGGAAGTATCCAGAGGAGGGAGTATCTTCTGGATACTTCTACTGCATGCATCCGACGAAGTGGGTATTAGCCCAGGAAAGCTTATGCTTCAATACTTTAGTTAGTCTTTAAGGTGCCACAGGACTTTGTCACTTCTAGTATTTCCAGGATACTGAAAAATGTCAAACCACATTCTGGAACCGAAAAGTGGAGGGATACTTTCTTATTTTTGTAAGTGTGTGTCATGAACAACCTTGTTTCTTGGTAGCCCTCTGGATTATTCGATATTAAAACAGCATGTTCAACGTTACTAATAATATTAAAGTTTGGGATATAGTGCAAGTTCGGTGTTCAGTAATTTCCCTGTCAGATCCCCCATACATTTCTCAATCTTGCATACACTCTCTCCTGCCTACATATTTCGATTTGCCATTACCACTCTGATGCCATTACTCACTCTCTTTTCATAAAATTGAATGGGAAGTACTGCTTGCAGACCTTGAAGGCCTACTCTAATGTTAAGTGAAAGGTGGGGACAAAGTCATCTCAATTTGTGTAAAGAAAAAAAGAAAAAAATTGAAAGGTGAATGAACAATTGATATATATTTTGCTTGTTGCCTGCCCAAAGGTAGTTCACATGATCAAGTAGTGCTTTGCATTGTGATCAGTTACATTGCCATTTTCAGCCTGTTATTCCCAGGGTTGGCAGAATTTGAGAGTGCTGCAAACACAGGCATTACCTACACAAAGAAGTGCCATTTTAACAATTAGTTGTCAGCAATTGGTCTACTTGGCCTGGTGCTGACCTCCGTTTACGTATAAGTGTAGGCATATTCACCCACATCTGGCTAATCCCTGCTCTGCTTACAGGTTGAACCCAGTTTCTCCGTGTGTATTCTTGCAGATAAAGTGTGGTCGGCACCAGTTCAGCGAAACTGATCATTGAACTGGAACAATTTCCTGGTTTAGACAAGGGCACAATAAATTTAGTCCCTCCAGATAAGGGTTATGCCTCACATTATGGGCTAGTGGGGAATTCAAGTCAGTCTCTGATGGTGCAGATACTCAAGGGGTACAATTTACCTCCTAAACAGGGGCACTGATAATCTCTGGAGGAAATCCTGTCTTCTCTGACAGGGCCTCAGAAACAGGAATGGACCAAAAGGGAGGAAATCAAATTTTCAGTGCACCAGTAAGGATGGGAAGGACACTCCAGAGGGAAAGTGTTGCTTCTCTGTGGCTAGTACTATGCTGAGTTAATGGTCCTGGACACTATTCCTGATAATATAAGATTTTTTGGTGCTGTTACTTTCAGGCTTTCTCAGTCTCCACTGCTGCAAAAAAACTCAAAAATATCCACAGGGGATAAGGTTGCCAACTTTTCGATTGTAGAAAATCTAACACCCTTGCCTTGCTCCCTCCCTTTTCTGAGGTCCTACCGTGCTCCATCCCTCTTTCCTCTGTCACTTGCCCTCCCTCCCTCACTTGCTTATTTTCTCCGGGCTGAGACAGGAAGTTAGGATGCAGGACAGAGTGAGGGCTCCAGCTGCAGATGCAGGATCTGGGGTGGGGCTGGGTTATGAGGGGTTTGGAGTGTGGGAGGGGGATCTGGGCTGGGCCAAAGAGGTTGGGGTTTTCAGGGTGCGGATTCTGGGCAGCTTTTATCTCAGGCTGCTTCTGGAAGCAGCTGGCATGTCCCTCTAGTTCCTAGGCATAGGAGTGGCCAGAGGGCTCTGTGTGCTGCCACCGTCCACAGGGGCTGCCCCTGAAGCTCTCATTGGCCGTGGTTCCCGGCCAATGGGAGATAGTAAGCTTGTAGTTGGTGTGCACCTATGCCGCAGGCAGGGGCAGCATGCAGAGCCCTCCTGACCATACCTGCGCCTAGGAGCTGGAGAGACATGCTGCTCACTTCCAGGAGCCGGCTGCAGCAGCCAACCAGGCTTATTGCAGCCCGGTCAGTTGTGCTGATCAGGGTCCCTTTTTGACCAGGAAATGGGACACCTGACAACTCTAGTAGGGGAACAAAGAAACCCTTCTCTAATTTTTTAGGCAGTCCAGGACATGCTATTTATAGAGTGCTCTATAAGAAGCTTGATTTTTATAAAACCGTTAGTCTAGTAAGTAAGAAAAGTTCAAGTTGCTGCCGTCCCTTAAATTATTCTTGTTGAGCAGTTCCACCATTTATTACTTTATACCTGCTCCTGTTTGAGTTACTTAGCATCCTCTACTACAGGGGTAGGCAACCTATGGCATGGGTGCCAAAGGTGGCACGCAAACTGATTTTCAGTGGCATTCACGTTACCTTGGTCCTGGCCACTGGTTGGGAGGTGGGGGGTGGGGGGCGGGCTTTCCATTTTAATTTAATTTTAAGTGAAGCTGCTTAAACATTTAAAAAACCTTATTTACTTTACTATATAACTAAACTATTGTTGTATGTATAGACTTATAGAAAGAGACCTTCTAAAAACGTTAAAATGTATTACTGGCACAAGAAACTTTAAATTAGAGAAAATAAATGAAGACTCAGCACACTACTTCTGAAAGATTGCCGACCCCTGCTCTACTAGTTATCTGTCCAACTTTCCAGTATACAGAGCATGATATTGTTTTAGAGTGCAAAATACTACCTTTCCCCTTCCCAGGTTCGTTCTTCTTCCTTTTTTCCTTCTGAGAGGATATTTTAAGGAACTTTAATGTCAAGTTCATTGGGTAAAGGATTCAGTAACCTCAGCGCAGACTAATGTATTTATTCATCCAAATATTTGGTTCAGTTTCTCAGCTTGAGCTACACAATCTTCTGTTCATTGTAG
Source organism: Sternotherus odoratus (assembly GCA_032164245.1). Lineage (NCBI taxonomy): Eukaryota > Metazoa > Chordata > Testudines > Kinosternidae > Sternotherus > Sternotherus odoratus. The sequence goes on from JAVMKO010000002.1 coordinate 118,626,375, forward strand.
TGTCAGTGCTGCAGCATGGCAAAGTAAACTTCAGCAGAATTAATCCTTTCTGGAAAAAAGTCTCCTAAGCATTTTTCTTCCGATAAGAATGTTATAAAGTGAATATATTTTATGATGTATAAATATATATCTTTTTAAGAATTCCCAAGGCTTGAATAAGCACAGAGGACAAACTATTCTCTGACCTTTAGAGGTAGGCCCTTCAGGTCAGGTTACGGCACATTGGCATGGCATTATTTGGAAGCCTTCCTCTGCTGTTGCCTGTGCTGCATCTGTGTTTTGGATAGAGCAGGGATCGGAATACGGCCTACCAGGCTCGGCCCACAGCAGGCCGGGCTGGTTAGTTAACCTGCTGCATCTGCAGGTTTGGCCGATTGCACCTCCAGGCCAATGGGGGCTGCAGGAAGCAGTGTGGGCCAAGGGATGCTGGCCATATGCCAAAGGTTGCAGATCCCTGCTGTAGGCTAACATGATCCCAAAGCCCTGCAATTATGTGTGTTTACAGTGCATAATTGCACATATTGGTATCTACTTTGTTTGTGCAAATACTCGTGTGTGTGTGTGAACAAAGTTGTAGTTCCACAGATATTGAAGATTCATTGTGGGAGGCCCTTTGTAAAATCTGCCTCTAAAATGTCATATAGTGGGTGAGAAATGGTTGAAATGGTTAATTACTAAGGGTTTTTTAACTGAAGGGAAGCATGCAATAAATTGTTAAATGGACAGACTCACTGGGCAGAGAGGAACTACAGTACTCATCTCAGCTTGCTTTATCTATTCCTGTGCTATTTCAAAACTGAAATATTTTCTTCAGCTTTGTTGTTAAAGGTATCTCCTAACTAAAGTAATAGAAAATTGTAATAAACTTGGGTATATTAAGAATGTAAAATGTATGTAAAAGCCACAGCATGATGTGTTTATGCCTTATTGCACTTAAATTGCCCTTCTGGTGATTGCATTTGTGTGGGGAATTTCACAAAGCTGATATGTGACACTGTTGATAAGTCAATGCCCTAGTTATTAACTTGGTTCATCACGGAAGGCTTCATTGCTATAATGAAAATAGAAAGTAAATGCAGTGAGCACAGCTTGCTGCCAGGCATAGTAACGTAGAAATTTGCAACTATAGTATGTCCTTTATTAAATGACAATTCTCCTCTGCCTCCCCCTACCAGCTTTTTAACTATCATCTCTGTTGTGACTATGCCAGGAATACTGATTTTATACTTTTTTCTTTTAGTACAGTAATTTATATGTTCTTGATTCAATCTGGGAAAAGAAAAACCATCTGTGTGATGCATACATTTCCCTCTTCATTCCAAAGTGAGATCTCTCTCTCTCTCTCTCTCTCTCTCTCTCTCTCTCTCTCTCTCTCTCTATATATATATATATATATATATATATATAATATAAAAAAAATCAGGTAAACTTCTACACTCAGATCCACACAATGGATCTTGCTTGTGTGTTCTGCTCCTCTTATTGCGTATGTGAGAAACTCCCACTAATATTCATGGGAGATTGAGGCTATCAGTTGAATCAAAATCTATATCCAGTTCTCTTTCCTTTACATGCAAATTTAGTTAGATTTTTCAAAAGACTCCTATCCTCCAAATAGTGGGGCTGACACAAAGCAGGAAGTATGAGTAATCAATCGATCTAGCCTAAGCAGCAGGAGTCAGAGCTTTTCCTAATGAAAATGTGGAAGAAAAGGCATTAGGACCAAATTTTCTATCATCTTAGGACACTATTGAAGCAAGTGGAGTTAATCCAGCATAGAATTTAGCCCCTTAAATTCACAAATACTGTTACCTGCTCTAACATTTAAAAATTTCATTTAATTGAGAACCTGTTTTGATTGTACAAACACAGTAGATTTTGCTTATGCGCAACCCTTCAGTCAGCGTTGCCATTATCCAGCAGTTTCTAGTAAGCAAAAGGCAGGTGGGGCTGTAGCCAGAGAAGGAAGAACTGAAATGTGGCTTCCCTGGATGCAGCCCTGCAAACTTGCCTGAAGGCAGGACAGCAGCATGAGGTTGGGCTGCAGTCCAGATACCAGGACTTTCTGCAGGTGCACTGGGGGCCCATAGAACAGCACTGTACCTCTCCATGCACTCCCTGGGGGTCAGGTCTCAGGACATCCCAGCACTTTCTTCCCTGCATCAGTCCCCCAGCAGGGAACAGCCCAGAGCGTGCAGGGAGAGGTACTCTGCATCTCCAACAACTGGCCTGTAGCCCTCCTTCCTGCTGCTTGTGGAGTCCATGTGAGCACATAGGTTTGTGAGACTGCAGCTCCAGAAGCAAGCACTGCCTTCCCTGGCTGTGGCAGGTGCTCTGCACATCCCAATGCCCCTTTCTTCAGCTGTAGTCTTGCAAACTCAGCTGCAGGTGGGGCCTTTCTTCCAGAAAACTTTGTTAAAAAGTGGCATGTCATTGCCTATATCCAAATGCTATTAACATTAAAGTCAACGCGATGGGGTTGGTTCCAAGCAAAATGTTCTTATTAACTAGGAGTTATTAATATCCAGGTTGCTGTTAAATGGAATCTTCTCTATGTTCTGGTGCACTAGCAGCTACCAGGTCAAATGCAATGTGTGTTACTGTTGGAAAATGGCTTTAGGTCGCAAAATTGAGATCAAGCTTTCAAACCTTCCAAAGTTTGGGAAGTGTTGGGATACGGGATTTTGGCCTGGTCTTTTATAAAGAGGGCAAATGTGAACTGGTCTGGATGCATCATAGCATCAAAATGATCAATTAATTTCTGTGACTTTGATATAACATAATAGATAATCGCTTCTCGGCTACATATTGTAAGACCCCCACCTTGGTTGCTAATAAGTTATACCTAGGGATGTTAATTTACAGTATCCACTTAAAATTCAGTAGATTCTGGATCTCCCATGGTAAGCCATTTGGATGACACCTTTCTTCCCGCAACTATCAGAGACAGCTCCGATTTGTCTATGGGACTTGGTAACTCTCCTTCCATCACTGCAAACAGAATGGCAATTCAGTGCTTCTGCTTTTGTTTATTGCAATCCAAACAATGGCTCTCTGTTTCCACTGCAATCTTTTTAAACCTTAGATCCCCATTTAACATTTCTGGAGCTTTATTCCCTGAACAGGATCACCTGCCCATCTCTCTGTGTGCCTCTCATCAATGATGGTGGATGAGGCTAATGGAGTAACAGGAAGGCCAAGTTATGGTTCTATCTGGGAGGACACAAAAGTTGCATCAGAGAGCTTTCCACAACTTCTCTGAAGCATGTACATCCTGAATCTGCCAGGGGAAGGAGAGTTCAAAGTCTAAATGGGTTGTTGAGGCTTCAGCATCTCCCCACCAAGACTCCTCTTGAAATACCTACGGTAGGGCAAGGCAATATTCTTCAGCTCTTGGGACTTGGTATAACAGACCATCATCACTGATCAGAAATTCTTCAGGAGGAAGTCCTAAATCTTCCCCAGCATTGCTCAGCTCAATCAATTTCTACAAAGAAAAGCGCCAGAGTTCTATCTCTGTCCACTCTCCTCCAAACAAAGAAAGGAAAGGTTCCAAAACTTTCCAGATCTTAATTTCTTTGCACAAGTTCTAGCTCCTCCCTTGAAGAATGGAAACTCTTACTTTCAGATCCAGATTTCCCTGAGCCAGAGGTGCACAAGAGGTTCTTCCCTTAAAACATCTTTGAAACCTTGGGTAGGAAAGCGGTGGCTAGCATTGAAATCTCACCAGAGAAAGAGGGAGGGTAAGCAAGATGATGCCAAGGGTGGATATCTCCCATGAAAAATTTAAAACAGAATTTCCCTCCCAAACATTTACCTTTGAAATGGTATTATAGGCTTGGACCTTGCACCGGTGAAAATCTTGATTGATTTATCTGAAGTTAGTAATAGTGCTAAGGTTTATAATTTTAACTTCAACTTAACAATGAGAGATGCATGAATTTTAGTGCGCCCTTTCTTAAGACGAACAACTCTACTCGTAATCATCCAGTGACGTTTATTTGAAAGTTCACAATTTTTTTCCTAATTTCCATAATTTGATTCCTCTCCAGATCTTTCACGAAGCCTTCCCCCCTCCCCCCGATGAAGGGTGCTTTCAATAAAATTTCAAATACATGTTCAGATGTGTATGTTCTTTGGATTCATTTTTAAAATAAAAATATTTATTTAAAAAACACCAAACTTCAGAGTGCAACATAATCTGAACTGTATACTACAGAAAATACAACTGCTGTGGAGTACAAGTATTGGCATTAGCATGCCCTATATATCGGTATTCATTTTATTACACGGTAACTGCCTGCCCTGTGTTGCTTAAAACCATGTAAAAGGAACCTTGGTTTTCTTTGGGCTTCATTAAGGTTACTGTTTATATACATTTGTGGTTTTAAATTATGGGTTTATAAATATACCACATTTTGACAGGGAGAGGGTTTTTCTCTTTATGGACATCATCTTTGGCACTGGAAGGGAGCACTGATTTCTATTTAGTTCTATTTTTGTACCCTATTCAAATTGCTTTTGCTTTCTCCAGCAATGATCTGTGACATTCATTGTTAAATCTTATCATAACTGATATGGAGGAAGCAAGAAATGTGATGTGCCTCGACATTTATATTTCCCAGACCTCATCTTTTCGTTCTTGTATAAGCAAAACACATGCTGAAGTCAGAGGATTAGGTTTGTAGGATATACTACTTAAGAGTCCATCCTGTGTGCTACTGAGTGATCATATCCTCCCCATGCTACATGATATTCAAATAAAATGATGTCTTTATATAGTTTTATTTACTTTGCTTTCTTCTAGGAACTGTAAATCCTTTAGGCCTATCTGTGGCACACATTTTCATACTGCCTAGAATAATTTGTTTTTGTTAAAATACCCATGAGTTGATATATATGTGAATATGGATATCATTATGTATAGTATTTTTTTTTCTTTGTTAAGGCTTCTTTGTTAAGGTGCTTGAGAAATAATCCCATTAGAACTGATGATTTGGTTTGCAGTGAAACTTTGCACACATGTATTGAAGTCAGTGTTTTCCTCATGCTAAGAACTTGTAGAATTATGCCCTCAGCGAGGTTAATGGACTTGGTTGTAAACCCCACTGTCCACAGAAGTCTGTAAATCAGTAATTAGTTAATCTCTGCAGCTGGAATTTTGTTTTAGATGTCTTCAATTGCCCTTGCCAGTGATTTGACTTGAGAAGTGTACTTTTAAAAGTATTAAAAGTAGAATGCAAATATGCTTAAGAATATTGTTCCACAAGAGTCAGACATGCCATGTATTAATTAATCCCCTGAAGCATACAATAGTAAAGTGTATCCCAAGGGCTGGATTTTACAGCCCATAAGCATTGAAAACTCCTATTAATTCACCTCCAGATTATTTGCATGAGCTTTGTGCCTCTTCTCTCTCCTTCTGAGCAGCTCCACGGCTCCTAACTGCACTGTATGAATGTGTCTTTACTTGTGCATTGGGCTATATCATTCTCCTTAATGATAGGCCTGATACGTTACCTGTTTGTTCAGTGGTTAGTCAAGATTCGACTACGAGTATTTTCCTATGGGCTTGGTTAGTTCTAGCAACATCCGGGAAGATGCATAATTTTTATTTTCCTTTATAGGAATGTTATCTTTTATGAACATACATGTTAGTACTCTAGAGGCATCCAGTTCAATTTGACACATCCAGTGTTGCTGTAGATGTTTATTCTGCATCAGGTCTTTCATCCAAATTATTTATTTGTGGAGAGTAAGAATCCTTTTTACCCTGGCTGTCCAGATGGCTTGTAGAATGATATCTAGGAAAACTCCACTGGTCCCTGGGGATCTCTAGTCCAGCGGCCGGCAAGGTTGGCACGCAGGACCGCAGGGTAAGCACTCTTAGTGGGCCCTGCTGCTTTATTTACCTGCCGTTTCGCCGACCGTAGCTCCTACTGGCCACGGTTTGCCATCCTGGTCCAATGAGGGCTGCGGGGAAGCGGCACGGTGCTTTAATGTGTGTATAACCACATTAAATTGTCTCCATCATACTTGTCTGCTCTTCCCCTTTCCCTCCTATTGTTTAACTCACTGTTCGTCTTTTATCACATTGTGGAAGCTCTTCAAAGCATGGCTTTGTCTTATATATATATATATATATATATATATATATATATATATATATAATATGCATCTGTACAATGCCCGCCGTAATGGGGTCATAAACCGGATTGTGGCCTTTGGGCACTATTATAATAAATTACATTTAAAAAATGTAAAAGAACATTAAGGTTGCAAAGTCAAGCATTCAAAAGTTAGGAACTGCCCAATAAGGCTGTCCATGGAATATTACTTCAGTCCCTTTTACACAAGTATTTATGGTAGTCTTTAATTTCATGGCTTTTTTGGATGTAATTTCCTATGTTTTAAAAAATTGAGGAGGGGGGGGGGAGAAAAAGCTTCCATCCTGTGGAACCGTCCGGCCCCCCTACAGTTGTTATCAGCAGATCTGGAGTCTTTAGGGCCACAGCACTGTCCTCTACTACTTGAGCCAACAGAGTAACTGGGAACAGTAAGAGGCTATTATCTTCTATCTCAGGGGTTGGCAACCTTTCAGAAGTGGTTTGCCGAGTCATCGTTTATTCACTCTATTTTAAGGTTTTGTGTGCCGATAATACATTTTAACATTTTTAAAAGGTCTCTCTTTAGAGTATATCACTAAACTGTTGTTGTATGTCGATTTGTAGCGGGGTGGCCACCCGCTCCCCCCCTGAAAAGGGGCTGGGGCAGCCCCAGGAAGGGGGCTGGAAGCAGCCCAGGGAAGGGGCTGTGGCTGGGAGCCTGCTAGCAGGCTTAAGTGGAAAGCAGGCTCAGCTGTGTGGCCACGCCCCAAACATTCCAGGCTGTATAAAAGCCTGGGAGGCAGGAGCCAGTGAGTCAGTCTCCTCTGTATTCAGAGGGAGACAGGGCCTGGCTGCAGGGAGCCTTTATCAAAGTACCTGGACTGGGACAAGGTGAGGGCAAGGCAGCTGGGAGCCAGGGAGCGACTAGCTCTAGCTGGAGGGCCCCAGCTTGCTGAGCCTAGGGAAGGCCCAACCCACGGGGTACTGGGAGTTGCAAGGGGGCGGCCCAGGGCTAGGAATAGAAGCAGCAGGCCAACCCCTTCTTGCCGGTGATGAGTAGCCATGAGACTGCAGTCAGCCTCCGTGAACTGAGGCAGTGATGACTGGCAGTGGCAGTATCTGAGGTGAGTTGGGGATAGTGGGTGGTGGGTTCCCCAGGGAGGGGGAGACCCTAAGACCAGGTGGGTTCCCCAGGGAGGGGGAGACCCTAAGACCAAGGGGGTACTGCAGGGGTGCAGCACCCTCAGCAAGGGGTTCCGGGGTCCGGGAGGGGCACGGGACCAGTGTGGAGAAGCGGACGTTGGCCGGCAGAGGGCGCTCCAGGGTCAAAAAGAGCTAATTCCCAGACGGGGGCGCCGCCGGGTGAGTGACCGACTCCCGTTACACGATTAAATACATTTTAAAAAATGTTTAAGAAGCTTCATTTAAAATTAATGTAAGTGGGGGAATAGTCCCGCTGTTGTGGGGAACTTTCCTGGCTTCTGCACTACCCCGGTGAAATGGGCTAGCGGAAGGATCTGAATCCTCGCTCCCAGTTCCTTTACCCAGAGGCCTCCCTGACCATGGTGGCTCCTTTTCCACTCTCCTGTCTGGTGGAGTCCTTGTAACCCCAACAAGGCTGGGCCCAGGATTTCTGAGGGGGCTCAACCCCAAACCGTGCTGTGGTTACCCAGGTCAGAGGCTAGGGTGTCCCCACTCCAGGGTGCTCCCTCTGCACTGGGCCCTTCCCTGGCCCACTGATCATTACATAAAACTTAAAGCAAATGCAAATTATTTAATGAACAATTTATCTTAAAAATGAACAAGGAAGAAATGGAACGGTTAGGGAAAACACATCACCTTGCTCCGTGGCAGGGAGCATCACACACAATGTCTCTGGAGTGTCAAGGACAGTTTTCAGTCTGTTCCTTGTAGGGCTCAGGCCTCCTTCTCGGCTGTGCTGCAGGGTTGCTGCGACTTGGACACTTGCTCTGATGATGGCCACACGCTCTCCGCCTCTGGATGGCTCCAGCCCAGTTCCACCCTCTGCCTCCGCACGACTGCTGCTGCTCTGCCTTCAGAGCTGTTGCTCTGTCCCCTCTGACTGTTACAGCTCTGCTCCCAGCACACGGCTGCTCTGCAGGCGGCTCCTATGTCTCTGCCCCCAGCACTGACCTCTCAGCCTCTGGTTCCTGCAGCTGCTCCCAGGGCAGGTCTGTTCTCTCTGGGCTGCTTCCCTGGCCCCTCCGGATCTGGCACAGCTCTATTCTCCAGCTCAGTCTCTGGTCCCTCTCTGTCTGGCCCAGGAAATTCCAGCTCACACATGGAGGACGGGACCCATCCTGCCCTCCTGACTCCTTGATTGGTCTCCCAGCCTTGTCAGTCAGGCTGATCTGGAGTGCTGGCCTCTCCCCATTGCCCCTGGGGACCGTCAGTCTCAGGGTCCTGATTGCCCATTGACCCTCCCCCTTTAGGTCCTGGGAGCTAATAATCAAAACACCCTACTGAGTCTTAGTAAGGGGATAACAGTTCCCTTACATTAAATTCAAATGCAGAGACCCCCCGGACCAGTGGCCAGGACCCAGGCAGTGTGAGTGCCACTGAAAATCAGCTTGTGTGCCGCCTTCGGCATGCATACCATAGGTTGCCTACTCCTGTTCTGTGCTCTGCCACTAGAGTAAAATTATAGACGCTCACTATGTCCCTGGATTTCACAGCTGTTTGCTAGGCAAAGGAATGTTTTCCTCAGGAATAATGCATTCAGCTCAATGTTCTGTAGTGGGGTGTGTTCTAGTTAGGTAGAAGGCCCCAGGTTTGGATGGATCTGGAAACTGAATTAACTTCTCATCCAAAAATTTGATCCCGCCACCAGGTGTGAGGAATGTTCCTGTGCTATACTCATTCAGTGAATGAAGCGAGGGGACTTCACTATCTAGTGCTTTTGATCCAACATCTTTCACTGCTGCCATATATTGAAAAGAACAAAAATATGAAGTGCCCTCTTTCGTCTGTGAGAATGAAAGGAAAATTCCACTTCCCACATACAGCACAAACAGCTGAAAAGTGCACAACTTTATTTCAGGTCCTCAAGAGAAGGACTTGCAGGAAATAATACATTGTAATGGAGATGCCCTTGCTTCCCTGCAGGATTTGGCAGATTTTGCAAATCATCCTTACTGCAAGACTCGTTTATAACCCATCAGCAGTCTGTTGGGCATTCAGTCTGAGTGTAATTCTAATAGTTTGTGACAGTCACAACAGTATACAACGTTTCCTTAACAATAATTAAATCTACTAACTTCATTTTCACAAAAGCACGATGAGTTTAATTTAACATGCCTTAAAGAGATACATCAGTCTGGACACATTTCTCACAGTTTTCTTTTAATGGGTGGAATATGAATAGCTGAGACTTGGATATTGCTGATTGTTATTCCATATAGAGGAGACCACGTAAAACTATTCTGCCAACATTAATAACCACTTGCTGTGGTGTTTAATCTCCTAGACACTAACTCACTGGTTTGTTGTAATCCAACAAAAATGACTCGTCTGTGTTATTTGGTCCAAGCTTGAAGTGCCTACAGCTGTGATCTACACTTCAGACAGAAATAAATACAATAAACCTCAACAGCAGTTTCAGGCAGAGATATATGTTCTCCTTCCTTCAAGATCACGGCATGTGTTTTCCATGGTAACTGATTTTAAAATGCTGTTTGTAATCAGCCAAACCGACTGCATGGGGGGTGGTCTGATAAAGGAAATGTAAAAAAAAAACAACTCTAAGATTTATCTAACTCTGATTTTCATAAAACAATTCTTCTTTTCTGGCAGCAGATTTACTCTTGTCCTCATTTGTTTGAGAAATTTTATTTACTTCTCTATCATCTTACCCTGATGAGAGTAATTAATAGTGAATTCAGTATATCAACCTGAAGAACTATCTTTATATGAAATACTAAAGGAAAGAGGCAAAACCCAATAGCCCAAATTAAATTCCAGATCTTAACAAAAACTACACATAAAGATAGCCTGAAGATCTTGATTCACTCCCACTGCTGCACGGAATTGCAAGTTACACCTTCTGTTCCAGCTAGATTGCTGCCTCCAACGGGATATTCACACTGGGTGGAGTGTTTGCACTACTGTCTTCCTGCTGGGGATTCTTCTTTAGAATACAGTCAAGATGCTGCCCAGTGAATATGAAGAACCAGGTCATCCACAGGCTAGTTATGTGTGCAGTACTACCCACCTTTGGGGACATGCTGTGTCATCCCTTTTAGGTAGACTTTTCATTGTCTTGTGCCATAGATTACACTGATTTTTGCTATGGGCATCCTTAAATCTGCTGCCTCACAACAGTGCCCCCACACTCTGGGTCTCCCCTCTCAGGAGAACCCCCCCAACCCCTATGCACACCTTGCCTTGGCAGCTACTGCCAGTCATCATCTAGCCCCCTTTCTCTGGGGCAAACTGCAGTCTGATATGGCCACTCATCATTGGCAAGGTGGTTGGACCTGCTGGCTTTCTAGACCAGCTGTCTTCCTGCATCCCCAGTACTTACTTAGGCCTTCCTGCCAGGCCTCAGCCTGGGAAGTAGCCAGACCTGAGCTCCCCAGCTCAACCTACCCCTTCCCCAGCACTGCTCTCTTCCAGGCAGCTAGGTTCTTCTCACTCCAGGGCTGAAGTGAGATTCTCACAGCTCCTTACTCATAGCCAGGGCCAGCTGTGGCCAGCTCCCCAGCCAACCTCCCTCAGCTGCTCTCACTCCTTTTATCCCTCCAGCGGGGTAACTACCCTGCTACACACCTCTAACCCATCATTATATAGCATCTATTGAGGTCCATGGAAGTTTTGCTTCTGTAGTGTGCTCTGGATTGTAAGGAGAACATAGATGATTGGGGGATAAGGGCTTATAGACAACAGGAGCAAGGGATAGCTCAGCTGTTTGAGCATTGGCCTGCTAAACCCAGGGTTGTGAGTTTAGTCCTTGAGGGGGGGCCATTTAGGCGATATAGGGCAAAAATGGGATTGGTCCTCCTTTAAACAGGATTGGACTAGATGATCTCCTGAGGTCCCTTTCAACTCTGAGATTTTATGATTCTATATGTTGGGTTCTTGGGTTACTTATAATTTATGCATCAAATTCTGATAACAAGAGAATATAAAGAATTACACTAATACTTCAAAAGCTAAACATCCCTAATTACCAGGATGTTTCAATTCCTGTAACCTGTATATCTTTCTCTCCCTCTGGTGAATGGAAGAGTGGAAAAAGTTAAACATTTCACAGGTTTTTCTGTAGACTAGAAAAAAAGAAAGTCTTCAACAGAGAACTGGCTTTCATGGCAAATATCTTTAATATATTTAATATTAACCCTTCTAGTTCCATGAGGGAAGCCAGCTCAATATTCGTTTAAAGTTCAGATTATATGAGGGTTCAAGTAAATGCAGCATTTGTACTAGCAGTTTAGGTTATTTAAGATCACTGGGAAGCTAAAGGCTTTTAGGACAGAAAAGCAAAACTCAGTTTTGTTTGTATTGCTTTGTCAGTTCTCTTAATATAAAATGAAAGTTGGCTGAAATCTTTGTTGCTTCAGACACCATCAGACTCTTCGGCAACGAAGTTTGTAGTGGTGCTTGTACTGTTATTGGCAAGGTGGAACAATTTTATAGAAATGCAGGGCTGGAATGGACTTTACAAAGTCCTCTCCCTGTGCTGAGGCAGGATTATCTATGACAATAGGGATGTAAGAATACAGTTTTAAATTCATGGGTCTGATCCTGCTGTCTCTTTCTCTTGTGAGTGATTCTTACATATGCAAGTAGTCTTGTTCGCTCCAAGAGGATTGTCTGCATGAGCAAAGTCTATTCGTATGAATAAGGATGCAGGACCAGGTCCACTTACATTATCAACTTTCTTCCCAAATGGTCCTAATACATTGTATGGCTGTAATATATACAGCATTGGTTGAATGCAGCCACCTTTGGGGCAGAGGTTGGCAGTCCACCTGTTCAAGTAAAATGCATAACTTCTTGGAACAGAGGAAATATTGACCAAGGACAATGAAGCAACTCCATCCTTCTACAAAAATAAAACAAACCGAAAAATCCATGGGATCTTTAATAACTATCAATGGTAAAAATAACTGTGGATTTTTATCATTTAATTCAAAAACCTCCTAGACAATAAATTACATAGTCCTCAATTTCTCAGCCCTTCATCCTTTAAGGACAATCTTCCTCCTGGCCTACAACTACCTAGGTCATCCCATTTACCCTTTTCTATATATTGGTACAAGATTACCTATTTTAAGGCTCTTATTTGAAAATTATCTGGTTTGGCTGATTTTTAAATGTCTAATTTTTTAACATTTTCTTGAGATACTAGTAGAATGGACAGAGTGTCATTATCATATGATGTGACTACATTATTATGATTATTATTATTTATTTATTTATTTATTTATTTATTTATTTCCAAATACAGGACACACAAATTCATTGAACAATTCTGACTTTCTGCTTTATTATTGATAAATTTACTATTTTCATCTGGTAATGGACCAGTACCATTAAGATTATTTTTCTTCCTAATGTGCTTTAAAATCATCATATTGTTCTTAATGTTGCTGACCATAGATTTCTCCTTGATTCCCTTATCAGTTTTCTACAGCTAATCCTCATTTCTGATGTCCTCTCTCTCCAACTCCTTGGTGGCCAGCTTCTTTCTTCCTTAAACTTGGTGTATTGGTGTTTCTGAAACTAATTGTCTAGAAACTCCTCAACTACTCTTAATCCCTACATACCCCTCTAATCAAAGAATATTTTCCTCCAGCATAGCCAACATCTTTCACTTCATGCACAGGAGGTCCCTTCAGGTAGGAAAGAAAACATGGCATATCAATTGCATGTCGTCACCACTGTTCCATCACTGACCATTTGGAAATTCTATGTTGAGCTGAACCTGGAAAGAAAATCTCTCAAAATTCCTTTTTTTTTTTTTTTTTTTTTTAAACAAAGTCCCTCTCCTGTTTCTGGTTCTTGAGTTCTCCTAGCAACTAACTTTTATACTAAATTTCCCTGCATAGCTCAGTTCAGCTCCACCCCTCAACCAGCAAGGGTTGACTAACCAGTAAGAGACTTCAAACAGCAGGGCTGATTAAAGCTCTCAGGGTCACAGCCACATGACCCTTACCAAGACACTAACAAACAGATCTATCTCAAGAATCAGAGAGGTAGTGTGGTAACAAAGAGTCCTGTGGCATCTTAAAGACTAACTAAAGTATTGAAGCATAAACTTTCGTGGGCTAATACCCACTTCGTCGGATGCAAGCAGTAGTGGAGAGTTAGTCTGGAATAGCAGAAGTAACAAAGAGTCCTGTGGCACCTTAAAGACTAACTAGGTTGCTTATTCAGAGAAATCCTGTTTGAATTATATAAAGATTTCTGCAACATTAGAAAGACCACAGCTATGTGACACCCTGAACATCTGTCAGTTAAAGAGTACTTCTAAAAATCTAATACACGTCACTATAGCTTACTGTAATGAAGAGGCATCACTACAACAGAAGAAACTATAAAGTAATTAGGAGCCAAAGTACAGAGATCTTTAAAAAAAAAAATCTGAAGAGTAATTTTTTGGCATAAATAATTGTTTTTCATAACATCACAAGTAGTTCTAACTAGAAATTTTTATAATAAGTTCTGTGAATTAGGACTGTATAAAGAGTTTGATACTTCTGACAACATTAGATTGAAGTTCTTAGTAAGCAAGAATATATTTGAATTGGGTTACTTTTAAAGTGGATATTAAAGTCTCAAATAGGCTACCACCTATCATCACAAAAACATTACAAAGTGTGTTGGTATTATTCAGGGGCCCACTTTGTCCCATGATTTCGTAATAAGTCACAGTGACCTAGATAATCTTGAGTACAGTCAACTCAGGATAAAGAGGTTTTAAAAGTTTGTCTTCAGATTTTTTCTGGGGCAGTTGGGGTGTATCAGCCATCATCCCATATCAGCAGCTATGAAGTAAAAGAGTGAAAATAAGTCTCTGAGATAATTTAAACATGGATCAAGAAACCAAGGGTCTGAAGAACTTATATCAGGGGATGGGGAGAAAACATTGCTTGGGATTTTCAAAGGTGTCTAAGGGAACTAGGCTTCTTTGAAAATTTCAGTGTATGTTCCTTTTCTATCGTATAGACATCAGAATGTAAGGTATTACTCATTCTGAGTTAGGGAGGCAGAATTTTACTTTTTATGAACAAAGGCAACACAGTAGATGTAATATATTTGGATTTCAGTACAGCATTTGATTCTGAAATCTTAACTGAAAAAGTAATTCAAACTGTTTTGGATTTCAACAGTTGTGTAGGTTAAAAACTTCCTAAATAATGTGTAAATAATAGGAAGCAATAAATGGCAATATATCCAGTAGATCACTCCTGGAATATTTATGGTGTCACAGAGATTGGTATTAAGTATGGTCCCATTTAACATCTTCCTTAATGATCTGGAAGAGAGAGAATAAACACCTCACACACTAATTGAGTTTACAGATGGTCCCATTGTAAATTAGGAGAACTTGTGAACAGCAGTCAGGATGGAAAACAAAGGGACCTAGAAAGATTATATAAACAAGTGCAAAAAATAACAAGATGTTATTTAATTTGGAAAGTTGCAAGTTAATAGAGATATCAAAAAAATGGATCCAAACAAATATGCTCAGTGGGAGGGAGACAGCGATACTGAAATTAACCCAAGGAATTATTTAGTGTAATACAGGATATATAGCCAAGATTAATGAAATGAAACTTAAAACTGAAAGTTTTTTGGTGAATATGAGGGAAAAAATTCTGATAGGTGAATTGGGCTGAGTCCCACTAGTCTCCCAATGGAAGATTATTGTAATAAAAATAATAAATAACACATATAGGCCCAAATCAGGAGTAGGGGTCCATTAGTCAAGGCGAGGCAGTGGAGGCCTTCTCAATTGGGAGTTAATAATACTAGACTGAACAAAACAAATGGTTAGAAATGGAACTCTAGGAAACAATCTTGCATCATCTTAGGAATGGACTGGAAGGTGGGAAAGAATTGTTTTGCATCTTTAATGTCTGATATTGATTCTGTTTTAATTTCTTGATGCTAGCTAAAAGAATCCCAAGGAAATGTACACTTTTAAATTTAAAGTTTCTACTCTTCAATGGTTTCTTCATTGCCATACTAAGAAATACCGAAAGATATTTTCTTAATAATTAAAAAAATCAAAATACCCCCACACACCTAACTCAAAAACACCAAAAGAGGTTTTGTCCAAACTTCCTGGGGAAAAAAATCAGTTTTTTGGCAGAGACCATCCTGGAGAAATGAATGTTGTACAGGTGAGTGTTTGGAAACATTGTGAGGGTGCGAATCACAAACTATGCTGCAGCCTTTAACTGGAGCCATCACTACTGCTTGAATATGCAAACACAGTAGTCATTTTAGAAATAGAGCTGAGTTCTTTTTTTTTTTTTGATAGATTATTCTTCAAAAAATGCAGTTTTGGTTGACTCAAAACTATTCCTGAATTTCAGAGAAATGTGTCCAATAGTTTTGGCCCCCATTGGTTTTTTTTCCATTTAGATTCATAATGGGACTTTGGTACCATTCACAAAACAGCAGAAGGGAGGGGGATTTGAGGTGGTAGTGGTGCCCCCTCCACCTGCTCATAACTTCGAGCCCAATGGCCAGTGCACTCACCCAGGATTTGGAAGACCCGACAGTTCTCCACTGTGCCTGATGTGAAACAGGGATCTGAACTTGACTTCCACCTCCCAAGAGAGTGCTCTAACCACTGGGCTATGGCTATTGTGGGTTGGGTTTCTCTCATTCTTTGTTGAAGCTGTTTTGCTTTGTGTGAAATACTTAGTCATTGGGCCAGATTGACAGAGAAGGTAAAAATGACTGTATAGTCCAGTGGTTAAAGCACACTTGGGAGATGGGAGACCTAAGTTTAAATACCTGCTCCACATCAGGCACAGTAGGGAGTTGAATCTGAATGTCCACATCCTAATCACTGTGCTAAAATGTCTAAGGGGAGGAACCACCACCTCCTCCTCCTCCTTCTCTGGCAGCTTTACGGCTTCAGCTCTTTAAAAATGCCTGGAAACAAAGTTTTGTGTTGAGTGAAATGTTTCATTCTACCCAGAAGAGACTTGGTTGATTTGCTGACAGGTTTCTAAGTTTGTCATATCTGGTTCAACCTAAACCAATTACTATTTTTTCCAGAACTGCGAGAGAATCAAAAAAAAATATTTGGCTCCGCTCCATTCAGAACAAGTTTTCAGAAGATAACAACAACAACAACAACAACAAAACTAAAACAACCTCTTTTGACGGTCCCAAAGCACTACATCCACCTAACATCAACTACCAACATTACTGTAATTGTTTTACAGATACCAATAAGGTCCAAGGCTCTTCCTTCATTGACATGCTTTCAAGAATCAGATATTTGCCCTAGTGTGGTGCTATAGAGATGAGGAAGGTGTGGTGCTACTGAAGAGGTATGCCGGGAGAGGAGACCCAGAGGCTCAAGGCAAAGTAACATTACTATCTGTGGACTGGAAATTCATACATTCGAAGGTGGGAAAGGGGCCTCTGTGATCACCTAGTTTGAGCACCCACATAAAACAGGCCATAGAACTTCCCCCAAATAATTCCTTTTCAACTACAGTATATCTTTTTTTAAATAAAAAAATCCAGTCTTGAATTTAAAATTGCCAGTGATGGAGAATCAATCTCAATCATTTATAAATTTGTTCCAATGGTTAATTACTTTCACTTTTTAAAATGTATTCCTTATTTTCAGCCTGGATTTGTCTAGCATCAGCTTAGAGCCATTGACTCTTACTATACCTTTGTCTGCTAGACCGAAGAGCCTATTATCAAATATTTGTTCCTCATATACCGTAGTTGCCTGCAGACTGTGTAATCTAGTCACCCCATAACCTTTGCTTCGTTAAACTAAATAGATTGCGCTTCTTGAGTCTGTAACTACAAAGCATGTTTTCTAATCCTTCAAGAATCAGAGAGGTAGCCGTGTTAGTCTGGAATAGCAGAGGTAACAAAGAGTCCTGTGGCACCTTAAAGACTAACTATAAAGTATAGAAGCATAAGCTTTCGTGGGCTAATACCCACTTCGTCGGATGCAAGCAGTGCTTCTATACTTTATAGTTAGTCTTTAAGGTGCCACAGGACTCTTTGTTACCTCTTCTAATCCTTCAGTCATTCTCATGGCCTTCTCTGAACCCTCTCCAGTCTGTCAGCATCCAGTTACCTGTATCAACAATGATTGCAAATTTGGTTGATAGGATTTTTTTAATAAACATGTTGATTGACATTAATAATATGACCCTCCTTAAACTCATTATTAATCAAGTCCTGTATCAGCTGCTCCATTATCTTGTTCATGATTGATGCCAGACTGACATGTCTAATTACTCGGGTCATCCCACTGATTCTTTTTGAATACTGGGACAGTATTAGCTTTCTTCTAGTCTTTTGGAACTTCTCCAGTATTCCAAGACTTACTGAAACTCAATAGTAACAGACAAGTTAGCTCCTCGGCCAGCTATTTTAAAACTCTTTAATGCAACTTTCTGGGCATGCTGATTTTAAAATGTCTTCCATAGCTTCTGTTTAACATCTGCATATGCTTCCACAATTCATGTGTAATTTTCTAATCAGTTTTTCTTCTGTTGGGTAATGCAAGAAATTATACAGCACATAAACTCATATCATTCCATAGTGCAGTACTGGTGAGTGACTGGTGAGTTGTACCCTTGTTTAGTCTTAGATTTTAAAGTGTATGGTATGAAGTTAGAGGTGTGGAATCTTGCTTGTAATACCTGATAACTTTTTGACTTCTACATAGAAGAAAACTAATTGAATAAAGTAGTGATCTAGTGGAATAATTCATTCCAAAGCTTCAAATATGTGAGCTGTTCATCTCACCTGTATCTTAATCTGGCAGCTGTGCCTCCTTGTGTTCCTTTTATCTATTAAAACTTTCAGCAGACTATTCCGCAGACATCCAGAATCAGAGATGATAATAAGATAATTGTCTCTGGTGCATCTGAGGTTATGCCTGGTGTGTACTAATGTCTAGGATATTATCTCTTGATATATATATATATACTCCCTATAGTTGTCTCACTGCTTTGCCTTTTTAGCATTTCATCACCCTGTCAAAAGCCTGACCTAAAACATAGCAACTGGTAATACTGTTAACATGAAACTAAATAATAATCATATTTAGAGGTTGCAAAGAAAATGGGTGTCAATACAGAACAACCAGACAAATTCTAAAAGATAGAGTTAAATACACATACTAGAACACTCTTCATGTGCTGTTTTCTTGTTATAATTCTCTCTAAAAGTAATTT
The DNA here is from genome assembly GCA_032164245.1 of Sternotherus odoratus. Taxonomy (NCBI): domain Eukaryota; kingdom Metazoa; phylum Chordata; order Testudines; family Kinosternidae; genus Sternotherus; species Sternotherus odoratus. The sequence continues at coordinate 118,644,901 of JAVMKO010000002.1, forward strand.
TGTTTTTTTAAAATTACATTCAAAGGACCAAAACGTGTGTCTGGTGTCTAGGTCCATTTGAATGGATTGTTTTTAATAGAAGAATATGTCTATATTTAAAATCTCATAGGTACTTCATAGAATATCAGTGTTGGAAGAGACCTCAGGAGGTCATCTATTCCAACCCCCCTGCTCAAAACAGGACCAATCCTCAACTAAGTCATCCCAGCCAGGGCTTTGTCAAGCCTGACCTTAAAAACCTCGAAAGAAGGAGATTCCACCACCTCCTTACATAAACCATTCCCGTGCTTCACCACCTTCCTAGTGAAAAGGTTTTTCCTAATATCCAACCTAAACCTCCCCCATTGGAACTTCAGAACATTACTCCTTGTGCTGTCATCTGGTACCTCTGAGAATAGGATAGGATTTATCCTCTTTGGAACCCTCTTTGAGAAGCAGCTATCAAATCTCCTCTCATTTTTCTCTTCCGCAGACTAAACAATCCCAGTTCCCTCAGCCTCTGCGCATAAGTCCTGTGCTCCAGCCCCCTAATCATTTTGTTGCCCTCTGCTGGACTCTCTGATTTTTCAACATCCTTCTTGTAGTGTGGGTCCCAAAACTGGACATAAACCGCCAGATGAGGCCTCGCCAATGATGAATAGAGGGGAACAATCATGTTCCTAGATCTGCTGGCAATGCCCCTGCTTATACAGCCCCAAATGCCATTAGCCTTCTTGGTAACAAGGGCACACTGTTGACTCATATCCAGCTTCTCGTCCACTGTAACCCATAGGTCCTTTTCTAAAGAGCTGCTGCCTAGCCATTCAGTCCCTAGTCTGTAGCAGTGCATGGGATTCTTTCATCCTTGTTGAACCTCATCAGATTTCTTTTGGCCCAATCCTCTAATTTGTCTAGGTCCCTCTGTATCTTATCCCTACCCTCCGGCATATCTACCACTCCTCCCAGATTAGTGTCATCTGAAGACTTGCTGAGGCTGCAGTCCACACCATCCTCCAAATCATTAATGAAGATCTTGAACAAAACCGGCCCCAGGACTGACCCTTGGCACTCCACTTGATACCGACTGCCAACTAGACATGGAGCCATTGATCACTATCCTTTGAGCCCAACGATCTATCCAGCTTTCTATCGACCTTATAGTCCATTCATCCAGCCCATACTTCTTTAAGTTGCTGGCAAGAATACTGAGGGAGACCATATCAAAAGCTTTGCTAAAGTCAAGGAATAGCACACCCACTGCTTTCCCCCTCATCCTCAGAGCCAGTTATCTCCTTATAGAAGGCAATTAGGTTAGTCAAGCATGATTTGCCCTTGGTAAATCCATGCTGACTGTTCCTAATCACTTTCCTCTCCTTTAAGTGCCTCAGAATTTATTTCTTGAGGATCTGCTCCATGATTTTTCCAGTGCCAAAGATGGGCACTATATTAACCTTTTTCCAGTCATCTGGGAGTTCCCCCGATTTGCCATGAGTTTTCAAAGATAATGGCCAATGGCTCTACAATCACATCCACCAACTCCTTTACTACCCTCGGATGTAGTGCATCTGGCCCGATGAACTTGTGCTCATCCAGCTTTTCTAAATAGTCCAGAGCCTCTTCTTGCTCCACAGACGGCTGGTCACCTCCTCCCCATGCTGTGCTGCCCAGTGCAGTAGTCTGGGAGCTGATCTTGTTCATGAAGACAGGCAAAAAAAAAAGCATTGAGTACATTTGCTTTTTCCACATCATCTGTCACTAGATTGCCCCCCTCATTCAGTAAGGGGCCCACACTTCCCTTGACTTTTTTTGTTGCTAGCATACCTGAAGAAGCCTTCTTGTTACTCTTGTTAGCTGCAACTCCAGTTGTGATTTGGCCTTCCTGATTTCACTCCTGCATGCCTGAGCAATACTACATCTGTGAAATGATTTTAAAGTTAGTTATATGTATTCTATAAGTATCATCAACACAGAAATATGAAAAAAAAACAACCGGTCTAGACCTGTTTTGCAATATGGGTTAGTTTTTCATTGTATACTTTGTATACTTTCAATGTATACCTTGCTCAGAATTTTGAAGATACTCTGCGAAAGAGCTGTAAGCAATCCTGGGACATTTTACTGTGATTGCGTCTAATGGACATACAATTCTAGAGAAAAACATTTGGAACAAAGGCTGCAATTTTAAAAAACAAGTCAAGGAAAAAAGATCCATTAACATAACAATAAGTAAATAGTCTTTGTAGAAAAGGAAGCTTCATTTGCTTTATCAACAAGAGCAACCCCTTGACTCTAATTAAATTAGAAACCAGGCTAACTCAGTGGTTCCCTTCATTATCTCAACAATGTTTGGTTGCTGGGTGCTCAGACTACACTCTCTAACTCACACAAGGTGTCAGAAAACATTTCACTCTTGTAGAGAGAATAGCTAAACTCTCAACCAAACTAACTATCCAGTGTTTCTAGTGGATTTCATAGCTTCCTAGGGTGACCAAACAGCAAATGTGAAAAATCAGGATATTGGGTGGGGAGTAATAGGAGCATATAAAAAAAAGACCCAAAATTCGGAATTGTTCCTATAAAATCAGGACTTCTGGTCACCCTGTATAAGTTCTAAATAATAGAGTCTCCACTCTCCCAACCAGTCAGATTGGGAAACACATTCCATCTCCCTCCCAGATTTGGACTAAATCTGGATTAATATTTTGACACACCAATGGGTGTTGCTAACATTCATTTGGCTAACATCCCACAAGCTACATAGAAGCCAGATACTCTTCAACTCAAGCATGGATATTTATATGGAAAATGTTGCCCTCTAGATTTGCCATGTTAGGCGGAAAATGCCAAAATAATCATAAAGTTCTATGGATCCATGATCCTCTTCAGCATTAGTCTGGGTGAAGTTTCATATCACTTGGCTGACAGTTGTCCTGGAATGCTTAATAGTAGAGCTGGATGAATTTATTTATTTTATTTTATTTTATTTTGACAAAATGTGTTTTAATTGAAAAATGCAGATTTGGTTGACCAAAAATTTTGTGACAGATTTCAGAGTAGTAGCCGCGTTAGTATGTATCTGCAAAAAGAATGAGGAGTACTTGTGGTACCTTAGAGACTAACCCATTTATTTGGGCATAAGCTTTCGTGGGCTAGAACCCACTTCATCAGATGCATAGAGTGGTAGGAAGATACACAGAGAACATGAAAAGGTTGTCACACCAATTTAAAGTGGCTAATCAATTAAGGTGAGATATTATCAGGGGGAAAAAACTTTTATAGTGATAATCAGGATGGCCCATTTCAAACAGTTGATAAGAAGGTGTGAGTAACAGTAGGGGGATACATAACCTGGGGCAATAGATTGCAGTTTGTGTAATGACCCATCCACTTCCAATCTTTATTCAGGCCTAATTTAATGGTATCCAGTTTGCAAATTAATTCCAGTTCAACAGCTTCTCATTGGAGTCTGTTTTTGAAGTTTTTTTGTTGAAGAGTTGCCACTTTTAAGTCTATTACTGAGTGACCAGAAAGATTGAAGTGTTCTCCTGGTTTTTGAATGTTCTGTTTCCTGATGTCTGATTTGTCTATTTATTCTTTTGCATAGAGACTGTCCGGTTTGGCCAATGTACATGGCTGAGGGGCATTGCTGGCACATGATGGCATATATCACATGGTAGATGTGCAGGTGAATGAGCCCTGGTTTTGTGAATGGTGTCTAATTCCACTTTTCAATCTAGCCGTTTGTTTCAAAGTTTCCTTTGCTTTAAAAAAAAAAAAGTTAAAATTGCCTGAAAACTAAACATGACATTTCAAGTCGAGCAAAGTGTTTCATTTGACATGAAAAAAATATTTTGTTTTTCTAATTCACAGAATATTTTTGAAGAAATTGTTGGGCTGATCCTAAACAAATGTTTTCTTTTTATTTTTCTGAACTGCCAGAGAAGTGAAAATTCCATGATTTGCACAAGTCGTTGAGAGGATTGGGAGCACTGGCTGTTCTCCATTTTTTGCCATAGTTACATAACAGACCATACCAGCCTGGCTCCATAGAAAGGAAACAAGGGGAATTTCATACAGTGGTGATCAGAATGTTATTTTTTCTCTGGATTTGTGCATATTATTTAGGGTGAAATAAATCTTCAGTATAACAATTCCATGTTACATTAATGGAATCGGATCTATAAATATGGGTTTCGACTAACGTAGTTAAAACAATGGAAAGGGTCAAACATAATTATTGCCAAAGAACAAATAGATAACAAAAGCTGCTGAAACTAGAGAGAGTCCTCATAACTGTTGAATAGTGGGTGCTAACTCAGTATCCCGTGTTGCAGAGTTGCATGGGTTATATGGTTCAACCACAGAGCATCACATATATATCATTTTGAGGGCAGGGCTTCGTGATCCTACTCACTTCCTTAAAACCTGATTTCATTGAGGCTGATGTATTTGAGAAACTTGACCAAGTTCTGTGCTAATAGCCCACAGAAATCTATTAAATATTTGTATGGCTTTATCTCTCCTATACAGATTGCTCAGTGTGTTAGCTCAAGGACAAAGGAATCAATGTTGGTGGTCTGGTTGTTGTTTTTTTAATATATAGCAAGGGTGTTCTGATTTTTCTTTTGTCATAAGTCTGAGATTAATGTACGGGCGGAATGTATCTTAGAAATGTGTATTGGTTTATATAAGATGTTCAGATATGACTTCAATAAGAAGCAGCATTATGGAAGGGGAAAAGTAATCAAAATGCTTGGCTGTAGGCAGCAATATCCACATGTTCATAGATAACCAGATCAGTTCAGTCCATCTCTTTTTAGGATTTACACACACACACACAAAAAAGGATTTCTGACTAATGAATATCAATAGTCCAACTTCATTATAAGCAGAGTCACTAATGGGAGTGAGTGCGACATACGGTTTAAGAGGTCTCTCAAGCTTAGATGATTAAGTAGTCTCCTATGGACTGCAATATCCTTTTGGGCCATAAAATAGCTGAGCATGAGCAAGTGACATTCCAAATATTAAATTGTCCGGGGATCTCACAAATTATCAAATAGCCAAAGGAATAACATAACCACATGCTAACTTCCTTGTTCATCTTATTATTTTGTGGCTGTTACACACTACTTGTTTTTGTTTTTTAAGGCATATTTTTGGAACATATTTTTTAATCTCTGGATCTTTGGTTATTTCAGCATATTCATTTGTAGACATTTGACCAATCAGTCTCTAATTGTGCTACTCTGTTCTCCCTCCAAGTGTTGGTTAGAAAATGAAAGTAGGTTTAAAAAGAGTTATCTAACATAACTCTCTTTTGATTCATAGCGAGTCTCTCTTTCTATATCACCTGTGCTCTCATATTGTCAGAACTTACAAGTAATTCAAGGTCATGCCACGTGAGAACTCTAATTCAGGGTCTTCAAGAAATGGTATTGGTTTTTTGTTGGGTTTTTTTTGTGAAAAACTGATCTTTATTTCCCAGAAATATACAAACTTATTCTCTCATTTCTCCATCTTCGTCCTCTTCTTCCACTCCTCTGATGTACAGGACATTGTTACATCTTATCAAAACTTCACCAAGGTGTCCTGACAATGCACCATCTATATATTCTTCAGTGTTTGCAAGCTGCATGTTCATGTAGCCGTCGACCGCAAATGGTATTGTTGATGCAACAGATGATGGTGACTCTTCTTATGAGTCAGCTACTGAACTAATGCCTAGCAAAATGCTAGGGGACTGCTTGTCAGATGAGATAAAACCCCAGGTCCTAACTGCTCATGGTCATTAAAGGGTCCATTGCACTTTTTTTTTCTTAAGAGTTGGGACATTGGCCTCAGGGTTTAGGCTGGAATCCAACATAGGTTAACACACTCTGCCTACCTCAATTCCCCCTGCATTATCAATTTGATATCATGTTCTTTACTTCCTGACCTAAAGTTTTATGTAATGCTTTTAGACTCCATTAGACATTGCCATTTTCCAGGCTGGAGGTGGCTGCGTTACAAAAGTTTTTTAAATTAAATGTTACTTTTTTTATGCATCTAATTAGCTAAAGTTTGTAAAGTGTTTTCAGATCCTTGAATAAAATATGCTATAGAAAAGCATTGTATTTTTAAAAAATTGTCTTTCTTGCTTGCATTGATATTCACATATTTTCCTCATCGGTGAAAATACCTGTCCCACTGTTAAGAGGAGTCAGGGTTGCAGGGCTGCACTTAACCCCTCTTTTATTCTCTGTCTAGTGCACCCCTTTAGGAGCAGGTTTCATGACCTTCATCCATCTCTGGGTCAAACTACGAGGCCCTAACACTCTTAGACAGGATCCCTAAACTGCAGCCCCCATGTTTACAAATCATCTTAACCTGACAGCTCTGTAAGGTCTTTTCCTCGGGGAGCCTGTGGTTGATGAAAGTGACTCAAAAACAGCTTCTTCAAAAGAAAGGTGCATTGCATGCATATAAATCAAAGAGTTAAAGTAATAAAGGCCTATTATAAAATCTGCCCAAAATTGGTCAAGTTATAAGCCCCTGAAAAATCTCATCTTGCATAAACTTGATAGAATTGAGCAGCTAAGTTTTTCCAAAGTTTCCATCTACACTGAGCATGCTCCAGCCCTGCACAGCTGTGACATACCTACTGGGCTACACATGCATCATCCACATGCAACAACTGGATATGCACCATCCTGGGGCTGACCTGGAATTTACCGGGAATTGCTGCTGCCAGTTGCCAGGGGCACAGGAACTGAGAGAAGTAGTGTACTATCTCACCTGTGCTTTCAATGCCTCCCAAGCAGCAAGGCAGAGGAGGAAGCAGCCATATTGAAATGCACAACTGTGAGAGTGGGACTATGTAGGGGAGTCAAGGCACCTCACTCAGGCTTTGACACAGTGATTTTCCAGGTGCCTAAACTATTGGTGTGGTGATATGCAGTGTCACCATGCCTAAGTTTCTTCTTGAATCTAGCCCTTTTCCTTTGAATCCACAGCTATATATTGCCTTTAGTTCTGGGCAGATACAAACACTAAGTATGGAAAGAAATTGAGTGTTGTGCAAAGAAATAGTTAGGAATGATGGGATAAAATCATGAAAAGGAAATATTAGGCTGAATATGACATTTGAGATGCATTTGATTTCAGGAATAGTCTCCTAAAGAAAGTGGTAGAAATCCTATTGCTTGAGAAGTTTAAAGATAAGATAACATATTAGAAAATATTATTTCAGATTATGTTGCACTAGGCTGGAGATGGACTGGCTCCTCTAATAGCATTTTCCATCTCTAATGTATGTAATTCTGTGTAGATGAATACCTGATAAAATCAAAGAGCTAAAGATCTCATTAGAAATTTCCGCATGTGTTCATGTTAGCAAGAATTTTACTATTCCTTTGGGTATCCAGAACTAATAGCTGTTTTACAGTTCATCTGAGAAGCATTTCACAAAAGGATGTAAACAACTGTGTTTATCTAAATCAAATTTTTACTCTTCATTGAAGAAGCAAATTGCAGAATATGAAAATAATAGAGAAGTAGATCACATAAGCCTTTGTTGTTCTTAAAAAAAGAAGTTCATAAAGTTTCTCATTTACTTAAGTAACAAAAATTGAGTAATAAAATGTAGAATTGGAAAACAAATATTTTCCATATTTTGGGTTCTCTCTGCCACTTTCCCTCCAGGTAAAGGGAAATTAACTTATATAGTTAAATATTTTGGGCCCAAATTCAGAGGTGCTGAGCACCCAAAGTTCCTGTTGTGTTTTGAGAGTTTAGCACTCATCTTCTTTATTTTTCTTTTCACCATTTAGCTCCAAAGAATAATTCAATCGTTAGATTTATTTGTATGCTCTTGGTTGTATTCTTCTGATGCGTGTACATAATGCTCATTGTTGTTAATGGGAATTTCATATACTGTTGCGAATCTGCTCCTTGATTGGAGAAAATGGGCTGTAATAGTATGTACGTTGGGCCTGAATCGATACTGGGCACCCACAATTGCTTTTGAAGAGACTGAACCCCTGAGTGCTCAGAACTTCTCCGAACCCAACCCATCCTGCTTTTAAATCCATCCTCAAAATATTTAGGGCATTTACATGAATAAACAACAAAAGTGTATTAATATTTAGAGCTCTGTAGTTTTGGTTCACAGTATTTTGCATAAACACTTTCTTAACTTTCCACTCACTGGTTTCACATCCTTTGAATTCCACTTCAAGCTTTAGGTTCAATCAAATCCAGCACAATTTTTAGCTGAAATCAGAATCTGATTTTCATATGGCTGCATTGCCAAACCATAGATCAACCCAGGTTTGGTCAAATCTGGAACCAAATTCCCAAACCTCAGCCCACTTTTAGAGGAATTTGAGATGAGTCTCAAATTTATAATGCAGCCCTAAACTAAATGGGTTTCTCTTGGTTTTAAGTTTCATTACGGGTATTTCATACAACTCTAGTAATTAGAAAATAGATAGCTGGAAGAATGCATAATAATTAAATATCATTAATCATAGATGTATCTGTCTAGTGAATTGATTTAAGTCTCAATACTGACTCAGTAAATGTCAGAGCGGGGTGTCATTTGGCCTTGGTCTTCCCTGTGAGGAGAGGGAGGCTTACAGTACCAACATTTCTCGTAAAAATTGAAATATTAGGTTCTTTCTGTGTGATTGGCAAGTCTAAAAAGTGATAGAACAAAGTAAGGTATTCTGAATGCTGCATTAAGTGTTGAATAAGTTTAAATAGCCCAAATGCCTTTTGCCCTAAATTTGCATTAGTGTTATCCTGTGTGGAAACAATCTCTGTTTGTTATCATATGAATCTGTCCTAGCCAGTAGCTGAGTGAGCAATTGTTTTAATTTCTTCCTGCAAGCTTTTTCCACTTCTCTAGTTGCCTGAGACCAGTAATGAGCAATGTAAATTACTAAAAATCTGGCTAAGGCCCAAATTTAGAAAAGAATTCCTATTCCCAACATCAATTAAGCATGTGCTTAGGTGCTTTTCTGGATATGTTTAGGTTGGATATTAGGAAAAACTTTTTTACTAAGAGGATGGTGAAGCACTGGAATGGGTTACCTAGGGAGGTGGTGGAACCTCCTTCCTTGGAGGTTTTTAAGGTCAGGCTTGACCAAACCCTGGCTGGGATGACTTAATTGGGGATTGGTCTTGCTTTGAGCAGGGGTTGGACTAGATGACCTCCTGAGGTCCATTCCAACCTTGATATTTTATGATTCTATGATATGTATGGACTTAAGTACTTGCTTGGGGTTTTTTCCAGAATTGGGGCCTAAGAAATATTGGATCCTGTTGCAGTAGATGCAGTTCCTCTACTCCTAGCAACAGAGATAGCTAAATGAGAGGACTCCATGCTACATGTGCCCGTTGATTCAAATTGTAACTTGTAACATCATTTAAGGAAAAATCTGTACAATCTCTGTAGCCTAGTTAAATGAAACCCAATAATGCTCCAGCATCTGAAGGCAGGATCAGTCACTAAGGGTTTTATGAAAATAAAAATGTAAATAAATACAGTTAACATTGGTACAATGAAAACACTACAAAAAACCTACTAGAAAATTTTAATATTCACTCATGTTGTGTTTGTATTAGAGATGAATTTTAATGTCGTCACACTTAAAGCAACACAAAAATTCATTAGCACTCTGGCTCACGCAGAAACCTTCTATGTGGAAAGATACAGGTGAAGGTGGTTCAATTTTGTTTTGTTTTTAGTTTTTTTGTTGGTTGCAATCCACATCACTCACATGTGCTATGTCATATCAACCTGAAGCAATTAGGATTTAAGAATCTAATAAAGCTGAGACTGCTCAGTAGTGCAGTTTGCTAACATAATGGCAGTAGACTCAAACTGCATGTGTATCCCACTGCAGACTCGTGTGGCATACTGGTCCCAAATTTCCTTGTCACCAGCTAGAGGGGAAGCAGCACTGTATTATACGACCAAGCAAGTGTACTTGAAGTTTATATAGTTCCATTAAGAAATGTGTCTAAACAGAAAACATGCCAAATAGAAATATATTTGATCATGCTGTAGGTGACTGGTTATTAAAGATTAAACTATAGATAAAATAGCATGCATACTCAAAACATTTTATTAAAAGAACTTCTAAACTATCTTGTAATGTTTTCTTTTAAGAATTATGGTCTTCTACAATTATAATCAAACAGATTTATTTGTACTCCTGTGAAAACGAAATCAGTGAAACAAATTAGTTTGGATTTATTTTAATGTCATTAAAATTAGATGAGTTTGATACTGCCTGGTTTACATATATCTGGGCACTGGAAACCTCCAGGGATGTATTTCTTCCCCTTACAAGATATTTTAATTATCATTGACATTTATGATTTCTACTGTGTAAGTATATGTCGAAAGGAGAATGAGAGATCTAATCTTGCAAGATCTCTGAGTGCTATTGTCCTGTCACACAACATCATTTCTCCATTGAAGAGAGTGGCATTAAACCAGTATAAAATGGGTATGACAAGGAGAATCTCTTTGCTCAGTACTTCTGTATGCAGATCACTTGCAGGACTTCAGGTCTGGATATCTCATTAGATATCTGCTAATCAAAGATTGATATGATGGATAAGACCCCCGTGTTGGCAGCATGTGTCTGGGTGCACACATGCCCATATCCACACCTGCCTTTCACAGTTGCTGTCAGTCAGCTGTGCTGGGTTTCTGATCAGCACGTTGCACCAGACCTCACTGGTGTCCACCACCCTCATCTTTCTTATCCTCTGATTAATAGGTGTCTGATCAATGTTTCAATCATGGATAAACTGTAAGACATTTTGCTGTAATAAATAGTGTACTTATTTATTAAAAAGTCATTATATATTTTGAAATGTCATTGCACATGTGCATTAGTGTATGTTTTTTATGGTCTTTGATTAATATGGTTAGATAAAAGGATAGAATAGCCTTAGTGTAACTTGTACTTAAGAAAAAGGTTCAGAGTGTTCATAATTAGGATCTAGGCAGAATAAGGAAAGGGGCTTTGCGGGAAAAAAGATATGCCCACTTTTATGTAAATAGGCTTGAAAGGATTTGATTTTTATTGATAAATGTTGGTAACATTAATTTTGTCATACATACACAAAATGATGAAAATATATATTTGTTGATGATAATAGAAATATACAGATAGGCAAAGTATGAAAAGTGCTGCTTGAGATTTAAGGATTTTGGGGGGTGGAGGTATATGTTGACAGTTTGTGTTTAATGTTATAAAGCTTTAACTTTTTGAATCTCAGCCTCTACTGTCATTAAATAATTATTGTCTGATACCCCTGTGAAATCCCCCATAATTTCCTGCAACTATGAACATGTAAAACAATAAAAATAGAAAAATGCTTAAAAGTAAATATCTATTATTTGTGAAAATAATAAAAGTAACTTCTGCCATGCCTAAACATAAATGAACACCTAAGAATATTATGTGGAGAAATGAGTAATATTTGTAAAAGGGAACCCAAGACCCCAGCTCTAAAAATCTGGTTTTCTCTTGAGTGAGAGGATGGTCTGTTATTTCCCAGATGGAGCCCTGATGTTTCTCACGGAACTCTCCTGTCCTCTTCTTGGCTTATTAGTTAAGTGCCAGGTTCACCTTTAATAGGACAGAGAGGTTAAGTAGTATGAAGTAATTTCTCCCACCAAGCATCCATCACAAAGAACAAAAAACTAGATCCTAATAATTAAACTGTGCCCTCTGCCAATGCATATCACCAGTAGTGGTACAAGGTAGTTCTCAAAAAAGTGCAGATTATATGCAGTAGGTAATGATTCCAACATCTGAATATTCTGATCGGGGTAATCAACAGTGCAAATCTAATATGGTGGTATCCTTCCAAAAATGCCCTGTTGGTTCAGAAGCAATCTTCTGATCAATTAATAACTTTGTGAAAAGGGCACATATTCATAAAATCACAAGGCAAGATAGCTCTTGCAAATCCAACCAGGTTTTAAATTTTAGGGGGAAGAGGCTCATGATAGCCAATGAGTTCCTTTATCCTCCCCAACACAACCAGTGAAAGCAAAGAAACCTCCCTCTTCCATACACATTACTTTATGCCCAGATGTAGGTAGAGGAGCCTTTTCCATCTCTCTTCTACCCCAGTCCAGGAGTATGTGCGCTCTTCCTCTAAGTCTGATGAAACATCCCATCCCCACTGTTCGCCCTCCTTCCCTAATATGAATAGGGGCAAATCAACATACAGATTTCAGTGCCAAATGAGCTGGTATCTACCTTCCTGGAAACAGTGGAAGAGATTGCTTGACTGTGGATTTAGTCTGTGTATTTTGGTTACCCAGAATTGGTCTAAACTTAAAAGTTTTGCCAGTTGTATTGGTTAGGAGTGTGAAAAAATCATATCTCTAACTGACATTGTATGCCAGCCACATCCCTAGTATATATGCAGTTATTCTGGCAAAATTCTTTATTCTGTTTGGGGAGCTGGCTTAAGTTACACCGGCAAAATAACCTTTCCCAGTATAAACTGCATCTCCACTGCAGGGGATTGCTGATATAGCTAAACCAGCAAAGCCATTTAAGAATAGACCAGGCCTCAGGCATCTCCTGTTGGGTGCTCCTACAATCATTGCATCTATTTCAATGCTGACATTATTCCACATCTGTATTAAATGTCAGGCCTGGCCTATTTTTTTTTCATGGCCTTAGCCCCATAAATCCTACAGAAATTTTTGATCTCATTATTTCTTGTGAGGTACATCTGATCTCCCATTCCAAGCAGCTCTCTGATACGTTTTATGAAATGTCAAAAGAGCAGGCTGGCTCTTGACACATTGGCACCTCAAGTACCCATGTTTTGGTTTTGGTTTGGTTTTGTTTTGTTGTAGAACGATTTTATGTGGGTGTACAAAGAGCTATGACAGAAGCCCAGAGGTATGACTTACCTCTGTCATAGACAGCACAAATAATTGTCTACCTGAACATATTTGGACTGTGTGCAGTTTTTCTTCCTTGCCCCATTAGTATTCCTGCCAAGTGATTGCTGTAATGAGATACTGACATCCTTTTAGATTAAGATAAGTCAGCTCAAGGCTGGTCTCTTGAGAGCTTTTGATTACAAAAGCTATGTACTCCCAATGGATTGCTTCCTGGATGGGTTTGATCTGGTTTCTGATTAGGATATCCATGGTTTTCTGGGTTCCTTGTATCTTGCCATCTGTGTTTCAAAACTTTGTCTTGATTGCTTAAATCAAGTGGCATGGCTCTGAAGCCATTATTAACAAGTATTTAAGATGCTTTGCAAAAAGAGGTTGCTAACCATCAGACAATATCTCTTCCTCAATAAATTATATCTTCATGTCTGAGTGCCCTCTAAATGCTGTTCAGTCTCCCCATGTGGGATAAGGCGATTTGAAAGGCAGTGGCCATTTCATTCTAGATGTGTGTCCTGGGGAGGCTCCAGTCTGAATGATGATCATCCTTTGGAGCTGGAATTGTTCTCTTTGGGTTTGGGGTCATGAGTGATGATCTGCTAGTGTCAGATTGGGGTAATTTGACAATTTTGGTTATACTGAACCTCTTAATAACTTTGATTATTATTGCCCTTTAAATATTGCTTCGATGATTAAGAGATACAGCTGATGTGTCAGGAATTGTCCTCCAGCTATTTCAGTTTTACCTGGAAGATTATAGTTAATTAGGTGTCCATGGGGGGATGGGAAGTATTTAAAATGTGACATTTTTAAGCATCTGTGGTTTGGATGTATTTCAGTGTATAGGGTCACTACTTAAAGTCAGCATTTTCCTACAGTAATCATAAGGTGATGTTTGAGAGAACACAGTTATGCCCATTGTAATATAAAAATATGCTGTTACAGATGTGTTGTAACTGAATTGAGTCAGAAAATATTTAATTTCTGCCCCCTTTATTCATATTTTGTTTTTGCTAAAACTTTAGAACCAGTTGTAGAAGTAATTTTGGCAAACATTTTTTAAAGGCATCATAGCAAGATGATTTATAAATGCAGGATGGAGTAAGGATAGTAGGCAGATGAAATGAAGCTGCATGTCTTGTACCTTGTGGACACAGAAAATCTAACACAGAACAACAGAAACTTCTGGCCAGCTGAGTCAGCCATACCCTGTGGAAAGAGCTGCAAAAGCTTCCTCCTCACAGTTCAGGACAACCCCAGCACTCGGGGAGGAAATGTGCCTACTTAAGAGTTGCATAAAATGCAGGTACCCTTCGCTATAGACTTAGTGTAGTGTGCTTTTAAAATTCCTGGTGAAGTCAGGGGTGGGGGAAATGTTTCCTGAAATCATAAGAAATATATTACCTGGAAGAAATTAATAATTCCAAGCCAAGATTTCTATGGTCTTTTTCTGGCTCCACCTAAGGGAACGAGGGAATTCCTGTATACTTCTCAAATGATGCATGGTAGAAGCTTCTCTTCATGTAACTGTATGCACTTTGCCTTTGTAAATCTAGCTTGAGCAATATTTGGGCCTTATTTCTTTTACTGAAAGAAAATACATGGGGAGAGAGATTATATTTGGTATACAGAGAGCACTGATAATACAGGAAGTGAAGAATTAGAGCTTCCATCACGCTGCTTCCCAGCAGTGTCATGGACTGATGCTGCAATTTGGTAGCTTTAAGAGTACCGACTAACCTTTTATATCTCAATTGGATGAAAACCAATCTCACTAACAGTCTAATAGCTTAGGATCACAAGGAGCCTTGTATTGCTTTTGTTAAATTACTAGATGAAAATATGGAAACAGTAAAGTACCGGCAATGCGAAGGCAGAAGTTATGAATTTGAGTTTTAAAGCTTAACCTGGTGGGATAAACATTTGCACCACTGCCAAAGTGATAAATTGGCCTCTGTGTGATATGGCTTCTAACTGCTAGTAAAATTACTTCTTGTTACTTTGTTTCTTTTCATCTTCTAGGTGAATATGTGTGTGTTGGGTTTGTGTTTGTTTTGACGGTGGGGGATAGGGGCGGAGAATTTCTAGTCATTCTGCTCTATCATTTCATAGCTGTAGTTAATGGTCACTGTGTTGTTTTTCCAAAGGTGATGACTTAGTGATCTAAGCATCTGATTAGCAATACCTGAGCACCATTAAAGGGACAGTGTTCTGTTTTTTTTCCCCCATCCAACTACTAGTTCCCCAGGACCTCTTCCTTTTGTCCAATAAAAGGCCATTTGGGGGCCTATGTTTATTCCAGCTTCCTATAACAGGACCCTATAGCCCCCTCTACTCTTAACGGACTAGCATACCTCATTACCCTGTGTTTCAAATGATTAATTCAATGCTTTCTTTCCTGGTTAATGAGACAATATGATGTCCCAAACAATTCCAATAAACTTATGTTTTACTTTCATATAGCACACATGGGCAAAATGTATTGTAAAGCTCTTAAGCATAAATTGCAACTAATGAAATTTACGGAGATGAATAAACATTTTGAATGTTTGCTTTTATTGTTGTGTCATAATGGGACATAACGCATCACGTGATGTGTCAAAGTTTGGTTTGATATGGCATGTAAGACTGTTGCAAAGTAAACCTAGAACTGTAAACCCCACATTATTAATTAACACTTTGACAACTGAAAATGTCATCCCTTATCCAGATGACTTTGTCCCTGGAGGAAATTCAAGCTAGTTTGAACTTGCAAGCAACCTGTTCCCCATGCTGCAGAGGAAGACAAAAAATCCTAATTGCTTATGAGTCACTAGACTCATTAATGTCTACCTGTTAATCATTCATCTTCCTTACTATCACTTCCATATTCCCTAGTACTGTAGCTAAGTGAGAATTCTTATGTTCCATGGAAGTGCTGCTAGGCTAGACACACAATGACAAGGGAGCTATGAAATATACTGAATGTGGAATTGCCTTTGCTTCCTTCAAGGTCAATAAGACAGCTGAGGGACATGCCAAGTCCTTAGCAGTTTTATTCATCTTCTGTAAATGCATGTTCAGATACTTGTTCTAAACACTTGCTTAATATTCCCTTTTATTTATGCTTGTGAAGTAATACAAAAGGTGTATGATACAACCATATTTGTCTCCCTTTTGTGCTAGAGTAGCCTTTTTCTCCCCCTCGAATATCCTTGGCATTTAAAACAAACCCTCATGTCAGCTTCTTTATTAAAGTATGTGCTGGGGAAATTATGCTAATTAATATGGAGTGTAATTATAGACTAGAAGGATTATTTCACAGTCAGAATTGAATTGTAGATAAATGTGCATTAACTTAATAGTGTGCAGCTAATTAGTTTTGCTATTTACTTGTGGAAGGTAACAAAATAGATGTAATCAGTTATACAAAAGCTGCAGCGATGAATATAGTGCACAGCCAACCTCAAGTAAATTCTGAGTACCCCTATAATGAGTATTTTGTGAGCATCTGTCTCTGATTGTGTATCCTGTAACTAAAATGGCCACGAGTGGCTAATTAACTCATTTAACTTTATTTCCATTTATATGTGTTGTACAAGAGAGTTAAATGTACAATCACTCACCAATTAAAAACTCCCATAGAAGAACATGTTCAAAAGTATATCCCCAATTTAATATATATAAAGGTATATTTTCAGGTAAGTGGCTGTCATATACATTTAAAATCATCAGCTACTTCATCATGTTTTTATGCCCACCACAAAACTCATAAAATAAATAATAAGACTAAACAATTTCAGATCTTATGTCTAGCAAACATTACCTTGCCTTCCATATTTACTTCATTGTTTCCATTCTGCTGGAAGATGATATTTTGGTGTTTTTTAATATATTTTCAAGGCAAGAGGAAAAGATGAAGTTGAGATACAGACAAAAATTATCTTTAGGTTGTTTCTTCGTATTTTACATACACAACTGATAACATCTCCATTGCATGATATAAATGATTACATTTGAGGCTTGAGAAACTAATAATGCTGAATGAATTCATGTTTCCGAGTTTCTCTCTGGACTCATGTATGCTAGACTGAAAGCTTGCAGCAATTTGCTCAACAACACATTCAAAGACATGTTGTTCTGTTTTTTCTCCAGAAAGCCTCACATTTCATTCCCATCCTTTCCAAGCATGCACTGAAATCAGAAAAGAGCCTTCGAATGCTATTTCTTTAATGTAAATTAATATTTGTTTTCTGATACAATTTAATGTAATCATTTGTGCACATAAAATCATATATAGAAATTCTTTACAAGCCAGTAAGCCATCTACAAGCACAACATTCCTTTGCTATGGGTGGAAGAGACTCCAATGAAGTGGTATAATAGGCTAAGGCAGAGGTCAAGAACTGGAAGTGAGCCAGAGCAAATCAAGATAGCTACAATCCTGAGCTACAACACAGTGTGTTGTCAGGCAACACCCATGTTCATATTCAAGAGTGGAGAACTATGGAAGGGAGATGTGAAGCCTGCCCACTTCTGATTTTCAGACATCCCAAAATTTAGACATGATGAAGAAGGAGAAATATTTTGGATGCAGAACAAAGGGCATTTAAATGGGACATGTAGAGTTTTTCTCCCCTTCCTCAAAAAATATGAAATACAGCTGTAATTTCCTATATGTTAGAGGAGTTTGAGACATTTTAGAACCAATTGCATACTTTATTCAATTGCATAGTTACCTGTTATCTGGTATTCTGAATTACGCTGGAATGTTATGCTGTTTTAATAGCGACAAATGCCTCAAGCGCGCCCGTATATTTCCCATCAAGTGTATATAAAAATATATAAAAGGCCACTATCAATGGTGATAAAAATGTAACCATTTCTGGTTATCCCCTTCCACAGACATAGGGACACTGGGCTTCCCTGCCATAGACAACTATGTCTTCTCAAGTCCCTGTTCCCTATTGTATATAGATACAGACCTGAATTAGAATCATGGAGCTGAAGATGTCTGATCTTTGTGGTGTTCGAATTCAAATTAGAATTTTGTAGCTTTCTTGTTCCCCAGGTTCTACACATTCACGTGCCCTAACATAATTGAAAATATAAAATCATACATTTATGAAAAATATACTGTAACATTTTGGCATCAAATTTCTGTGTGTGATGTTTCGTTTCTTTCCTATACACTTTTCTTTCCATCTATGACTGCCTGTGTTGTTTTCCCACAGTATTTATCTGCATCCATTTTCCTGCAAACTTTTCTTTCCCCCATTCCTCCAATAGTTCCTTTCCAGCCAACCCCATCCGCCTTCCTTCCAGCCAGGCTTGTGAACAGCCAAAGATGTGCTCTGCTCCGTTCCACTTCCCTTTGGGTCAGCGCCTGTATTATATCCGTTTGCACTGATGGGTGTTGAGATGGAAGCAGAGCACGCTTCCACATCTCACTTCACAGCTGATTGGTTGTCCGAAGGGGCAGAGATGAGCTGAACTGTTATGAGGACACATTACTGTGTGCTTCACAATACAGAGCTGGTACTCAAAACTTGTATTGGGTGCGTCTTCGTTGTCAATAGGCATACAGTCCCAGTAAATGCTCCCGCCCCGATCCCAGTAGTGGTAGTGAGAACCATTCTGGCAACTGAGCTTTACTGCTATATCAAAGGCTAAGAAATCCAACTTTCAGATTATATGTAATTTTGAGGACAATGGTGATTTCTAAAGTGACTCGGTCAGTTGAAAGTAAATAGATTTGTGTGGACATAAACGAGCATGCTGTATGAATTGCATGCGTCACCGAGGGTCTGAGAGAAACAAATCAATACCCACATTTACAAACCATAAACAAATTTAAGGTTCCCATAAATTTCAAAATAGTATAAACGGCTTGTTGTCTTTAGCATTAATTAGAATGCTGTCTTTTCAGTCTGGGGCAGTCACTGGCACCATTGTGATATATAAACCTCAGATTTATAAGTAGATGGAATCAGTGCAAGCAGTTGTGCATGCTGAAGGCACACTTTAGGACTGTGAGGGATTAACACTTCCTTCTAAAATATTTATTGGGGACACTGCAAAAGCAAGATAATCTGATGCCTGAGAAAAGTGGCTTTTTGAGGAAAATGAAGAATTATGATTCTCAATGTATGTTTTTATGCAGATGATACAATACTGTACAAAATGCACAGTGTTGCCCTAACTCTTCTGTCACTGAAGTCAACAGGAGCATAGTTAACCCAGTGCTGAATGGTTTTGAATATCCCATATATATTGTGTTGCATATGGGAATTAATACCATTTTTCTCCAGTATATGACTTCTATCTCCTTGTCTCCCATTTCTAAGTAACTATATTTGCACAAACTGACAACTTTTGACAGATTCGGGCATACATTCCACTCTCCCTCCCAGGTTGTTCCACTACTATAGTTTCTAACGCTTCTGGAACTTAATTATTTTTTACATGATTCTGATCTCTGAGTGTCAAAAGAAAGGCAGCATGTCTGTTTGATTTCTAAATATAAGGGTAGCGACACTGAGTCCATAACGTTCATTCCATGAAGTGTGCTTATTAGCCCTATGAAAAACTTCAAATAGATCAGCTAGAAAACACCTCTTAAAAAGTGTCTTTCATGTTCATTTCTACAGATTATAAATTTGTGCTGTTAATAAGATCAAAATAGCTGTGTTCTAAGTGCAGCCCTACAATATGGCAGCAGAGAGGAAAAATATCTTTCCTTTTCTAATTCCCAAGAGATTTATGCATAAATAGAATTTGTTCTATTTCATCTTAATGTAACGATACTAAATGTTATAACGCACATTCTGGGCCAAAATTTTAAAGGGGCCTCTAGCCAGCCCCCATAATGGGGCTGCTACTATTTGTTGCTCAGCACCCTGTCCTGTTGAGTTGAAGCCTGTATTTAAACACTCTTAAACTAGGGGCAATTAGTGACTTTAATTTTCAGCTTGGACCTAGCTTCAGTATTTATTTTTACCCAATTTAACAAATTAAGTAGCATTTCATAAATAAATTAATTTATTTCGAATTGTTGCCATTTTTAGAAGCCGGTTCTGAAATTCCTCCACTTTCCTTTCTTTCCGTTTTTCACAGCAAATTCTCTGCTGCTTTGATGTCCTCTAAAATATACTGCTTAGCTACTGAAGCGAACTCTGAGTTTCATCACATACAAAAGCAGTTCTTCCATGTTTGGACTGTGCATTATATTTTCAGAGTGAGAGAGTCTCTCCAATTAGCCTGTGTTTGTTACAGATCCAAAAATACCAGATTCACACATCTCCTTGGTCAGCTGGGCCACTGTGAGTACTTTTTCTTAATCATATCAATCCATTAGATCTATCATCATTCTCCTCCTATCTTTGGTATCCGTGTTTGACCTCCAGTTTACAGCAGCAAAGTTATCCATCATGTTAAATACTAAGGATTATTAGCAGCCACTTTTTCTCCTTTGTCTTCCTCTTGCAAACCCAGGAATCTGATTTTGTTTCCTGATTTGATTTTCTCAAATAGATAATTAAATGGTTTGTGTTGTTGTATAGTGTTGGCACATGGCCCAGTTTAAACAGCTGATTGAAAACTGATTGAATTGATTGATTCAAATCATCACCGCTGGATGGGAGAGTACAATTTAACTTTTATTTTTACCAATAATGTTAACATTTTTAGGGTTAGGAAAGGTAGAGAGTTGGAAACCAACCCAAGACATGATCACCTTTTGTTTGTGGAATTTGTGGTGCAGTGTGGGTACTACTGAGATGCAGTCCAGCTCTCTGTAGCTATGCTAGGCAGGAAGACGTCTGCTGTAATTAACAGGAGCAAGTGTAACTAGTGATGAGAGCAAGGGATGGGGGGCAAGGATTTATATGTTCCATTCCCAGCTACACCACTACTTTTCTGTGTGACCTTCTTCAAACCACATAACCACTCTGTAACTTAAAGAAAACTACAGTCATCCTCTATCTGACAGGTGAGGATTAGCCGGTGTGTTTAAAGCACTTGGAAATTCTTGGAAGAAGGGTGCTAGATAAATGAAAAGCAGTAGTAGTACTTAAAGATAGTGTGGGAGTGAGAAAGCAAAAGAACTGTAATGACTCAGGGCTCTAAGCCAGTGGATATTTATCCTGCTGTCAGCTTTCCAGGTTGAAAACCCATCAGCCATTTGACCATATGTCTGTTGACCTTGTAGACTGTCTGCTTCCCAAGTGTCAGCTATATGTCCAGTCCCTAATGAATATATTTTTGCACTACAGTACTTTTCTTGTTTTCATAAGCTGTAACACATTAAATTAGCAGGCAAGAGGCCATTGTTTTCTACTTAGTGAAAAAGGAAATAAAGGCAATACTGCAAAAGGCTTTTTCAGAGTAATATAAATTCACTTTGGTGCAACGGATCAGTTGAAGAACATTATGGTATTAAGCACAATCAAGCTGTAATGAACAAGGCAATTGCATCTGCTGCCCTAAGTGATGGGAAAGGAACATGGCTGAAAAATAGAAAATGGGAATAATGTAGATTAAAAAAATTATTCAGTATTGGGAGCTTGGATGGTCTTCACATATGATCCTCCAGAGCCGATGTTTAGGTTGCTCCAGGGGGCATATGTCAAGACCTGTTTAATTGGACTAGGTTTTGAGTGACCTTTTATTTTTGGTATATTTAATATTTCCTTATTATTTAACTATTAAGAGAGTCTCATCTCTGGAGAGCTTAGTGTCTGTCAGAAAGCTATACAAAGACAAGAGGCACTAGAAGATCCAAAAGAAAGAGTTGTTTAGATAATAACAATATTCGGTCATCTGGGTGTGAAGAGCGGCAGAAATAGCTCCCCATTGAGGCTCCAAGTTCCTTTATGCAATTATCTATTATTTATGCACCTTTTTTCTATTCTTTTTCCTCACACTTATTCTTTATGATAAGAATGACTTGCATGTTAACTAACTCAGCTGATAATGCAGCTGCTGCTGTGAGCACTAAAGAATGAGATAACATTGGGCAATTAGGACTAATCCCTTTCAATCCTTTATACAGATCCATTTTTTTTCCTGCATACCTTACTGTCTACTATATTTCTGCAGTTTTTACAGGCTTGTTTGTCTCTGTACAGGTCATGGTTTGTGTTTGTAGTTATATTTAGATGTTTGAAAGTGAAACAGTTCTGAGTGCTGCACTCCCTTGGCTTTTTCGGACAGTAATCTGCAGGATACAAAAATTATATACAGACCAAACTTTGTTCATATGGATGGAAAAACAAATTGGTTTTGATTACTTCCCTGCTCTTTCTCCATACCTTATGGAATTTCCTCCTCGAAAATTACCTTTCAGACAAAGCTTCTGTAAAGATATAGGCCCAGA
Organism: Sternotherus odoratus; assembly: GCA_032164245.1. NCBI lineage: Eukaryota > Metazoa > Chordata > Testudines > Kinosternidae > Sternotherus > Sternotherus odoratus. The sequence continues at coordinate 118,667,163 of JAVMKO010000002.1, forward strand.
TTATTACTGGCATTCATGCACTGGTTCTTAGGGTTGTCAGGTGTCCGGTTTTCAACCAGAATGCCCGGTCGAAAAGGGACCATGATGGCTTTCATCAGCACACTGGCTGGGCTGTTAGGTCCAGTTGGCAGAGCAGCAGGACTAAGGCAGGCTCCCTGTCTGCCACGGCTCTGTGCGGCTCCCAGAAACAATGGTATGTTCCCCCTCTGGCTCCTATGTGTAGGATCAGCCAGGGGACTCAGCACCCTGCCCCTGTCCCAGGCGCCAGCTCTGCAGCTCCCATTGGCTAGAAACCATGGTCAATGGGAGCTGGGAAGTGGGGGTGGATTGCGGATGGGGCAGCGCACAGAAACACCTGGCCGTGCCTCCATTTGAGGGTCGGAGGGGGGAAAATGCTGCTGTTTCTGGGAGCTGCTTGGGGAAAGTACCTCCCAGAGCCTGCATTCCTGACCCCCCTCCTGCAGCCCAACCCTCTGCCCCAGTGCTGATCCCACTCCCGGCCTCTAAACCCCATGGTCCCAGCCTGGAACACCCTCCTACACCCCAAATCCCTTATCCCTGGCCCCACCCCAGAGCCCGCACACCCAGCCAGAGCCCTAACTTCCTGTGCACCTCAACTCTCTGACCCAGCCGGGAGCCCTCTCCTGAACCTTTCAATTCTGGCTCTACTATGGAACCTGCATCCCTAGCCCAGAGCCTGTATCCCTCCCACACCCCAACCCCTTGCCTAAACCCGGAGCCCTGTCCCATACTCCAAACCCCTCGGCTCCACACACCCCCAGCTCTGAGCCCCCTCCTGCATCCCGCCCCTCTGAGCCAGCCTGGTGAAAATGAGTGAAAGAGGGTGGGGAGGGTGAGTGACGGTGGGGGAGGGGGGGAATGAGGTGAGCGGGGGCGGGGCAGGGAGCAGGGAATGCGTGTTCAGTTTTGGGTGAACATAATTTTGTCAACCCTACTCAGGGTTGCAACACCTAACTCAATTAGAAGCCTAAATCTCATTGACAGTAGTTGGGATTTAGGCTTGTGACTCAATCAAGTGTTGCAAGACTGAGCCCCACGACTCCTATATCCTTTTAAAAATCTGGACCACAGAGCTAGGTTCTCTCACTTACACCTTTGTGAACCGGGAGTGTTCCATTAGAGCCAATGGATTTACGGAACAGTAGGGCTGGCGTTAAATGAGAAGAGAATCAAGTCCATATATTCTTCACTATTACTAAAACCATTTTCATCGAGTAACTGTGGTTTATACAAAGACTATTTTGTTAAAGGCCACAACCTAAGAGGTTCTCAGGATCTTGAATTTCTTTGGGAGTTGAGCTTGTTCACTCTTTCTCAAAATCAGGCTCTATTTAGGGAAATTTAGATGTCCTTTTTGTTTGTGTGTTCTGCCTCTTTTTCTCACAGATTAGTGTGATTTGAATTGTTAGTGTTAAGAAGGGTAGGCTAATGCTGGATTGTCTCCTCTGTCTGTACTTTGTTTTATTGTTATAGTGAAGATCAGGATCAGACATCTATAGTTGTCTCATGGAACAAGATTTATGTTTCAGCATTGGGTTATGAGGGGCGCACAATCCAGCTGCAACATAAATGTTTTTTTCTTTCTAACTTTCTGATTTCTCATCCATTTAAAGTAGTGATGAAACAGATTTTTTTAAAGTATTGTAAATTTTCTCTGGCATTTTCATATCATCTTTCACCTGAGGTGTTTGATTCTGTTCTCACTTACCCAGCCATAAATCAGGGGTCACTCACTGAAGTCAGTGGAGTTAAATAGGTAGGCAATAGATCCTAGGATTTCAGAGCACTTTACAATTTTCTTTACACAAACCTATCAATTCATAGATTTTAAGGCCATTGTGATCATCTGTTCTGATGTCCTGCATAGCACAGGCCACAAAATATCACTAGTAATTCCTGCATTGTACGTTATTTGTGGTTGTACCAGATATGGGTTTTCAGCTTGGGGACCATGACTCTCAGGGGATTTGCCTAGTTGGCATATTATCAGAACTGCAGTATATTGTGCTACTCTAAGACCCTAGTATGTTTAGAGTGGAGGAGGTTAAGAAAACATTACCCAGTTGGACAGAGAAGGATAATAAATTAAACAGCTTAAAGACTAGTGAATAGACAGCTCAGTTAACATCTCTCTCACTTGTTTGAAAGCAACCCTGCCATTGCTCACATACAAAGTACCCACAAAAGGAAGCGGATGGACTGGAAATAAAAACAGATTAAAAACTATTTAACAAAACTATTTGAGTTTGACACAGGTCTTATGATGAAAGAATAATATAAATCTTTCTGGGAAAATAAAACAACACACACTGAAGAAACTAAGGATGTTATCCCACAGGATTCTGTTCCCCTCCTCCAAGATGGTGAGTATTGCTCCCAGTAGGAGATGAGAATATTCAACACCTTGTGGGTGAAGGTCCCAAATCAGGACTGTTTGCTGGTAAAAGTTACCTCTGAGTCATACTCCCATTAATCATTGTGTGATGGCTTCTGACTGCTCTGTGTCAACCTCCTTTCAAACAATATGCATGTACTGACTAGGTGTAGTCTACAGAATCATTGATAATAGGATCAGAAGAAGGTAGACTGGAGTCTATTCTACTGGACTCAGAATTATGCTAATATTTAATTAATTCAGTTAGTAAACAGCATTTGAATTCATATTCCCTTTCAGTGATCCAAGCATGAAATTAATGCATTTGTGGTTTATTTCATTTCCATGAAATATCCTTATTGGTTCAAGAATATAGAAGTTTCTAGGCACAAAATAAATTATAGAAGACTTTCTTTTTAATTAGGGTGCTAGGTGATGGAGGGGAAATCTCAATAGACAAGAATCATTTAGTAGAAGCTATTGATCTTCCTAAGTTAGAGCATGCTAAGGTATCTTCTACATTTTTTCAGCAGAGCAGATCAAAGTTACTAGCTCCTTGGAATGAATGTAACTGCTCTGACAAGGAATAATAGCATGTCACAGGCTTTGATTTGTAACTGTGAGTTATTTTTTAATAAATGCCAACGAGCATTTTTTAACAGCCTGTGGTTATTGGACCTTCACTGATTCCAAGGCTAGAGCAAACCATTGTAATCATGTAGTCGGACCTCCTGCATAACATATAGGCCATAGAACTTCCCCCAAAATAATTCCTATAACATGTATTTTAGAAAAACTTCCTATCTTCTTTTAAAATTACTTAATAGTGGAGAATTCACCAGTTAGTAAGTTGCTCTTAATTGGTCTCTGTTAAAAATGTACACCTTAATTCACAGTGGATTTGATTTAAATCACTAGTTAGGTGTAGGTTTCATTTTTAGAAGGTACATACTATACTTTTTAAAAAAAACCAGCGAGGAGTCCATTGGCATCTTAAAGACTGACAGACTTATTTGGGCATAAGCTTTTGTGGCTAAAAACCCCACTTAAAAACCCAAGCTTATGCTCAAATTAATCTGTTAGTCTTTCTGTGCATTTTGTTCAAGGTTACAGAAATAGGCTTATGTGTACCCTGTATGTTTTTCTCTTAAGCCCAATGTTGAGGACAGTACCATCTATTTTTTCATGATTGTGTTCACAAACTGTCATTAGATTAGGCCAGTTCTTGATATAGTGTTCAAAACAAAACAGTCCACTACTGAGTTCCGTCTTGTGGGAGAGTTAACTTGCTTCCTCCCGCTTTTTTCAGATCAGCTGCTACAAAGTGGTTGTTACGGAAGTATTTCAACAACATGAGCCAGAAGTCTTTTTGTGTTGGTCCCCACTACGGGGGGGATCGACTGCAGATACACAACTTCAGCCACGTGAATCACATAGCTGAAATTTGCATATCTGCAGCCGACTTACCATCCATCCTCACGGCGGCGGCAGTCGGTGGCGCACTCCCATCGACTCCAGCTTGCGCCTCCCGGCAAGCTGGAGTTCCGGAGTTGACAGGGGCGCCACGGGTGATTGATTTCTCGCGCCTTCATAAGACGCGAGAAATCGATCGCCAGAAGATCGATTGCTACCCGCCGATTTGGCAGGTAGTGAAGACCAACCTCTAGGCTAGGAGGTGCATCAAATGAGCACTGCAACCATATGTTATTAGTTTGGGACTCCTTCGTAAATAATTTCTTCTCATCTTGGATATATTTGCAGCATGGTCTGTGACGATGCTGTGTACTAGACATTTGAATTGTTTTCACAGTTTGTTATGGATTTTACTGCTACTTCTTGTAATTTGAGCTGGTATTCCTAGATTGTTAAAAAGACACAGTTATGAGTGAGGGGGGAGGTTAGTATAGAAGATACATTTCAAATAGTTGTATAAACATATTTCAGTTAAAAATATATTAATGGAAATTTTAGTACAACCATGAATATCTCTTCCCTCCCCCCCCCCCCCCGCCCCCCGCCTCTGAAGTTAATCATGCTGTAAAGGAATGCAATTATCTAAAATGATAAATTGGAGTTTCTTTATTACTATTGTCTCTAGGGAACTTGCATTAAGCTGCAACACCTTCATAAATCTTTTCCACTTAAGAGAAGGATGGTTTAGGAACCCATACTAGGCTCATCTATGGGTAATTTTTCATCATGTAGACGTGGTACCCGTTTTTCTTCTCCATATCTTCAGTCCATATCTTATGATTTCTTATTTTAGCATTTGAAACTAAGTACTACAGCAAATGCAGACAGGTTAAGAGGATCTCTAATTGGAGATCATTTGAGGGAAAAACTGCATTTTCTACAATGAAAGAAGGAAGTTTGCCACTACACAAGACTGTTCTACATCTTGGAGATGTATAACATTCTATTCTGTAAGGTACTCAGAATTCAGGTATAAGTCAGCAAGGAACTTAAGCATGTGCTTAGCTTCATGCACATGAGTAGTCTCATTAAAGTCAATGGGACTACGCATCCTTAAAGTTAAGCACAAAGTACAGTATGTGTTTTCCAGGATTAGGCAAGTGTGCTCAGCACTGCAAAAGACTGAGATTTTAAGTGCTGTGAATACTTGATAGTAAAACGTGCAAAAGTCATTATGAAGTCATGCAGACATTAGTGAATAGTTATAATAGCTCAAGCTATCAGATATTGGGGTTTGTCCAGGCATGGAGGAGTTAAATGGGAGGATGTCAGAAATAAAGAGCAGCAACATCAAGTAAAATATGTTCTGACGGTCTTCCTTTTTCAGATGTGTGAAAGAAATATCTGGTACATGTTTGTAGATTCAGCTACATTAAAACTGAAATATCGTGGAGATCAACCAAATAACCAACTACATTTTCATACACTGAGGTGCAATCTGTGGGTTTTCAAAGCATGACTTTTTTTTTTTTTGGTATCCATAATATCAGGCACAAATTATACAAATAGGCGATTTAATTATTGGTTGTGCCCACAACTCAGGTATCCAAATACTTAAAATGGCCCATTGTGAGCCTAGATGGAAAAATTGACCCACAATTATTTTTCTGCCTAATTGTTAATGCAATATGGGAGGCCCAATTGTGGCTGATCTGTAAATGTTGCTAAGTAAAGAATCACATGTAGTAACAGGTAGCAGCATATTTTATGTGCATTGTAAGCATCTAACACTCTTGAAAATTATTGTGTTGCCAATTCCAGGTCTACCAATCTCTGCCAGGTGCCCATTCATGTGCCTCACTGAGCAATTTCCACACAAAATACAATCAGATTACCATCTCATTAGTCAATGATATAATGTTTTCTCCTATTTCTACTATTAATACAATTCTTTTTCCCCATAGGTCAAACTAAAAATTGTGCCTTTAATCAAAAAGAATATCCGTAACAAAGAAAAGTTTGTGACCAAATTGTTAGTTACCTTAAATGCTTTTTTAAATGTTTCCAAGCCATTTGGCAAGCAAATTATTCAGAAACACCTACTTCTCTGAAAGTGTTAAGAACCTTATTGCTAGGGAAAAAACAAATGGTGAGAACTTCTGAGATCGTAGATCTGCAGATTTGGCATGTTTTGTGCTTTTACTTTGACTGTATATACATTGAATCTGTCAACATAGTCTCTCACACACACTTCTCTAATCTGATCATAGTTAATTCCGTTGACTTGGTGGAGGAGTTGTACAGTTACAAGGTTTAATAAAATGCAAAATGTCTCTCTTCTCTTCCCCCTTACGCTCACATGTAGGCATCCAAGATTGAATTTTGAGCTTTTCGGGAACAATAAACATGTATGTATTTCTCAGTTATACTGAAGGCATACTACCTTTCATAAAGGTAATGTTTGTAATGCTTTCCATGTGTCTAACATTCGGATTTCAAATGTTCTCAAATTTAGTCTATATGATACTGTGTCACATTTCTTTGTTCATTATTTTTGAGTCTGAGGATATCAATACTGTCTTCTGCTAAGTCTGTCTTTCTGATAACAGAAAACAGGAACACAAGCTGCCGCCCAGACAAATTCTTTCAAAATATGTATTCTCCACAGTGTAGGGAGATGCAAGGTTCCTCTTTTTCCCTGATCAGCTGAACTACAGTTAGCTCCTTGGTTGCTCCTATGCTCTGGTCCTTTAACCTTTAGGTGGTCAAGAGCAGCGGTCTTCAAACTTTTTCCTTCTCGGCCCCTTTTTGCAGAGGAGAAAGTTGTGTGGCCCCCAAGGGGGGTATGTCTGCCACCCCTGGGGGGGGGGTATGTCTGCTGAAATGCTTCCGCTTTCTGTGGCGGCATTTCAGCAGTACTAAAAGAGACCGCCTGGGAGTTCGGCGGTCTCCTGGGCGGGATCGGCAGCAGCGCCAGGATCTCATGCACTCCTGGGGTGTGTGCACCCCAGTATGAAGACCACTTGTCTAGAGTTCATTTCATTTCCCTGTCCGTAGTGCCTTAAAAAAAAACACTCCCATAGAAGAGTAGCTGGAGACCCAGGGTTGTGTCTCTAAGGATTTTCAGCAAGGATTGCACAGGATCAACCTCCCCTCAATCAAGTCTCAAAAGGAACTAAAGAAATGAATTTAATTAAATTACTTTATAAAATCTTATGATTAAAAAAAAATAATCTAATTTTTACAGCATGACATGTTTTTTTATAATCCACAGACATTACCTTTAATTATACATCAATACAAATAAAGAAAACAACTTACAATTTGAACAGTTCAGTCCCCACAGAAATACAGTGAGAAGAAACCAAAAGTTCCCCAAAGCTTAGGTTTTGTTCACCTAGGTCTCAGAGGCTTTGATCAACAAATCTATACAGTCTGCTGAGTCAAAAACAACATCTTCCCTCCACTCGCTTGTAGGAATCTTCAGATGGAATCCAGGCAGACTCTTCCTCTGCTGAAATCACTGCTAGCCAGTCAGCTAACTAACTGATCAACCAACCACTCAGTTAAGTGTACAGATGTAAAGAAAACCCTGTTACAAGAAAATACAAAACTAAGAATAGCAAAATAGAAATGACTCTTTCCCCAGTACTACATTTAAAGAAAAGTTGGTAAATCAGACTACTTGAGATAATGTATCTAGAACAGTTTAGCTAAAATCAGAACAACATTCAAAGCATACAATTAAAATAGAAGTTATTTTCCCCTCCCAATATCCCCTTGCTATATATAATTAGCTTTACCCATGCTTCCCTGTTAGAGGAATGCTTCAGATTTAGGGACCGCAGCCGGCTTCCTGCTCCTGGGCTCAGTTTCTCCCAACCCACACAGGACACCTGGCCTTCTGCAAAACAGCTTCCCTAACTGCCCTCATGGAGCCTGAACCCAGCAACAGGGTCTATCAGAACAGACCCAAAACTACCACACCTGATTCCAGAAGTTTCTGATTATGGAGTGCTTAATCTGCCTACCAACAATGACCCAGACACAACTCACTCCTACCTCCCGCAATAGGTCTCTTATTAGGCACCTGGGTTATATTAACTCCTCTAAATGAGGTAGAAGTGTAGCACATGCAGGGCTGGCGACAGAAATTTAGGGGCCCCCTACTCCGATAGTTTGGGGGCCCCCCAGCCCAGCCGGGGCCCCCCAGCCCAGCCAACAGCGGATGTGGGCCCCCCCAGCCCAGCCGGGCCCCCCCCCCAGCCCAGCTGACAGCGGATGGGCTCCCCCCAGCCCAGCCGCCCCCCCCAGCCCAGCCAACAGCGGATGGGGGCCCCCCCAGCCCAGCCAGCCCCCCCCAACCCAGCCCAGCCAGCGCTCCCCCCCCCCGCCAGCTGACAGCTGGCGGCAGCGGGAGCGAGAGCGGCGTGAGCCGCCCTTTCTCTCCCTCCCCTTTCTCTCCCCCCCTCCCCCCGACAGCGCTGCTGCTGCCGGCCGGGCTCACAACTCCTGCCGGGGCCAGGAACGCTTGTCCGGAGGAGAGCCGCGCCACCTCCCCACCCCTTCTCCGCTCTCCAGGTCTGGCGACAAGAGGGGACACAACGGGTACAGCGTTGTACTGGGGCCCCCCTAAAGTCAGGGAGCCCGGTACAGCTGTACCCGTAGTACCCCCCTGTCGCCGGCCCTGAGCACGTGTTAATGTGAAGCTGCAATTATTAACTCCCATTAGAGTTGCCATGAATGTAGCAGATAACAGTCTTCCCAACACTTTCAGAGCTCTGTTTAATGTGGTATTCATATCAAAAGGATAGCCACAGACTTGCAAGGCAAGAATGATGCTCTTTCGTCTCTCTTCCTGCTTCCATTCTTAATTTGGTCAGATTTGACTAAAAGCAGGGGGATGCTATGGCTCTGTGTTTTTAATTGTCCATGAGAAATAAGTGGATCTTAACATACGCTGACGGTGAAGGTCAACAGGACCCACAGTGGTTAACTCCCTTTGCATTTTATTTCTTATATCTGTTTACATAATCTACTTGATCATATTGTTTTTCCATTTTCTAAGCAGATACATTATTGCTATCCTCTTAATTAGAGACAAGTACTTCAGAATTCATTAGCAATCTATGATAAAAGGTGTGTGTGTATTTGAAGAAGGAAATAATTTTTGTAAAGAAATATTTCAGATTCAGTTATAATAAAATTGAATATAAAATAATGTTAAATTTGATTTACAGTTCCATAGGAGAAGTACGGGATGGAAAAGATCTATTAGGCTGTTTCCATTAGTATAGTTTCTATTTGAGTGGTTGTTTTTTTATCTAGGCTAATTTTGCACCTTGCTGACATCCTTTTGAATTTACTGAGGTAAAGTCCTTACACAGGGATTCCCACATTGCTGGTATTTTCCCCTCAAAAATTTTTTTCTCACGGTAAATATCTTTTGATATCTTTCATAACATTGGAAGAAATCCATTCTTTGATCTTCATTCAACTTCGATCAGTTCTTTTTGTGTGTATATGTTGTTTGATTCTGAGCTACATCTTTCTGTTCCCACTGCACCAGGAACAAATTCCTACAACTTTCCTATCAGACATGATGCAGGAAAGATGATGCAACGTAATAAATACACCTGTCAGACATGGTGCAAGAAAGCAGCCAGCCAGCACTACAATGCGGAAAGCCAGGGCCTGAGCTGGCTAGGTGGCTCCCACCAGCTTCCTATCTGCTGGCTCCAGGCAGGAGGCAGGGCCGGCGACAGGGGGGTACTACGGGTAGAGCTGTACCGGGCCCCGCACTTTAGGGGGGCCCCGGTACAGCTCTACCCGTAGTCATCCGGCGCGGCTCTCCCCCGGAGGAGCGTGTGTCCCCGGCCGAGCAGTGAGCCCGGCCGGCAGCAGCGGCTCAGTCCGGGGAGGGGGGGAGGGAGGGAGCAGCTAGGGCAGCTCACGCTGCTCCCGGGCTCTCGCTCCTAGCTGTGGCCAGCTGTCAGCTAGGGGGGAGGGGGGCGCCAGCTGGGCTGGGGGGGGAGCGCCAGCTGGGCTGGGGGGACCCCCAGCCGCTGTCGGCTGGGCTGGGGGGGCCCTGGCTGGGCTGGGGGGCCCCCAAACTATCAGAGTAGGGGGCCCCCAAATTTCTGTCGCCAGCCCTGGCAGGAGGTGATGTTTTTCAAACTATGGGGCGTACCTAAGGTGACCAGATAGCAAGTGTAAAAAATTGGGGTGGGGGGTAACCGGTGTCTATATAAGAAAAAGCCCCAAATATCTGGACTGTCTGCATAAAATCGGGACATCTGGTCACCCTAGGCTCACCCCACAGCTTGAAAACCTCCATGTTAAATGGAAGGCAGAAATAAATGGGGGGTGGAGGAGCATGTGACTCTAGGTGCCTCCCATGCTGCCCCATTTTTTTGCCCCCACAACTTTGTTCCTTGCATGTAGGCCCTGCTTGCCCTTCCCTGGCTATGGTCTTGATACTGATATCTGAAGATAATGAGAAGTATTTTCTCTTCCTGTGGTATATACTTGATGGTGTTCCACTCTTTGTTAAACATATGGTTGCCTACAGCAGGCATCTCTACAACACTGCCCGTAGGGAATGTTGCTGGGACTGGAATAACTAGGGGTGTCAGTGCTTGTCTATGCCAACAGCTTGATCAGATGTGAATGTTCTGCTCTAATAATGTAACTGAGAAACAGGAATTAAAGCTCCCTAGAAATTTTACTGTGACCAATGAATGTATATTATATGCAGCTATCGCACCTGCTTCTCAAATTTGGTATAACACTGGTATTTGAGATGTGTTCCCATTACACCAACTGGAGACACATATTTTTTTTAAAATGACTATATGATCTAACATCTTTGCAATCAGTGCTCACATATTTGTAGCAGTTCGGTGGTTGTGTTATTTTTTCCCAAATAGGTATCTCAGCATAAAATAGTGACTAATGCATAACTGATAACCAGTGGAATAGTAGACAGCAAAAAATACAGGTTATATCTGCTGAATTGAGTTTTTAGTTTGTTGTTCATCTTATATATATATTTAAAAAACATTTTACCCCATTCTCCCAAAAAATACTGATCCATACTTAATATATCTATTTAAAATAGTGGTAGGGTGACCAGATGTCCTGATTTTATAGGGACAGTCCCAATATTTGGGGCTTTTTCTTATATGGGCTCCTATTACCCCCCACCCACTATTCCACTTTTTCCACACTTGCTATCTGGTGCTGCTAAAGCCAACTGAGTAGGGTATCACAAAACTTTAATTCATCTACCTACAGAACAACCTAATTCTCACACATATCAACTTGTGTTTAAATGTGAAATGTAATTAGAGAGATCTAAACTTTGTCTCAAATCTGATCAATATATGAAGAATATAAGTTCAAATCTTGAGGGCCTTATTTATGTAAAACTCCCATTGTATTCAAGTTATTGAACCTCTGAACTTGTGCATTATTTTGAAACTTAGTGTAGGTCTGGAATGGGGCAGCTGCCCCACTCCTGAAGAACAGAGGGTGAAAAAAAACTGGGAGGAGTGGTAGATACGCTGGAGGGTAGGGATAAGATACAGAGGGACCTGGAAAAATTAGAGGATTGGGCCAAAAGAAAATTTGATGAGGTTCAACAAGGAGAAGTGCAGAGTCCTGCACTTAGGATGGAAGAATCCCATGCACTGCTACAGACTAGGAACCGAATGGCTAGGCAGCAGTTCTGCAGAAAAGGACTTAGGGATTACAGTGGATGAGAAGCTGGATATGAGTCAACAGTGTGCCCTTGTTGCCAAGAAGGCTAACGGCATTTTGGACTGTGTAAGTAGGGGCATTGCCAGCAGAGCGAGGCACGTGATTGCTCCCCTCTATTCGACATTGGTAAGGTCTCATCTGGAGTACTGAGTCCAGTTTTGGGGCCCACACTACAAGAAGGATGTGACCAAATTGGGAAGAGTCCAGAGAAGGGCAACAAAAATGATTAGGGGCCTGGAGCCCATGATTTATGAGGAGAGGTTGAGAGAACTGGGATTGTTTAGTCTACAGAAGAGAAGACTGAGGGGAAATTTAATAGCTGCTTTCAACTACCTGAAAGGGAGTTCTAAAGAGGATGGATCTAGACTGTTCTCAGTGTAGCAGATGACAGAACAAGGAGTAATGGTCTCAAGTTGCAGTTGGAAAGGTTTAGGTTGGATATTAGGAAAAACTTTTTCACTAGGAGGGTGATGAAGCATTGGAATGGGTTACCTAGGGAAGTGGTAGAATCACCTTCCTTAGAGGTTTTTAAGGTCAGGCTTGATAAAACTACTGATTCTTTACCAGAAAGATTTTCAGACATTCATGGTAATTCTTATTTAACTTATTTATTCTTTTCCCTGGCAACAAAATATGCCAGGGAAATATAAAATGAGCATTTCCTGTTATAGCCTTTAAGTCCTTCATTAGCATTTCCTAAGTTCCATTCACCTTTGATGAGTTTAGTCACAGTTACATTTTACACACAATGTAAAAGAAAAGTAAGAGCAAACAATCATCCTTCTTTAGTGACAAAGAGTCCTGGGGCACCTTAAAGACTCCTCTAAGGTACCACAGGACTCTTTGTCACTTCTGCTATTCCAGACTAACAGGGCTCTCTGATTCTAATCCTTCTTTAGTTTCCATGAAGTTTTAACACCTGACTAGGATCTTACATTAACACACCTTGGATCAGGGGTTATTTAATTACAGGGTGTACATAATGTAGAAGTAGTGTATTAGCAAACTACAGGAGATAGACAAAAACAATCAACAGCTCCTTTGATCTCTATTAGCATACAAGTAAATTACTTTGAACCCACAATAACACTTAGCTCTGCTTTGATAGTCATATAGAAGTAAATTGTCCTAAGACTCTGGCATTTCTTGGCACTTGGCCTGTCAGTATCACAGGAGCACACAATGTCTTGGATAGTTTCTCACAGTCTAAATCTACTCTGGAACAGCCACCATATGATTTGTTGTTGTGTCCTCATGTTTTCTCTGTAATAAACAGTTCATGTAAAATTTATCACTTGCATCAAACATGGCTTATTTAGTCTGAGCTGATAAAGCACAGAACTCTGAATATATTTCTTTTGCTTCATATATTTATCATCCTGGATCTTTGAAAGATACTTCTCAGGGTGACTGACAGAAAATGCTGTGTGAGATATAAAAGAAAAGACAAATAGGTCATGCTAGTATTTCAACAAAGACAACAAAGTTCTTGCAGGATCGATCTTGTTTTGTATTATGTATTGTTCTTGCTTCAGTTCATTTTGGGCAACTTGTACTGTAAGTGTGAGCTGTCTGATTTTGCTAGACAGGCTGAAGGTATACTGAAAGTTTTACTAAAACTGAGCAAATTCACCCAACATTGTATGGTAGATCTCAGTTCAAGCAGAGTCACTCTGATTTAGGAAGAAGGAAGTGAATGAGATGGGTCTCTGAATCCTTTATACAAGGTAGAACTGGGCACCACTTCTCGTAGTCAATTCGGATGGACTGTTTGGCAGGAAGCCAAGTGAGGAGCAGAAGTTCCATGATAATGCGTGACCAGTGATCCCAAGCCTCAGTGGCTGGAGTGACTACAACAAAGGGCCAAGGCAACTTCTCCACACCGGGTGTCCTGATCCAGGGCAAATATGGTTCTCCTAAACCTTTGCACCATGCGCTCCCACTAAGCCCATTTTACTCAGACTGTACCAATACTGTGTAAATTTTAGCTTGACAGCCACGTTCTACTGCAGGGGTAGGCAACCTATGGCATGTGTGCCAAAGGCACAGAAGCTAATTTTCAGTGGCACTCACACTGCCCAGGTCCTGGCCATCAATCTGGGGGGCTCTGCAATTTAATTTTAAATGAAGCTTGTTAAATATTTTAAAAACCTTATTTACTTTGCATACAACAATAGTTTAGATCTACATTAAAGACATATAGAAAGAGACCTTCTAAAAACATTAAAATGTATTACTGGCATGCGAAACCTTAAATTAGAGTGAATAAATGAAGACTTCACACACCACTTCTGAAAGGTTATCTACCCCTGTTCTGCCGTTAGATTTCACATGCACAAATCCTGCTGAAGTCAGTGGAAAATGTGAATGTTTATAGGAGGACAAAATTCAGCTCTAAGAATTAAAGGCATGTGAGATTTCTTCATTTCATTTGGAGATGCTGCACGTACACCTGAATCCTGAGACACAGAATCAGGGCAGTTTTCTCGGGCACTGTTCCCTTGAGTGCAGAGACCATGTTGTTCCTGATTTGACATTTTTATTTAGAGCCCAGTCCTGAAAGATACTGAACACGTGCTGAGATGAACTGAAATCCTCAAATCCCATCGCCATTTGGCTGTAAGGATGCTCAGTGCCTCACAGGTTCAAGACTGTACATTTGAGACATTTGCAGAGTTAGTTTCAATTAGGCATATATTTGCAAAGATTCAAAAGATATCAGCTGTGTGATTTTGGTGCATTAGTTTTGCTTTAGTTTAAGTTGTACCTGTATACAGTGAACAAAAGACACAATACATGGTTGTTTGCTGTATTAGATATCAATTTTGTCACATAATGATTATAGTAATTAAAAGAACCTTTCCTGCAGTCAGTAACATTTAAGCTTAACATTTCCAATTTTAATTAGTGTGTGTGCACATGTGTGTGTAATTATTTTTCTTTCTTCATTTCATCTTTATCAGAGTTTCCTGTAGTGCATTGGATTTAGATTATGTTAAAATAATAACATATTTATTCCTGGTCTACAGTATGCAATTATTTCAGAATTAGCAGAGTTAATTCAAAATAAAACTAATTCTGTCCACACGACCAAACCGGTTTTTTCGATTAAAGGGCTCTTAAATCCAGTTTCTGTACTCCACCTCGGCAAGTGGAGTAGCGCTAAAATCGACTTCGCAGTTCCAGATTAGAGGTACTGTGGATGTAATTTGATGTTACCGGCATCTGGCTCCATTGTGACCTCTCTGGACAGCACTCTCAACTCAGATGCCCTAGCCAGGGTACACAGGAGAAGCCCTGCAAACTTTTGAATTTCATTTCCGGTTTGGCTCATCAGCACAGATGACCAGGGAGTCCCAGAATCACAAATGAGCTCCAGCATGGACCGAACGGGAGGCTACTGGATCTGATTGCTGTATGGGGAGAAGAATTTTGCATTGCTTTCATGGAGGGAGGGGCAACTGACGAGATGCACCCAGGAAAACCCGCAAGAATGTTTTTTCTCCATCATGCACTGGGAGCTAAACCCAGAATTCCAATGGGTGGTGGAGACTGCGGGAACTGTGGGATAGCTACCCACAGTGCACCACTCCAAGAGTCGATGGTAGCCTCGGTACTGTGACTGCACGCCAACTTAGCACGTTTAGCGGGGACACGCACAATCAAATGTATACAATCTGTTCAGAAAAATTGACTTCTGTAAATTCGATATAATTTCATACTGTAGATGTACCTTTAGAAGGGCCTTGGAGAGAATAAATAATTCAGCTTAAATTTACCTTTCTATGATATTATGTTAGAATGGTAGCGGTAAAAGGGGAGAAAAGTTGTATGTTTTTGTTCTTTCTGCCACTGAAAATATCAAAAAAAAATCAGGGTTTTAGCTATACATTTCTAACTGTATTGGTGGGTGAATCATCACCACATTTAATACATTTATTCACTATTGTCAGGTTCTTTGCTGAGGATATTCTTGTTTCTTTGTGTACAGAGAGTTTGGATGGAGAGATCCAGAACTTCCTGAAGTTATACAAATGTTACAGCATCAGTTCCCTTCAGTACAGTCCAATGCTGCAGCCTACTTGCAGCATCTCTGTTTCGGAGACAATAAAATAAAAGCAGAGGTAAGACACTTCGAGATTTTCTTTTAAAATGGCTTTCTCTGCTAATTACCAGCAGAAATGTATAATTATTTGAAAAAAAGCTTCAAGAGACATCATGTATATATGCATATAACGTGTGTATATATATTCAAGCTTTTAAATCATCATTACCATCACAGAAGGTGAGTTACATAAAATTGTATTGAATCAGCCCCTTGCATGACTCATTTGTTTGGATTTGATTATTTTAAATGGAATGTGAGGTATTCAAATGTTGTGGCAGCCTAGGTGTCCAATAAGCAACTAATGGCATAATCTTGCTTCCACTGAAGTCATAGGAATTTTGCTTTTGATTGCAATAGAAGCAAGATTGGGACCTAAATCAAAGAAAAAATTAAAATACGTAAATACCTGTGTAATGTCTGCCACATTCCAAATAGAAACAAGAACACAAAACAAGGGGCCCAAACTCTGTGTTCATTTATACTAGTATAAATGAGGAGTAATTCCATTTAATTGAATTGGAGATTTGCCTGAACAAGAATTTCAAGATTTGGCCCAAGATTTTTAGCCTGCAAAAAAGCCAACTTATTATTTCGCCCAATTTTTAGGAAATAATTCTAACAAAAATAAAAAAGTGAAAAGCAGATGGCTCGGTACAATTTCTGTCCAAAGCCTCACAAAAACCATAGGCCAGATCCTCACCTCTCGTTGGCCCAGTGCTAGCTGGCATTGGTGGGGGAGAGAGACCTCTGTGCTCCCTTGATTTCTGTGGCTGCTGGTAGCCAGCTCAGCTCTGGCACAGATTTATAACAGCCACAGAGGTTCTCTAAAATTATCCCAGTGCAGCACTGCTCCAAACACTCCTCCCTCCACAATGCTCACCAGAAGAGCCCCCTATATGAGCTGAACTCTGCCTGGGATTCCTCAATACATGTGGAATTCCAAGATGGGAAAGCTTTTGCCAGAGCAGCCTAAAAGGATTGTATTGGTTCAAGGAACTGCCCCATGATTTTTTGAGATTCAAAAATAAATGATGGAAGAGTTACAATATTTGTATCTGTCCGAACAGAGGTCATAAGCCTAGATGTACTTTCCTTCCCACACCCTTCTTATACTTTTCTCTCATTCCCGTTCTGTTGCTCAGTCTTTCATTAAAAGGATTGATTCATCTCTTCAGGTTTCCCAGAAAGACAGTTACATGATTATAGCCATTTATTCATTGTACAACCACTGCTTCCTCCTGTTAGTCACGGATGGGGAGTCCTTGGGCAGCTGCCCAGCTGAAGGGAAGAAAGTTGTTTGTTTTGTTGCCAGCTGTGTATGGAAAATTCCTTAAGAGAGAGGCTGTTTTAGGTCTGACCTGTCCGATTAGGACATCAGCCTTTGACTATAGTTTAAGCTTTCACAGTAATTAGCTTGTTGTTCTTTGTATATGTTTGCGTGTACTGATATAGGCATATAAAGTACCACAGTACTTAGCACCACTCTTATATTTTGCTGCAAAATAAGGATAACAAATAAAATAAGAGATTTTTCTGGTGATGGTGGTGTGCTTTTTCCCTTTATTGGTTCTTCTTCAGACCCTTGATAGGCCTTTGATGCATCTGCAACGAACAAGATACATTTGAGGACAAGACAAAATCATTTTTCTAAACAGTGCTCATGAGAATATGCTTTCAAACTGCTGGTGGTGGTGCTATAGATCTTGCTAATAAACAGTGGAATCTGTCTCCTTTTCTTTTGCTTTATGAAGAGTTTTTAACTTAAAGTATGCAAAGTCACAAGCTCCTTATTAATGATGATATGTAAAAGTACTGCAAACTCTTATTTATAGCACTCTGATTTCCTCGAACGAAAGGTGCTTTATGGGCATGTCTACAGTGCAGCTGGGAGAGAGCCTCCCAATTTGGCTAGACAGACTCATGCTAACAGGGCTCAAGCTATCACACTGAAAATAAGTGTGGACTCATAGACTCATATACTTATGCTTCAGCTCAGGCTGTCAAATCTACCTGAATCCCTAGGCTTGAGAAACTGAACTCCGGCACCAGCCACCTTGCTGTTTTTAATGCACTGGTGCCCATATATAGTGCAAATATAGTGCCTGTCTTTTTAAAAAGGGAAGAAGAACCCCCGGAACTACGGGGGAAACCATTTTGAAGCACTTGGAAGAGCGGAAGGTGATTAGGGACAGTCAACAAGATTTACCAAGGGCAAGTCATGCCCGACCAATCTGATTGCCTTCTATGATGAGATAACTGGCTGTGTGATATGGGGAAAGCAGTGGACATGATATATCTTGACTTTAGCAAAGCTTTTGATATGGTCTCCCACAGTATCTTGCCAGCAAGTGAAAAAAGTATGGATTGGATGAATGGACTATAAGGTGGATAGGAAGTTGGCTAGATAGTTGGCAGCCAGTATCAAGTGGAGTGCCCAGGGGTTGGTCCGGGGCCGGTTTTGTTCAACATCTTTGTTAATTATCTGGATGATGGGGTACAATGGAGGGTAGGGATAGGGTGCAAAGTGACAAACTGGAGGATTGGGCCAAAAGAAATCAAATGGGGTTCAACAAGGACAAGTGCAGAGTCCTGTACTTGGGAAGGAAGAATCCCATATACCTCTACAGCCTGGGGACTGACTGGCTAAGCAGCAGTTGTGCAGAAAAGGACCTGGGGATTACAGTGAATGAGAAGCTGGATATGAGTCAGCAGTGTGCCCTTGCTGCCAAGAAGGCAATGGCATATTGGGCTGCATTTGTAGAAGCATTACCAACAGATTGAGGGAAGTGATTATTCCCATCTATTCAGCACTAGTGAGGCCACATCTGGAGTATTGCACCCACTACAGAAAGGCTGTGGACAAATTGGAGAGAATCTAGCAGAGGGCATTGAAAATGATCAGGGGGCTGGGGCACATGACTTACGAGGAGAGGCTGAGGGAACTGGACTTGTTTAGTCTGCAGAAGAGAAGACTGAGGGGAAATTTGATAGCTGCTTTCAACTACCTGAAAGGGGGTTCCAAAGGGGATGGAGCTTGGCTGTTCTCAGTGGTAGCAGATGACAGAATAATGAGTAATGGTCTCAAGTTGCAATGGAGGAGGTCTAGGTTGGATATTAGGAAACACTTTTTCACTGGGAGGGTGATGAAACATTGGAGGGGGTTACCTAGGGAGGTGGTGGAATCTCCTTCCTTAGCGGTTTTTAAGGTCAGGATTGACAAAGCCCTGGCTGGGATGATTTAGTTGGTGTTGGTGTTTCTTTGAGCAGGGGGTTGGACTAGATGTCCTCCTGAGGTCTCTTCCAAGTTCCAACCCTAACCTTCTATGATTCTGTGATTCTAAACCTGTCTATCTGGGTTGAGAGGCTTGTTCCCAGTTGCAGTGTGGACATATCCTGTAAGGTCCTGATTCAGAAAAGCACCTAAGATCAAGCTATGTGTGTGTTTTAGACACGAGATTTTGCCCGAATTGGGATGGGATTACTCTTATTCTTAGAATTAAGTACACCAGACCCTCGCAATAACCTGGGGTTTGGGATCTATTCGCAGTCCCGCACTAATGCAGGGACCACGTTAACATGGGGGACATGTTGCCATGGATCCCAATTTAAATATTTAAATTTGGGATCCATGGCAATGACCATGCTGTATGCGAACCTGTGCTATAGCGACGCGGGCTATAGTGAGGATTTGGTGTATGTGCTTAAATACTTTCCTGAATCAGAATCTTATAGATCACCTTTCCCTGGAGAAACTCAAAGTGCTATAAATAAGACTGTATATTACTTCCGATCTCAGACTCCAGTTTTGCAAGTTTCCTTATCATGTGCCGATCATGAGTAGTCCCACTGATTTATTTGGGATTAATCATGTGCTCACAGTTAAGGTATGTCTACTTCTATGACACTACAGTGACATAGCTGCAGTGTTAAAGCCATTGGCATGGGTAATCCTCCTCCCCAAGAGGTGGTAGCTAGGTCAACTGAAGAATTCTTGCAACAACCTAGTGCTGTCTACACTGGGACTTAGGTCTGCTTAACTTTGCCACTCTGCGTTGTGGATTTTTCACAGCCCTGCATGATGTAGTTACGCCAACCTAATTTTCTAGTGTATAGCAGGCTTTGGGTGTGCATATAAGTAGCTTGGTGAATCTGGATCTAAACAAGAGTACCTGAAAACAGAATTGGATTCATTCATCCTCTCCGGATATAATGCATTTGTATTCTTTCAGATGTCCCTGTCTAAATTTCTTGCCTGTTGAATTAGCCAGGGTTAACATTAGGCTCGCTCATCAATAAGATTAGCCACATGGTTCTGTACAGTTACAAGGAATGGAAAGGTTTCAGTGGAGTGCGCAGGAGAGAGAAGAGCACAGGCACACCAGAAAATGATTTTCACTCTACAACTTGCAACATCTTTGGAATTAATGGTTTAAGATTTTGGATCCCCAAATATAATCCAAATTTAACATGAATCCAAATCCACTGAAAAATAGAAAATTACTACTTTACTTTATTAAATATTTATTTAAAGAGGGGCAGTTTAAAGGTTTAAAGAGGGGCAGTAGCAAGAAGATGGCCCATGTGGTGGTTGGGGATTTTGAGAAGGGAGTGGGTTAGGGAAGATACGAATGACGGAGGTGATATTTATGACTGCTGGTTGTCTGCATGGAGAAGGTGAGTTCATAAAGGCTTACTGATTAATTTGTAAGGTTTGTTATTATTTCTAATGTGTATGTCCCCAGAGCATTGCATGGGCATATCTAAAACAAAAAATGAACTCAAAGAATGAGTGGATGTAATTCTATAGCCTGTGCTATGCAGGAGGCCAGACTTAGGCCTTGGTTACACTGGGACTTTATACCACAACAAAGCCTCTCAGAGCGCTTTAACTTACTACTCGTCCACACTGGCAGGGCATTCAGAGTGCTCTGACTCCCTGGCTAGACCGCTCCCGGTACTCCTCGTTACCAGAGGATTAACAGCTATTGCTTATTGGGTGAAACACCCCAGTATCAGTGTAAACGAGCATTAAAGATACTCCACTTTGAGTGACCTCTGGGAAGGCCCATTAATCTCTTTAAGCGAAGTGGCCTCTCTTTGCTTTGTTTTGAGCTCTGCTGGAGGAATGTGGAAGTGTTTTTTCAGAGCTTATCTGCAATGGGGCAAAGCAAACAAAGCAAACCTTTACGATAGAGTGAGTGAAAAGCAGGAGATTAGGAGGATCTGCATTTACAAGATAGCGTGCTGACACACTCAGCACTCCAGAAATCCGCTCACTCTCTCCCTCCACATACATGCAACACACTCCACCCCACCCCTCTCATTTGAAAAGCACGTTGCAACCACTTGAACGTTGGAATAGCTGCCCATAATGTGCCGCTGCAAATGTGGCAATGCCACTATGGATGCAGCTGTCAGTGTGGACACACTGGAGCGCTTTCCTTGGAGCTGTCTGCGAAGATGGGTTTAACTCAAAGTGCTCTAAAGCTGCAAGTGTAGCCAAGCCCTTAGATTATCATAATGGCCCCTTTGACCTTAAAATCTATCTACGAAATAATTTTTCAGCTCTGGGTGTCATCTTCAGAGCCAGAGTGAAACAAAACTGGAAAGTGCGCAGAATCTCTCTTGCAGAGTTTGTGATGCCTATGGTGCTACACAACATGCTACCACATTGCAGTTACAAGAGAGATGCTTTAGGGTACTCATTCACAAACTTGTTATGACCATATGAATTTAGATAGCATCTGGATTGGAGTATAATTTACACCATATTTTCCATCTAAAAGAGGCGGTTTTATTAATAATCATTCATCCCGGCTCAACCAACCGTTCACCATGCCTGCTTTTTTCTTTAGATGGTTATAAGGTCTTTGGTCCCCAGCTATGTAAGTTCAATGAGACTACTCACATGCATCAAGTTAATCCCAGCTGCTTGCAGGATCAGGGCCCTTTATGTTTTGTTCTAGAAAGACAGTGTCTACTTAAAAACTAGTCAGTTAAAAAAATAATTATTGCAGGTATTATGCTTGTTCTTAAGAATCCTGCCAATATTTGTGGTTTTACAATTATGCCTTCCTCTTTTATACAAAGAAATTTATCTCCCCAGTTGCTATGTGAAAGACCACAAAAAAACCAGGAGAAATGTATTAACTGGTCAGAGAAAACATTAAATTGGCTATATTAGAAATGTCAAATGAATACAGTAAACAAAACTGGGAAATAATAAAATATTTTTCTTTAATTTATTTTCAGTTACAGTAACCTTGGGCATTACTTGTAAGCATAGTAAATAAAAACAGCTTTCATACAGAAGTGTAATTTTAAGGTGATAGCTTCCCTTCAAATAAAACTGTATTTTTTCATAAATCCCAAGTCCTTCTCATTCTTTTTGTAAAGAACAAGAAAAAGGCTTAAGCTTTGAATAACTGACTCTCTAACTTGGTAACTATTCTCTTATCCAGAGAGATCTGCAGATGTCCTTGCCCTGTCCGCTAAAAGGACATTTTGCAAAGAGGATTACTGTTCCAAGGGAAAAAGCCTCAGGGGGTTGCATAGGTGTCAAAAGCCATTTGTGCATTCACAGAGCACTCATTGTGTCTATTGCTTTTGTATTTTTAGAGAAGGGTTTTCATTTTTTCCCTTCCAACTTTCATAATGGTATATAAATACTGGAGTGAGATAAATAATTGTGAATTGTGTATATAGAAGAAAAAAGTGTTACTGTTTTCATTTCTCTTTTTGCAACATTTAAAAAAATTAAAATCAAGGCTTGTTTGTTTTTTTTAAAGCATTATTCGTTGAATGTTTCCATTTCTGCCGATGCGCCATTTACCCTCAGGTTCCCTCAAATTGCACTTTTGCATAGGTGTCTCTCTCCTCTAATAGAACAACAAAGAGACTAACCCGGCTACCCCTCTGATACTTTTCTCCTCTAATAGCTGAGTCTCTTTAACTATGGTTTAAGATTAGCAGCCGTGTTAGTCTATATCCGTAAATAAGACAAGGAAAACTTGTAGCACCTTAGAGACTAACCAGTTTATTTATATGTTGCATCCAATGAAGTGAGCTATTGCCCACGAAAGCTTATGCTGAAATAAACTGGTTAGTCTCTAAGGTGCCACAAGTCTTCCTCATCTTTAACTATGGCTGACAATGGGCCATATAAAGAGTTCATTGATTCTTTGGTCAGTGGTGCTTCTTCTAGTCCTCTGCTCCCGTCCTAACTCTTTATAGATTATCGCAGAATCACCAGAGGAGAATTGGAGAAGCCTTGTTTGTGACTATGACTGTCCGATGGATTTTCTCCTCTACT
This sequence comes from Sternotherus odoratus, assembly GCA_032164245.1. NCBI lineage: Eukaryota > Metazoa > Chordata > Testudines > Kinosternidae > Sternotherus > Sternotherus odoratus. The sequence goes on from JAVMKO010000002.1 coordinate 118,690,152, forward strand.
GGGTGGTGATCAATCCCCCAGTGCAAAGTCTCACCTGGATCGGTGATGACAGAACATAAAGAAAAAATACAACTGCATCTCTCATAGAATCTGCATCCCAGAATACTTCAGAGAATTAAATGAGACAATTGTAGATGTTCATTGATAAATAATGGCTGTGGAGAGCACAATTAAGAGGCAAAGGCAAGGGAGAAAAGATATGTTTTCAGCTGAGATTTGAAAATGAATGGAGAGTTGATGAGGCGGAAAGACACAGGAAGGCTCTTCCAGATGGCAATTGCTGCTGAGGAGAAGGCTCTCACACCAACAATGGTGTGTTTGTATGTAGAGACAGAGAGGAGCCGGTCCTAGCCAACCAGAGAGAAGAAGCAGGGGAGGTAGAAAAAGTGGAGCATTTTAAAGTAGTCAGCAGAGAACTTTTTTTAAAAGAGTACTTTCTATTAAACACAGGATTCATTCTTCTAAAGCCATTTCTCTTGCTTTAAAGACATCTAACTCCTTTGTACGAGGTCACCATATAAAGGGATTGAATTGTGCAGTTTCACACGCCAACACCATTTTGCTCTGATGGAAAATGGCAACCAGCCATCAGCTGCAAAGGTATAACAGGTCACTGAGGGTTTTGGCTCCAATGACTCCTTTCTGTAAGCTGGGAAATTAATTTCAGCTATCAAAGCCATAGCACTTAGTGCTTGAAGATTTCATGCCACCATTTGTGCAAGGATGTGAAATAAAGGGTAGTGACTATTGAACTCGCCTTCTTATTGCCTTTCCTTTTGTCCTTAATAAACACTGCTGGTTCTAACAACCTCCTTTTTATCTAGGAGGGCATATGTATTTGTTCTCTTACAGCACACTGTCTTAGAAATAAAGTAGCAGTACTGATTTTACTTTTATGACAATGCAATACTGAATTAAGAGAGCATGAATATATGTTGGATGCATTTATTTCCCCAAATCCCATTATTCCCCAGATTCATGATTTTGCCTTAAATCTTTATTTAGAGGTTTTCCTGCAGCTTTCTTTTATTAGTCCTTTAAAATTACTTCAGAGCATTGTCTATGTTTTTCCTCTGTCATGCAAGAGCTGGCCTTATCATGAGGAGAACTGAGGTGGCCGCCTCAAGTGCCAGACTGGGGGAGGGCAGTAGGACCCAGAGTGTAGAAAATTGGGTCTGCTGCTGATGCGTATATATTCTCTTCGCTCTAGAAGCAAAGAGATGATGGCGTGTTCTGCTGGAGGAAGGGGGGCACAAGAGCCCTTTCAAAGTTTTGAGCCAAGCGAGAGGGCATGTGGGCATCATTTGAGCTCCCCACCTCAGGTGCAAAAATGTTGTGGGCTGGTCCTGCTGTTATGTAGTGTGCACTGACTATATTTCATTAACTTATTTGTTTCTAAAGGCATATGTACAATGCACAGCAAACCCAGGCTCTTACCCAGATTTGAGGTTTAGTCCCTTCTACCATTCTTAAAGAAAAAACTCTGACCTGAGTTTAAACTAACACCGATTCCTGAGAAGCCTCGACCAATTTCAGCTCATTTACACCCAATATTGCAAAAATTTAGATGCTCTAGAAAGTTGGCATGTCATGTGAGCAAGAATTCCCCTTGCCAATGGATACCAAGTGATTGTCGGTACCAAGATCTACTGGGTCACCAAGACCATATCTTTCAAGGGGTACCTCCTAGCTTTCTGATACTGATCACACCGGCGCAGCAGTTGTGTCTGCCTCAGGTGTCCTCTCCACCTTGGGACTATGTTGAGGATGATTCATCAGTCTCCCAGATATCTTTACCATGATCTCTTGACTATTCTACATTCCCCTTCTTTCTATCCTGAGAGGGAAATCACAATCTCATATCTCGCCTTACTGGCATGACCATCATTGAACACCTCCTCCTTGACATATGGTCTAGGGATCTGTGGGCTCTCTACCAGCAACAGTTCTCAAAGCCAACCAGTTTCTTCCATGATGATCATCAAGGGAGACACTCCACCATCTTACCACTTCCTCCTCCCCAGTCTCAGCACTTGTCTTTTGAAGACCTGGATGCTAGAGCAGTCAGAGAGGTGACACTACAAACTAATATTTCATTATCCTTATCAGCTGAAGCCATTATGCCACTTTTACCTTCTTTGACCAGTTTCAGGAGTTGGTTAAACATCTTGCTGGATAATTACAGATTCCACTAGAAGAGGTACTGGAGTCCCAGCATAAGCTTTTGGGCATTTTACATACATCATCCTCTGACAGAGTGGCTCTATCAGTCAGTGAAGCAATACTGGATCCTGCCAAAATCACTTGGTGCAAACTGGCCACTGCACCACCTGCTTATACCACAGGTGGACAAAAATATTATGTACCAGATAAAAATTCAGAATTTGTACTCTCCAACCCCACACCAAATTCTTTGGTTGAGGAAACTGTTGATGGGGATGGGAGACAACATCAGGTCAAATCGAAACATTTTGTCAAGGATCAAAAGCACCTGAACCTATTTGCACACAAGAGCTAGTCATCGGTGATTCTGCAATTCCAAATTGCTAATTACCAGAGGGCATGATTGAAAAATACACCTATATTAATTATGATTTCAACACTTGTGTGGATCATCTCCCAATAGGATATCAAGAGCAGTTCAAAGCTATCATTGGTGAGGTTTAGCTTTTGGCAAGCACCTCTCTATATGCTTCCATAGATGCAGCCAACGCAGACTCCATCTCTATTGCTGCCTTTATGTGGAAAGCATCTTGGCTACAACTGTCTGGCTTTCCTGTGAAGATCCAAAATACTGTAGAGCAGTGGTTCTCAACCAAGGGTCCAGGGGTGCATAGGTGTCCACGAGCAGATTTCAGGGGGTCTGCCAAGCAAGATCAGTGTGAGACTTGCTGGTACCCAGGGCAGAAAGCCTAAGCCCTGCCATGCAAGGCTGAAGCCTGGGGCCCCATTGCCCAGGGCTGAAGCAGAAGCCTGGGCAACTTAGCTTCATGGGGTGGGGGGGCCTGTAACATGGGGCCCTGAGCAATTTCCCTTCTTGCTACTGCTTAACTCCGGCCCTGGCTTTTGTATGCAGAAAACCAGTTGTTGTGGCACTGGTGGGCTGTGGAGTTTTTATAGCATGTTGTGGGGTGGGCTCAGAAAGAAAAAGGCTGAGAACCCCTGCTATAGAGGACCTTCCTTTCCTGTTCCCTTCCCTTGGGCTTAATCTGTTCTGTTTGAACTACCTGTTCACTACCCCACTTGCATATGAAGACCTGCATATACAAATTTCTACCTGAAGTTTCTTTTAAATTCCATATTAATTAGGATATTAATCTTCTGTTTTTCTTTTTGAAACCATTCCAAATCAAAGAAGAAGCTGCCTTACAGTCTTTGGATGAGAAGGACACTGACCTTCTATTTGTATAGAATCAAGCATTCCAGGAAGTCTCCTAGACTCTTCATTTCAAGTGCTGACAAATCCAGAGGATCTGCTATTTCATGCCCAAGACTTTCAAAGTAGATCTCTGGGTGTATTAACTCTTATTATGACTTTGCCAATACTCAGCCTCCTTCTAGAGTACAGACCATTGTAAAAGGACCCAGTTTACTTTCAGTGGTCCTATTGAAGTGGTCATTGAAATTTGCAGAGCAGCAACCTAGACCTCAATACATACTTTTTCCAAACGTGATGTTCTGATTCACACATCTGGAGCTGATGCTGCCATTGGCAATGCAGTGTTGTCTTCAGTGTCAGATCTGACTCTGAAGTCCTCATCTCCATCAACAGATACTGCTCACGGGTCACATGAATTGGAGCACCCATTGGGATGCTACTTAAAGAAGAAGAAGAAGTTACTCCCCCTTGGGCAATAACTAGAGTTCTTTGAGCTGTGTGTCCCTGCGGCTGTTTAGCTGCCAGCCCTCCTTCCATTCTACTTCAGAACCTTATCTCTCAGGAGTGTTGCAGTAGAGAAGGAACTGAGGGCAGTTCACCCAGGCAACTCTATGTATCTTTGGTACAGGTCACAAAGATATGTAGGGTGCATGCACAGGCTGAATGGGTACTGCTAACTGAAAATCTCCAATCAAAGGTGCATGCCTTTGTTTTTGTTTTTTGCTTTACAAAAATACATAAGTTCATATTTTCTGTTAACGATGTTCCTAAAATTATCAGCAAAGTGCTCTGATGGATGTAATTTGACATATATCAGCCCCCATAAGTAGAAGTAGAACCCCCATAGGGACCCCCATCTTGAAAAACGCCAGTTACTACATAAGGTAACTTCTCCTTCATCCTGGAAGTCAATTCCTCAATATATTACTCTCTGTAGGGAGTACTTTTTCACCTTATTTATTATCTAAATAAAACAGATGAGAAAGTGATGACCATACTATAGCTTTAAGTTAATAGTGATCTTAAAGCATTGTAATGGTTGTGGCTCGCTGCAAATCCACACAGAGTTCACCTGAGTTATTGAATGATATATATCAAATTACATCCATCAGAGCACTTTGCTGATAATTTTAGGAACATCGTTCACAGAAAATATTAACATGTATTTTTGTAAAGTAAAAAACAAAAAACCTAAAACCCACATCTGCTGCCAAGGAATTAAATCTGTATCCACAGGACACTTTGGAGCACGTTATTCAGCAATGTTTCTTAACTGGTGAAGTGTTTTTCTCTCTTCAGCTTTGTGAATGAGATTGTGGGGTATAATTATATAACATTTGGGTTTTGTTTGTTGTAGTTTGTTTTTTGAGGATAACAAAGTATTTTATTTGTGACCTTTACATTTCTTAACATTTACTATTAATAAATGTCATAAAGTGCAGTGTAGTGTGTCCTAAATTGATAACTTCTACATCACAACAGTATTTTAGTCAGCACTAGCTCAGTGATCACTAGTGTTAGTCCATCATCAGGTGGGCCAATAGATAATATGTCTGAACTTTAATAATCTTACAAGATGCATATCAGCTTCCTTTATATAAGGAGTCATTGGGCCTTTGAGAGAGAGAGAGTGGGAGGTGGAAAAGTCTCCTTGCTCCAGTTATTCTTTATAAATGAAGTGTTACCACCAACTACTGGCCAGATTTTGTATGGGGCCTACTCAAAGCTCCCCTACTGGATTGGGCTCCACCAGTGAGATAGGCAGGGAAACACCCATCTTTACCTGGTTTGAGGATCCTGCTTTGGGGCTTAAGCATGGGTAGGCATCTGGATGCCTAGAGTAAAGAACTGTGGGCGTTACCAGCAGGAAAACATAGGCACCTAGGGGGCCTTGACAAAGAAAATTTAGGCGTAGAGAGATTTTAAGTGCATAAGCAGCAGAGTTAGTGTGTTTTTAGGGGACCACATAGTTGTGTAAAAATAAAAACAATGTTATTTAATAGAAAAAACACAGATTCAAAGAAGAAATAGGACAAGGAAGGAGGACATTATCAGCAGGGAAAAAAAAAACCTTTTGAAATGGATCTCTGTCTGGCAGGAGATAACTATTGAAGGTAAATTAAGTAGGGAAATGCAATCAATTAGTGTAATGAGAGAACCATTCGCAAGTTCTATTTAGCCCTTCATTTATTGTGTCCAACTTGGCTGGCCAGTCTCTACGCAAAAGAATAAATGGATACAAATCTGACATCAGAAATCATAATATTCAAAAACCAGTAGGAGAACACTTCAGTCTTCCTGGCCATTCCATTAAAGACTTGATGGTGTCAATTCTGAAACAGAAAAACTTCCAAAACGGACTCCAACGAGAAACTGAGGAACTGGAATTAATTTTCAAATTGGACACAGTAAACCAAGGGCTAAATACAACTTGTGAATGGTTCTCTCATTACACTAAGTGATTGCATTTCCCTACTTAATTTACCTTCAATAGTTGTTATCTTCTACCAGACACAGAGATCCATTTCAAAAGGTATTTTTCTCCTGCTGATAATGGCCCATCCAAATTAAACAGCCTCTTAGAATTGGTTTGCTAATGTACAACCTTTTTTTTTGCTTTCTGTGTGTATAAATGCATCTTACTTCTGTTCTATTCTATGCATCTGATGAAGTGGGCTATAGCCCACGAAATCTTATGCTAAAATAAACTGGTTAGTCTCTAAGGTGCTACAAAGTCTTCCTCGTCTTATTTACAGATACGGACTAACACGGCTACTAATCTTAAAGAAGAAATAGTAAGGGAAAGCAAACGTGCAAATTACACAGAAAATAAACATACAGATACAACCTCAGTCTCTATGCTTCCATATTAGATAAAGCCCCTTTTCTAACACTAGTTGCCTATTGCTTTGAAACAGTTTCCCAGCATATTCCATAGCTACAGGGGTAATCCAGTTTTCACAGACAGCTTCTTGCATAGTGGCTGTCCCCCAGTTTCTGGATGAAAACATCAGTTTCAACCCTTCTTTTTAAAAGGCTTTTTTTTCCCTTTTCTCCTCTTTCTTTCAGCCTGGTAACTCGTAATTATTCAGAGCAGGGGAAATTCCCTCTTGTCTTGATAGCTGGGATGTCTCACTATCTTCCCATTACTAATGCTCCAATCTTGTCTTTTTTCTGGGTAGCACAAAGGATCTTTACTTGAGTCTAGCTTTGTGTCAACACCTGACTTAGGAGGCAGTCCCCTCCCTGTTTCATTGTTTTATTGCTGTCTTGCACCTCAGTTACAACTTACAGTTTTTTCTTTGCATACCTACATACATTCATAACCATAGTCTGTATACATATCTAATAATGACCATCAAGTTCAGATCATTACAAGATTTTTAAAAACAACGTACTCAACATATATTTGTAGCACAATATTGTATACAATCAGCTGCTTCAACTTCTTATTCTTTGGGGTTCTCCCCTTTCCCCCATTATTCCTGTAAGAGTGGGGGTACCCCAGCCTCTGTGCTCTTGAGTACAAGGACTGGGACTCTTTTTTAGCCAGACCACTTAACTTTAGCTGCTTCCCAGCCAAGTTAATTCTCTACACCCCAAGACTCCCCCTTGTACCAGTTGGGTTCTTGGGGAACCACGGCTGCCACCATCTGAGTAGATATCCAAGGCCCTGGATGGGGGTACTCAGACTCCCCCCTACCTCCATCTGTTCCCCCTCCCCCTTCACCCTTCTTATCTGAAGAGAGAGGCAGACTTCGTTCCTTAGCTCATACCCTGAGCTGTTTCTTATACCTACCTCCCGCCTCCCCCCTCTCTTCCCAACCTGGAAGCAAAGGAAGCCTTAAGGGAAGTAAACCAGACGTTTTATAACTAACAAGATTTAATAAAGAAAAAGATTAGAACATAGGCACAGTACAGCTTACAATTTAGAATTCTCTACTTCTCATCTGAAATGGATAGAGACACTCCAGATAGGCACAGACTTGATGCAAAATCAAAATATTACTTACATTTAGCTAAGTAGGAATATAAGAAGGAAAGTTGAGCCATCTCCACAGCTAGAGATGAGCTCTCAGACCCTGGCCCCTGCTGCATGGCCAGCAAAATGAAACTAAACTCTAAAACCCCTCCCTCCCTCTCTCATGGCAGGGAGCTCTTACATCACTTGTTCTCAGGTAACAGTAACCCTCTCCAGCACTTTACGCTTATGACAATTCCCATGGGCTGTTTGGATTCTGATTGTCGCGGTTAGACTATGGCATCTGAGCACAGGTTTGGAGGAGCTCCATGGTGGTTAAATTTTGGACTTAGACACCTAAAGGTGCCCACGTCCCTTTGTGATCTGGGCCTGAGAGCTGGAGTAAAAGGCCTGAATTAGCAGAATGGAGCTGGGGTACTGTGGCTGGGCATAGTATGCCTGCATGAGGCAGGAGCCAGCATGATGCCTCCAAGGATATTGGGGGTTACTGGCAACCCTCGAGCTTGTTCAACACTTGCACCCTCCGCCCTCAGCCTAAGGTGCACAGAAGCCTTGGGATATGAGGATCTGTTTGTGCTTGTCTCCTTCTTCCCATGCATGAGAACTGAAGCAGCCATCATTTATCCCAGAACTTGTACCCATGGAAAAGAGGAGTTTATGCGATGGATTTAGTTTGCTTGCAAATTGAAATATGAACGGGTGGTAATAGTACTTTACACACAATGCGAGGCAGAGCATTAATCCATATTATTAGCCCAAGATGAATGTTTTCATGCGACTTCCTATAGCGTACACCAGATGCAGCTAGAACACTGAATAGCTTCATGAAAATCTCTCTGTTGGTCTGGAAGGCAAGAGCCCCGATCTTGCTGCTTAATCCCAGGTAAATTGTGCTACTATATTTATAATAGCTGTTCTTCTTTGGTAATATTGAAGAAAAAAATAATATGCAGTGATAAGAGTATCATTTTGATTTCAGTGCAAAAGTAATTTGATAGTTTTACATTTTGAAAGGGGCAAAGTATTGGCAATTTTTTGAACCAGTGCAATGGTTTATTGGATATAATCATTTCCAGGAGATTTCTTTCTATTCAAGGTTCTTTTGCTAATTGTTTGTGTGTGAATGGCTAGGATTATTTTTCTATTGTAAAGCAGATTTTCTTTCATTAATATTCTGATCTTTAGACAACCCATTGCCACTTTTTTTGTACATGGTGTACAGAAATAAAGCAACATAGTTCAATATCTGTATTTTGATGTAGTCTCTCAAGACAGATATGTTGCAAAAGGATTTAAATGAGGAGCAGCATAACCAGAATAATGACAAAAGGACTAGACACAATGAGACATTTAAGGGAAGCTGAATGCGTCTGAAAAGGATATCAGATGGTCACCAAAATATAAATTTAAAGATTTCCAGAATACAGAAATATAAATAAATGACTGCTGCTTAATTAGACAGATACAGTGGTTGGAGCAAAAGGCCCAGTCATATTTTTGAAGAGTTGATAAGCCGTTGAACATAGGAATTTAGAATGAAAGTGCCTATTTATCCATTCAGTAACAATAGCATGACTGCCAGGAATCTCTTGAGCCAAATTCTGATCTGTGGTATACCAGTGTAAGCACGGGTTCTGGAACAATTTTTATAGTGTGGGTGCTAGTGATGGAAACCACGTATTTGGTGTTTGTTATACTACTTCGGATCAGGGGTGCAGCAGCACTGAGTGTAAGTCAACAGCACCACTGAGTGTAAGTCAACAGCAACACCATGGAAGTCATCAGCTTACATTGGTAGAGCTATGAGCAGAATATGGGTCATAATGGGTCATAATATAGAGAGAATAAATGGAAAAGCAAGAAAAAGGTAAGAAAAAAGATCCAAAATTATCCATTATCTGAAGTCTGGGATATGCTATATTTTAATAAGTCATGGACCAGAGTGAAAAAAGGACTGCTTGACTTGTGAACTACTGATATTTTCAAGGTCAGGTTTTTCCATAGCTTACCAGGTTAGACAAATTCTAGGAATACAATAGACATGACAGATATTTACTAAGAAAAATATGGGAATACAGTATACCTCCTTTAGTTAAATTTTGACAATATGTTTATTTATCATTTATATGCCAGTGCTTGACAAGTTAGAGATCTAAAACTTGTACAGGAACTACATAATGGATGGAGAAGTAACTCTTATAAGAAACAAGTTATACTGTCAGTCAGAATGAACACCTTAGACTTCACAAGGAACTGACTTTGCAAATGGCAAAGTACAAGTGTAACATGCTGTCTGTTTGAAACAATGTCATAGCCATTGTTTTGAATGTGTAACTTCATAAAAAATATGGATTGGATGAATGGACTATAAGGTGGATAGAAAGCTGAGATTGTCGGGCTCAATGGGTAGTGATCAATAGCTTGATGTCTAGTTGGCAGCCAGTATCAAGCGGGGTCAATCCTGGGTCTGGTTTTAACATCTTCATTAATGATCTGGATGATGGGATGGATTGCACTCTCAAAAATTCATGGATTACACTAAACTGGGGGGAGAGGTAATTAGGCTGGAGAGTCGGGATAGGGTCCAGAGTGACCTAGACAAATTGGAGGACTGGACTAAAGTAAATCTGATTTGGTTCAAGTGCAGAGTCTTGCACTTAAGAAGGAAGAATCCCATGCACTGCTACAGGCTAGGGACCAACTGGCTAAGCGGTAGTTCTGCAGAAAAGGACCTGGGGATTACAGTGGATGAGAAGCTGGATATGAGTCAGTAGTGTGCCCTTGTTGCCAAAAACGCTAACAGCATATTGGACTGCATTAGTAGGAGTTTTGCCAGCAGATCGAGGGCAGTTCCCCTCTCTTTGGCACTGGTGAAGCCACATCTGGAGTACTGCGTCCAGTTTTGGGGCCCCCACTACAGAAAGGATGTGGACAAATTGGAAGAAGTCCAGCAGAAGACAACAAAACCTGTTATCCATAGTACTCAGATATCCAGAAGCATCCGAGAATGCAACAGAAGATGAAATAGTGTACTTAAAAAATGGACAGCATGCAAAATCCTGTATCTGTTTCTGTATTATGCCAAACCAAACTGGCTGGAGTCAAAGAAATCCAAGGACCCTTGATACGGTTGGAGTTGTTTTGTCACAATCTATTCAATAATATTTTCCAATAATGAGAAATGAGACAAGTCAACAGTTAAGGAGATTTTCTGGGCCAGATAATTAACTGGTTTTGTCAAGGTTTCTGGAATAGCTCATGAACATGTTTGCCAACTGCAAAGTAGACTGTTACAAACAAGACCACAAACACCAAATTGGTTGTATGTTCTGTAATTAGATTTCACTCCCCAAGTATCAAGTGTGAATTCCTCAAGCACTATAACAGCCTTAACCCAGAGTCACAGATAGTCCCGCTGGGCACTCTGGTCTATCTTGCCACCCAGGCAAGCCACCTTTTTCAATAGATGATCCCTTACACCAAAAATCACAACAATATTCAGGTTATTCCTAGTTCCAAAGGAGCAGTCATTTAGTCCAGGTCAATTGCATATCAGATCACTCACCAAAGACAACACTTGTAGCGAATCCTATAATTAATTAACTAGAGATTTATTAACAAAGAAAAGGAAACGAGATATTTACAGGCTAAAGTAGGCAACACACAAATGATTCACAGTCTTAGATTCCAAAAAGTAATAGAAGCTGCTTTAATGGGCAAGCTCTATATGTCCTTCAGGCTAACCCAAGCTAAGCAGCTTGGGGATCCCTTATGCTTAGAAATATTGCCCTCTCCAAATTCCAAATAGCAAAACCATAACAATCGCTTCTTGACTGGGATTTTTATTCCCTTCTCCCAGAGTTCAAGCTGTGGTAGAACAAGCATTTGTGCACCTCCCCTCTTCTTGGGTGTGAGGAAAACAATCAACAAACTCTTTTGTCCACTGATGTTCCACAATAGTTTCTCTGGTATCTGTGGGGGCTTCTTTTGTTGGGCAGGAGATGACACCTTTTGAGGTAAGCCTGTATTTCACACTTGGGCCTTGGTTACACTGGCACTTTATAGCACTATAAAGCCTCCAGGAGCGCTATAACTCCCTACCCGTCCACACTGGCAAGGCATGTATTGCGCTAAAAACTCATAGTTATACCGCTCCTGGTAATCCTCCCTTCCTTGAGGAATAACAGCTATTGCGTATTCCCTGTAGCAAGTGTAAACAGTCATTACGCTATAAGTGATCTCTGGCACACCTCTGAGCCATTTAAGGCAATTGACGTCTCTTCGCGTTGTTTTGAACTCGGCAGGAGGAATGCAGAAGTACCTTTTCAGAGTTTCTCTCTTAACTCGCCAGATAAGCACTGCAAATGTTTACAAAGGGAGCTGTGTGACTTAAAGCAGGCTCTAATTTCAAAGGAAACCACTGACAAAACTCTCCGCCTGTAGAAAATCCCCTGGCTCTCTCCGTCTGCATACACACTACACGTTCCCCTTACCCCCCTCATTTGAAAAGCACGTTGCGCCCAGCTGAATGCTGGGATAGCTGCCCATTATGCACCACTCCCTGTGCCGCTGCAAGTGCCGCAAATGTGGCCACGCCAGGACATGTTATAGCGCTATACCTATTGCTGTATATGGGGACAGCTATAACCAAAAGCGCTATAATCCTGTAAGTGTAACCATGGCCTTGGTAATGCTTCTTTCCTGAAACAGATCACATCAGATCACACACCAAAAATAGCACCTGGTTTCCAGTTTCATCACAAACACATTTATAGTTACAGAGGAAGCACTTAAATATAATCTTATAACAAGGGATACAAATGTAAGTGAGATTAATGCAGGCATCAACTCACAAGCATTTCATGAAGCCTACACACTAAACACATCTCTATAATATCTATTTTAACAATACTAATGCACAGATGAGACAGACTGGTTTCCTGCTATGCATTTGTCAGTGTTCAGTGATTCCTAGGGGCCTTGGCATGAGCTGGCACCTGATCTGCCAGCATCACAGATGTAAATCAGCATAATTCCATTTAAATCAAGAATTGGATTCCCGAGCCAATGGTCCAATGCTTCTTCAAAGAACTAGGCAGATTGCCAACCCCCAGGAAGGCATCAGCAATAATCTCTCTTAGCTAGAATCATAGAATATCAGGGTTGGAAGGGACCTCAGGAGGTCATCTAGTCCAACCCCCTGCTCAGAGCAGGACCAATCCCCAACTAAATCATCCCAGCCAGGGCTTTGTCAAGTCTGACCTTAAAAACTTCTAAGGAAAGAGATTCCACCACCTCCCTAGGTAACCCATTCCAGTGCTTCACCACCCTCCTAGTGAAAATGTTTTTCCTAATATCCAACCTAGGTTTCACTAAACAGGAAGGACATGGCTCTAACCCCACAAGTGCTAACTGATGTATTGCCCCCAGTTCCTCCAAAGCCTGACAAGATTAAACTCAGGAAGAGAAGATTGTGTATTTGTCACAATAACTGATTTCATACTCACAGTCAGATGGCTCAACCTGGATCCGAATGCAAGTAATTTCAGAATGCTTCACAACTGGAAAGGCTTGGCTCTCATTATATGGAAACTATCTGGATTAGTCAGATTATCTGCCTCCTAGAGCTATTCCAGAGATAGGGACTTTGTGGATGCTATCGTTGATGTGAAGAAACTGTTCTTCATCTCCTACTGCAGGGGTAGGCAACTTATGGCATGTGTGCCAAACGCAGCACGTAAGCTGATTTTAGTGGAACTCACACTGCCCGGGTCCTGGCCACCGGTCTGGGGGGCTATGCATTTTAATTTAATTTTAAATGAAACTTCTTAAACATTTTTAAAACCTTATTTACTTGACATATAACAATAGTTTAGTTCTATATTATAGACTTATAGCAAGAGACCTTCTAAAAATGTTTAAATGTATTACTGGCACGTGAAACCTTAAATTAGAGTGAATAAATGAAGACCCAGCACATCACTTCTGAAAGTGAAACCCTATGATCCCAGGCTTTAAAAGCTTTGTTGTGCTGCATCTCAGCACCAACAGTGCTCTATATATCCATCTTCTACCTTTATTGCTCTACATGTCTTCCATCCTTGCTACATCAGTCACAGATTATCTGAACATCATGGTGACCATCAGTCAAAATGAAGCTGAGAAAAAAGTGATTAGAAGCCACTGCATTGATAATAAGTTGTTATAGTGGATCACCAATTCCTTGAGAGGGCGATCATTTTGCAAGACATTTTGTCCTCAGAGCCCTCTGAAACCCAGCATGTTATTACTTATTTTGTTTTGTTATTGAGATATCTAAAGTCAGGTTCAACACCCCAGTGAAGATATATACATACTTGCAGTCAGGTAGCTAGTTTCCTCAGTAGCTCGGGAGCTCATTCTACAAGATCTAAAGACGTTTCAATGACAGTAGGTCCTTGATTTGTCATGTCACTCAGATCTTTGTTGTGGGAGGGCAGTTCTTCAATGTAATTAGTCCTCCTCAGCCCTCCTTATTTTATTTTATTTTCAGGGGGTGAAAGTATTGCTTATTTACCCCCCACCTGCACAATCTGCAGGATTAATTCTTGAAGGTGAAAAGAGGTTTATTTAACACATTGCAATTCCTCGGATGTAGTGACTCAACGGATTGATACTTTCTGCCCTTCTTTCCTGTTTTTTCAGAGATCTTCTGAAAGTTTTCAAATTAGTGGAAGAGTATTGAGGAATCTCTCTTTCTCTCTTTGATAGCTGCCTATCTGATTTCCAGTTCCATGAGGGGATGTTTGTATGGGCCCAAAGAGGACTGCTTTTCTACATAGTTGTGAGGACTGCAGTGTTGGGGCCCATCCTACAAATGTGAATCTGCAGAGGCATTCACTCAAAGAACAACAGTTGGTGGCATGTTACCTTTCCATTTTTCCTCCTATTGATGCTATGGTGATTTTGGATAAGGAAGACAACCAACAGTTGCCAAATAGTGAAAGAAATGCCTTTTGACAATGCTAATAGGTCATTTTTTATCTCTTAAATCCAACACTTCCACTTGTTTAAATGTGTGCATTTTTACCAAGGATAAAGACAGAATGGTTTTGTCTTTTACTTTTATGCCTATAAACATAAAACCTGCAAATTAACATGTACCATCTAAATTAATTTCAAATAGGATATTAATTGATTAACTTGGATGTTTCAACACAGGATTTAAAGACTTCTGCTACTGACGTGCTGAATGGGAGCTGAATTATTTATTGTAATTATTATTTCTCTTTTGCTCAGATTCTAAATCATATGTATTATTTTCTCAAAACATTTTTAAAAACTAGCTCTGAACTGTAGGATCCATGCAGAACATTAAAAACTTAAATGTAGGCATAGGAGTCAGAAAGTCTAATGGGACACAGTTGTAACCTTAACCCTGGAATATTGTTCAGGTTCATGTGAACCAAAATGTGAAAATAACAAGAAACAAAGTGATACTGGCTAGTTTAGTTTCACTCTCTACTGCAAGAATTACGGAAAAAGTGAATGAACAGCAAAAGTGGTGGCAGTTAATTTGGATGTTTTAAAATTCATTCAGTTTTAATGAGATAGAGATTAAATTTGATTCTGACCAATGGGGAGGAATTGGTTGGAAATCTCAAGGTGGAAGGTAACCTAGGTGAAAGTGATCATGAAATGATCAGCTTCACGATTGTAAGGAAAGGAAAGCGTAGGCGCATCAGAATAAGCACAATGGATTTTTTTAAAAAGCAGACTTTAAGCAACTCAGAGAACTGGTAAGTAGGGTCTCATGGGAGGAAAATCTAAGGGAAAAGGGAGTTCAGGAGAGCTGGCAGTTTCTCAAAGAGACAATATTAAAGGCACAACAGCAAACTATTCCAATGTGAAGGAAAAACAGGCAGAATATTAAGAGGCCAGCCTGGTTGCATCAGGAGCTCCTTAGTGACCTGAAAACCAAAAGGAATCTTAGAAAAAGTAGGAACTTTGGACAAATTGCTAAGGATGATTTTTAAAAACACTGTAAGTGTGTAGGGTAAAAGCTAATTAACTGATAGACCTCAAAATATAATTGCAAACAGGGAATCATCACCCAGTGTGTCAATTTCTAGTTGGGTTCCAGAGGGATTGGTTCTTGACCCTGTTATTTAACATTTTTTCAATGACCTGGAAGAAAACATAAAACCCACACTGAAAAAGGTTGCCGATGACACAGAAATTGAGGAAGTGGTAAATAATGAAGAGGGCAGGTCACTAATACTGAACGATCTGGATCACTTGGTAAACAGGTTGCAAGTAAACAATGTTCATTTTAATGTGACTAATTTTAAACATATACATCTAGGAACAAAGACTGTGAGTTCTTTTAGCATTTGTTCTGAGTGTATCCATTTTCATGGTGCTGATACACAAATGTTCCCAATAGTAACATGGAAAATGCACCAGGATGGTGTATGGGCAAGTGAAAGGAACACATTGGATCTCTACTTTCATTAATACATGGGGAAGCAGAAGGAGAACAGGAGTGGGAAGGTGCAGATATGCAAGGGGAGAAGTACTAGGAAGTGGGTGGCAAAAGGGGAGGAAGGCAGTGAGGGGCACGAGTGGGGAGCAGGGATATAGGAATGGATGCAGGGGAGTTGAAGGCACAAGGATGGATGCCAAAAAGAATGGAAGGTACAGTAGGGGAGCTGTGAGAAACAGAGACCCATGCACCTTATTTATATAGTGGTGGAATTTCAATCCCTTATTCAGAATAAAAGGACAGTATTTCTAATCACACATTTAAGATAGTCAGTTATAACACCTTCTATGGCCTTGATTAGTGTATGCATTTTCTGATTTTGAGGCCATCAAATATAGATTATATTCCTAATGCTTCAAAAGGCAAGAGTCTTGGGTAGACAAAAGATACTGATCTGCTAGTTAGTCTCTAAGGTGCTACAAGTATTCCTCGCTTTCTTTATGGATACAGACTAACACAGTTGCTATTCTTGAAACATCTAATTATATTTCATAATTCATATTTTTTGTTAAAAGAAGTTTTTATAAATGGAATTTAAATAAAAATTCATAAAACTGCATCATGTATATGAGAGGCAGTTTTGATCAAAAAAACTTGACCCCCGTGTATATTATAACTATGTGTATTATTTAGACTGTCCCATTATTTAGGAAAGGATCTTCACAAGGGGATCCTATAATATTGTGAATTTGAGAACATTAAGGTAAGTCACTTTGCTGGTAAATGAAATACCGGTAGTTCTTTGATCTAGAATGAGTTATCTTTCCTGTATAATGATGATGCCTTGACTCAGAACAACAGATACTTTCACCCTGGAGCAAGAATGGAAAACAGAAAAAGAGTGATGTCTAATATGTTCTTATGCACATTACCTTAAGGGTTACATTCTATGGGTATAGGATTCTTCCTCTGTATCCTCCCATGACAAAATCTGCAGGGAGGATGAAAGAGAAAAGACTCAGTCAGTGAACTGGGTTTGCCTCCCTATGGAAAAAACAAGGATTCTGGGCTCAGAACCCACGGATCCCTCCATAGCCACTTGTAAGTCAGGGAATCTGATAGCCTACCCAGTAGAAGCCATGTGCCTCTGCAGTGGCTCTAATAACCTCCTGCCCTCTCCAGCTCTCTAGCGTATGGCTCTATTAAAGAAAGTTATCAGGGGCTCCCCATACTGTGTCTGAACCTGGGCTGTTCACCTTTAAGGGGGCTTCTGCTGTACAGGAAGGGGATGAGGTGAGTACATAAAAGACAATTAAGCCCCAATTAGATTAATTAACTGGTAGAGTCAGAGTGTGATTCGGGAAAGTGATGTGAGTCCATTCCCTGTACCCATTTGACAAGTAGCTCCTGGACCTATTGAAGTCCCTTTTTAGGTGTGGGGAAGAAGCATACTGCACAGATGGTTGACTCCCTTTTGGCATGCAGGGAGTGGGGATGTCCACACCCAGAAGGATTCTGAGTGTATGAACCCCACTACCATATTTTTGCATGCATATGTTCAACTTGGCTCTTGAGCTCACTGGGCAGCTGACTGCTACTGTATACAGACATCTAAAAAGATGTGATTGTTCATAGTGTGGAGTTTAGCATGCCAGGTACAAGCCAGATTTACCCCCAGTGGAATATTGTATATGTAGCAGTATCTGAATTTATTTAAATTATGCCTGTTCACTGCTTTAACTGTTACTCTTCTGTCTGATCTAACAAGTTCTTAATGGTAGTTTTACAAATATGCTTTTAAGTGGGACCTAGATTAAACCTCTGATTTAGCAATTAGCATAACATTCCACTCTACTTTGACCTAAAATTGATCAGCACTTTTTGAGACTTGCAGCAAATTACTGTGATAATCAAGCTACATTAAGCCATGATGTTTCAGGTAAATTTGTCTCCAATAGCTCTCCTATGCATTGTTGGTTTAAGGACATTATGCTGTCTGCCTGCTGCTTTGTAGACATTTTAGAATATATAACTGTGAGAAGTGAATGTCCTTTGTCTTTTATAGAATTCCAGTTTGAGCCTGATACATTTACATTAAGATTGAAAGTGTCAGTGGAAATGGGCTCTCTCTCTCTTAATATTTTGATGTAGGCTTTTTTTGGTCGGGAGGGTGTGTTTTCCCATTTTCTAGTACAGTCTTAGCAATCAAACTTCTATGGAAGGACTTCTGAAACTAGTTGACAAAGTAGTTTTTGGTTTTTTTCAGCATACCCTAGCAAGATTAATGGTTTTGTTCCCTTTAAGAGTAAAATGATTTTAAGAATGCAAATAATGTCAAATATAAGTAATTTAAGTCATTAATGTAGCAGACATGGAGCTGCTCTTGAAAAATTTAAGAATATCAATATCTAAATAATGTTATGAATACTCTATGTATGAATATATGAATACTGGTCAGTGAAGTAAAGTTATGTGTTGTTAGACTTGCCTGTATGAATGTTGTGGAGAACTGAGAAACTTCTGATTTATTATTATGAAAGGATATGTGAGACTCAGTTTTCCTGCCTCACTTTTATTGTTACTGTCTTAGTGGGAAGAGGTTAATAAAATATGCAGAGCAGTGATGACAGGGAAGTCACTTGAGCATGAATGAACTATCAAGAACTAACATCACTGGGGGTAATTATCGCAGACGTCTAGACAGGTAAACAAAGGTGGCAGAAGTATCATTGCATATACTTACTGGTTTTAACCAGGTTCCAGAGGCCCAGCAAAGAGCCAAGAATTGTATAGAATGGGCAGCTTGCTACTGGGGGAGTGGGAACAGGTCATCCTTACTTGATCCAAGAACTGACAGGAGACTTTCACCAAGAGTGCAAAACACTGCTGGAAAGGTTTGAAGGACTTTGAAACCTACCAGGGTCTCCATGTGAAGGTGGGTAACACCTGGTAGCTTAGTTAGACATGTAAACTGTTTATTCTTTTCAAGATGTAATGATTTTGTTCTAAATAAATGCATGACTTTATATAATAATAAATAGTGTAATGACTAGCTGGTAAGCCCTGTTATAGCCCCTAAGAGGTAACAGAACTTGGCAATCACAGTGAAGGTCAGGAAAAATTGTAACCTAAATCCCTGTCTGGAGGGAGGAGAATGTGAGGTTCTCTCACCCCCAAGAAAAGTGAGGGCTGAAGTCCTCAGACAGTGAGTGGGGAGGCCACAGAGGGGCCAGAGGTGACAAATGTATTGGTCTAGTTTAATTGGAGGCTGTTGAAAAAACAAGCAGAAATGGCTCTAGGTAAACAACTTCCCAACAAACACAAAGACACCAGCCTACTTCTAAACTCCAACCCAAAGTAACATAGCTGCTTTGCCAAGGCTGGGAGCCTAAAGATCAAAGGGGTGCTTAATAGTAAAAAGGATTATATGGAGAGAGAGAGATGGGGCGGGAGGGGGACTAGTGAGAGAACTGTTCCCAGGGAGAACATACTGAGGTGAAACAGAGGCAATAGGTCCATTGGAACAACTTTCCAAGGGCTGCGGTGAGTTCTCCATCACTGGAAGATTTCATATCAAGATTCGATGTTTTTCTAAAAAATATGCTGTCACTCCAATGGAGAAGCACTGGCCTATGTTATGAAGGAACTCAGATCACAGTGTCCCTTCTGGCCTGATAATCTACGAACATAACTGGAGCCTGCTGAGATAATCACATTTAGCATCTGGGGCTTGCAGTGTGAGTGGAGTCGCACTTAAAGAGACCAGGAGAAGTCAAAGGTATTAACGGTTAGCCCAATAACTCTAAGACTGCAATGCAAAGCCTTTATAGATGTTGCTTCTTCTGTACCTTTCTGATGATATCGCCTTTGAAAGCAGCTCTGAAGTGATCAAATCAATTAAGATTGTCAGTGTTTTAATAGCTTCTGACATTTGATTCCATTCACTTCTAGCTTCTGTTTCTCTGAAATTGTGGAACTTAACTTTAAGATTCAGGTTTTTTTTATTAAATCAACACACAATCTATTGTTACAAAATTGAGTTCTATTTTCCAGTTTCTAAGAACATCACAACCAATTGTTATTGAAAATGTCAAGCATTGAAATTTAAATAGAATTGTCATCATAATTTTGATTTTATTTGACATGCATTACATTTAATGTGCTCCCAGACATTGATTCCTTATCTGAGTTACACATGCAGTGTAGTTGTAGCCATGTTGGTCCCAGGATATTGGAGAGACAGGATGGGTGAGGTAATATCTTTTAGTGGACCAACTTCTATTGGTGAAAGAGACTAGCACTGTGTGTAGCTTGAAAGCTTGTCTCTTGCACCAACAGAAGTTGATCCACTCTAAAAGATATTATCTTACCCACTTTATCTCTATCATATATGCAGCACAGTAACATTAAATAATTCACACATATTGGAACGTTATTATATTTTGATATGCTGAAAAATGGTTTGTTACTAATAGAAGTGTGACTGAGTAATTGCTGAGTGATGCAGCATGTTATATTTATTATGCTTACATTTATGGGTGATGGTATTTGGCTTAACAAAAAGTTCAATTTCTGTTAGATTTCTTCCATTTCCTCTGGTACGAAGAGATATTTTGTTTGTTAGAATTAATAAGAATGTTGATGGGAAAAGGGAGACTCTACTATGCTCTCCCTTCCTCAGAGCTATCTAGCTACTGAGCGTGGAGACCGTTTCTTCTGCTCTACATCTCCTCATGGCTGCTGTTTCAAGGGCGGGGGGGAGGGAGGGAAGCAGTGGTGTTCACTTCTATATTCACTGGAGCTCACAGGGTTCCTAATAGCAATAGTGAAACTGACCAGGCCCTTGTTAGTTTTACTGCTGCTGCTTGCCAAAGCAATGAGCAGCCACCGAGGCACTGCAGCTGGCTTTCTGCAGACTCAAGCTTCTGATGTCTGGTGTTTTTCTCAACTTTTAAAAATATTTTTTCTTGTTTAGTTTAGTGCGTTGGTGGTCTCATTCTGAAATTTCATTAGTGCACCTCATATGCTTGTATCTGTTTTCCTTCTCAAAGCATGGAGCATATTCTTGATCAACATAAGCTCAGTAAAGCTAGACATAGAATTTATTTAGCAAGTAGAACATGGAGTAGGAAGAAGAAATCAAAATATATTAATCCAGATAGATTGTATAGCTGATAGTATTGTCTCTGAAAGGGAACATAATGTGTTTTGGGGAAGATCCTCTGAGATTCTTCAAAATATAATTCCTTATTTGGCCAGTTCATGTGTCATGGAGGATTTTGTAGAAGGAAGATCTTCCTTTCTGGCTGTCAGGATCACAGCTGGGATGTGAGCAGTAGATCTTAATGTTCATAACCATGGAATCGGTGAGTTTTGGAGTGTAGAGGGGGGCAAATCCAGAGTCAAGAATCAGGGCCCTGGGCAATGTGGTTGAGAGCAGAGCTGAAGGTCAGAGCCAGTGATCAGGAGTTGAATGCCAGAGCAGTGGCTAAGGCAGAGATGTGGTCAGGAAGCAGAGCTGGGGATTGGAGCTAGAGGTATCAAGGATGGAGAAGTTCAGGAACAGAAGCGGGCACAAAAGCATACCGGACATGAGCAGGAAGCAGGACCTAATGTACTTGGAACACACTGAGCAGCCAGCAAGCTCTGGTTGCTGCTGGGACAAATAGTAGCTTAGTTCCACCCCTCCACCAGGCAGTAAGTGCAGTTAATCAGGCAGCCCCTGCCAGGATCAGCTGTGCCCAGTGTGTTGCTAAGAGACTGACTCTGCTGTAGCTGGTTTCTTAGTCCACACTGGGAATTTACATCAGCATAAAAATCCACCCCCGTATACTGACTTAACCCTGGTACAAACAGTGAGAAGTTGACAGACGAATTCTTCTGTCAACCTAGCTACTGCCTCTCAGGGAGGTGAATTACCTACCCCCGTGGGGGGATCCCTTTCAGTATTACAACTTGATCCTGCAACCCTGGGACTCTTGAGACCTGAACTCTGATCTATTGCACAGAAGTGAGACTTGCTGGCAATAATCAGAGAGGTAGCCGTGTTAGCCTGGAATAGCAGAGGTAACAAAGAGTCCTGTGGCACCTTAAAGACTAACTAAAGTATTGGAGCATAAGCTTTCGTGGGCTAACTGAAAGCTTATGCTCCAATACTTTAGTTAGTCTTTAAGGTGCCACAGGACTCTTTGTTACCTTTGCTGGCAATAGACTCTTGGGCCTGATAAAGCTGAAAGTTTCTATCTTGGATTCAAACCTTGGCCCCTTTCCATCTTTTTTTCATACCATTCTGGTTTACACAGTCAGTTGATGATTCCCCTTGCATAGGCAAATATCCAGCTAGCATAAAACTAGTACTGCTGTCCCAGACCACCTGGTCGTAGCCCCTCAGTTTATGGGATGTAGGCCAGAGCACTTCATGCACCAGTGATCCTGGATTGGCAGAACACACCCTCAGGGGACCATTATGATCCAGCATAACTAGACTATCACTAACAATGTTCTACATTGCACAAGGGTCCCACGGCTGCCCCCAGGATGGCAGCAGGAGATCTCTACCCTCCCCCCTTTTGGATCCTGCACTGTCTCCACCCATAATTATTCTCAGTTTGAACATGGAAGTCTCAGAATTAGTATATACACAGATGTAAATATATTTTGTCAGTTATAGTAAGGAGATATTTCATTCTCCTAAGTGTGGGAAACAAGTGTACTAAAATCCTGAAAATCAGTTGCACATGCAGTAGCAGGTATTATTTTTACATGTGCCACATATTTAAGATTAGAACACAAAAGGTCAGAACTGAAGGTGATATTAGAATAGTTGGGGAAAATGTGCTTTATCTTTCCATCCCAAATCCCAGGAATGCTCTTTTAATTTAAACACATACATTAGAACCTCATTCTTAGTTGGCTAATCCATAAACCCAATTCATTCGCACAAAATGTCCCCTCCTTTTAATAAGCACAACCTGAGATTGCAGGTGTCACTCAATTAAAATTTTAGGTATGGAATGCATATTATAAATATTGAACTATACAAGTTATCTTTTGAGAAATACTATACTGAAATGAATACATGGTCATTCTGGAAAAAATACCAAACTCTGATTGGTAATCTACTATACCAGAAAAGTAAGATCTCAAAAAAGTCACTAACTTACTCCAGATATAGCTGTATTATCCACATTGGCTCTGACACATCTTCAATATAATATTGACTTTTCATTATGTCAGTAGGTATGTTGCATGTTGACCAGATATATACTTAATTTACCAAGTGATGGAGTAAGCCATTGACACTGACAAAGTGACACACTGAGAGCTGATCATGATTTGTCCACCACTGAAGCTAGTGCATCAATCAATGATACAGATAAGACAGCCATGGAAACTGATATGTTATCTTTCCAAAAGACTCCTGTTATGTGAGAATAGGGAGCTCACTGTCAGGAAAATAGTGATGCAATGTAGAAGTTGTTTAGTCATTATATGTAAATGCATTCAGATGTAGTTCAGTGGCACCATCATGTATACATAGAGTTGTGGATATAAGTGAACATCAATATATCAGTTATTGCTACTGTAACTTGAATAATGCTGTGGCAATAAACCGGCAGTTGTTGTAGAAAGGGAAAACCATATGAACAAGCAACTACGTTGCCTGGCCAGAGTGAAAATTATTTGAAGATCACCTCCTTAAGTAGCAGGTATGGTTTATGTTTTTGATACAATATAGGTAATTCCAGTGGGTTATTCTGCAATTGATTTGTGTAAATGAGAGCAGGGTTTGGTCCCTGACTCTTTAGGTGATCCAGTGCTACACTAATCATTTATGGTGGTGAGCAAACATCCTGTCTGCATACATGCTCATTTTGCCTTGTGAATGAAGTAAAAAGCAACCACTTCTATATGAGTAAGTATCGCACCTAACAATTATCTCATCATCTCACCTGAAGAGAGGCACAATGCAAAGCCTTGTCAGTTGTATGTCAGTGTAGGGAAGGTTCTGAATCTTAGCTTGTGCAAATCATCATGTATCTGTCTACCTTAAGAACTTACATGGCCAAAGCTCTATTGAAGTCAGTGGAGCTATAACAATCTACATCAGCTGAGTACAGTGAAACCTCGATATAACGGACTAATTCGGGCGAGGGGGTGTCCGTTAAAACCGAATGTCCGTTATTTAATAATTTTTTTAAATTATTAAATAACGGACTTTCGGGTGACAACGGACACCCCCTCGCCCGAATTAGTCCGTTATATGGAGCCGTGAGTCAGCCCACCCCACCCCCTCCCCCCTCCCGGCTCCCCGCTGCGGGGAGCCGGGCGGGGGGGGGGGGGGGGGGTTGACAGCTCCCGCCTGGCTTCCCGCTGCGGGGAGCTGGGCGGGAGCTCTCAAAAAACCCCCGTCCGTCCGTCTCCCCGCTGCGAGGAGCCGGGCGGGGGGGTTGACAGCTCCCGCTCGGCTCCCCCCAGCGGGAAGCCCAGCGGGAGCTGTCAAACCCCCCGCCCGGCTTCCCGCTGCGGGGAGCCGGGCGGGGGGGTTGACAGCTCCCGCCCGGCTTCCCGCTGGGGGGAGCCGAGCGGAGGCTCTCAAACGCCCCCGTTGCGGGGAGCCTGGCGGGGGGGCAGGGGGGGGTTGACAGCTCCCGCAGGGGTCCCCGCTGCGGGGAGCCGGGCGGGAGCTGTCAACCCAGCCGGCTCCCTGGGGCGGGAGCCGGCAGCCCCCAATGACGGATTTCGGATGCATCGAAATTTTGTCCGTTTCATCCGAAGTCCGTTAAATCGGGGTCCGTTAAATCGAGGGTTTACTGTATTTGCATCTTGAACTGTATGACTTCTCCCAGCCAAGTCTGAAACTCCTTCTAGGCCCACGAGCAAATCATTTTACTTTCCTGTTCCTCCGGTTCTCCAACTGTAAACAGGAGGTGATAATCCTTCATTATACCTCATAAGAGGGTTATGAGTCTTTAATTAATTAAAGTTTATAGAGCCTGTGAAGGTTTATCTGTACTAATGTTATGATTGTGACCTACCTATTAAGATTGTCAAGGCATAGCTATATTGGGCTATTGGAAGGTGGGAATTTACTGGTACAGTTTAATAGTGAGCTGTTATGTAAAAAAGTAGGGAGGCAACACAATAGTCCAAGTGAGGAACAGGATGGCAACCCCTCAAAAGTCAACAGCCAAGCTGTGAAGAGGTGATTTCCAGGCTCCAATATAAGTGACCCAGCTGCTTTGCAGGGGGAACAAACTTAGAGATCAAAATGACACTAAATGCTTATAAAGGCGCCCCTCAAGAAAGGAAGTTGGGGGCACATTAGTTGTCAACAGCTGCTGAAGGGAAGTTGCTGATGGCAGATACAGATGTAGAGTGACTGATGACAGCATCTGCAGTGGGAGAGTCTCTCACTCCCAGCCCAGAGATAGGGGTACCTGACCAAAGTAGAACTTACCAAAACGTGCAAGGGAGGGAATGTTAAGGTTTAGGTAAGATCAAAGGTGTTTAGGCTTGTGTTTACTCATCTGTAAAATGGGGATAATGACCTACTTTGTAAGCACCTTAAGCCCCGCTGATGGAAAAACACAATATAAGAGCTAGGTGGTGGTATTATTATTTACTGTTGTGGCTCTCCTGCTGTGTTGTTCACTCATATCTGATTGCTATATACCTTTGGGTGAATGTACAGTACATTTGTTTTGAATAATCTGTTTTGTATCACTTTAATCAGCCATTGGTCAGAGATTCCCAGGGGGAAGTTGCTTGCAGGTACCCCGTCCGTTCAGACCTGATGAGTTATCATGGTTGGAAACAGGGGGCTGCCACCTAGGGATCCAGAGTGGTGCAACTGCAGGTTCCACCTAATGGTGCACTCGAGAAGTATTGCAAAGGAGGAATGGGATCTAAGGCACCATTTTCCCTGTAACTGTGACAGCACAGTTGGTAAAAAGTGTGTGTGTGTGTTTGGGGGGGAGGGGGATGTTGTATCCTGATCTAGTCTCGAGCGGGGTGAACCATAGAGTTTCACTTTGAGAGAGGTGCAGATTGAAGGCTGCCACTTGGAAATAGTGTCCATGCAGAGACTGGGACAGAGACAGGGCCGGCGACAGAAATTTGGGGGCCCCCTACTCTGATAGTTTGGGGGGCCCCCCAGCCCAGCCGGGCCCCCCCCAGCCCAGCCGACAGCGGCTGGCCCCCTCCCCAGCCCAGCCGCCCCCCCCCAGCCCAGCCAACAGCGGCTGGGGCCCCCCCCAGCCCAGCCGGCGCTCCTCCTCAGCTGACAGCTGGAGGCAGCGGGAGCGAGAGCCCGGGAGCGGCGTGAGCCTCCCTTGCTGTTCTCTCCCTCCCCCCGCCCTTTCTCCCCCGGACTGCACCGCTGCCACCGGCCGGGCTCACTGCTCCTGCCGGGGCCAGGCGCGCTCGTCCGGGGGAGAGCCGCGTTGCTTCCCCTCCCCTTCTCCGCTCTCCAGGCCCTGCGACAAGGGGGAACGACAATGGGTACAGCTGTGTACCGGGGCCCCCCTAAAGTCGGGGGGCCCGGTACAGTTGTACCCGTAGTAACCCCCTGTCGCCGGCCCTGGACAGAGATTACAGGTGCCGTGACAGAGCCTTTTGACGTCATCACATGCATGAAAAATGTTTATTCTACGTGTACTTGCTAGAAATTCCTTTTTGTTCCCATCACTATTTCAATCATTTTCTAAGCAATCACTGAAGTACATATCAAAAATCATTTTGAACATCTTTTACTGTAAAACCCCAATGGTCCAGCCTTATGGTCTCTGTTTTTCATTCCATTGTTATTGATGTCATACATCATAGCAAAACGAGTGATACACTGGGTATATTTTCTTCGTCCAAATGTTTTCTCTCATTATCTACCATCAAATCACATAAGCATCTCTGAAGACTGAAATACCGAGTTCAGCACTTAATGTACCTTTTACTGAACTGATGTATCAAGTTTAGTGCTTGATATATTAAGTTCAGTTCTTAGTCTGTTTTATTTCAGTAAATGTTGCATATTGTGTCAAGTGGGTAATATGGCTGTCCTCATGCAACACATCAAGTTTGAAAATATGATTTATTAGAAAAAGCTGACATGTTTGAGTCAAAGGGTTGGTGCTGGAATCAAGAGCAAATGTTCCTCCTCAGTAAATGTATCTGGTTTAGAAAGTGGCAAATATCTTTCATTGCAAATGATCATATTTGCAGTAGTTGAGTTTGGGATCAGTCAGAAATATTCCAGAACATACTCTTTTGGATCTATTTTTGTGTTTTCTGAACTGAAAGGCATCAGTGTTCCTCCAGGTTGCACAAGCACAGAGTGACAGAGAGATGAATGAACTCCTGGCATGAGTCTGATGTTATGTACCATTATCCAGCCACAACCATAGTCAACCTCTGGTTTTACCACTCACCACTGTGCTTTATAGATAGTCTACAGAATGCCTAGATAGGCACCGTGTAGGGAACATTGAATGGCAATTAATTCTTTGTGGAAAATATAGATTCTCTTCAAATAATTACTACGGTATCTGATTTTGTATCTAGGCTTTGTTACCATGGTGCTGCATAAATTAAAGTGTTTTCTAAATTAAATACTTTATTTTTTTCTATCTGAATATTATATGGATAAGAATGTTCTCTTCTGTAAACTGCAAAAAAAATTTAAAAAAATAGCATGATGTACCTCCATCTCTCTATTGAGGCACTTTGTATTATATGACTCCTATCCTAAAACAATGATGTGATGATGAGTGCTAGTTCATAGGGAGCAGAAAAGTGATGACTGTTATTTCACCAGCATATAATTTTTAGTGCTCAAATTTTGACACTGAAAAGGGTACATATTTTAAAAAGGGATGACATTTTCTTGCATTCTCGGTTTCAGATAAACTGACTAAATGTATGAACACACACAGCATTAATCATACTTTAACAAATGCTTATAATTTACTACATAAGAATGGCCACACTGGGTCAGGCTAGTGGTTTATTAGCCCAGTATCCTGTCTTCTGACAGTGGCCGGTGCCAAGTGATTCAGAGGGAATGAAGAGAACAGGACAATTACCGAGTGATCCATCCCCTGTCATCCACTCACAGTTTCTGGCAGTCAGAGGTTTAGGGACACCAAGAGCATGGGATTGCATCCCTGACCATCCTGGCTAGTAGCCATTGATAGACCTGCCCTCCATGAACTTATTTTATTCTTTTTTTTTTTAACCAAGTTATACTTTTGGCCTTCACAACATCCCCTAGAAATGAATTTCCTAAGGTTGACTTAGTTATGTGAAAAACCTGCTATTTATTAATTTCAGTGAGTGGCCCTTGGTTCATGTGTTATGTGAAGGAGTAAATAACATTTCCTTTAAGTCGTTTTTCCTACACCATTCATGATTTTATAAACCTCTATCATATCCCTGCTCAGTTCCAGTCTTTTTAACTTCTCCAGATATGGCAACTGGTCCAGAACTTTAATAATTTTTGTTGCCCTTTTCCTGTACTTTTTCCAAAAAGAATTGTAAGCTGGGGTGACCAGATCTGCATTCAGTATTCTAGGTGTGGGCATATAATGGATTTATATAGTGGCATTATGATATTTTCTGTCTTATTAACTATCCCTTTCCTAATGGATACTAACATTCTGTTAGCTTTTTTGACGGTCGCTTGTACATTGATCAGATGTTTTTAGAGAACTATCCACAATGGCTCCAAGATCTCTTTCTAGAATGGTATCAGCTAATTTAGTCCCCATCATTTTGTATGTATAGTTGTGATGATGTTTACTTTGCATTATCAACATTGAATTTCATCTGCCATTCTGTTGCCCAGCCACCCAGTTTAGTGAAATTCCTTGTAACTCTTTGCAGTCAGCTTTGGACTTAATTATCTTGAGTAATTTTGCATCGTCTGCAAACTTTGCCTCCTCTCTGTTTACCATTTTCTCCAGGTGAGTTATGAATATGTTGAAGTGGTTTTCTACCTTTTAATCAGCTACTGATCTGTGAGAGGACCTTCCCTCTTATCCCATGACCGGTTACTTTGCTTAAGAATCTTTGGTGTGGATATTGTCAAAGGCTGCCTGAAAGTTCAGGCATACTATATCCCCAGGATCACCCTGGCCCACATGTTTATTGACCCCATCAAAGGATTCTAATAGATTGGTGAGGCATTGTTTCTCTTTACAAAAGGCGTGTTGACTCTTCTGCACCATGTTGTGTTCAGCTATGTTTCTGACCGTTCTATTCTATAGTTTCAACCAGTTTGCCTGGTAATGAAATTAGGCTTACCAGACCAATGCAGAAGTCCCTTGTTGAGGTAATTGTTTTGGCTCCCCATTGTTTCAGTTGCTTTAACAGTTGTGCAGGATCTTCACTGGAAAGAGCTTTGCTTTCAGGCTTTCAGTGGTGTCAAAGGGAAGGAGCCAGCACCATATGAACTTGCAGCTGTTCTTGGACCACGGGCAAGTGCTATGCATACCCTTAGTTTGAGAACCACTATTTATTAAACTGAATAATTAAACTGAATAATGTTTGCACTGCACCTGTTCATTCCCTAATATCATGGTTGTCACTTTTGGCTGTTTCAGATAAGAAGACAAGGAGGAATACAGTTATTGGTGGACCTGTTGGATCATCGAATGACAGAAGTCCACCGTAGTGCCTGTGGAGCTTTGAGAAACTTGGTGTATGGGAAAGCAAATGATGACAACAAAATTGCTCTGAAAAACTGTGGTGGTATCCCAGCATTGGTGCGGTTACTCCGCAAGACTACAGATTTGGAGATCAGAGAACTAGTCACAGGTTTGATTCTTTCTATGTATTTTTTTTCATGAATATCAAGTACTAACTAGGTACTAGCTCAATACTATTTGTGCAGCACAGTGATGTGTATCAGATGCTTCATAAATTACCTTTTGCTTTATCACTGTCTTCCCTACTTTGCAACTATCATATGCCAACAAGTGTGCACTTTCAGGTTCTTTGGACAGGCGAAATATTGACTGACTCCAATCAATATTTAACAGACACTTACTGAAGCAGCAGTGATTTCTTAGTGGGTTCACTGTTTTTTTCCCCCTACTAGTAGAGAACTGTGTCAGTGTGATTTCATTCTATGCACAGGTTATTCTTGGTGCTAACAATTCCATCATTGGGTATGCGTTCCCCATTTTACCTTGTAATTCTTCAGAGTGGAGTTATGCTGAACCATATCCTAAGTAGTGCAAAGCGTGCTTGACTCATCCTTGCTTCTTATAGAAATATATGTGGGGAAGTATGTTGAGGATATAGGCAGTGTTTTCTTTCATCGTGAAAAATGACATACTGAACAGTGTATACTGTAAATTCAGAGAGCAGAGTTAGGTAAAGGGATTATTTCATGGGATAATGGGGTAAAATCTGGTATGCAATTTTTGGTATCTGGTATGCAATTGGACTTGATTTGTTTTTAATTCAGTGTGGGTATTGGTTTTAGAGCTATACAACAAAAGAACAAACAAAATCCCTCACTATTCAATTCTCAGTGTTTTAAACATTTTTCAGCCATTTTTGGCCAGAACCACCCTAACTTAAACTAAATGTTAATAGCGGTTGTTACTTTTTAGGGATTTTTGCGTGTGTTTTGGTGCGAAGGTGAAAAGTATGCAGCTGAAAGGATACTTAAATTATGCTATACAAAGTGTTTCGATGGGCCGAGATACGTAGCATGGAAATGAGATATAAAGCTCCTTTCCCTCAGGTTGTTTTTGTCCAGCAGAAATGAGAAGTGGAAATGTGGCATAATCTGTTGTAAACTTCACCCTCCTCCCAATTTGAGTGCTGGTTACACATAGAATCATAGAATCATAGAATATATGGGTTGGAAGGGATCTCTGGAGGTCATCTAGTCCAACCCCCTGCTGAAAGCAGGACTAACCCCAACTAAATCATCCCAGCCAGGGCTTTATCAAGCCTAACCTTAAAAACCTCTAAGGAAGGTGATTCTACCACCTCTCTAGGTAACCCATTCCAGTGCTTGACCACCCTCCTAGTGAAAAAGTTTTTCCTAATATCCAATCTAAACCTTCCCAACTGCAACTTGAGACCATTTCTCCTTGTTCTGTCATCTGATACCACTGAGAACAGTCTAGATCCATCCTCTTTACAACCCCCTTTCAGGTAGTTGAAAGCAGCTATCAAATCTCCCCCACAGTCTTCTATTCTGTAGACTAAACAATCCCAGTTCTCTCAGCCTCTCCTCATAAGTCATGAGCTCCAGGCCCCTAATCATTTTTGTTGCCCTTCTCTGGACTCTTTCCAATTTTTCCACATCATTCTTATAGTGTGAGCCCCAGAACTGGACACAGCACTCCAGATGAGGCCTCACCAATGTCCAATAGAGGGGAACAATCAGATCCCTCGATCTGCTGGCAATGCCCCTACTTATACAGCCCAAAATGTCATTAGCCTACTGTGACGGAGTAGGAATACTGTGTGTGCCTCAGTTTCCCCTATGCATTTCTTGAGCGTCTATGAAAAGGGATAAGGATGTGTAGCTAATGCAAAGCAGAGCCTTTCTGCAGGTGTCCATAAATGAAGCTGAAATCTGACTCCGAGTGGGAGTGGGAGGTCACCTGACCTGGCTGAGCTGGGGGGGGGAAGAGGGGCTGGAGAGAGTGAGTTTCAGTTTGGAGTTTGAAGCTAGCTGGAGTGAGGCAGGAAGGCAGAGGAGCTATCTGGCTCTCTGGCTCCCAAAATGGATCCAGCTGAGGGGTCACGTTCACTGTATGGTCTGTGTTAGACCAGGTACTGGTCATCGAATAAACGTCTGTTTTACTGGCTGGCTGAGAGTCACGTCTGACTGTGGAGTTGGGGTGCAGAATCCACAGCCTCCCCCCAGGACCCCACACGGGCGGGTTCGCTGGGGGAAGTGCACGGAGGGGTAGAAGGTGCTGAATGCTCCGAGGTCAGACCCAGGAAGGTTGAAGTGGGTTGATAAGAACACCAGTCATGTGTTGACTCAGAATTTCCTTGCTCGAGGGTGCACAAGTCAGCTCCATGATGTATTTTAAGTGTAGATTTTTGTATTTAATTTGGTTTCTTAACTGTCACACCTTTCAGCTCATACCTGTTATTCATGATTTATTAGATTCTTTATGTCAAGAAGATGCTGTGCTACATGGGGCTCTGATGATGCATCCTGCTGAGTGACAGAATTACAGACAAACCTAATAAAGTGAAACTACTACTTCAGTTTCAATATATTTGTTCTGCTCTTGGTTGTGTTGTCTGTCTCCTGACTTCAGGGAGCACTCTGCTTGCTTACTCAAAGTAAATGAGGACCAAAGTCCTAATGAACTCCTTCAGTAGCTATAATGGAAGTTTCCATGGTATCTGTTGCTATAATACTAAAGAGATTGTTATTATTCAATTTTTAAGTGAATAAGTTACTGGGTATATTCCATCCATTAAAAAATACATCACTGAATTCCCATGCACTACCAGTGAAAGAAAAAAAGTAAACTAACATGCCCTCAGACTGGTTCTCTTCAAACTATGTGACTGCTAATGACAGGTGTCAAGCTCTGACCTCTAATAGTTGTAACCAGTAGCTGCAATGAAAGCTGTAGCTAAGAGGGAAGATCGCAATCCAAAAGAGTACTAAGCATATATAAAAGGGGAGAAATGACTAGTGACTGGCAGAAGGAAGCTGTTGAATGGAATCAAAGCCGTTTGTAGCTCAGGATTTCATTGCATTTTTTGCTGGTTATATATCCCACCAGCTACTTGTGGCCCATGGTTGTGTTTCTGTGCCTCTCTGTGTCGGAGAAACTTTAGGTTTGATAATGAATTACTGGTAGTAGTGCTCTGCTGAGCTCCTGTCTAAAGAACTGATGTTCACTGTGCCTCAGAAATTGAATCCTTCAGTAGCCAGAATGGTATTGGGCATCTTCATCAGGGCTCCCACTTGCTTTCTGTAAGGACTTAGTACTGTGGGAGCTGCTGCCAGTCACATTTCTTCCCTCAGTCCTTTCTGGAAAGGGGAAAATAACTCTCTCAGTAGCCTCCTCCTGTAGTGGTGTGAGAGAGAATATTCCTTTGATACCACACCTAAGTTGGTGGTAGGTGCTGGGGAGAGGAAGCTTCTGTTAGTTACTGTCACCTCCTTGGATGAGGTGAATGGGAGATATTACCTCAGCAGATCCTCCTTTGGCTAGTGAGTGAATGTATTGTTTGTATCAGCAATATACATAATATAGAATTATGTAACGTGTCTGACTATATATAATGTTCTTCATCCATCCTACAGAAAACCTATGTTCATTCATTTTAGAGGGTATTATTGGCTCCATCGTTGTCCTATACCTGTCTGTCTTACTTATATGGCCCCCATTACCATAGTATTTCAGTGCTTCAGTATTTAATATATTTATCGTCACAACATGTCTTTGAGGTAGGGAAATATAAGTGTCCCGATTTCACACACAGGGACTTGAAGCACAGATGCCAAGAACCACTTTATTCAAAGGGAGAGCCCCCAGTACCAAAAATCTGCCAGAGTCCCTCCCGCAAGGAGCCCCCCCCCCCCCCCCCCGTTGCTGTTGTAGCACATGGCAATTACATAATGCAAACCTACTTAACCAATCATATGTAACCTTTCCATCTATGGATTTGTTCATCACATGCTTATCTTTGTTCACTCCACATGTTGAGCTCACCCACCCACCCCCCGGCCTCTTCTAGAATGTTCCTAGGGTGGTGAGGCACAGCATGCTTCTTCATGCATATGTACCTTCTAAATCACATTCTGTTTAAAATGAACACAAATATACCCTTCAGTGGGAAAGGGAATGACTCTGTACTCTAGTAGTTAGTGCACTCAGCTAGGAAGTGGGAGGCCCTGGGTACAGTCCTCCTGCTCCAATGACTTTTTCATTATTTATCCACAGTGGAGCAGCTTCAAGGGGAGAGACAGAGGGAGTCCTACATCAGAATATCTCATAGCCCAGTGGTTGTAGCCCTGGGTGACTCCTGTTCAATCCTTTCCCCCCCTTCGCCCCCGGCAGAGAAAGGGGGAATTGAGTCTGGGCCTCTCGTATCTCAGGCAAGTGCTGTAAACCTGCACTAAAAGTTATAACATTGACATTATCACTGCCTCCTCCACTGAAGTCTTGAAAGGGACCCAGTCCCAAAGGAGGCCTCTGAGCACACCTACCCAATCAGGCCCTGAACACAAGTTAGGCTGTTGAATCCCGATCTTCTTCCCTGGCTTCTGAATTGCTCTGTGACTTAGGTGAGAGACGAGCATTCAGATGCCTAAAGGGAGGCAGCAGTGTGCACTGCCCAGAAGCTGAAACTTGGGCACCAAGTAAGTGTAGGCACCTGAAAGGTTTGCCAGTTTTATTGATCCCAGTAGAGCCAAAACTGAGACTTAGGCAGCAAGATACCTTTGTGTGTTTGGGTCTGAGAGACTAACTGACCTGTCAAGGGGCACACAGGAAGTCTTTCTCAGAGCAGGGACTTGACTGTAGGTCTTCCACAGCCCAGGCAAGGGCCCTAGCCACTGGACTAACCTTTCTACAATTATATTTGTAGTAGAGTGAAGCATTTGCAATGTCCTGTAGCACTCACTTGTAGCTTCACCATTTGTGCGCGGTGAACCCATTCCAAATTCATGTTGAGAAATGATTCAAAATTGTTCTTCTTTGTACCTAACAAGGGGCTACTGTGTTAACATCTCTGCCCATGTTAATCCCAATAAATTCTCTCTTAAAATCGTTTGATTTATGTTTAAGCAAGCAGTATTGAACATAAGGGGACTGCTCCTGGACTCTATGGCACTGTAAATAAGGCAGGAGGAATTGAAGTAAAAATAATGTAGTAAATATCTACATACAAGTCATTGTATAACTAATTTTTAACTGTACACATGGTATTTGTTTGGAACTAGTAAAGGAATAAAGATCCATAGAAACCACATGGTCAAAGAAGAAAAATAAGATGTTTTTTAGGTTTTGTAATTCTTGTAGAGTAGGGTTTAGCAGACCTTTTGCAAAATAAGATAATTTTAAACGCTAGGCTTTGGCTTATATTTACATTCTGCAAATACAGGCATGCCTATAAATCAGCTGCACAGTTTACAATGTAAAATCTGTTTACAGTAGAATATATTTATCCATTTCCTAAATGAATCTGTATACTGGATAATTTTCTTTCCTTAAAACGATTATTGTGAAAAGATTACCAATATTTTATTTAAATCCTACTGAAGTCATTGTATGATCATTTTGCCTGAAATAATCTTATGCACATATTCTTCAAATTCAGATGCTGCATATGTTAATGTTCTTGAGAGTCACGCCCAGTTTAATTTTTCACTGTGATTTGCATTCATCTATGAAGATTATCAGTCTCACAGAAGTTTTAAGAAATTGTTATAATCCCTGGTAATATGCAAGCTATTGAATGAAAGGAATTGTCTCTTCAGTACATTTTCTCAATTCATGGTTTTATCTCATTCCTTAATTTGCAGATGATTTCTATACAAAATAAAATGTTATTCCCAGCTCACAAAGCCTGGTAGGATTTGCACAGTTGTAGCAAGACCCAGCTCCTGGCAGCCGTTCTACTCTTCTCATGCCCCGGGTCGGATTTACACTTGGCATGCCCCCAAGCATAGCATCTTCAGTGCCCTGCTGCCTATAGCTGACATTTGTGTTTTCCGTAAAAAATTAAACAAAAAGAAATATAACAAAAATACATGTAATTAAAACAGGTAGGGTTCCCTGCTGCCCGCAGCTTGGAGGTCCGGGGTCTCCGCCACCCGCAGCTGCTAGGAGCTGCCGGGGGCTCCGCTGCCCGAGGTGGCTGGGAGCTGCAGGGCTCCCCGCCATCCATGGCAGCCTGGAGCACATGGCACCTGTGCCAGCCAGGAACTGTGCAGTCCCCACCACCCACAGTGGCTCCGAGCCCCCCCCCCCCCCCCAGCAGCCAGATCTGCAGGGTACCCCCACTGTCCACGGCAGCTTGCCATGCCAAACTGCCATGATTGGCCAGGATACCCCACCCCTTTTAACTTTCAGGTGCGCTGCCACACAGACCCACCACCACAACTGCCCAGTGTCCCACACAGACCTCCACTGCCTAGCACCCCAACACACAAAGACCTTCCCCACCCGCTCGCTGCCCAGAGCAGCCACACAAACCTCCCAGAGACCCATTCTCTTGCACCTGCCACAGTCACTGGTCCCGCTGGGAGGTAACTATGTCTGCCTGTCTGAGCACTCTGGCAGTGTGGCCAGGGCTGGTAGGGGATCACTCTGGCCCCTCAGGAGGGGCACTATCAACCAGGCTGGAGGAGGAACAGGATCTGCCCAGGCCTGGCTCCCTCAAGACTTCACTTGCCCTGCAGGGCCCCCTGCATTGGACTGCTGAGCTCTTCCCTTGCTACAAGGGGTTGCTTTGCCTTCCCTCCACCTGCAGGGAGTAGCACTCCAGCCGCGCTGCATGGGGCCATCTCCCCCTCAGCTGTCCCCATTCCCTGCCAGGACCCAGGAGTGGCAAACTTTGAATTCTAGGTGCCCCTAGAATGCTGGTACCCTTAGGCACGTGCCTACTGTGCCTATTTGGGAATCCGGCCCTGTTTACTCCCATACTAGCTCTCGGTCACTCTATTGCCATTGCAGAGGAACTATAACATGCTTTTCCCTTGGCCAGTTACTTTCGCCATTACCTTAGGCTTAGGTTACACTTACATGATTATAGCGCTTTTGGTTATAGCGGTACCCATATACCGCAATAGCTATAGCGCTATAAGATGCGATGGGTGGCCACATTTGCTGCAACTGCCATGGCACAGGGAGTGGTGCATTATGGGCAGCTATCCTGACATTCAGCTGGGTGCAATGTGCTTTCCAAAGGAGGGAGGTGAGGGGGAACGGGGAACGTGTACGGAGGGAGAGCACTCCATGGTGTCAGTTATTTTTATCTACAGAAAAGTATCAGGCTCTGAATTTCACTCACACAGCTCCATTGGTAAGCATTTTCAATGCTTTAATTGCTGAGTTAAGATCAGAGTTCTGAAAAGGTACTTCCACATTCCTAATTCCCTTTGCAAAACAACACAAAGACGTGTATTGCCTTAATTGGCTTCTTAATTGCCTTAAATGGCTCAGAGGCGTGCCAGAGATCCCTTATAGCGTAATGACCAATTACACTGGCCATAACACGCTACAGGGAATACGCAAAAGCTTTTATTCCTTTCGAAAAGGTGGTTTACAAATAGCGCGATAAGATCAGACTTTTAGCGCAAAATGTGACTTGCCAGTGTGTTCGGGGGCAGCTTTATAGCGCTCCTGGAGGCTTTATAACGCTTTAAAGTGCCAGTCTAACCAAGCTCCCGATTCAGCCTCCCTACAGTCACAGATCAGCTTATTTGTTCCTCACAAGAGTGGTTATTCCAAATGTAACTGTCTCCACAACCACTTTTCTTATTTAAAAGGAGTTTATTGGTAAAATACAAAACATAGAAAGAAACGTATGGGGGAGGGGGGGAATGGTTAAAGGAAAATGCACCTTCAGTATGAAAAGCTCTACATCTCACTTTAAAAAAAGTTTAATGCCCTATGGGAAGTCCTCTGCTGTGACTTCCAATTGCCTCTCACTCTGTTTATCTGTCTTTCTGTGCCAGACTTATGTGACTGCCCATGGTTATTGATTCCACACAGCTCTTTTTATGCAAACATATTTCATTCTTAAGTTAATGGCATTATGGAGAAAACATTACAAACAATAAAGGAATAATAATAAGTTTACCAGACATCACCCCAATTCTGACTGTAGCAGGAGCAGCCTTTCAGCACCTCACCTAAAGAGGGTTGGTTTTATTTTTGTTTGTTTGGGTTTTTTTGTGGTCACAATTTCCTCAGGCTTCAGCTCAGAACAAGCAGACCTGTAGCACTTCTAGTGCATCCTTTGATCTAGAAGTTTCCAGGTTTGGGTAATTAGGAGACAATGGGTTTTCCTCCCCAGGGCATAGCTTCAAAGGGGTGGATTCAAAGTGTGTCATTTACATTCCCATTACCTCTAGGTAATTCCTAGGAAGCCCACTTCAAACATATTGTTCCAAAAAGCCCAGACTGCAAAGGGAAACTGCAGAGCTACAATTCATTTGCAAATTCAACACAAACAATCTCAGATTGAACAAAGACCTACAATGGCTTGCTAATTACAGAAATAGTTTCTCCTCTCTCCATGTTCACACACCCCATTCAAATGCTAGAAGAATAACCCACCCTCCCTGATCGGAGATAACAAGCTGGTTCAGCCTCCTTGGACTAACCTTTTTACCTCCCACCTGGTTCTTGCCTACTTTTCTATACCTGCCTCTGGACACTTCCACTGCTTGCATCCGACGAAGTGGGTATTAGCCCACGAAAGCTTATGCTTCAAAACTTTATAGTTAGTCTCTAAGGTGCCACAGGACTTTGTTACCTCTGCTATTCCAGACTAACACGGCTACCTCTCTGATTCTTACTGCATTAGTCACTCTTCTACAAGAAGTTATATACATGTGGCAGCAGAATAACACATACACAGCTGCATTTTTAATACAACAAACCCCAAAGATCTAATTCAACAGGGTTCAACCTCATTCAGTAAAGTTCATTCAAGAGATAGGAGGATATTCACAGTCTGTCATACAAGCAACTCTCCAATCAGTCCCCTGTATCAGAAGTTCTGGGGGATGAGTGTTATAGAGCCACTACACCAACTCTCTGCCAATGGAGATTCCCTGCCAATATTGTAGTTCCCTTCACAGAAAGTTCTGTATAATCTGGATGGAACATACTTCATTAGCGGTCTCCTCACTCTAGTTATGTGCCACAACTTTAGCCAGTAGCTGCTGGTAAAGTAAAGCATAAAAACCTTTTTATTAAGAAATCTGAAATAATTGGAAATTCAAAGTCCCCTAATAAAATTGAATACAGAGAAGAGAATATGGTATAAAATTAGCATACAGTCTGTGGATGGTGAAATAAACAATGTTTTTTCACTCATTAGGGATGACAATGCATAAATGATTTGCAGCCCCACTTTGACTCTCGTGAGTTATGAGTTAATTATGAACACTCATAATTATATTTTAGAATTTGCTCTGTTTGCTCTACGGTGAGCACAAAAATAGTACAGTGCTAACCAGTGTTAACAAAGATAACACAGGAATCCCCACTGACTTGTATTCGAGGGAGTAGAACTGATCAATTACTACTGGACTCCACCAACACAAGCTTTTTGTTTCAACACATGTTTCTGACTGTTGATTCCTTCCCCCCTCCTCAAACAAAATTTTTTATACTGTTTTTCATTTCTCTTCAAAGAACAAAAGCCATCCTGAGTGGAATCTCAGATAAGGCTTCATGAGCAACAAAGGAGCTGAATTAGTAAACATTCCTTTCAAACAGTAGCTCTACCGGATTGTGGCACTGATCTATCAAACACTATGTATCTGGTCTGGCTGAGAAATGATTTTAGCAAGTGGAAGATTGTAAAGTGATGTAACTTGAAAAAACTAAATGGCAAATAATTTCTTACTGCACTGGGCAGCCTATTTTAGGACATTAAAATGCAAATGGCTAATGCATAGCTTTTATCTACTGAAAATATAAAAGAGTAGGGAAAACTATGAATTTTACCATTAAAGATCTAGAAGGGAGAAATTAGTTGGTAATTCATGTTTTAGTTTAAATTTGATTTAAAGACAAACTTAATTGCTTTTTGAGAAAGTTACCAAATCAGTGGATTTAGTGAATGTCCCAGATTTTATAAATCTTTATTATAGAAATATAAACCTACGTTCTCCATAAAGTTATACTGAAAAAGTAATTCAAACAGAATCAAAGAGGTATTAAATTGGTATAACTGATAAACCAGGTCCTGAATGAGGAACAACAACAACAACAAAAAACAACTATAGATGCATTGCATAAGCTTTTAGGCTTTAAACAAGTGAGACAGTCTTACTGTGCTAATTAGGGAGACTAGAGCAAAAAGGGGGAAAAAAGGGAAAAAAATAAACATGGAGGGAATGTGTTTAGAAATATAGAATGATTGAGTTCTGTAATAAATTCATTTGGTCCATGCAAATGAACTGTAGTTTTCATATTTTCACTAATAAAAATTGTTGAGTATCATCAAAATCCAAGAATATTACCCATCTAATATGATTTATATCTTTCTTTGGAACATTATAGAGATGTCTAGTCCAAGAATAGAAAAGTATGGGTTTAGTTATAAATAATTACTATGATGAGCAGAAATGCCTTTGGCTGCTTTGGGCTATAATAAAACATTCCATATTTCCTCCAGAAGATAAGGACATTTCACCCTGAGATTCAGTGTTTTGTTTATATTTTCTAAAATTGTATATTAATCTTATGTAAAGAAGGTTTTAGACATTGATCAGTTATATTTCTATTTAAAACTTTTCTTAAAAAAATCCTCCTCCTTTGCTGTCTTTGGCTACAAAGGCATGTACCCCATTTCGTACAGAACTTCTCAACCAATCCTTGAAGTGGAATAATAATAGTCTCCACAGAAGCACTATTTTGGTCACCTCTATGTTGTCCTAACACTGATTTTAAACACTAAGTTTTATCAAAGGAAGAAATTGTATATCAAGAATTTAAGCCCATGGAAGTCCCTAACATTACATGTAATTTCAGTTGCCATTGACTGGTGAAGAACAGCATTTGCTTTTATTTCAGAAGTCAAGTGTTTTAGGGCCAAGAAAATTCTTGCATAACTGATAATGCTAATTAAAAATTAAAGATGGAGGAGAGGGGGGCTTCTTATGTAACCAGGATTGTTGAATTTATTTATTTATTTATTTGTTTGTTTAAGCTGAAAACTCTGACTTCTTTTACATTAATTATTTTGGAGGCTGTTGCAGGGGGCTTATCTCGTTGCCGGGAGAAACGAGGCCTCACACAGGTGGCTAGTTGGAAAGTGGTGAGTTTATTGGAGGGAGCGGCATTTCGTGCTGGGGGGCTTATCTGCCAGCACGACCGCAATACAAGATGACTAACGCACTCAGGCGATGTAGAGAGTGCCCAAAGAGGAAGCTCAACCCAAAGAGGTGTGTCAGCACAGATATACTCATGCTCATTTGCATCTTATACCTACTCATCTCATTAATAGCAAGCAACAAACTGATTGGTTAACACTTGTTGGTTACGCAGTCCTGCCTTAGTTTCTCCATTTGGTTTCCCACACATTCATTCTCACACAGACTGGGTAAACACTCATGCAGCTGGGAACTGGTTCCCAAACACACAGATAACAGCAAGGTCATTCTCAGATAATACCACCATTATGCACTCTCCTGGAGTTGACTTAGAAGCGTAACTGCACTTCTTAGTGATTGCCCGTCACCATGTCTTCCAGTCCTAACAGAGGCAGTACTCAATCATTGAAGATTTTCTGGGCAGATTTTCAAAGCTACAATAGCAGTTAAGTGTTCAACTCTCACTGAAGGTCAACAGGAGGTGGGGACCTAACTATCATTTATACCTTTGAAACACTGCCCTTTAATACTTAAATATTGCTCTTCAGCTTTGTTGGTTTGTTTTTGGCTTCT
Organism: Sternotherus odoratus; assembly: GCA_032164245.1. Lineage (NCBI taxonomy): Eukaryota > Metazoa > Chordata > Testudines > Kinosternidae > Sternotherus > Sternotherus odoratus. Next base: position 118,731,604 of record JAVMKO010000002.1, read on the forward strand.
ATTACTTTTGTACCTTCAGACTTGTGAGTGGGCCCATTAATTTCAATGGTACTATTTGCATGCTTAAAATTAAGCATGTGTCTATATGATTGCAAGATTGAGGCCTATATTTTTCTTTTCTTTTTAATTCACCATGGTTCTCTAGTCCTGATAAATTGTAGCTATTTTTCAGAATTTCCAAACCTGTCAATGAAAGATGCATCTTCATTTCTCACAATACATTGGAAGAGTGTATTTCAGCCACCACCCAGAATCTGGAAGTCTCACTAAGAACTGATTCCTGTACTGTATTCATAGACAGTAATCCAGCCGTTGTTAAAGGGGGGGAAATAGAAAAATATGGGCACACTGGGGAGGTTGTTATTCTCATATAATTAGCATGAATTTTAATGAAATGCTCAAAAAATTTAGAAGTCAGCTGATATTAGACCAATGGTAAATTTTGTGACCTCTGGATATCTTTGCAACTCCTCCTGTGCAAAGTTATGCTTCATAACTAGATTTCTGACCAAATCAAAACAAACAAAAACCAAAACAGATGAACATTTTAAATCTATTTATAAGCAAAGTTCAAGGTTTTCACAGTTTGTTTTTGCTAATTATCCCCCAAATGAGTATGACTCCTTTCTTTTGTATAGAGAGTTCCTGAAAATGTCTGTCCTATATTAGCATTATATATAATGCTGCAACTCTTACAATTAGAAAAAACAATATTAATATTAAGAGAAATATTAAAAGCAAAACTTCTCATGATGGGTATTTCTGCAATCAAAATCATGTAAATATTTAATAGTATCTTTCTGCTTCATCTGTTGTGTCACTTTCTTAATGGATTTTTTAATATATTTAATGCACAGTAAAAAGTTAAGGTCACATTTAGCACAGAATTGTGGTTAAAGGATGAGCATTTAGGATTTTCAAGCAGTTCATCAATTTAATAATTTTCTGCAAAAGTGCCCTTGACATTAGCTCAGTTACTGGAGTGTGTAAACACAGCTGTGAAATTTTATTGTGATATACACTACTCACTTCAAAGTAACATCTATCTATAGCCCTAGGCCCTTTTGAAAATTTGATTTGGCAAGTGAGTGAGGGGGGTGTCCTCAACTATTTCCCACTGACTTTATTGGAGGAGAAGACCCTTTATTTTAGAAAATGGGATGTGAGTAAATTAAAGTTTAAAATAGAATATAAGGGTTGGAAGGGACCTCAGGAAATCATCTGGTCCAACCCCCTGCTGAAAGCAGGACCAATCCCCAATTAAATCATCCAACACATATTTATTCCATATCCCTAATTGGCCCCCTCAAGGATTGAACTTACAACCCTGGGTTTAGTAGGCGAATGTGCAAACCACTGAGCTATCTCTGCTCCAAATGCCTGTTGACTGTACTCTTACAATTTCCTGTTTGTTACAATCCTAAACCCATACATAGTACCATGTTTTTGGTTGAGAAATACCTAGAGCATTGTGGTTTTGTTTGTGAATTATTACTAAACTAGTGTAAAACCCCGTGTACACGGGCCAGGCCACCCCATCCAGTCCCTTCTCCCACACCCCCCTACCTGCTCGCCCTCCCATCGTCACCCTCCCCCGGGATCCTTCCCCTGGTGGGGCGAGGCCTGCAGTGCCCCTCGCGGCGGGGGGGATCGGGGCTCCCCGGCCTGGAGGGACACTCGGGGGCTGGCGGCACCCGAACTGCCTCCCGCTCCGGGGGAGAGGAGCTGAGTCCTTCGGCTCCCTGTGCCGGTAACTCCCGTCCCTCCGCGCCCCCCGCTAAACCTGGAGCACGCCCCTCCCAGTAACCCCAGCCCTACTGCACCCCCTGGTAACACCCGTGCCCGGTAACCCCCGCCTCACAGCACCTTCCGGTAACCCCTGTCCCACCACGTTCTCCGTAACCCCTGCGCCCATCCCTCCCGGTAACCGGCAACAGCCCCTCCGTCCTCCCGGTAATCCCCGGTAACTCTTCCGCCCGTCCCTCCCGGCAACCCCAGTCCCACTGCCCCCGCCCTTTCTGGGAACCCTTAGTAACCCGCGTCCTCTGGTAACCCCTGCCCCCCGCCATGCTCCCCACTCACCCCACTGATATCTCCTATCGTGCCGTGCCCCCTCCACCATAACCTGAGGTAACCAAAGTCTTCTTTCTCCTATAAACCCTGCACCGTGTGCCGCCGAACTACAGCTCCCAGCATGCCCTTCGTCCGGCCATCTCTACTGTGCATGACGGCTTCACACACACTTCAGTAGTCTTTTATTATATAGGATTATCTTTTCCTGTGAAATTTGTAAAATGAAAAGCACAATGAAATAATAAAGCTATGCAAAATCTCTAGCACATTGGTGCATATTGTGCCCATAAAAGCTACAAGTTGGAGCAAATAATTTCAATGTAATAACTCATGGATTTTTTTTTATTAAGTGTTTTGTGGGCTAAGGTTCAAGGCATTTGTGGCAGGGTGACCACCCGCCCCCTACCGGAATAGCCCAGAAGGGGGTTAAGGCTGGGAGCCAGCAGGCTTTGCCTGATTGGGAGTTTGGGCTCAGCTCTGTGGCCACGCCCCAAACACTCCCAGCCAGGATATAAGGGCTGGGAGGCAGAGAAGGAAGCAGTCTCCTCTGCACTCAGAGGGAGACAGGCCTAGCTGCAGGAGCTGAAGCCAGGTACCTGGGAAGGCTCTAGCCAAGAGCCCCAGGCCTCCGGGCCTGATACAAGGTCCGACCCAAAACTACCAGGGTTGCAGGGGGCAGCCTAGGGCTGGAGATAGCAGCAGCAGGCGAACCCTCCTTGCCTAGGATGAGAAGCCATGATACTGCAGTCCGCCCCAGTGAGCGGGGGCAAGTAGTGACTGACAGTGGCACACTCTGAGGTGAGTTGGGGATAGTGGGTGGTGGGTTCCCGGGAGGGGGACCCTAAGACCAGGGGGGTACTGCAGGGGTGCAGCACCCTCAGCAAGGGACTCCGGGGTCCGGGAGGGGCACGGAGTCAGAGTGGAGAAGCAGACATCGCCCGGCAGCGGGCGCTCCAGGGTCAAAAAGAGCTAATTCCCAGATGACCAGACGGGGGCGCCGCTGGGTGAGTGACCGACCCCATGACAGCATTGAATCAGTGACACATGCTTGAATTTCTAAATGCTACAAAAAATTAAATTAAATACAAGATTTGGAAGATGTTAGCTTTAACTAATCTGTCTTCACTGGCTCTTCAATTGTTAATAATGAGAAGTACTGTTTTCCTATTTGTAATTATTTAAAAAATGATGACCCCTTCGTTGGCTTCTTAATTTATTTTAGAAGTAATCCTTTAACATAGCATTGGGACTACTCATGTGCTCATGATTAAGTACAGGTTTATATGCTTTGCTAGATTAGTATCATTGTGCAGGATCAAGCTCTTACATACCATATTTTCTCCACTGTCTCCTTTCTTCCTGCTCAGCAGCTTTCTTAATGGTTGAAGGTTAGATAATAATTTGATTTTATCTCCCGTTGCTTGAAGTACTGTCATCTAAATTATTTTTCATCCGCCCCTATCCCAATGACCTACTCCTGGGGGGCAGTTAAGATTTCCTACAAAGTGCTGAGCAACCTTAAATCTCATTGAAATAGTATTTGAGCAAGAATGCAATGCACATAACCATGCACAAGACTGCATGTCATAATTTACAATCCCTGCTTCAGCCCAGTAATCAAATACCTTCAACTTTCCTCTGAATCTTCAGGTATATCCATCGCATAATATTTATTTTGAAGGAACTGCTGTAAGTATCCATTTGCACCAGTAAAAACTAACCAGATAAGTACCTTTTCAATATCCAGAGGATGTACTGTACCTAAAAAATCCATATACCAACATAGGAGAAACAATTCTACTTATGTCAGTGTTTACAAGCTGGTTTTTTTAAAATGTCCTACCTGAATTTTAGATTTTGTATTCACCTGTAGACAGCAGTATGACCGCTTCAAGAAATGTAGCCAGTTTTCAAGAGTAATTCCAAGAAAAGGTGTTAATTGTCCCCATTAGCTTCTTCAGAGACACATAATACATCCACCTTTTCAGGCACTAACAAAACAAAATCAAACCCTTATAAACTAATCAAGCTATTTCCCCTACAGTCTGGGAAGGGGGAGAGAGATTGTTACTCTTTGTTTCCATTTTTAAATACTTGGGAGATTTTAAGGGAATGTCTACACTGGAAGAAAAGACTCACTGCATGACCACAGCTGGCCTGGGTCTGCTGACTCAGCGCTCAGGCTGCCAGGCTAAAAATTGCTGTGAAGATGTTCATACTCCGACTGGATCCCAGCCTCTGGGACTCTCCTCCCTCCTGGGGACCCAGAGACTCCTGCCCCTTCCCAATGTCTACACCTCAGTTTTACAGCCCGACAGTCCAAGCCCTGTGAGCCTGAGTCAGCTGACCAAGGCCAGCTGCCAGTATTTAATTGCTGTGTAGATGTTCTCTCAGGGTATGTCTACACTGCAATGTAGAACCAGGGTTGGTAGCTCTTGAGTTAGCAGACACTGGGTTTGAGTGTCTACACGTATTTTTAACCTTAGGTTACGAATTGTTGAACCTTGGGTCCCAACATGGGGCTCCAGCATCTGCACTGCATCATGTGGGTTCAAGCCCAACCACCCATGTCCCAAGCTTCCTAGCTCCCTCCCAAAATGTGACTGCTCTAGCCCTTTGTGGTGCGGTGTGCAAAAACTTGTCTGCCCAGAGGACAAAGTAAGTAGGTTGTAGGATTATGGGCTACTTTTGGCAGCCTCCCAGAGCATGTGTCCCAGTGGGGCTATATCTACATTGAAAAGCAATAGGGTTTGAACCCTGGGTTCCAACATCCTGGGTCTGAGCCCTGAGTTAGCATGATTTGTGTGTAGATGGAAGAGCAATTAGGTCTGAGTTTAAACCCTGGGCATACATTCCAGTGCAGCTATACCCTAAGACACTATAGAGATGGCTCTGTATAAGTAGCTAGTGTTCCAAAACCGCAGGCATTACTGTCCAGAGCAGTCAGATTTCCAGTCTGTGGGTTTCAGTAATCTCCTGCAAAAAAATCTAAGACCATTCAATATGTACTACCTATATTGTGCATGTATAATGGTAAATAGAGAAGTAATTTAACAAATTGTGTAATTTTATTTCAAGGGTGATGTTGTCTGTCACACAGCATTTAAGTAAACAAGATTGTCACTTTTACTGAATCATTTTCTTCAAATCCTATTACCAATTTACATTCCAATCAGAATACTTTCCCCTCCTTTAGGCATGCCTTGCCACTCTCTAGATATGTAGTTTCTATTTTGGTTCTGGAATTGAGAGAAATACTGTCTTTATCCACAGATGTAATTTGTTGGGCTGATAAGGAGTAACTCTTTTTCATAATGATCCCATAGCTAATTCACCTTCAGCTGTCCTCAGTCAGCTACAGAAAGATCCTAAAACTGGTGCCTTTTAAATCTTCTGCTTTCTTCACATTCTTAGCTCCATTCCAAAAGCCGTGACATAATTTAAGGTCAGTTGCCAGCGTGACTGACCTTTTGTTTGATCCTTTCTTACATGTACCTGATCCAGCCACACTGTTTGAAACTGAATCCCATGAATTCACATTCTTTTAGCCTTTTTGAGACCCTTTGCCCCTCTTTACTCAGCTGTGATTTTAATATTTTTTTCAGGTGAGATGATGGATAAACAGAGCCGGCGACAGGGGGGTACAACGGGTACAGCTGTACCGGGCCTGAAGTCCGGGGCCCGGTACGCAGCTGTACCCCCTTGTCGCCGGGGCTGTGAGCAAGGCGCCGCTCCGGGCAGCCGCTGCAGCGCTCACCAGCCCCCTCCCCCGGCACCCAGCAGCCTCCCCCGCCCCCCTTTGCTTCTCCTGGCCGGCCACGCGGCCGCAGTGCATGCGGGGGTTGGGGCCCGCGGGAGGTAGGAGACCGGCGGGGGGGGCGGCGGGAGACGGGCGGGGGGGGCGGCGGGAGACCGGCGGGGGGGGGCGGGGGGGGCGGCGGGAGACCGGGGCCCCAAAATTCCTGTCGCCAGCCCTGTGGATAAACAACCTTCTCTGTCAGAGTTCTCTGCAATTAGCAGCCATGTTATAAGCAAGAGATCACCCTTTGGCAGCCTATATGTATTAACTCAGTGAGGCACATGAGCCTACATTGCTCTCAGTAGCAAGAGACCTGGGAAGTCACATGGAACTGTACCACATTTGCTACAATTTTCCCACCTAGCCTCAGGGTTTCCTTCTTCTTCTGTGTTCTGTTGTTTCCAGGACACAGAGAAGCCAGACGTGTGAAATTTAAGTGCCTTAGAAGCCTATGTACAAATTGGGGATAATTATGTTTTTGTTTGCAAAAGTCAGTAAAATCGGTCTTGTGTACTTAATTCACTAAAAATAATCTGTCTCCAATGGCAAGAAAAGAGCAGATGGGTATTTTAAATGAAGCCATAATCTAGTCATAATATGCCACTAAATGGATATATTTTTATTTAAAGGTTTTGAACTTTTGTCAAAATTGTGCTTAGGGCAGGCTTCATGCAGGACTAAATACAGAGCTGTGAATGGCAGACCTTGTTACAAAATAGAGAAACATCACTGCTGCACATAAAATTATGACTTGACATACATTTCAATGTTAAGATTTGGTTAGTAGGTAAAGGTTTGTTTTTGACAAGAGCGTCAATCTGGCATTCAATTTAGTGTGAGCCACTGGTACCATTTAGATGCCTAACTTTCTAATTACCGGTAGTTGTTATAATCAAGTAATGAAATGTCTAAATGCTTTAACCCACAACTGCAGTAAATTGTGGGTGCCAAATTGTGCTTTTTGAATTGGAGCCTGTTGCTGAATAGTAGCTCCTATATAAGTGGATGGATACGTAGTTGAAAGGTGCTATACAATATTCTTAGACAAATAGACACATGTAAACATTTTGAAAATCTTCTCTGTTATATGTGAAGCATCCATTAGACTTCATTTGTGAAGTGTTTTCTAATAAGCCTTTTATTATGGGAATGGTGTTTTCACTGGCTCTTAAATAGCTTATTGGGGCCAAAGTCTTTATTTTGAATAGACTGCATTATTTTCTTTGTCGAGGAGAATTTGAATGGTGAGATCACTCTCCTGCTTTCATTTCACTTAGAAGAGTTTGCTCTTTCTCTGTGCAAAATGAATACAATATTGGACAGACTTAACTTTGTCATTGTCAGGGGAAAGAGGATATCAGCAGAAATACTTTTTGTTTTTCACCATAACTTATTTCTCCTCTTGCATTAATCTCCCCAATGTCTAATGTTAAATCCAACAATTACCTGGCAGACCTGGTTGACATCTCCTCTTGTTCCCCGTTTATATATGTATATTATTTTCAAGGTATTCAGCAAACAAGAAGAAGTAATGATGGGCCAAATGCAGGTCTAGTGTAGGTAGGTTCAACTTTACTTGAGTCACTAGAGTTACACAAGATCTGAATTTGGTCCAACTAAACTTTCTAGCCAAAGGGTTGAGATTAAGTTTCTAGCAACATCTTTGGGTTTTAATCAGGCCACAACTTTATTATATAGATGTCTGAAATTACTCAGCAGATAAAGTGTGCAGTGCATGCAAATCCATGCTTCTTCAAATCAATTCTCCGGGACTTCCCCCTGACTCCCTTTGTTACCATCCAGGTTCCCCAATCCACCCATGGCTTGAACCTTACCATCCACCACCCTTGTAAGAGGGTTAAGGAGGGCTATGAGAACTGGGGGTGTGGAGGTTGGCTCCAGCTGTACCAATCAGAGGAGTCCCCAACCCTCTTCCCCATTCTGTTGCTTTAGCAATACCTCCTTTTATGTCCTTTACCAAGCCATTTATCTGGTTACTGGCTGCCTTCCCTATGGAGTACCTGCACTGAACATCTGCCACAAGAAGGTGCCATCAATTTTCTTGGCTGCCTCCCCCCGCAATCTCTCCAGATTCTCAGATGTCTCCAAATAAAGTTGCAATCCAAAACTTCTCTGTCTTCAAGGCCCCCATTCTGCAAACATTGATGTCAAAGGGAATGCCACCCCAAATTTGCATCCTTTACTTTGCAATATTATAGATATTTTGTATTCATTATGGATCTTAATACTAAAAAATAAAATACTAAAAAAAGTCCGAAGACATTTAATAACTGGTCATGTTCATGTGTGGCTTATATGTGTGCAGTTTGGATCCTGCATCCCCCTCAAATCTTGTATGCTAAGTGGGAAACTCATGAATACTTTAACACTCCTTTCCCTATTCTGCACACGGATTCCAATTAGTTCCACATTCTGCTCTTGGATGTATATGTGACACCTGATTTTTAACTGATGTGGTATTCGAGGGTAGCATTTGGTACCTCAAGTCAGTATCTATATGAATATTGTAACTAAAGATACTGACCAAAGCTACACTGAAGAGTTTAATGATCAAAGATAAATTTGAGTTTCAAACCAATCAGGTATTCAGTTTTTTCTTTGCCCAGATAGCTTGATTAAATATAGCCTCTTCAAAATTTAAAAATATCTTGCTCTGCTCCTCTGAGTTACATTATGCAATACTCTTTGAAATAATTTAAATTCATTTGACTTGGGTTGAAAGCTTGCCATTACCACCTGAGAGCTTGGTGGATGAAAGCTCTTTCTGCTTAGCAGTAAAATAATTTTCAGCATCCTCATTTCTATTTTTAAATGTATTGATCCTGTCTTCAACCTTCTAATTTATAAAGTGTTAAAAAGGAAAATACACCAAAGTTCCATATTACTGCTGATTGCTTTTATCCTTTTTTAAAAGTAAAGGTGCCAAAATGTATATCTTATTGCTCCCTGAAATTTGCATATGGCAAAACCCTGAAGGTCTTCCTCAGTTCTTACAGCAGGATCCTTACTGAATTTCATCTTATTTACTTTGGACCATTTTTCCAGTTTGCCCAGATCATTCTGAATTTTAATCCTATCCTGCAAAGCACTTGCAACCCCTCCCAGCTTGGTATCATCCGTAAACTGTATATCTGTACTCTCAATGCCACTATTTAAATCATTGATGAAAAGATTGAGCAGAACTAGACCCAGAAGCATACCTGTGGGACCCTATTCAATCTGCCCTTCCAGCTTTATATATAATTATTCCCAAACAGGAAGTGGGAGATTAAGCTATACCATTAATATGTACCATACATGTGCATACACACTCAGGATTGTACAAATATAACTCCTGCAGTAAATAAAAATCACACCCCCTTACTGACATAGTTATACTGGTACAAAACCTGTGTGGGACCTGGCCAAATATATTTTAATTAACACATTGTTGACCACCATTTTACACCTATTTAAAAAAAAAAACAGTTGGATTTAAAAACTTCTGATATGGTCATGGCAAGAAAGGGTTCACTATGACCAGTTAGCATGTTTTTAAACAACAACTGCTTTTATCTATGCCAAAGCTATGTCTACATTGGAAAGAAGGTATCTTTTTAACATATGAACTAATGTGTTAAAATCCCAATATAGACATGCCCTTGACAAGCCTAGGGGAGGATAAAGTAGATTGACAATATTAAGTAGTTTACAAAAAAGGGGGAGCCAAGTTCTCTGCCTTGAACATCTTACAATATATATAGATTGCATGCAAATGGATAGACAGGATGCAATGAAAGGAAATGACTGAGGAAGAAGTGATATTCAGAATACATCTACTTAATTCCTCTCTCTGCAAGGCCTTCTATAGATAGCAAAACTTTCCAGTTACAGTCAGGAGTTATCTCCATTGGAAAACCAACCCATGCTTGAAAGGGTAGACCCAGTTATACATGAGCATTGGGTGAGTTGCAAAGGCCAATTCCCTGACCTGTTGGGGGCAGATAATGGAATTCAGACACTTGGGTAGACAGTCCAGAGATGGGAGTTGGATCCATTTCTGCTTGGCCTTGCTGTTAGGCTGTTCCATACACATCTATTTTGCGAGGAAGCCAACTCTGTCAAAGCTTTCAAGGGAAGCTGCTTTGATGCAGTCTGCAAAAGCTGTTAGTGGTGGACTCTGCTTTAGCCATGTGGGTTCAGGATGCACAGCTAACCTTGGCTGTGAGGTATGCTTAGATACATTTCAGCCATATAGGAGAGGAGATACATTTCAGCCATATAGGAGAGGAGATTGCTGAGGAGGTGTCAATACCAAGAGAGGGAAAATTGCTTTTGTAATGAGCCAGCCACTCTGGGAGCAATTTTCCCTCTCTTGGTATTGACACCTCCTCATCAATTATTGGGATTGAACCACATCCATCCTTAGTAAATTGACCTTCAACATTGGTTCTCCACTTGTAAGGTAACTCCCTTCTCTTCATTTGCCGATATATTTTTATGCCTGTATCTGTAATTTTCACTCCATGCATCTGAAGGAATGGGTTTTTTACCCACAAAAGCTTACACCCAAATAAATCTGTTCGTCTTTAAGGTGCCACTGGATCACTACTTTCAGGTTACACTGGAGATCGAAAGAGAAATTAGTTCCATCTATGTACTTGGCAGTGGATGGCACTCCAATCTGTAGCACAAACTTGTTCTCTATTATTTAATTTTATTACTTTTTAATAAAAAATAGTAGCTAAATCACAAACACGCTGACCAGTTGTCAGCCTTAACCCTGAGAAACATCAGGATTGCTTTTGAGACTCAGTTTATTTTTAAAAGAAAATTAAAAGGTACTTTCTTAGCAGGGCAGTGTTTAGTCATCACTGATCTTTCAGATACTATGCAGACTTCCTTTGGTATGCAATTTGATTAAGAATAACAGTGCCATGAAAAGTAATTTCAAAACAAGTATTGCTCTCTGTTGTCACCAGAAGTAGTAATTATTAATCATTTCCTTTTTGTAGGAGTTCTCTGGAATCTATCCTCTTGCGATGCACTGAAAATGCCAATCATCCAGGATGCCCTTGCAGTGTTGACTAATGCAGTGATCATCCCTCACTCAGGATGGGACAACTCACCCCTCCAGGATGATCACAAAATACAGCTCCATTCATCACAGGTGCTGCGCAATGCCACTGGGTGCCTAAGGTGAGTCAGCTGAATCATGCTGTTTTATCTTGAATTTTCATTCCCTATACCCCAGATATATTAAACTTGATTTGCATTTCAGCAGGGAAGATGACTTCATATGGTAGCCCTTAAATCTTGAAATGAATTCTATAGATAAGCTTCAAGCCATTCAAGAATAATCTGTGCATGTAGTTTTGACCAATCCCTTGCACCAAAGCATATTGCAGATGTTTTTCTACTACTTGTAGATTGTCTCATTCTCCAGTTGCTTAAATGGTGTCAATATGTTCTCATTATCACTCCAACTTAATTAGTGTACAAAGTAACACAGACACTTACAGAAAGGAATGTCTGAATGCCTTCTGGGTTCCAAATGCCATTAAATGTAATGTGACTATATACAGCAGCTGGGATTTTTTTATGCAAGAAAGAGTGATGAAAAAAGAGGTGTAGAAATAAATGAGCTCATTTAATATTATGGAACTGAAATACACAAACTGTTCCATAACAGGTATCTGCAGCCCTTGAATAGCTGTTGCTAATTTGTGATGTGGATGTAGGAAAAAGGGTAGCAAGATCAGGAACTGTTTCTTCCATGACAAATTTATATCAAAGGATTAAGTCAGAAACTCCTGAGTTCTAGTCTTGTTTCTTGTACTGACTTGTTTACTTTGCGCACATTCCACAAACTCTGTGTATCAATTTCTCTTTGTACAATTGAGATAATATTTATCTACCTCATGGGGTTATTAGGAAGATTAGTTAATTAATGTTTGTGAATCACTCTGCAGAAATAATGTGCAATATAAATACTATGTATTATTGGTGTTATTGTAATTGTAACTGTCAGTGTAGCTCCAAATGTTGGTATATGTTCAGAGTTGTAATTAGGGGTGTTTTGCTAATTGCTCCATTACCTATCTGTCATGAGCGATGAGGTGGGTTGCTTGGTTGGTGTCTGGTGAGTTCTCATCCTTGGATATAGCATCAAAATTTCTGTGGAAAAATAATAGTGTTTGCTTGACTAATGTTATGATGGTGGTAATACTTCATAAATGTCTGCTGATATTTAACTTAGAATTGCAACATGTAATGGCTATGTGCGGTATTTTGGAATGCCTTAAGTATGTTAGGTATTTCCACTCTTCAGATTTTGAAAGGAGTTTAGTGATATCTCTTGGACTTGTGTTCATGTTTCGAGGTCCTAGAGAGTAGAATTTCATGGAAATGTGTGATTCCTGCTATTGTGAAAGGAGTACCCATGATATCCCTGACATGTTATCTGGAAAGAGTTGGATTGATTGTGGGTACCGGTTGTGATGTATCTGCATCCTATTCTAGTAGCATCCTTGATGGTAGCTTTGCTCTTTGTTCCCTCTCTAAATTAATCTTTTCCTGCTTCACTTTTTATCAGTTAGTGCAGGGGTGGACAAACTTTTTGCCCTAAAGGCCACATCTGGGTGGGGAAATTGCATGCAGGGCCATGAATGTAGGGCTGGAGCAGTGGGTTGGGGTGTGGTGTGCAGGAAGGGGCTCAGGACGGGGAGTTGGGGGCTCAGGGCAGGCGTTTGGGGTGCAGAAGGGATGTGGCAGGGGGCTGAGGGCAGGAGGTAGGGGTGCGGGGTGCAGGAGGGGTTCAGGGTGTGGGGCTCGTGTCCAGCACCATTTACCTTGAGCAGCTCCGGGTGGCAATGGTGCATAGTGGAGCTAAGGCAGGCTCCCTGCCTGCCTGGCCCTGTGTTGCTCCTGGAAGCAGCCTGCACCACGTCCCTACAGCCCCTGGGGAAGGGGGGCAGAGGGCTCTACACGCTGCCCTCGCCTGCGGATACCTCCCGCAAAGCTCCCTTTGGCTGTCATTCCCTGTTCTCTGCCAAAGGGAGCTGTGGGCACGGCCGGCCCACAACATTTTTGCAGCTGAGGCAGGGAGCTCAAATGATGCCCCAATTCTCCCTCAGTTGGGCCGAAACTTTGAAACGTCTCAATTCTGCCTTCTTCCTGTTCTACTCCTCTCCTGGTACTGCTCTGCTACCTACCCCAATAAAAGAGAACTAACAACTTAATATACCTCGTTCAAAAATTTTAAGTAATACTTAACTTTCAAACACCTGAACAGCAAATGTAACTGTTCTTGTCTGCATAGTAAACACTGGCATTTTTATCTGTTTGAATAATCAAAGTGGTGCTTTCCATGCTGTCTTGGTTGCAAAGATTTAAACTGCTTCCTAAAGGTCCACAGTCTGGGCCAGCTCATGCTCTCTTCAGATGGTTGCAAGGCTGACCAGCTTCTCCTGTGTCATTGTGGAGCATAGATGTCTTTTTATTAACTTCAGCTTGGAGAAGCTGCGTTCTCCATTGGCAACTGTTACTGGAAGTGTTAGAAGTATGCTCAGAGCAACAAAAGCATTGTGAAGAGGGTGGTCATCTTATTTGTGCACATATATGCCAGAACAGCATTTGGAGTTGGTCCCGCTGAAATATATATTGAAAGGGCTTTCAGTTCATCACCTAAATCACTCACATCAATATTGTGCATGTCATCATGTGTCAACACTGTCTCTAGTGCCCTGCATTGCTGGTTAGGTGGTCTTCAGGTATAGTGAGGAGTTTTGGAATATCATACAACATCCCAAATATACTGCTGGGTTCCCTGACTTCCATGAAACATTCTTCAGATGAGTTTATTGCACAATCTAGCACCTGGTTAAAGAATTCAACTTTGAATTGTTGTTTGGGGTCTCTTATGGGATTATGCCTCATAATCAAATGCCGTCTTCTTCAGTTACTCTTGTATTCTTGCGTGGGTGGGAAAATAACTTCAGTGTGAAGTTTCTCTACCAACTTCTGTGTACTCTTCAGAACGTTTTGAAATTCCTCATGTGATCAGTAAGACTGTAGGTATGACTTTGCTTAGCACAGTTGTTCTGTTGCTCCTGATATATCAAGGCCAACACCTTGGAGAGACTTGCTTACAACTTTTATTTCAAACAGTATGGTCATGCCACAACACTAAGGTACACCGAAATTTAAAGTTATGTATGTTTCAAGTGACTCCATTTTCCTCTGCCACTGTTCTCCCATGAACAGTTCCTGTCATAGCATTATCCTCCATAAATGCACCTATGGCATCTTCCCAATTTGGTGTTTGATAGGCTTTATCAGCTCCACTCGAGTTTCCCATCGTGTGGCATTCAGTGGTTTCAGTGTCGGAGAGGATGTTCCCAGATGTTGCTTCAAAATTTGCCATCTCTGGGTTGATGCAGAGAAAAATACATACATGCTTTGAATTACATTAAAAAATTCATCAGCCTCACTAGAAGCTGATGCTGCATCACTGACCACCAATGAATGAGAACTGCATGGGACAAAAAACCTTGAGGGTTTAACTCTCGGATCCGTGTCTGCACTCCTCTGTTCTTTCCTCTCATGTTGGCACCATTATTGTAGCCCTGACCTCTCATGTCAACTATCGCAATTCCTGTATCTTTCAGCTTTTTAAGAAGCAGATTTGTCAGACCAGCTCTTGCAATATCATCAATATCAACTTATATGTGTGAGACGGGATTTTCGTGTTTGTTGCGTGTTACGTCAAAACAGAGGAATCGGCTCACAGTGGAAAGCGATATTCGTTGTGCATTATCAAGTACCACTCCAAACATTGAAAAGCTTGCCAGTGAGAAGAGAATGCAAACATCTAGTAAGAAATAAATGAATTTCAAACCAAAATAGGTCTGCTCTTTTTAATCATGTCTCAACAAAAATAAATAAATAAATAAATAAGGAGATGGTCCATGAAAATTGTTTGATTGGCCTGGTGGTCCATGGACTGAAACAAGTTGAGAACCACTGATCTAGACTTAAGGAACTAAACTCAGCAGCAGCTGTTTTTTTGCCCCTCCACCGCAGTCTTCTCTGATCTACACTTTTCTTCAGGAATGTGCCTGGTTACATCCATTTGAGATGGAGATATGGATGCTCCAGTCACTCTCAGGTCACCTGCACTCTGACTAACGGGAAGATCAGGCATCTCCTCACCACTCACATCCTCACTGGAGCCAGAAGACTTACCATGAACATTTGTGTCTATGTATCTCAGGGGAGCTCCTTCCTATTAGATAGAAAAGCTTCCTTTGCTTTCTTTCTTTTTCTGAATGCTGCCCCAGAGGGGTGTTTTCTTCTTTCACTCATGACTGCTGTTCTGTGCCAGCTATAGTGGCTCTTAACACTCAATTAAAGGGGTCAAATAAGCAGGCTGCTTGCAGAGCCTGAGTGAGGGAAGATATCAGCGCCTTAAGGGCTAACTGCCTCCTACTACTTCAGTTGACTGCCTGTTCTCCTCAAGTGGGTTCAGGGAAGCAGCAGGAAATGGGAAGCTCCCTGAGAAGCTGGTGTTAATCAGTCCAGGCTCCTGGGGCTGCTAGAGAGATGTATAAAAGGCTCCTCCTCCTCTCTCCCCCTGCAGCTGCTGCTGCTTTGTGTTATTCCCTCTCACCTTTTCTCCTGCCTGCCTGCTGTGTCTCTTGTGCCCTCCTTCCTCCGGCACAGCACTCCACCATCTCTGTGCATCTAGAGCGGAGAGAATACATATGCACCAGCAGCAGACACAAATTCTACACTCTGGGTCCTAATGGCGCTCTCCCCCACCCCTCCCAGTCTGTCACCTGAGGCAGCTGCCTCGGTTCACCTCATGGTAAGGCCAGTCCTGGCTGTAGGAGCAGGGGTGCTGACCGCTTTTGGGAGTGGTGTGGGCCAGGGCAGGCGGGAGCCTGCCTTAGCCCTGTGGCTCCATGGGGCTGGCAATCTGGTGGGCCAAATCCAAAGCCCTGATTGGCTGGACCCAGCCCACAGGCCCTAGTTTGCCCATCCCTGAGTTAGTGGGATGTGTAAGTGCAGACAAACTCACAGAGTTGATCTTCACTATGCAATACCTTCTCCTCGGATAAACTACGCAGATATAAATCTAGAGGTACAGAACATTCAGAGAGCATTAAACTGGTTTATGCTTCAGACTAGCAAGACCTTTCCCTTTTACCTTCCACAAGTTGCTGTTGTAAACCTGTCACACTGAGGAACATTAAGCATCATGTCAAGAATCCGAGAAGTAGCCGTTTTAGTCTGGATATGCAGAAGCAACAGAATCCTGTGGCACCTTTAATGACTAACAAAAGTATTGAAGCATAAGCTTTTGTGGGCCACTTCGTCGGATGATTAAGCATCATGTAATGTGAAGGGCAGTCCCACTAACCACTTAATGAATCTTGGAATGATGGCCTCTGAGCTATTTTTGTGTCCTAAGTGATAGGGTCCTATTGGGCATTTAAAAATATATGTATATTTTAAAAATAAAATCATCAGTACCTTGTAAGTTTATCTGTGAAAGGGCTGCTCATTTCCTGCTTTCCATTAAACTCTGTCTTTGTGTTTTGTGAGATTGTAGAATAAGAGAAGCAACATAATGTTTTTGAGAAAAGGATTACAATTCTCCGTGCCTTTGAGGACCTGACAGCATATTGCATCTAGTAGTGCATAATTTAAACAATTTGTTATACTGTATTTTAGGTGCTCCCACTCAACCTTAAAGACCATGATTACTACTTCTTATTCATGAATAGATGCTTGTATCCTCTGGTGCACATTTTTGATAACCTGTGGGTCTCACAAAGAAAGGCAGATAATGTTTAAAACAAGGTGATATAATAGTTTCCAGGTTGAGCCTGTTTATGCATCTCCACTTGGTTTCAAATATGTACCCTTATGGAGAGTACATTATCTTTTTCTCTGAGACTTTCACTTTCTTATTAGAGACAAGACTTCCTCTTCTGCCCGCTCATCTTCAGTTTTGCTTTTTTTCCTTAACTAGGATCTTTTAATTTGCTTGAGAGGGAGCAGTGTTGGCATCTAGCACCTATAGATATGAAGCATATAGGATTTTCACTGATAGATCTTAGAAAAATATTTTCTGAATCTGTTTTCTTCTTTAAAATGCGTTTTTGAATGCTTCCAAATGTATAATGCCGATAAACCTTTGAGCACAATCAAGATGAGATTTGAAAAGTGTAATGCTATTTTAAAGCTATAGCTTCAATGATCTGTCTGGTTATATGATCTGTCTTTCTTCTTCTAAGATTTTTTTTGCAGTTGGGAGGTTTAAATAAAGAGAGAGAAGCTATAGTGCAACTGCTGCCTAGACATTATGCTGATGGTTACCCTACAATGATTTATAGTAGTCATTGCTAGATCTTTGCTTTGTATTTTGAAGTTGTATGGGCTTAATCCAACAACCCTCCCTCACAGGTGTTCCAGTTGAAACCAATGTGTCTATTCATGTGAATGAGGGCTGCAGAATCAAGCCCTAATTTTGTGGTGTTGAGTTTGTCTTGCTGAAAGGAGAGTTGTTTATTAAGTGTCATGCTTACGCAGTTGTGACATGAAAAAAGCCAGTAATTCTGTTAACCACACCAGTGCTATTAGTTTCATATAAATTGGTATTTTGAAATTATTTAAAACATTAAAAGCTGGATGTACAAAATAGCACCCATTTATTCCTCATTCCAATATAAATATTAATCTTTCATAACATTTTGAGGTATCGCATATGACGTATTACACTCTCAATTAACTTGCCTCCCCAGTGTGGTGCCAGGAACTTAGCACATTCAGCTCTGTGAAACATTGCCAGTTCCAGTCCTTATGTTTCAGTTAAGACTGATGATTTATGTTCACTTGTTATTAAAATCCTGGATCTTTGTTTTATCATTTCTGGTTCATTTGAATCCATTATAGTGATGACGAACATCAAAAAACAAAACTCATAGTTTTCAAACTTTCAAATGTTGTGTATGGCTTATAATGGGGCATTTGAAAGCCCTAATATGTGACTTTAGCATGTCACATTGTCATATATATTTAACTGTCATGGTTATTTATTTACAAAACCAAAATAAATCTAAAAACATCAGTCTTGAAAAAAATCACATTTATCCAGAGACCCCAACATTTTTCAGTTTGAGTTTTGACTGCAAACAAAATTAACAATTTCATATGGTTGTGTTGCAAGACTTTTTAACAGTTCTAATTAACTGTACTGGTTACACTTTGTAGATGTTTATGTTGATGTATACCCATAAGAAATAAGAACATAAGAATGTCCATACTGAGTTAGACCAAAGGTCCATCCATCCCAGTATCTTATCTACTGACCATGGCTAATGCCAGGTGCCCCAGAGGGAGTGAACCTAACAGGTAATGATCAAGTGATCTCTCTCCTGCCATCCATCACTCTGATAAACAGAGGCTAGGGACACCATTCTGTATCCATCCTGGCTAATAACCATTAATGGACCCTTCTTTCTTTTATGTCTCACTTGATTTTCTATCATACATAGAGATTTGTTTCCTGAAATTTTATAAGGTATTAAAGCATGAATTTCTTTAATTGTTCTTTATAAACTTAGTCAAGGACTTAAAACTTAAGAGGAGATAGTAGTGCAGGTAGTCATCGTATATAGGTCCCTATATATTCTCTGGCTGTCAAAATTGTCCCAGTAATGTGTATCAGAATCTAATCTTTCAATCGAAAAAAAAAAAGGTTCTATCCTGCACATTAGCAAATCAAAGTCCGTTTAAAAAAAGTGAGCTGAACATAAACTGATCCAGTGGTTGCTGGCTGGATTTACAGAGGGCCTAAATGAGGTATTAACTGTATGTTATAATGGTAAGAGTTTAAATTCCATATTGTTATCTATTATTGAAGGTGATTGCAGTTGAAACATTCAGCCAATGTGAATATCCCAAAATAATAATCTTCCTCCAATGTCAGAAGCTCCAGTTGCTTTCTCCTTCAAGAACTTCCATAATGCAGTTTAGAATTTCAATATGAAAATCTGCTGCAGACTGACAATGAAAAATGTGAGGACAGCATATAACAAGGTGCTAGAAGACTTTTTGTCGCTTTTGCAGATTCAGACTAACAAGGCTACCCCCCTGATACTAGACACCAATGTACTATTCATTTCCATACATATCTCCCAAAGAAATTTCAGTTTTCAATGTAAATGAAGGGGGTACAGACTTTGTAGTCTGCCACGCCAGAATGCCAAAAACACCAGGGAGTTGCCACAGGTGTTCTTCGGTACAGATTACATGGGTCCTTGATTATACATGACTTATTCAAAAAATATATCTGTTGAGTCTTTTATCATTGTTTAAGAATATCTGTTCAGCTAAAAAAGTGTTCCCACATTTGCTGACAAGCACAAGCTCTACAAGCTTGTGTGACTGTATAAAATGGAGTCAGCTATCGACTTGAAGTGAAAGTAGCCTTTTCTACTGGTCATCTATGATTGTCCCATTTGCAAGGAAAGAGTTGATGTTTCTCTTCAGCACAATGACCATATATTGCAATTACTCTCTCATGGGGATGATGATGGACTCTATGAGCATGTTCAGTGCTTTACTTGATTCACTAGGACATGGAAGGTTCTTCTCAGGCTAATGGATATTCTTTCTGTGAGGGGAGGATTTCAAAGGGCTCACAGTCCAAAGGTTTTGGGGCTCTCAATATATTCTCCAGAGCTGGGGCAAAATGGGCCAATGGGCAAAACTCCCATTGACTTAGTAGGGTCAGGATTTCTGCCCAGGTTCTTCGATTAGCTGTGAATAATCTGTCTCTCCCCCAAGAGTTGATAGAAGGGAGAAGTTTACTCCAGTCACTGCCATGGGTTGTGTGGCTCCAACAGACAAGAGAGGAAGAAGGAGCCGGATTTAACAGCTGCAGAGTACAAAGTCAGGATGTTCATTTACATGGGCAGCTTTGCAAATCCCCTCCAAGGATTTCTTGTCTTTAGTTTGCTGCAGTGCTAACTTGCCCATGGGCTAGGCTGCCCTGCTGTGTGGCTTGTGAGACTGCCACAACGGTTAGCTGCTTAAGTAATTTAAATCCAGACATTAGTCACTTCAGTAGCTTTACTGCTAATGCTATAATTAAAGTACATAATCATATTTAGCAAAGTTGTGTGTGAATGAAAAACACAGGGGAAGTTAATTCCTTGTTCCAAACTCAACTTGTGCTAGTGAACTTGAGGTACTGTTCAGAATGTTTGATTTCCCCAGCCCTCATACTTTATATAAATGATTCAAGGGGGAAAGTCACTTGTCAGAAACAAGCCTTTTATTGTATACTAGCGAAAATACCCGGCGTTGCTCAGGTCCGTCGGAGGTGGGGAGGGGGCAGAGAGCTGAGCGAGTGCGGGGTCCGTTGGAGGGGGGAGGGGCAGAGAGCAAACCTGACACCCCCACCTCACCCCCCCGACCAAACCCGACACCCCCACCTCACTTACCCCTCGACCAACCCCGACTCACATTTTCACCCCCCCACCCAAACCCAACACCCCCACATCACCCCCTACCAACCCCAACACCCCCTGACCAACACCCACACCTCACCCCCCGTAGGCCAAACCTGACACACCCACCTCACACACACCCCAACCAAACCCGACACCCCTACCTACCACCACAAACAAACCCGACACCCACCCCGACACCTTCCCACCCCCCAGACCAAACCCAACACCCCCAGTTCACTTACCCCCCCGACCAAACCCGACACCCCCACCTCACCCCCCAACCAAACCTGACACCCCTACCTCACTTACCCTCTGACCAAACCCAACTCGGGTCCGTCGGAGGTGGGGAGGGGCATAGAGCTGAGCGAGTGCGGGTTCCGTTGGAGGGGGGAGGGGGCAGACAGCTGAGCGAGTGCAGGGTCCGTTGGAGGGGAGTATTATGACATCATAACTATGTCACAGAGAACAGCAGCTGCCCAGCTGATGTGAATGGGCTTTAAAGAATTTCACCCCTGGGGGGCGTCAGAGGTGAGATTTGAAAAATTTTCGACTCTTACCCTGATTAGGACCCTAAGGCCTCTAACTGTACCAAATTTCAAGTCTCTGGCTCAAACGGTGTGGAAGGAGTAAGTGAACGTACATACACACATACACCATTTGACTTTTATATATATAGATAAATATGACAAAGGATTTATCTTCGAGCCAAGTCAGTATTTCCAGATAAGTGGTTTTCAAGGATAAATGTTAATGTGTGATCTTTTAATTTTCATTCAGAAAATACTGAAACTTTATCAATGCATGGATTTTTCATGTTTCCATAGCTTGTGAGGAATATACTCTCCATATCTGGTTTGTCATGGAAATTGCTAATAAAATATTTAGGATTGGGCTAGTTTAGCGTTTCAAGTTGGTCTCTATTTTCACTCCTGCTGTCACAATGTTCATCAGACACATTGTATGGATTTTCTTTTTCATGATATTTTGAAATGTCCCTGATTTTTTTCAGCATTTGCATTTATTGATGTCATTTTGAAACTCAACAGAATAATTAGTAGGTGGATCTGATGTATTGTACAATGTAGATGAATTTATTAGCTTGTAATCTGTTACTGTCTTAAGCCTAAATTTTCTACTGTCAGTAAGATATCTAAAAAACCCTCATTTTAGAACCTTCACTTTTCTAAAGAACTATGTTATTTGAGGTAAACTTTGAAGCAACAATATTTTCCTTGTCTTATTGCTCATTTATTATGTATAAAGGTGGCTTTATTTTATTTTAATTTTTCATTAAAAATGTTTTAACTATCAACTCCTAACTTTCCTCGTTTTGATGGGGAAGGTCATGTTGAATTTTACACACTCCAAGGACCTCTCTATCCTGGTGTAACAACTGATTTTTTAAAAAAGCTTAGACTGTATTAGAACCCCATTTGGCCACAATCAAGCACACTTTGTAAACCCAAGGTTAAAGTAGTTTTACACTTATTGGGCAAATGAGACTAACACAATATGTAAGACCTCTCATCAATCTGAGGCTAGGCAAGTCACAGTTCAAATTTTACCCTGTTCTTATCCAGTTTTTCCTGGGATCTTTCCTGGGATCTCCGTCATCAAACTGAGGGATAAACCACTTTGCAGCTTGCAGCCACATTTATACATCATAAAGGAGCAGGAAATGTACACATTATTTTTAAGTTGACTTTTAAATAGGGTGACCATATTTCCCAAAGGGAAATATGCTCAGGGCTTGCCCGGGTCCCCTCCACGTAGAGCTGGCCCAAGCTACTCGCCCAAGCCCTCCTCCCCACAAGTGGGGCTGGCCCAAGACCCTTACCTGAGCCCCATTCCATGTGCGGGGCTGGCCGCAGGGCATCCCATGTGCGGGGCTGGCGTGAGCCACCTGGCATTACTGCTCACCTGAACCCACCACACAAGACTAGCTTTACCACTCACTTCCCTCCCTCCCCCCGGAACGTTCCTCTGTACCCCACTGCGGGAGGCATGCCCCAGTTTCTTGGCAAACTGGGCATTTGTCCCATTTGCTCTTGCCATCAGTTGGTAAGAGCAATGGGACAAATGTCTAGTTTCACCAAAAAAATTGGGATGCTCAGGATAGGGCTTAAAAAAGGGGACTATCCTGGCCAAAACTGGATGTATGGTCACCCTACTTTTAAATATATTAGCTGAAAGGTTCTTTATCATTTTTATATTACCATATTTTAAAAACCTGTTTTTATTTAATGTAAAGGTACTTCTTTCTGAAGTATCAAATCTGAAGCTTCCCTAATATTTAATGTCGCTACTAAGACATTAATCGGGTAAAATTGTTGCTGTGATAATCATTAGGAAGGACAATAGGGAGAAATTTCAGTTTTCTAAAATACAAGTGTCCAAACTTTCATATGCAAGTGCCTAACGTTAAGCACGTTAAGTATGGCAAAGTGTCTAAATAAAATGCTCTGCTTTTCAGAGGTGTTGAATATCTGCAAAATCTCATTGACCCAGCAGCTCTGAAGATAAGTTAACTTTCTTTAAAATTGTTGTTGCCTAAATCTGGATATAGCAGATTGGGACTGACCATTTTGGAAAGGAAATGATTAAAAGGGGTTATGGTAGATGTCTGTACAATCATGAATGTTGTGGAGAAATTGAATAAGGAAGTGTTATTTACCCCATCACATAATACAAGAACTGGGGTCACCCAATGAACAAACAAATAAAACAAACAAAAGGGAAGTATTTCTTCACACAATGCACAGTCAACCTGTGGAACTTATTGCCACAGGATGTTGTAAAGACCAAAAGTATAACTTGGTTCAAAAAAGAATTAAATAAGTTCATGGAGGATAGGTTCATCAATGGCTATTAGCCAAGTTGGCCCGGGGTGCAACCCCATGCTCTGTGTGCCTCTAAGCCTCTGACTGCTAGATGCTGGGACTTGGCAACAAGGGATGGCTCAGTTGATGATGGCTCTGTTCTGACCATTCCCTTTGAAGAATCTGGCACTGGCCACCACTGGAAGACAGGAAACTGGGGTAGATGGACCCTTGGTCTGACCGCATATGGCTCTTCTTATGTTCTTATGGTTTTGGGTGCCTCATTTTAGGTTACTTACATTTGAGATTTGGGGCCTGTTGCTTTAATTGGTACTATATCAAATGTTCAAAGGTTTTTTTAAAAAAAAAATTATGAATGCATAGACATATTCCCAGATTCACATAAATAATAATCGCAATCTACTTGGTTCCCCATACAACAAACAAGAAAGAGAAACCCTTGCTCATGAACGCCAGTAGTCTTTACTAACAGCTTCTCAATAGAGAGCTTTGCCAGCATAAAACACATAAAACACATCCTTTTTCTGTAATCCCGTCCACTTGGGTGGATACTGGGTTCCCACAATGCATCCCAGAACAGACAGGCAACAGAGAGGGAATCAGTGTCACGTATGCAGGACAGAATTTATCTTCAGAGGAAGCCAGAAGAAAGATTCAGTCTAGGAAAAATTCCCAAATCATTTCATAAACTGATCAATCACAATGATTCTGTCACAGTTGAACATAAAGTTTAAGGCGCAAATCTATGCTTGATATAAAAGATGTAGTTCTTGTGTCAATTCTGTGATCATACAGAAATGTAGCTGAAATAAAATCTAATGTGGTAATTGGGGAGAAAAAAAGGCTTATTTGAATACATTAATGTCCTCTGATTAATATTATGAGAATTTTATTCAGAAGGTACACCAGGGGAAAGTACCAACAAAATTAAATCTAAGCATCCCACTTTTTTCTTATGGGAGCAATTCCTCTCATTTTACATATTCATGGTGAACACATTTATCTGTGATCTAGATAAGGCACATTCTATTCATGTTAACATTGCCAGTCACAATACTGAACTGTAATTTAAATGTCTCTCAGTATTTCCCTTACAAACATTACTTTAAACTAAAAAATTAACTGTGCAAGTTCATACATAACCAGAATGGGGGACAAAAGGAGTAGTTTGCCGTGGGCCCATTGCTTCAGAGGGCTCCCAAATTGAGTGGCATTGTGATCTGACACACAAGGTCACAGTGCCACTAACTCAAACCAGATAGGGGGCTGGGCCCAGCCCCCGCAGGGTGAATGGGAGGTGGCTCACTCTCCAATCCACCCCCTCCCCAGTGTCCTCTCAGTAGTAATTTTTTGAATGAAGGGGTGGCCTCAGTTTCAGATTCTGTCCCAGGCCATCAAAATCTCTATCAAAATCTCAGCCAGAAATCTTTACAAATACACCTTCTGCCAGTAAAGAATTCCTTTTAAATAATTTGACACAAAAGGTAAAACTTTATTTGTTCTAGAGAATTTCTGCCCTCCAATACTTAGACCAACATTCTTGCATTCAGTAGGGGCTTGTCTTCACTACTGTGCTACATCAGCACAGCTGCATCTGCTGTAGCTGCACCAGTGTAGTGCATTTGGGGAGGACGTACTATGTTGATGGGAGAGCGCTCTCCCATCAATCTAATTAATCAACCCAATGCGAAGCGGACGCCATGTAGGCAGGAGATGTTCGCCTGCCGACACAGTGTGTTGTAGGGTATGTCTTCACTACAGGACTAGGTCGATTTCCCTTAATTCGATTTTCTAAACTCGACTTTAGAAAATCGAATCAGTGTGTCCCCACCAGGACAGCAGGTCGACAGTGGTCGACACTGTCTGTCCTAGAACTTTTGCAGGGGTCGACATAGCCCGCATTGCACTGTGGGTAGGTAGCCCACAGTGCAATGCATGCCGGACCCCCCCCCCCCCGCCTGCCCAAGCAGCCCCGCGCCGGACACTCCCCCCCTCGGTATGAAATTGACCAGTATGAAATTGACCAGGCAGCTGACCCACTCACTGGAGCAGCCCCGTGCTGGCTCCCCCTCCCCTCGGTATGAAATTGACCAGTATGAAATTGACGAGGCAGCTGACCCGCTCCCCCGAGCAGCCCCACGCCGGACCCCCCCCCCCCCGCCCGAGCAGCCCCGCGCCTGCCCAAACAGCTCCGCGAACCCCCCCCCCCCCCCCCGCCCGCCCGAGCAGCCCGGCACTGGCTTCCCCCCCCCCCCTCGGTATGAAATTGACCAGTATGAAATTGACCAGGCAGCTGACGTGCTCGCCCGAGCAGCCCCGCGGACCCCCCCCCCCGCCCGCCTGAACAGCCCCGCGCCAGACCCCCCGCCCGCCTGAGGGGGGGGGGAGCCGGCGCCGGGCTGCTTGGGCGAGCGGGGGGGGGGGTCCATGGGGCTGCTCGGAGGTCGGAGGCTTAACATCAGATGCCTCTTCACTTACTCAAAGTAGATGTAGAGAAGTCGATTTTAGCCTTACTTCTCTCGTCAAGCAGGAGTTACAAAGTCGATTTTGAGGGCCCTTTAAATCGACTTTAAGGGCATGCAGGTGAAGACAGGTACACCTTTAGTTCGACTTAACGTCGTTAAAGTCGACGTTAAGTCCTAGTGAAGACATGCCCGTAGATAGTGCCTTAACTCGATGTAACTTACATCGCATGGTGAGTGGATTTTTCACATCCCTGAGCAACATAAGTTACATCAACTTCAGTAGTAGTGTAGAGAAGCCATAGAGGTGCTCCATGTTTACAGCAGTGTTAGTGATTACAAAAGATGGACCATACAAAATTGGCCCCCAGATGCAACTGCCGTTTACTATAATAGGATATGCATCCATATATACAAAAGTAGAATGGAGCGCTGAGGGCCACAACCTGAAAACCATATGTGAGTTGTTTAGTCACCTGGGAAATCCCATATACTTCTAAATGTGTGAAGAAAGGTTTTCAGGACTAGGCCCTTAATTTCTTATATTGCCTAAAGTCATATTTTTTCTTTAAAAGAAGGAAGCAATTTGAGTGACATTTGAAAGACAGCAGCTTCCAATACTTTCCCTCGGTGTGTTTTATTACAAAGGTTGTAAACACATGTTGCAGTATAGGATCTAATGACAGGGTAATAAAATATTGTAAAGTTTGGTTTGCACAGCACTTATTCATCATGGTGAATACTTACAAGAATGGTCCCTTTGGCTTCAGTTGTTACTTACATGGCAGTAGAACTGGTGAGGGCTCATTGAAATCAACATGATCCTATATCAGCTACAGAACCTCCTACACACAAATTAGAGAGTTGGCATAGAGTTTCAGGACCATTTTAGTTTTTCTTCTATTTTAATGTAGATTTTTGTACTTTATTGTGAAACATGTATGTGATCAGAGGAAAGAGTTTTCCAAATCTATCTGGATTAATAATCTTTAAATCAGTTGTTGCAAATTTTATAACTATTTAATCATAATATTATAAGTGTTCATAAACCAGTAATGAAGTGAAGTTGTAGCCATGTTGGTCACAGTGACTTAACAAGAACTCTGTGTGGCTCAAAAGCGAGAGCCTATAGAGAGGGGTCGCCCACCTAGGGGTGTGGCAGCCTACGTAGGGGGGCCCGGGCCCACTCAACTCCACTGGGCCCCGACCCAGGGCCCTAACAGTGGCGTTGCACCTCGTCACTGACTCAGTGGGTGGGTCCGACCGAAACACGCTGAGTCTCTCCAGGTGGCAGGTACCACTCCACCACCGTCCTTGGGTCACTTCCTAACGGATCTGTCAATGACCTCTCCCAGGCATCTCCGGCTCCGCCGCAAGCTGTCGCATCAGTCGTCCCCTCTGGCTGCTCCCATCCCTGGGCTTCAGGCGGGTTAGGGTAAGCCTCTGATTCCAGCTCGTTCTGGGGCTGTGGCTGGTCCTCCGCAAGAGCTCCCCAGGCACGTCCTTCTCCTCCGGCTGCTAGCCCAGAATGAGCTGAGCTCCCTCCTTTTATACAGCCAGAGCACGTGGAGCATGCCCAGTACTGCAGGGGCAGGACTTCCGCTGCCAGTGCTTCCGGGCTGTCCCTGCCTGGGCTAGTGCGGGGCTGGTCCATCCCGTCACAGGCATTTGAAATTGCTAGGATATGATCTGGATCAGGTTTTAGTCCAGCCGGTGAAATTGTATGCCCCAGAAAGGAGAGTTCAGTTTGTCTAAATTTGCATTTAGACCTATTGAGCTTGAGGCATGCTGTGCTGATGCATTTTAGGACAGACTGCAGGTTATTGTCATGCTCCTCAGAAGTTTTTCCAAACACGATAATATCATCTAGATAGCACTGAACTCCCTGTTAAGTCTTCAGAATCACTGACATCATTTTTTGGAAAGCACTTGGGGCAGATGCAAGACCATATGGAACACGTTTAAAACCAAATAGTCCCTCATGTGTAATAAATGCTGTGAGGTCTCTGCTATCTTCATGCAACATAACTTGATGGTATGCACTCTGCAAATCAAGAGTAGAAAACATCTTTGCTCCACGGAGTTCTGCAAATACTTCTTCTATGTGAGGAAGAGGGTGACTGTCAATCACAATAGCTTTATTTGGCTCCCTTAAGTCCACACAAAGGCGAATGCCTCCATCCTTCTTCTGCGTCACTACTATAGGTGAAACCCATTCTGAGGAGGAACTCTCTTCAATAATGTCCCTTTGAACAAGCTTTTTAAGTTCCTCTGAAACAGCTTCCCTGACTGAAAACGGTAAGCGCCGTAACTTCTGTCGTACAGGCATCACGTTATTTTGCATTTTAACTTTATGCAGAAACCCATATGCACAGGCTACTTTCTCCTCAACCTAGTCTTGGGTCCCAGCTGAAGCTGGTGTGTGTACTGCAAGAGTGCTTTGCTGAGGGAGATCAATTTGTCCATTAGCTACCCTGAGGTTTAAAGCAGCCAATAAATCTCTGCCAAGGATAGCAGTGCCTTTGTGGACAATGTAGAACTCTGCAGTTACACAACAATCACCAAAAGTCACTGTTGCTGGCAGGCAGCCAGCCAAGTACTGGAATCTGGTTTTTCAAATAGCACACCAAGTGAAGTTTGGGTTCAGTAAGAGACACATCTTTAAAGTAATGCAAATAGATGGAATCAGGTAATATAGATACTGCTGATCCAGTGTCCAACATTAGGTGAATAGGGTGTGATTTGCCTGAGGGTATGGCAGAGACATTCACAGTGCACTTTATCTGTTCTGGAATATGTGCAGCAGTGATTTTGTCCATGCTCAGCACAGTAACATCTGGTATTGTATCTGAATGCACCTATTGATTGGACTGGCTACTGCGACATACTTTAGCAAAATGCCCAATCTTTTTGCAATGATTGCACTGAGCTACTTTTGCAGGACATCTTGTGTAGCTTGCAAGGTGTTGTGGTGATCCACAGTGAAAGCATGCCTTTGCTGTACTTTGCATATGCTGATTCTGTGGGTTTTCATTAGTTTTCCTCTTGTAATTGTTTGTCTGCAACAATAGGGAACTTTTCTGCAAAGGAGTCACAGCCTGAACTGTGCCTCCTGTATCCATGCTCATTATTTTGGCTTCTGCTATAACTGACTCAATCTTGGTAGCAATGGTTATTGCTTTTTCTAGTGTAAGTTGTGGTTCTAGAAGTAAGCGTTCTCTTAAACGAAGCATGGTTGTTTTCTGAATGAGCTGGTATCTAATCATCTCATCTGCCATATTCCCAAAGTCACAGGTTACAATCAAACTCCTCAGAGAAGCAATATACTGCATTATAGTCTCCCCTGGTTTCTGCTCACGCTGGCAAAATCTGTAGCGATTAGCTACTACATTCACTTTTGGCACAGAAAAGTTCTTTAATGCAGTGAGTGCAGGCTCATATTTATCATCTGCAAGGGGAAAAGTGTAAAATATACGCTGCGCTTCTGTTCCAAGGCAGTGGATTAGCAGAGCATGCTTTCTTACTTCAGAAATCTCTGTAGCACTGATTGCAAGCAGATAAGTCTCAAACATATGGATCCAGACAGTAAAAGCAATTGGAGGCTCACCTGGACTTTGCAGAAAGGGTGCAGGTGGGTTCAGAGGCAGAAGATCCATCCTCATTGCCAAAATGTTGTATCAAGCAGGCAAGGTACTAACAAACTTTACAGACTTTATTTAACAACAGTGAAACCTCTTTACAGAGCTGCTGCTGCATCCCTCTGAAGCTCTAACTCAGGCTTGGCTCCATGCCTCCCCCCTCCTTCCTGTTTCCTGTCCTACAGTCCCCCAGTTCTAAGAGTTACAAGCAGCATCTAACGGCTGGTCTCCACTAGGGGGGGAAATCGACTGTAGATACGCAATTTCAGCTACGTAGCTGAAATTGACGTCTCTACAGCCGACTTACCTCCCATCCTCACGGCGGTGGCGGTCGGCGGCGCGGTCCCCTGTCGACTCCAGCTTGCACCTCTTCACGAGCTGGACTTCTGGAGTCGACGGGGGAGCCGCTGGTGGTCGATTTATCACGTCTTAACGAGACGCGATAAATCAATCACCAAAAGATCGATCCCTGCCGGCTCAAGTGAAGACAAGCCCTTCAACACCACAAGGCGGCATCACAAGTTTAGCAGTTTGTTCTTCCTTCACTCCTCCTGTATACTGCAGCACGGTTCCAGATGGGATCTGTGTTCATACTGCCACTCAGGAGGAGCTTTGGTGCTGAGGTGGAAGAAGAGTCCATCGCCGCCCAGAGTATTCAGGGGGTCTGGGGCAAAGCAATTTTGGGGGCCCCTTCCATAAAAAAATGTTGCAATACTATAGTAGCATGGCCCAGGGCCTGGGGCAAATTGCCCCACTTGCCCCCTCTCCTCTGGGCGGCTCTGAGTAAATGATTGCACAACTACTTCAATTCCTCAGCTAGGAACTCCTGTGCAAAGGGAATGCAAGGATGCGGAAGCTCCAGCGGGCTGCCGTTGAAGGCACAGAGTGGCTCTGTTGTTCCACAGTGTTGAGGAGATTCACTTTCCCTTTTGAAGACCCTTGTGGAAAGCCAAGTTAATCTGGGTTTGTAGAAGATGTTAGTAATTGGCAGTAAACTTATCATAGCAATTCACTCGCCCCAGTCATATTGACTTATGATAATAAGGGCTAAATGATGTTTCATTTGCCCGTCAAAATGAATACTTATCCAGGGTGAGTGGTAAATAAAACCATGCAAGGCTCATTTGCCCTTTGAATTTAGCCACATATGTTGTACGATTTTCATTAACTCATTAAAGCTAGGCTGACCATACGTCCCGTTTTGAACGGGACAGTCCCGTTTTTTTAATGTTTTTTAACTGTCCCGTCTTTTTGTCCAAAATATCAATTTTGTCCCGTTTTGGGGGCAGGACTCATAAAACATGGAGTCATAAAACGTCGTCCCCCCCCCCCCCCCCGCCGCTGCCACCAGTGCGCTCGGCCCCCGGCTGCGGCTCCGGACAGCTCCGATCTGCCGCCTCCTCCAGCCCGCCGCCTGCTGCCGCCTCCTCCTCTCTATTCCTCCTTCCCTCCTTCTCTCCTTCCCCCTTCTCCATCCCTCCCTTCCTCCCTGCTCTCTCCCTCCGTCCACTGCCTCCTCTCACTCCCTCCATCCCTTCTCTCTTCATAAAACCTGGCCGGCAGCCCCCCCGCCGGCGCGCTCGGCACCCGGCTGCGGCTCCGGACAGCTCCGATCTGCCGCCTCCTCCAGCCTGCCGCCCGCTGCCTCCTCCTCCTCTCCATTCCTCCTTCCCTCCTTCTCTCCATCCCTCCCTTCTCTCTCTCCCTCCGTCCACTGCCTCCTCTTCCATCTCCCTTCTCTCCATCCCTCCTTCTCGCTGTCCCTTGCCTCCTCCATCCCCCTGCTCCCTACCCCCATCTCTTCTCTCATCCATCCATCCTCTCCCTTCTCACCTTCGTGCCCTCTCTCCCTCCGTCCCCTCCATCATCTTCATCCCTCATCCCCCCTTCTCTCTCTCCCTCCATCCTCTTCATCCCCCATCCCTGTTCTGCTTATTCCTCCATCCATCCCCCCCGACCCCCGTCAGCCTCCCCCCCCCCGCCCGGCGCTGGGGGGCCCAGGTGGGGCCATGCCCCCCCCCCACACCCTGTCCCGTTTTTGCCATCCCAATGTCCCGTTTTTGTCTAAAGGAAATATGGTCAGCCTAATTAAAGCGTGAGCCTCCTTGGTGCTCTCTCTGCCCTTCTGTATTATAATCTTACTTTTCCGCCTGTTCAAAAATTGTGAGTAATGCCTAGTGCCTGTAAAAGGAGCCACACAAATAGCACTGCAGATTGCAGGAAAGGTGTAGAGCACAGGAAACAGCTACCTAATCCTTCCACATTATTCCTCCACTAAGCCTCCCCTGACCTGAGAAGCCCTCCCCTTGAGGTGAGAGACTAACTGGTCAGACTGTCAGCAGAGATGTCAGTTATTGTTAAATTATGCTGATGAGTTTTGAATTTGGATATCTGTTTCCTGGGAAGTGGCCTGAGCCACCAAATCATTTCACATAAGCCAATCACCATCAGAGAGAAAATACATTCTGGCTGTATTTCAGCAAGGTACTTGAGCACATACCTAAATTTAAGCATGTGGAAAGTGCTACTGAAGATAATGGCACTACTCATGTGCTTAGAGATAGGCAGATGCCTAAGTATGTTGCTGAATCCGGGGTTCAGTCACTAGGAACCTGATCTTTATTCCAGTCAATGACCTAGGGATAAGACTCTGCAGTTATCCTTTTATCAACCAAAAGAGCCATGCAGTCTCTATTAATCTTGCTTTAAGATTTGCTGACTTTTATTTGTTTGGTGTTTTCCCATGAGCACTCTAATTTTTTTAAAAAATTAAATAAAAACTATTGCTTTCCTGGGATGTCAGGAATCAGCATGCTGACTGCCCAGCCTGCTTAGCATACAAATCCATTTAAAGTGTTCGTGTGACCTGAATTTAGGAATGAAATGCAGCAAATCATTTCTGGATCTCATCTTTTTGATTCTTTGCCCAGCTGCATTCAGGCTTGCATTCCCATAGATGTTAAAGTCTGAATTTAGAAGTCTAATAACTTCAAAGGATATTTTAGGTGGCAGGATGACAATCTAGTAAAAATAACCTCTTTTGAGAAAGGGAATAGGAGGCTGCTATCTATGGAGATCCACAAGCAATTGATTCCCCCGCCCCCACACACACATTTTGGGACTGGATGGAAAACAAACTTGAGACCTTCATACTGGCTAAAATAAAAGCCCTGATACCTGTCACTAATTCAATTTGAGGTAGTTCCATCCAATTCTGATGCTTCTCTTGACACATCATCATAACTGTCCTGCATACAAAAACTGAAATGGTTAAAAAGTAGACCAGGTTGATGATGGTTCCTTCCCCACACTAAAAATTCAGCCTCTAACAATGTTACACGTTTGTTGCCAATAATAAAATATTTAAGATGCAGCTAACAAGCCTGTTTCTTACATCTGACAAGGAGAAATTTACTGTCCCACAGAGGAACAAAGTTTTATTCACTCTGTACTGCAAAGTCAACTACAGTGAAACCTCGATTTAACGGACTAATTCGGGTGAGGGGGTGTCCGTTAAAGCCGAAAGTCCGTTATTTAATAATTCTTTAAAATCATTAAATAACAGGACTTTTGGCTTTAACGGACACCCCCTCACCCGAATTAGTCCCTTATATAGAGATTTTACTGATCATGGGCGGGAGCTGTCAACCCCCCCACACACACACCCGGCTCCCCGCTGTGGGGAGCCGGGCGGGAACTGTCAGCCCACCCGCCGGGCTCCCCGCAGCGGGGAGCCCGGCGGGAGCTGTCAAATCCCCCCCCCCCCGCTCCCGCCCTCCTGGCTATCAGCCCGCCCGCCTGGCTCCCCGCAGCGGGGAGCCGGGCGGGAACTGTCAACCCCCCCCGCCTGGCTCCCCGCTGCGGGGAGCGGGGCGGGGGAGGGGTGACAACTCCCGCCGGGCTCCCCGCTGCGGGGAGCCGGGCAGGAGCTGTCAACTCCGCCGCCCGGCTCCCCGCAGCGGGAAGCCAGGCGGGAGCTGTCAACCCCCCGCCGCCCCCCCCCCCGCCCGCCGGGCTGTCAGCCCGTCCGCCTGGCTCCCCGCTGCGGGGAGCCGGGCGGGAACTGTCGATCTCCCCTCCCCCGCCTGGCAGCCCCCAATAACGGATTTCGGATGCATCGGGAAATTTTGTCCGTTGCATCCGAAGTCCGTTAAATCGGGGTCCGTTAAATCGAGGGTTTACTGTATTTGTGCCTCTGACATTAGTTTGCTAGCTATACAGGCTTCAAGTGCGGTTAGGTGATTTCATACAAGGTAGGCCTATAATACTGGTCATTGGAGACCGAAAGAATTGCCATATTTACCATCTCTTTTGCCTTGTCCTTACTTGGAAAAGAAAGTTCAATGTTTTGAAAAGTCTCACTGCAATAGCAGATCGAATATCGTGAGAAAAAATTTCTTGGGCTGCTACAGCAGCAGCTGTAAGTTGTTGTGAATTTGACAGGCATAGTACAAGACTCCCCTAAGACCATTACATAAGAACAAAAATGGCCATACTGGGTCAGACCAAAGGTCCATCCAGCCCAGTATCCTGTCTGCCGACAGTGGCCAAAGCCAGGTGCCCCAGAGGGAGTGAACCTAACAGGTAATGATCAAGTGATCTCTCTCCTGCCATCCATCACCCCCCTCTGACAAACAGAGGCTAGGGACATGATTCCTTACCCATCCTGGCTAATAGCCATTAATGGACTTAACCTCCATGAATTGATCTAGTTCTCTTTTAAACCCTGTCCTAACCTTCACAACTTTCTCAGGCAAGGCGTTCCACAGGTTGACTGTGCACTGTATGAAGAAGAACTTCCTTTTATTTGTTTTAAACCTGCTGCCCATTAATTTAATTTGGTGTCTCTTACTTCTTATATTATAGGAGCAAGTAAATACATATTAACCAAAGTCAAAAAGGGTGTTTCCTTGACTAATGTTTCACTTCATTGTCAAGTACTATACTGCTGTCTGGAAGGATTCATAAGAACATAAGAACATAAGAACGGCCATACTGGGTCAGACCAAAGGTCCATCTAGCCCAGCATCCTGTCTACCGACAGTGGCCAATGCCAGGTGCCCCGGAGTGAGTGAACCTAACAGGTATGATCGAGCGATCTCTCTTCTGCCATCCATCACCCCCCTCTGACAGACAGAGGCTAGGGACACCATTCATTACCCATCCCGGCTAATAGCCATTTATGGACTTAGCCTCCATGAATTTATCCAGCTCTCTTTTAAACCCTGTTATAGTCCTAGCCTTCACAGCCTCCTCAGGTAAGGAGTTCCACAGGTTGACTGTGCGCTGTGTGAAGAAGAACTTCCTTTTATTTGTTTTAAACCTGCTGCACGCCAATTTCATTGAGTGGCCCCTAGTTCTTCTATTTTGGGAACAAGTAACTTTTCCTTATTTACTTCCTCCACACCACTCATAATTTTATATACCTCTATCATATCCCCCCTTAGTCTCCTCTTTTCCAAGCTAAAAAGTCCTAGCCTCTTTAATCTCTCTTCATATGGGACCCGTTCCAAACCCCTAATCATTTTAGTTGCCCTTCTCTGAACCTTTTCTAGTGCCAGTATATCCTTTTTGAGATGAGGAGACCACATTTGTATGCAGTATTCAAGATGTGGGCGCACCATGGATTTGTATAAGGGCAATAAGATATTCTCCGACTTATTCTCTATCCCTTTTTTAATGATTCCTAACATCCTGTTTGCTTTTTTGACTGCCGCTGCACACTGCGTCGATGCCTTCAGAGAACTATCCACAATGACTCCCAGGTCTTCTTTACGACTACACACATTTTTATTTTGAAAAAAAAGTCCAGTATTTTAACTGACATCTACACACTATACAGCATATGAACATATGTGTAATAATACTGTTTAGTTAGGATCACACATTACATACCTAAGATTTCTGTGATAAAGCACTTCTGAAGTATTTGTCACAGTGTGGTTTGCTATTTTCACAGCTCATTTCCTTTTTCCAGAGACCCATTTATTATAGTTATTTCACTACATCATCAACATCTTCTCCTGAAGGACAAAAATATTGTCATTTTTTTTCACTATCCATCCATCTTTGTATGTGTTTATTATGTTCAGAAAGGAATACTTGGAAAATATTCCAAAAGAGATAGGCATAACACTGTGGTACAATATTTTCATAGTGCCTTTGGGTGAGTTCCTTAAGAAATCAAAATAAGAAAACTATTTAAAAAAATAAAATTCTTCTTTAATTCAAGTCAATGTTGAAGCTCCATACTGCACCTATCGAGTTAATGTTATGCAAATAATTCGTATCAGACATACATTAGCAAATCCTGCTATATAGAGTTACTGAATTCAAATAAATAAGAAAGAAACTGAAAGGATGGTCACTCTAAACCTAGACTGACAACATGTATTTGATTAACTCCTGCTTTATTTGGTTATTAGACATGACCCTACCTAGACATGTTTTTCATCTTAAAAGCAACTATGGAAAATGTGAATAAATAAGTAATTCTGAGTTATATTTATTAATAGTTGTTAGAATATTATAATTAGCCTGTGTTGGGCTAGCTTATCTCCTGAATATGCCTATTTTTTAGCATTTTCAACCGAATGACATGCCAGGATAGATAAACATGGAGCTGTTTGACAAAAATTGTGCCATCAGTTGCACTTAAAATTTTGTATCCCAAAATAATGGAATACTTACTCATTAGTTTCCAAATAATATAAATCATTGTGTTTTATTGTGTGTGGGAAATCATTGTGTTTATGATGCATCAGTAGTGATAGAGCTAGGTCTGCCTTTATTTTATTTTTGGTACAGGAGAGAGATCTGCTTCCAGGCCTCAGGGACCTATTACATTTGAAACCATTTTATAGTTCCGTTTTATAAGGTGTTTGAGACTGGTTCTTTATCCCCCCTCTTGATATGTTGAAATCCGGATTATAGACCAGATTCTGCTCTCAAGCATTTTTACAGTAGAGGTGTCCATTTCTGACAATGATGATCAGCAGCAGATGCTCTAGCAGATCCAACCTGCCTCTGAGCTACAAAGTACTGATTCTGTAATGGAAGGATACATTCCCCACAGGGGAATCCTGTATCCTGAAGACAGCACTTTACCCCTTTTTGTTACTTTCATCCTTGCAGGGGTTTTAAACTACATTCAAACCAGAAGCAGTGTCTTTCTCGGTCTGAAAAAAGGCAATCTCAGTGAAACTACCTCAGTTCATCAAATTAGGCTGCTAAGTTTGAAACCTATCTACTCTACTATATCAGTTCCTGATCATTTTAGTAGATAGACAGTTCCATCTAGTGTACTTTATTCTGAGTGGTATGGTTGAAATTACCGCAAAAGATGTTCCACAGCCTTCAAGTACCTGAAGGGGGGTTCCAAAGAGGATGGAGTTAAGCTGTTCTCAGTCATGGCAGATGACAGAACAAGGAGCAATGGTCTCAAGTTACGGTGGGGAAGGTCTAGGTTGGATATTAGGAAACACTGTTTCATTATGAGGGTGGTGAAGCACTGGGATGGGTTACTTAGGGAGGTGGTGGAATCTCCTTCCTTAGAGGTTTTTAAGGCCCAGATTGACAAAGCCGTGGCTGGGATGATTTAGTTGGGAATTGGTCCTGCTTTGAGCAGGGGGTTGGATGAGATGACCTCCTGTGGTCTTTTCCAACCCTAATTTTCTCTAATTCTATATTTTTGAAAAAGTCAGATAATGGAATGATCGTCCAACTACTGGATTTTAAGGGTGTTTTTTAATGATTTGTTTTAAGGTGGTTTTGTTTGTTTGTTTGCCTTTACCAGGATTCTTGAAGGGAGGGAAATTGAGAAGATTTCTAGAAGCCGAGAGAACTCAAGACTTCTTGGGTAAAAGTAGAGAGTAGTAATAGCTCTCAGGGTGGTGGGATTCAATTGTCTTTTAAAAGACATAGCTGAGAAAAAGTAAACAAACATATTTTTTTAAACTATTCATATAATGTACTGAATAAGTTATTCTGTTTTGAATAAATTTGCTTTTGTTAACTTCCCTGGGAGTTTCTATAAGTTTTCACAAACCTAAGAGAAAATCCACACTGTTTGGCAAAATTCCACGCATATTTCCAGTGGGCCTAGTTATTAAATTATTTTAAGTTTCAACAACGTTCAGTAATCAATTATCAGATTATTTCCTCTCTCTTCTCCTTCTCTCTCTATTTTTCCTTCTTAAATTCATTTTATTTTTTTCTAACACCATCTAAAAAGACATAGGCATATAGAATTCTTCAATATTGTCATCTAAGTTAAAATACATATGATTTTTTTGCAAACAATCACTAAACTAACAGTTTGTGCATTGAATCTGGAGTTAACAAATACCAGAAACTAATTGCATTTCTTTGAAGAAACTGGAAAGTAGCTCTGTAAGCACAAACATTTTATTCCAGAAATATGGATCTACCGAGAGGCACATGGAAAGCATTAACTGATTAATTACCCTCCATAATTCTCTGTAATAGTGCTGTCTAGATTCTAATGCATGCAGAATTGCTCCTGCCAGGGTTACATTTTGCTTGACCTTATCTCAAGCAAGCAGTGTAATTGCTAATTGGGGGCTAATTTATGTAAACAAATGGTAGTTCTGCATAGTGAATGCCACATCATTATGTTCTGCTGCCAGCTGAGTATGTTATTTGGTCACTCATTCTGTAAGGTCGAGGCTCCTTGATGTAGCAAATGATCCTGACAGCAAACAAGGTAGTTTCAAATAAGTGAAGGTACTGTAGTGCTCATATGTGATTTGTTTTCATTTGAGGGACTCAGAAAAGTTACCTGTATATTCTTGCAAATGATGAAGCTCAGACTATTTTGCCATTGCAACACAGGCAACTTTTGGTGATGCTAACAGGCGCAGGTTTGCCAGATCTTTGGGCTAGAATTCAGTGGATTTCAAACTTTTTGTAGTGGTGACCCCTTTCCCACACCAGGCCTTTAAGCATGACCCCCCTCCCCTCAGGGGTCGGGCTGGGCGGGGGCGGGGGGTCCAGCAACCCCCCACTGGGAGCTGGGATGGGGGTCGGGTTTCAAAAGCCCGCCAGGGCTGGGATGGGGGGGGGGGGAATTTCAGCAGCTCCCCGGGGCCAGGATTGGGGGGTCTCGCAGGGGCGCCGGTAGCCCACTGCAGCAGAAGCTGAGTCCAGGCTCGGGCTCACTGGCAGCCCCCCGGGGCCCGGCTCGGCTCACCAGGGCGCCCGCTGCAGCAGGGACCAGGACCGGGGTCGCGACAAGGGCTGGGGCCGGACTCACCAGCAGGCCCCCAGGGCCCAGCTCAGGCTCGCCGGGGCACCAGGAGCCCGCTGCAACAGGGGCGAGGGCCAGGGCTGGGCTTGCGGGGCCGCCGGGAGACTGCTGGGGCCAGGGCTGGGCTGGGGTGAGGGGCCGGCAGCCCGCCTTACCTGGGGCTGGGCTTGCCAGCAGCCCACTGCAGCTGGGCTCAGGCTCGCGGGAGCGCCGGTATCCCGCCGCAGCAGGGGCCGCGGCCGGGCTCGCTGGCAGTCTGCTGTGGCTGGGGGTGGTCTGGGGGAGCGCCGGCAGCCCTCTGCAGCAGGGGCCTGGCTTGGGGGCAGCCCGACATGGCCGGGCTCAGGCTGGTGGGTATGCTGGTAGCCCACCACAACAGGGGCTGGGCTTGCAGGGGCGCCAGCACCCCACCAGGGCAGTGGCAGGTGTCAGGACCATCTGCTGGCAGCAGGAGCTCGCGACCCCCGCATAACCGGTTGGGGTTTGCGACCCCCAGTTAGAGAACCAATGGGCTAGATGTCACAGAGTGACAATAAATGTGAATAAATGGGTAGGAGACAAAAAGTATGTGTTTGTTTACTAAATACAATGACCAATTCCCACTCTTATCAAGATGCACTTTATGCCATGTAATACAACTTAAATACTATTTGCTCTTGATTTCATTTGCTCATAACCTGCTTACCTGGGATAATATGATGGTTCATTATGAATCAGATAAAGGAGAGTATTATCTGAGTAACAGTTACACAAAGAAACAAAAGCGACAGAGTCTTGTAGCACCTTATAGACTAACAGATCTTGGGGATCATGAGCTTTTGTGGGCAAGACCCACTTCATCAGATGAATGTTGTGGCCACAGGGACAAACCCTGGATGTGGCCACAACATTCATCTGATGAAGTGGGTCTTAGCCCACAAAAGCTCATGATCCCTCAGATCTGTTAGTCTACAAGGTGCTACAAAACTCTTTGTTGCTTTTGCATATCCAGACTAACATGGCTACCCCTCTGATACAAAGAAACAAGTTTATTCTTGGTTGCCAATAATACTTGCAAATTTTGTAGGTGATGGAGACTGATTATTCTCATGCTGACATTTGAACATCCAGGGTTTGTCCTTGCATATGCAGACAGCAGCTTTTGGGATACAGGCATAGTGTGTGTTGAGCCATTCACTACTCATTTCCCACTTATCAAAAGAACACCCTCTTCTGAAGGAGTGCATGTATACCAGATGTTCTGTAAAGTTCATGTCCTACAGAAGGATGTGAATTATTCCCTTATGTGGCCAAAAAAGGTGCTCAGGAGTATATTGGTATCATGGTAGTCCAAAGTGTTTTATAGTCTCTCCCAGGAGCCTCCCATATACAGCTACTTAACGTTGTAGTTATGTTCCTGAAAAATGTGACTTTAAGCGAAATGATGTTAAGCTAATCCAGTTTCCCCATAAGGATTCAATGGGGAGTTAGGTTCCAAGGAAATTTTTTTCACCAGACAAACGACTATATATATATACTATATATATATACTATATATATATACTGTTTCCCCATAAGAATTCAGGTAAATGGGGGGTTAGGTTCCAAGGAAATTTTTTTCACCAGACAAACGACTATATATATATAGTCGTTTGTCTGGTGAAAAAAATTTCCTTGGAACCTAACCCCCCATTTACCTGAATTCTTATGGGGAAACAGTATATATATATAGTATATATAACAGTATATATACAGTATAAGTTTTAAACAAACAATGTAATACTGGTTGAGGTGGTGAAGTCAGAGGGTGGGATATTTCCCAGGGAATGCCTTAATGCTAGATGATGAACTAGCATTTGGCTGAGACTTCAAGGGTTAACACATTGTTGTTAATGTAGCCTCACTCTCTACAAGGCAGCAGGGAGGGGAGACAGCATGGCAGACAGAGACACACACCGTGTGTGTGAGATTGAGAGATGTGCATTTCCCCTTTAAGTACACTGACCGCACTCTTAAGTACACTGCCTTGTTAATTAGATCAGCAAGCTGAGACTGCATTTTCTGCCAGGAAGCTCCATCATGAGCCCTGTCGTGTGTCCCCCCTGCTCTATGGAAGATGGGGTAAGTGGCGTTCAGGGGGAGGGGGACACCCTGGCATTAGTTCCCCTCTTTCCATCTCTCCCCCTGCGCAGCAACCAGGGGGCTCCCGGGAGCAGCTCCAAGGCAGAGGGCAGGAGCAGCACATGGCAGTGGGGGAAGGAACATCTGAACTACCGGCAATTGATAGCCTGCTGGGCAGCTGCTGCACAGGGAATTAGGGGAGTGGGGAGCTGATAGGGCGGCTGCCAGTCCACCCTGGTGCCAAGCCCCCACCAGCTAGTGCTGATGGGCTGCTCTTCCTGCAAGCAGTGAAAAAAGCAGGCGTCTGCCAAACAACGTTATAAGGGAACATTGCACAACTTTAAACGACCATGTTTCCTAATTGATCAGCAATGTAACAATGAAAGAACATTAACCAGGATAACTTTAAGTGAGAAGTTGCTGTATGTTGAATAAGCGAGGCAATAAAAGTGACTAGCACAGGGGTGGGCAAACCCTAGGGCCACATTGGCGTTCAAAATTGTACAGAGGGCCGGGTAGGGAAGACTGTGGCTCCCCAAACAGCCTGGCCCTTCCCCCTATCTGACCCCTTCCCACCCTCTGACTGCCCCCCTCAGAATCCCCGACCCATCCAACCCCCCACCCACTCCTTGTCCCCTGACCACCACCTCCAGAGACCCCCTGCCTCTAATTACCCCCCCCCAGGACCCTACCTATCTAACCCCCTTGCTCCCTGTCCCCTGACTATCTCGACCCCTAGTCACACCCCCATCCCCTGACAATCCCCCTGGCACTCCCATGTCCTATCCAACCCCCCTATCCCCTGACTGCCCCCTGATACTCCCAGGCCCTTATCCAATCCTCCGGCCCCGGCCCTCCTTACCACACTGCTCAGAACAGCGTGTCTGGCCCAGAGCCAGACACTGCCCCACTGTCCCGCCAGATATGCAGCTCTGCCCCCCAGAGCGCTGCTTGCCTGGCACGCTGAGGCTGCGGGGTGGGGGAGGGACAATGGGGGAGGGAGGAGGAGCTAGCCTCCCCAGCCGGGAGCTTGGGGGGGGCAGACAGAATTAGCCTGCAGGCCCGATGTGCCATAATTTGCCCACCCCTGCTCTAGCAGAATCCTGTGCTTGACAACTTTTGGTTAAGAAGAGGATTTTTCCATCACCCACTCTCCAACAGGGAAGAGCAAAGCCAGCTTAATGTGACTGCATTAACACCCCTGTGCTTGTCTGCAGCCCATTATGAATGACTATGTTCAAGGCTGAAGGTGGAACTAAGAGCCCTAAGATGGACATTTGGCCAGTGTCTGTAGTTCTAATGACATAAGACAGTAATAGTGAAAGGGAAAAAAACAGTATTTTTCTGTTCAGTCCAAAGTCCCGTTCTCCTCCACTGAAGATGAACATAATAGTATCTTAGTTTTAAATGGCCTTTACAAAATAGTTGGAGGGCCCTAAAGAATAGTAAATACAATATTGGGTAATGATTGATTGGCAGTTGTAAATATAATAGCTTTCAAAAAGACAACACAACAGAGAAACATTGGTATTTGGAACACATCTTAATTACAATAGAGTAGGTTAATGAAGTACATTTGTATGTCTGTACTTTCATAGGGACTGTCCAGTTTGGCCGATGTACATAGCAGAGGGACACTGCTGGCACATGATAGCATATATTACATTGGTAGTAATTGGAAGTAGTTGGAAGTACATTTGGTATCTTAATTTTTGTAGAGATTAATTTTAAATGATGAAAAAGTATGTGAAGAAAACTTGTAAATGATGTTTTAAAGACTTTAAATCAGAATGCATTGCTCTGAACTTGGGCATATGACATCTCCTTAGAAAAGGTACTTAAATAGACTCCACACCACACTCCAGTGCATTAAATAATCACCATGGTTTGGAACTCTCGCCAGATAATCTGAACACACAGTATTGAAATGTTATTTAATTATCAGATTATAAATGCCTTTTAGACATAGCATCCCACAGACATCTACTCACTTCTTTTCACATTAATCCTTCGCTGCTTGACTGCTAAGAGTCCTATGGCTCCTATTGATCTTAATGGTGCTGTCACAGTGGACCAACTTAAAATGCTTTTGAAATGTACCCCTAAGTGTGCTGTGGTCTATTATTTTTTTGTTACTAGGCACACCAAAGGTATCTTCTGCTTAAATTAAATTGCTCCACAAATTACATGTTCCATTGTGCTCATCCCCTAGGAAGGGAAGGGGTTGCCTTGTGTCACCTAGTGGAGATTTCTGGCTGATTAAGGAGTATTGTTACAAGCTCCAAATGGAATCCGTTTCTATCCTTTCTTGCCAAAGGACAGTGTAATGATGTGAGGGCTTGAGGAGGATTTAATATAGGATCCTCAGGGCTTCGGCAGGAACAAAGAAATGTTAAAGCAGACCTTTAAATATAGTGCCCAATAGTGGTGGCTATTCTTTGGAAAAGTCTACTGACTGTTTTTCCATATATATAAATTCCAAATCTGTAGCATAAGCTTTCAGTTTCCTTATGGCGTGGCAACACATGGGTTCTGATTTCATGTAAAATTCACAGACAGAATTGCCCAGGTACATTTAGTCAATCCACAGCTAATTGATTTATGATGAATCATAGAATATCAGGATTGGAAGGGACCTCAGGAGGTCATCTAGTCCAACCCCCTGCTTAAAGCAGGACCAACCCCAACCAAATCATCCCAGCCAGGGCTTTGTCAAGCCTGACCTTAAAAACCTCTAAGGAAGGAGATTCCACCACCTCTCTAGGTAACCCATTCCAGTGCTTCACCACCCTCCTAGTGAAAAAGTTTTTCCTAATATCCAACCTAAACCTCCCCCACTGCAACTTGAGACCATTACTCCTTGTTCTGTCATCTGGTACCACTGAGAACAGTTTAGATTCATCTTTGGGACCCCCTTTCAAAAAAAAAAAAGCAGCAATCAAATCCCCCCTCAGTCTTCTCTTCTGTGTACTAAAGAATTCCAGTTCCCTCAGTCTCTACTCATAAGTCATGTGCTCCAGCCTCCTAATCATTTTTGTTGCCCACCTCTGGACTCTTTCCAATTTTTACACATCTTTCTTGTAGTGTGGGCCCCAAAATTGGACACCGTACTCCAGATGAGGCTTCACCAATGTTGAATAAAGGGGAACAATCACATCCCTTGATCTGCTGGCAATGCCCCTACTTATACAGCCCAAAATGCCATTAGCCTTCTTGACAACAAGGGCACACTATTGACTCATCCACTGCAATCTGGAGGTCCTTTTCTGCAGAACTGCTGCCTAACCCTTCAGTCCCTAGCAGGGCATGGGATTCATCCATTCTAAGTGCAGGACTCCACACTCGTCCTTGTTGAACCTCATCAAATTTCTTTTGGCCCAATCCTCTAATTTGTCTAGGTCTTTCTGTATCTTATCCCTGTGACTGTGAATGATACAGAGTAATGTAATATATGAAAGATTGAACTCACAACGCTGGGTTTAGCAGGCCGTTGCTCATACCACTGAGCTATCCTTTCCCCAGAGCTTGCCCTTATCCAGCCTCACCATATTCCTATGGTAAAGAAGAATAGTTAATTTAAGAGCGACAAAGAGTTTGTAGCACCTCATAGACTAACAGAT
Source organism: Sternotherus odoratus (assembly GCA_032164245.1). Lineage (NCBI taxonomy): Eukaryota > Metazoa > Chordata > Testudines > Kinosternidae > Sternotherus > Sternotherus odoratus. The sequence continues at coordinate 118,775,929 of JAVMKO010000002.1, forward strand.
TATTTAAGGTAACACCCCATCCAGTACTCAAAACAAATAAAATCAAATTGCAAAATGCCTTGTAAGAGATGTAATATTTCTTGTCTATTTTTTTTTTGAGGCATTGGAGGTTGGTGAAAGTAGGAAAAGCCCTAAAATGTAATGAATTTGTAATCAATTACTTTGTAACACTGTTACCTGCAGGCAATGGGTGGAACACATGGAACATTACCATATGTTTTGACACATAGTAAACAAAAGCCCTGAGTAATAAAAAAAAATTCTAAATCTATTCACTACTTATTTCAATGTAAGGGTGACAGCTCATCTCCAAAGGGCTAAATGATAGAGTTTAGAGTCACGTATCTTGATACTGAAAGTAGTTCCAAAATGTATTCTAGTTACGGTCAGATTGTTCTCTCTTTTTATTGATAGTAGCAGTGAACATCTCCAGCACTGCAATTTCTTTCAACTGTGTCATCCATCGTTCAATCAACCGGGTAGATTTCCAAAACAAGGTTAAAGTATGACAAGCTGCATGAATCGTCTGGGACATCAATCACTTATGCTGTTTAAATGAACTGTTGCCCATCTGAGCATGGCTATTTAAATTAATTTTGGGATTATAATGATGAAGCCTGAAAATACTTGTTTCTGTGGGTTCTTAAGCACTTTCTACTCTTTGCATAGTGAATCATATTACAAGTTTACTATAAGAATCTACCTCAAATAGCAAATGCCAGTACACAAGATGCTCCTGGTTTATAAACATTAAACAACTAAATATTGTTGACAGGAATCCAGCAACTTTGTTATATAAAAATACATTCGCTTTTTATTATCCTCAACTGCTTTCTTATTGACGTCTCTCTTATTATAGTCTCTAAATGAAATGTGCTTATGAAAATGTGATGATGATAACTACTTGGAACTCAGTTAACAAAAATATCTGTATTATCTTACGGAATTTATAACCTGTGCATATTATGGTTATGCTGTAATCAAAAAGTATTTTTTCAGGCATGGAATAATTCAATAGTGATACAAAAGAATGCTTTTGTGTACGGCATGCCATCCTTTTTCTGGGCTGATATGGGTGAAATCCGGTCTCTGCTGAAGTCAATGGCAAAACACCCATTGACTTCAGTGGGCTAGGATTTCACTCTATATCTACACTGGGATATAAGAATCAGACATATTAGTTAAGGAAATACATCCAATATATTCTGCAATACATATGGACATGTTGGTTTTCACCCTAGAGGTTATTTAATGGATTTTTAATATTAATTCCTCTTAAATGCCCCAAAACGTAATTTACACAGAGTTAAGTCTGCCTATTGGTGTCAAGTGGCCATCCAGAATGTGGAGAGTAGCTCAACTTAAACCTCTGAAAACCACGAAATACAAAACTCTTCCCCCTTTAGCTGGCAATAGCCCCTGGGATAGAGTTCAGTAAGGGCGGTGCCATTTCAAGTAGAAATGAGAAGGTGCTAAGAGAACATGCCATTGCTTGTGTTATGCTCCACAGATTTAGAGTCAGTGTTTATCTGCATGCACTGGTAGGCTCTCCATTAGGTGAAGCTGTATTGACTGGTGGAGGGCTTAGCTGGAACAATTTGTCAGAACTATTATTATGAAATGGCAAGAGTTGCATGTGTACCGTGTAGAGATCAAATATGCCTAGCTTCGGCACTAAATTATTTACGGAGAGGAGCACAAGGCTATAATTTTTTCATGGGGACTGTCAATGGAGCCACATAAAGGGGAAGGCTCCAGTCCTAACACACTTAGATACCCTAGAGGGGCAGCTTCTCCCCCAATGCTGGTGAACACATAGGGAAGGAGAATGTGGAGTTTCACCCCCTCACCACAACTGTCATTCACTCCCCCTGCCACCCATCCCCATGTGTCACATTACCGTTTCCCATACCTCTCCTCCCACTCCCCCAATTCCCACCCCAGGGACATCATTTGCTGTGGGGCAGGGAGGGCAGTTGCCCCCCACCTTGTTTGCTGTTCTCCTCCATCTTTTCATAGCTGCTTGCCTGGTGGTGCTGTAGTGTCTCCCGCAGATCTGTGGGGGCAGGTATGAGGCAAGCTGGGCGAAGGGTTTGTCTACACGGCATTGTCAGCACCATCCCTTCTCCCCAGCATCTGGACAGGTAGCAGCAGTGCCTGCCTGGGCATCTTAGCTCTTGCCCCTGTTGATGGATACTCCTTTTCCCCCTTGCTCCCTGACATCGGAGCAGCCCACCATCTCCCAACCCTTCTCCGGGATGGGACTGGCCCACTAGTCCCCTATGAGCAGCCATGGCCTCAGCAGGAGGGTGGAGGTTGGGATGCTGACACAACTTCCCCCCCACCATCAAATTTTTCTGAAATGATTCCTCTGGTGCACCTTTCCTCTGGACTGAGCCCCTCAACACATCTCTCCTCCCATACACCTATCCCCATTTATCCTGGTGCCCCAACTTCCCCCCTGCTTCAAACTTCTCCACTCAGCAGTTCTCCTCCCCAAACTCTCTAACTCCTATATCCCAGCACTGCTCCCACACAAACCCACTTTCCCTCTCACTGCTCTGACACTCCCCACCTCCCATGTTCCCTATCTCTGCACCAAAAAAGTTATAAGAATCTAAAACATATGAGTACCTCATTTTAGGGGGCTGGTTATCAGGAACTCCCTGACTTTAAGGAGCCTGAGTTCCATTGTTTAGGAAATATGATTGCATTTTCCTAAATGTTTTTCATCTTTCCCGCTTGGAAAACCAAAACACCAAGACCCAATCATGTGGAAACTAAATGACACCTCAACTTGATCAGCCTATCAAGACTACCCATAAACAGAACTGAATTATCTGTATTCTACAAGGGTCTGAACATCTGCCCTACCACAGAACCTAATAGCACACTAACATGTGGGAAACCAGAAGTATCTTCCACCAACTCCACCTTGAGGAATTCTTTCACAACAAAGATGACACCTTCTCCAACTACCACATCGCCACTGACAGTCATGAGAAAAAATAATCTTCTGACTGGAGCCCCCCCCCCCCACACACACACACACATCACCCCCAGTGGATGAAACCACACATTGATTGCTTCAGAAAAAGGTTGACTGTGAAACCTCAACAAACGATATATCTACCACACACTCTCCATGGCTAAGAGGATAGCTATGCAGCCCCTGAAATCCAGCCACCAGATTGTGACAAAACCAGTAGACAAAGAGGTCACCATAGTAGTCCTTAGTTGAGATGACAACATCAAGGAGGCTAACTGACAACTCTCTGACACCACCTACTATAAAGAACTCAAAGAAAACCTCACATCACACAGGAATTTAAGTATACCATCATCAAATCCTTCCCCAAATAATTACAAGAACATTTCTACAAACTCATCCTCCCCCACCCCATGGACCTTTTACATGCTTCCCAAAATAACCAACAATAGAATGCAGGTAGACCCATGATATCTGGTCACAGTACTCTTACTGAAGGAATAAGACTTCAGGACTCATAGAGACCATCCTCAAACCACTTTCCACACAAAGGGCCAGTTTCATCCAAGATGTTACTGACTTCCTCCAGAAACTGTGACTTTAGCAACATCTCTCAGAACACTATCCCAGCCACTTCAGATGTCATTTCCCTATACACCAATATCCCTCACCATGACAGCATTGCTGCCTGCCTGCCTCACACACCTAGAGGATAATGACTGACACTTGGACATCTACCCCAAACACATAACCAAACTCATCCATTTCATCCTCACCCACACCAAATTTACATTTAACAATAATTTGTCCAATCTTTGGGATCCGATGTGTAATAGTGTGGTGTTACCCATTCTTGGGACCAGCCAAGAAATAACCCACAGCTAAACTAAAGCAACACTGAGAATTGATTTATTGCTTCCCTTATTTGTGCAATTATATTCATACACATTCATGCTGGCAGTCTGCAGGTGCAGATGTTAGTTTTGATTTCGGTGCCTGAGGCTGGCCAGTTGACAGCTGCCCAGAGATCAAACGTGGGAAGACAAGAGTCCCCGGCGTCCCTTCGGCTCCATGGGAGGGCTCTATTGCTTCTGGTCCAGTCCCAAGTTTAGTATGCTGTTACATTTCCTTGTTGGTAACCCTTCAAGATTTATTTCTCCAACAAGCTAATACCATGGTTCCATAAAAGGTGATGTTTGCTTCTTTGTTTGCCATTAACAGTCACTCACACTATCTCACTCATTTCTTACATTAATGGATTATATATTGTGGGAAATTGCTGGCCACTATTATGATGGGTCCCGCGTTTTCTCTTCTTGTAGGGGTTCAGGGAGCCATTTCTTGCCCCTGAACAGGGTATTAACTGCCTCACTAGAGGAGAGGGAGTGGAGAGGGGGGGACCTGGGCCCGCCCTCTACTCTGGGTCCCAGCCCAGGGGCCCTGAAAATAGCGGTAAACCACCTGAATTTAGCTATTCCTTCCCCTGGGTTACTTCCCTCTCCTACCCTTCAGCTTTGTGGGGCTTCCTGCACTCTCCCTATACAAGCTAGATGTCTCTTTACCTCGGGTCTGGGTCTTCTTGGTTCCAAACTCTCCTTCAAACTGCTCTTTGCTCTAGCTCCTCCAAACTGCTCTCTGCTCCAACTCCTCCAAACTCCTCTCTACTTTAACTCCTTTCAACTATCTGATTGAATCAGGGTTTTTTTATATTGTGACTGGCTCCAGGTGCCTTAATTGGCTCCAGGTGCTCCAACGGGCTTCTAGAAAACTTGCTTCCCTCTATAAGGAATAATGCTTCCCTCTAATACTCTCCTGCTGCTCACTGGCCATGCTGTATCACAATATTCATAAGCATGAATACAATTGATAATATAGAGCAATGCAGCGTTAAGCAAGCATCTAACATCATGGGGACCTTCCATCGCTGTTTGTGGTTTTGTAACAGAATAACAGGAACCTGTACAGACTGCACTTGAAAAAGTAAATGGGGGGCGTGTCTGGCTATGTGGCACCCCAATATACCAGCCTCTTTGTTGGTCACTTGGAAAAATTCTGGAATAATGCACCCCAAAACCAGTAATATACCTGAGACACATCAACGTTATTTTCATCTTCTGGACCTAAACTTTCTCACAAATTTTCACAACTTCAACAATCACCACCCTATCCATCAATCTCTCTCTAGAACACTCACACATCAGCATCAACTTCCTGGACACCAAGATCAGATTCAACAATGGAACTCTCAGGCAACTATACCCAAGAAACCCACAGATCACCACATGTACCTCCACAGATCCAGGAGGCACGCCTCGAAATCGGTTATTCACAGCCAGGCACTCAGATATCACAGTATTTTCTCTGAAGGAAAAGTATGTGCTACATACCTAAACACACTTAGACCTTGTCTACGCTACGAGCTAACGTCGACTTTCTAGAGTTTGATTTAAGAAAGCCGATGGTATACATTTAACTGTGTGTGTCCCCAGTAAACGGACTAATTCAGTGAATCGCATTCATAGTTCCTAGTGTCGACTCTCAGAGCGGCGCACTGTGGGTAGGTATCCCGCAGCCCCTTGAAATTCTGGATAAAGCTGGCATTGCATGATGGGGGTAAAAACAGTCTTGTGGGTTTTCGTTTGCACTTCCTGTCACTCGCCCCTCCCTCCATGCAAGGTGCGGCAGACAGTCGTTTTGCACCTTTCGGGCCTGCAGATGGCATACTGATTTCAGCAGAAAGAGCGGTGGTCAGCCAGCCGCCGCTCCTGCTAGAACTCTGCTCTCCAGCCACTATGAAACTACCTCGCAGGTCCTCTCAGTTGTAGGCTGCAATTTCTATTCTCATCGCATCAGCATTTCTGGCCCTCCAGCTGTTATCCTACTCTACTCCAGGCAATCCTGAAACTACGTCAAGGCACCTGCTATCCTTCCATGCTCCAGGCACTTGTAAAAAGCACGTCAAGTCTGGTGGCTTTGGCAACTCCTGCTGAGTGGGGGGGCATCTCTTCTCCTGTCTAGTGGCATCTCTTCTCTCGTCTTTCTCCTTTCTTCCTTAGTCAAACGCTTCCTCTGCCAGCTCTGCCCTTTTCCATGGATTGCCTGGAGAAGTCTACCTCAAAGGTCCTCCCGTTGTTCAGTCGGAATATCTTTTCTGGTGGCATCAGCATCACTCGCCCTGCGACTGCTATCCTGCCGTGCTCCAGGCCCTCATAAAAAATACATCAAGTGTAGTGGCTTCTGCATCTCCTGCCTAGTGGCATCTCTTCTCTCGTCTTTCTCCTTTCTTCCTTAGTCAAACACTTCCGCTGCCAGCTCTGCCCTTTTCCCTGGGCTGCCCATGCAGACGCCATAGTAGTGCAGTCATGGAGCCCGCTCAGCTCATCACAGCAGTTACAGGCATTGTAAACAGCTTGTGAATTATCATGCAATGTATACAGAACATGAAGGCAGGGCGATCACGAGAGTGAAGAGGACATGGACACAGGCATCCCCAAATGCAGTGGCACCAGCAGCTTAGGGATCCTGGTGGCAATGGGGCAGGCTCATGCCGTGGAATGGCAATTCTGGGACCAGGAAACTAGCAAAGGCTGGTGGGACCGCATAGTGCTGCAGGTCTGGGATGATTCCCAGTGGCTCAGAAACCTTTGCATGCGTAAGGGCTTCTTTATGGAACTGTATGACTTGCTTTCCCCTGTCCTGAACCACCAGAATACCAAGATGCAATCAGCCCTCACAGTTCAAAAGTGAGTGGCGATAACCCTCTGGAAGCTTGCCATGCCAGACAGCTACTGGTCAGTCAGCAATTAGTTCAGAGTGGGTAAATCTACAGTAGGGGCTGCAGTGATGCAAGTGGCCAACGCAATCATTGAACTGATGCTGTCAAGGGTAGTGACTCTGGGAAATGTGCAGGCTGTAGTGGATGACTTTGCAGCAGTGGGGTTCCCTAACTGTGGCGGGGCTATAGATGGAACAGATATCCCTATCTTGGCACCAGACCACCAGCGCTTCAAGTACATAAACTGCAAGGGGTACTTTTCCATGGTCCTGCAAGTGCTGGTTGGTCACAGGGGATGTTTCACCAACGTCAATGTGAGTTGGCCGGGCAGGGTTCATGACGCTCGTGTCTTTAAGAACTGTAGCCTTTTTAAACAGCTGCAGGAAAGGACTTTCTTCCCAGACCAAAAAATTACTGTTGGGTATGTTGAAATGCCGATTGTTATCCTTGGGGACCCAGCCTACCCATTAATGTGCTGCCTCATGAAGCCATACACAGGTGCCCTGGATAGTAGTAAGGAGCTGTTCAACTACAGACTAAACAAATGCAGAATGGTGGTAGAGTGTGCGTTTAGTCGTCTCAAGGGACACTGGCGCAGCTTACTGACCCTTTCAGATCTCAGTGCCAGAAATATTCCCATTGTTATTGCATCTTGCGGCGTGCTACACAATCTCTGTGAGAGCAAGGGAGAGACGTTTATAGTGGGGTGGGAGATTGAGGCAGACCGCCTGGCTGCTGATTATGTGCAGCCAGACACCAGTATGGTTAGAAGGGCACCTCCTGATGCGGCACACATCAGAGAAGCCTTGACAACTAGTTTCACGGCAGAGCAGGCTACAGTGTGAGACTTCAGTTTGTGCCCACTTGTGCTGTTTTTTTATGCATCCTGAAAACCCACCCCCTTGCTCAGGCTAATGTTTTAAAGTTTTTTTTTATTTCTACATGTCCTTTTCCTTTCTCTTGCTCCCCTGCACTGAACTTTTAGCCAGTCACCCTCCCACATTCCCTCACTTGCTGAGCAGTAATAAAGTCATTGTTGTTTGAAAACCATGCTTTCTTTATTAAGGGGGTCACAGAAAAGGGGGGATTCCTGCAAATGTAGCACTGGAAGGAGTGGGTGAGGGGGTAAGCACCAGGCAGGGTGGCAGGCGAGAGGAGGTCAGGAACACACAACAAGTCACAACTTTGGGAGTGCCACCTTTCTGGTGCTTGGGCAGTCCTTTGGGGTGGAGTGGCAAGGTGCCTGGACCATGCCCCCTACTCCCGCGTTCTTTAGAGTGCTGGCAATGAGGCTAGGGAACTTGGGGAGGAGAGGGTGTGGTTACAGAGAGGCTGCAGTGGCGGTATTTGCTCCAGCTGCCTTTCCTGCAGCTCCACCAGGCGCCGGAGCATATTGGTTTGATCTGCCAGAAGATGGAGCAGTGCTTCCTGCCTTCTCTCCTCAATCTTGTCCCTCCGTTGTTCCCTTTCATCCCTTCTCTGCTCCCGCTCATCCTTTCTTTCCTCACGCTCAGTTACCACTTTCCGGCAGTCCAGCATTGACTATCTGCAAGACCAAAGCTCTGCTTTCTGTGTGAGGGAGGACTGCATGAGCTCCATGAACATCTCATCCCACGTGTGCTTTTTTCGCTGTCTTATCTGTGCAAGCCTGTGGGACGCGGATGAGAGGGGGAGGCTGGAAACAGTTTCAGCTGTCGGATGAAAAAAGGGAGAGTGGTATTTAAAAAAAAATAAAGAAGTTATCTGTGGTGAGAGTTACATCCCACCCCCCAGCACCTGGCTGGTATCGGGGAAGATCCCTGCTAGCCAGACAGTTACAGCATGGTGTCTGTGCCCCACTTCCCCATCGTGGTCAGAGAACGCATGGGCAATCCCAGAAGCTGCTGGCCATCCAGATTCAACCCCCTCCACCCCACCCCCCCAAAAAGCTCGGGGAACTGCTGGGAGAATTTCTCTTAAGATGAGACACTCTTGCAAACACTCTTGCACCCCAAGTCCTCAAGGTACAGTAATCATTAAAAAACAATAGCTTGTCAAGCGGGCACTCCATTGACCAAGTGACACTCACCAGGGCTGCCTTGCATGCCTCCCCATCCAGGATACCTTCTTGGGAGGGTTGGGAGATTACCGGCTCCAAGGTGATGAACAGCTCCTGGCTTTTGGGGAGATAGGTGTCTCTGCTTTTCTATTCTGTAGCCTCCTCACCATCATAGTCCTCCTCCACCTCATCTTCCTTGTCCAGCAATACCTCTTCCATGCTGACAATCACCCCATCGGTGGAGTCCACAGACACTGGTGGGGTAGTTGTGGTACACACCCCTAGAATGGCATGCAGCGCTCTGTATAAGCGGCATGTCTTGGGCTGTGAGCCGGAGTGTCCGTTGGCTTCTTTGGTTTTCTGGTAGGCTTGCCTCAACTCCTTAAGTTTAACACGGCACTATTGTGTGTCCCTGTTGTGGCCTCTCTCCATCATGCCCTTGGAGACTTTGGCATATGTATTGGCTTTTTTTTTTTTGGATCGCAGTTCTGCCAGCACAGATTCGTCTCCCCATATGGCGATCAGATCCAGCACCTTTTTCGATTCTGGGACTATATGGTCTCCTCTGCTGGTGGGCTCTGCATAGTGAGCTGTGCAAGAGATCTCACTACGATGGCCAAAGAGATAATGAGATTCAAAAGTTCCAGGGGCTCTTCCTGTCTAAGTGCCCAGTGCATCCATGTTCAGAGCGCTGTCCAGAGCGGTCACACTGAAGCACTCTGGGATAACTCCCAGAGGCCGGTAACGTTGAATTGCGTCCTCACTAATGCTAGTTTGACCTGGAAACGTCAATTTAAGCGCTACTCCCCTTGTTGGGCAGGAGTTTGGAAATCGATTTAAAGACCTTTGTAGGTCGACCTAAATGGCATCGTAGTGAGCATGGCAAAGTGGAAGGATCTATTTAATGCAGATAAATTTGACTTTACAGATTAGTGTAGACCAGGCCTTAAAGACACCATCACTAAATAAGGGCACTCAATGAGAGAAATAGATCACTTCATGGGATGGGCCACCCAAATATCTTGGAAAACATGATTCAATACAGAAAAAACCCAACTGACTCCACACCCGTAGCTGTCACCTACTCTCCCTCCCTCCCTCCCTCTCCCACTAGAACCCATACAGCATTTAATTAAACAATTACAACCCATATCTGATGGGAAAGCACATCCTGAAAGAAAACTTTCATGACCTCCCTCGTTCTAGCCTTCAGGCAACCCAGAACCTCACCAAACTCATCATCAGAAGTAACCTCCCTACACCAACTCAAAGTGCCACCAGACCCTGCCAAAACAACGGATGCAAAACCTGCAGAACTATCTCCACTAAAACAATCATCAACGTCCTCCACAACACACCCTTCTAAATTCATGGATCCTACACGTGCTTATCACAACATGCAGTGCACCTCATCTCCCACATAAAATGTCCAAGCAACAACTACATGGGTGACCCAGACAATCACTACATTTTCAAATAAACAGAAAAACAATAAAAGTCAAAAACACCATATAAGCCATGTGTAGACATTTTTCACAAAGTGATCACTCCATATCTGACCTCTCAGCACACATCCTGAAAGGAAACCTGCACAACACTTCAAAAGACAAGCCTAGAACTTATATTAATAATTCTGCTGGAACCTAAAAAATATGCACTTAGCTGGTTTTCTGACTCAGTACAGCAATTTGCACTGGGGAGGAATAGCTCAGTGGTTTGCACATTGGCTTGCTAAACCTAGAGTTGTGAGTTCAATCCTTGAAAGGGCCATTTAGGGATATGGGGCAAAAATGGGAGTGGTTCTGCTTTGAGCAGGCAGCCGCACTAGATGATCTTCTGAGGTCCCTTTCAACTCTGTGAATTTGTAGCACACTGTACAACCTGCCTTTAACTTCCCATTTAATTTTAAGTGGTCTCCTAAAAATGTGTACCCTTCTGCTTAATGATCTGTCTTCTATTTAGCTGGAGTACTCTGGTTGCTCTCTCCAGACCTGAGGAAGAGCTTGGTGCAATTCAAAAGTTTGTCTTTTCCACCAACAGAAATTGGTCCAATAAAAGATATTACAAAATCTACCTTGTCTTTCTCATCTTCCCTGTAGCTAATCATTACTAACTGATTAATCAATGCTAATGATCTTTTATAATCCCCAGGTGGAAAAAAGCATAATATCCAGAAATCATTCTCATATATCTGCACAGAGCACGTGTAATTTACTTTCTTCCAAATAATAGTTATAGCCCCTTCAAAATTAGCTTTACAAATTACCAAGGCACATTTTCCAGAAGTATAAAACTCTCTTAACAGAGGCAGGTAGTACAAACATGCCTACAGCTCATTCGCAGATTTTTGTCAGGGGTAGGGTGCAAACTCCACAGTGCTCTAGTCAGGTTCAGTGACCACCATGTTCCCATAAACCACCCAATTACTGTGACAATAAAGTACCTGGAATCCTTCTTGCTCTTGTCTTGCTGCACACATTTCAGTATCTTTGGTTTCTGTGTTTTGGCTGTTCTAGAGATCTAAACTCTAAAATCAAGTCTCTTTTTTTTTCCCCCACCCAGGCGTGTTTCCCAAAAGGTACAGAAGTGCCATGCATTACCTAGGATCAGGGTTGAATGATTGAGATCAGTTGGAGGCCCTAATGTGAGCATTAGATGTGTGCGAAAAAACAAAAGAACCATTTGATTTTCTGAAATGCTCTTTTTGGGACAGGGGTGGAGTGTTCTATCTTCTGATTTTATTCCTCAAGTGACCCAAAATTTGGACACTAATCCTACCCCAAACCCACATGAGGACTAGTAAATGCAAGGCAACCCAAGTAAGCATATGGATTTTTGAACACTTAGACTACTCAAACTTTACACAGAAAACACTGTTCAATTTTAACTACAGCAGAGCTGTAATGATGTCAATGAGTAGCATGGCAAGATATTCTTAGTGTTAATAGGCCTCTGAACCTTGTCATAGTAAAATACCATGAAGCCATATATCCTTGGTATAATGGACTGTCTCCAAAATAGCTTGCACAGAAACACAAAAGTGCTCCCATGTTTGAAATCCATCGGTCATTTTATAAAATGGTGCTAGAGAAAAGCTAGCGCTTCTTTTTCTAAGTAGAATCAAAGGATGTTTCTCATTTACTGTACTGTGGTCACCTTTTCCTGGAAGCTAGTAAATAGAGCCAATATAACAGGCATGTTAAAAATGTGATTGATTAAATTAAATAAAGTGGAGACAATATGTCTGATTTTAATCATTATTAATAATCTATAGACTAATGCCACCTTTGCAGGTCAAGTCCCATAAACATAAGCTAACACAAACCAGACAGATACCTTACAAGTTATGAAATACCTTATTAGTTAGCCTTCTGGGGCCACTCCTCATCTGAATAAAAAGATATTTCAAGCACAAGGATGGGAACATGAGGCACTCAATTTATGCAGCTGTCACTTTGATGGAGTGTCACTTTACAAGATCCAGTAAGCAAAATCAAACTACCACCACTATTTCTCAGCTTTATCTCAACATTTGAGATCCTAAATTCCTCTTCTCTTTCTTTTTTGCAGTTAATAGATTTTGTTTGTTTGTTTTGGGGGTAGGATAGTGGCGGTTGTTGGTTTTTTATTAATATTTATTTTTTAATTTTTAATTATCCAGAAATGTAATATGTGACTCACAACAAGTGAGATGTGGACTTTGTCCCAAGGGGCATCTAAATTCTACATTTTACTGCAACTGAGGATGATAAGCAGATAAAAGGTGGGAAAGGGATAGAAAGAACAAGGGTGACAATAACAAGACAATATGATTGCTCAGAAAGGCAGCACACATTGATGTTTTATTTTTATTTTTTGTAACCTGTCCTCCTTTACCACGTGAAGTTGAAGGAGCAAGAGTGAGTTTTTATTGGAGATTTGATTGAGACAAGTGTGGTAGCATGGAAAACAGGTATTTTTGTGGGATGGAAGGGAAAGGACTATGAAGGGAAGGCAAGCATAATAGATATAGTGGAAAGGGCATGGGGAATGGAAAGGAGGCAAAGTTTGCTATGTAGGCAGGGTCTGAATGATGTAGGGTCTTAAAGGCAAGGATGAGATGTTTGAATGTGATGTGCTTTCTAGAGAATGGTTTTGCTTTTGATATGGTCAAAATGATAAAGAAATATGGCTTTGGGTATTGATTAGGCATTGGAATAGACAGGAAGGTACAGATTTTTGTGATGTCGGGGGGGAAAGCCATGACCTCACTGTGAGAGAAGAAAAGGAGGGGAGAAGTTAAATATCACTCCTGGGTTATAGAGCTAAGTGGTGCTATCAGCTGAATTGTGGAACAGAGGTAATAGAGAAAGCTTGGGAGTAAAGGCTGACAACCAGCTATTGGATGTTGAGCATGAGATGATAGCGACCCATGCAAGAGGAGATGACATAACACAAAATTTAGGGGAAATTTTGTGTCATCTCCATTGCATACTGATCACACTGGTTCTGGATCATTAACATGTGTCTTCCTTCTGCTGTCTCTTGCACCTTGAATATGGCTTCAGCAAGCTCTTTTCAGTATCATGCTGATAACCCTTTTAACCCAAAAGAAATGTGGTAGTGAGTAAAGGTCTACCTTAAATGCAGCTGAAGCCAAAATGTTAGTGTTTTTTTGGTCAGCAATGTGACAGCAGCTTTGATCACAAGAAATTATTGATCCTATGATGTGGGCAAGGTGAGGTAGACAAGGTTGCTCTATAGTTATTCCATTCACTTCTTATTGGCTGGTTTCAAGAAGTGATGGAGAACAATCACTTATTGGCCTGAAGAGCATTCCCATATAGATTACCTCACCATCTTGCAATGTGCATCTGAAGCCATTTTGAGAACTGACAAGGTGACAATCTGAAGTAGGTTTCCCATCTCCTTGGAGCTAAGATCAAGTGTAAGTAGTCTCTTGGCCTAGCAAAGGCCATGATCAAGTGTCTTGATGTTTTTGATCTTTTGGCCTTGAGATGAAAACCTTATCTATGTCTCCTGGACCGTGAAGGAAAACCATGATCTCTTTGCAGCAGGACTCCATGTTGACACTGCTTTCTTGTGTGGCTGAGATTGCAGAGTGGTTGTACGGCAGATGGTTGAAGTTCAGACATGAGAGAGGAACTGCTTTGTAAGTCAGGGAAATAATCTTTAGAATCAGGCAGTCAAAGTCCTATCTGTCCCTCACAAGCTGATAGGATCCCCAACTTGGAATCATTTTTGACAATCAGCTAAACATGTTTCAGCGGTGGTCAAGGATACCAAATTCTTGGAAGTAATAATCTTTTTTCCTCCAATCATAGACTTTTCCTTAGTGATCATTGTCTTCATCACCTGCAGACATGTAGACTGGATTCTCTGTCATGTGATATATTTGTGGGTTGCTTCTACCCTCCCCTCCAAAAAAAAGTCTAGAGATCACAGCATGTTAGCCTAACCGTTCAAGGGTCTTTGTTGTATTTATATAACCAAAACTTCTGCTTTGACTGTGAAATTGGGGCCAGAATTGATTATGGCTGCCCCAGCACAGGTGTGCCATTAATAGAAGAAGGAGGTGAGTGAATCTTTACACCTGCCTCCTCTTTGTGCATCTGCACGGGGAAAAAATTGCTTATGCTCTTTGAGAGCAAGTTATGGGAAAGTAATAGTATACCTTCAGACACTGCACATATTAAAGAGGGAAGGAATAAAAGTCACACCCTGCATGTGTAATATCTGGTGGGCCAAGCCTAGAACTTGGAGAGCATGTAATATCTCCATAAAAGAGTAATAGGAACTGCTCTGAAAAGCACACACACACTACGTACTCCTGAAAGCATTCTTCTGCTCCTTCTGTATTGATCAGGCATAAGACCTTGGCTGCCACTTGAGTGATAACACATGCACACAGCTCTTTCCCCTGCTTCTCCCCCACCTTATCCCACCAGGGAAACTTTAGATTTAAAAGACACCATAGGTCCCATGTTTTTACAGGTTCTGAAAGAGTAAGAATGCATTAGTTCTTTGAACAAGGATTTTTGAACAGGTTTGTTGTACATAAAGGTGTATTTGTTTGTTGGAACTTTATCTGTTTCATATGGTTTTAAACTGTGTGTGAGTGCATGTGGTGTGTGTGTGTGTAGGGCTGCCAACTTTCTACTCACACAGAACTGAACGCCCCTGTCCCAGCCCTGCCCTGCCCCTTCTCTGAAATCCCACTCCTACCCTGCCCCTTTTCTGAGGCCCCACCCTCCACTCACTCCATCCCCCCTCCCTCTGTCGCTCGTTCTTCCCACCCTCACTCACTCGCTCATTTTCACCTGGCTGGGACAAGGGGTTGGGGTGTGAAAGGGTGAGGGTTCCAGCTGTCAGTGCGGGCTCTGAGGTGGGGCCAATGATGAGGGGTTTGGGGTGCAGAAGGGGGCTCTGGGCTGGGGGGTGTAGAGCCAAGGGGTTCAGAGTATGGAAGGAGGCTGAAGCAGGGGGTTGGGGGTGTGGTTGTGGGTACAGGCTCTGGGTGGGGAGTGCGGTTTCCTGGGTAGGGCCAGAAATGGGGGTTCAGGGAAGGAGGGGGCTCTGGGCTGAAGCAGAGGGTTGAGACATGGGGGGATCATGGCTCTGGCTGGGGGTGCAGGCTCTGGGGTGGGGCTGGAGATGAGGGGTTTGGGGTGAAGGAGAGTGCTCCAGGCTGGAACCGAGGGGTTTGGAGTGCAAGAGGGGGATCAGGGCTGGGGCAGGGGGCAGGGGGTCAGCGGTGCAGGCTTCCAGTGGTTCTTACCTCAAGCAGCTCCCAGAAGCATCAGCATGTCCCCCTTATAGCTCCTATGTGGAGCTGTGGCCAGGTGGCTCTTGACGTTGTCTTATCTGGAGGCGCAACCCCCCCAGCCTCCATTGGTAGTTGTTTCTGGCCAGTGGGAGCTACAGAGCCAGTCCTTGGGGCAGGGGCAGCGTGCGTCACCCCCTTGCTGCCTCTATGTGTAGGAGCTGAAGCGGGGACATGCCACTGTTTCCAGGAGCCAAGTGGCTCGTGGAGCCACCGCGGGCAGGAAGCCTGTCTTAGCTCCAGTATGCCACCAACTGGACTTTTAATGGGCCAGTCAGAGTCCCTTTTCTATCATGTGTTTCAGTCGAAAACCAGACACCCGGGAACCCTATATGTGTGTACCCTCCCCTCCCACACAATTAGCTAGATTTTTGGTGGTTTCCTTTAAATTTTAATGTAAAATTAATGCAATAAACCTTGTCACTGTGAGCTGCAAATCTAATATCTATTGCTCAGTAATTTGATTTGTAGGGAATGGAGAGAAAAGCATTAATAATAATGCTTTTAACTAAGTCTTACTTTGCAAGACATGCAACTAGATTGACTAAGTTTAAGTGCCTGATTAAGTGCTTGATTATGTGGCAAACAGGATTATTGTGAAGCGTAATCGGGGGGGGGGGGGGGGGGCCTGTTTTCTGTGAGCTGGCAACAGCAGCGTTTACCTCTGCAGGACTATTTGCTACCATTAAAGTTTTCATTTCACAAAAGTGATTTGGTTATTTTGTTTCTGGTCCAAAAACTTAACATAAACAAATTCAGTGGTGTTTACATGATTATAGAAGCATCCTGTCTCAGTAGTAATTTTGTGAGGTTGTTGGCTCTCCAACCTAATGATAAGCATTTAAATGCCGACATTCTGCTGAAATAGTTAATAACCATTTAACTAATGCATTTATTGCATCATTGTTGGATGCAGTGCCAGCTAATAGGCCTGATGATAGTAGGAGCAGCTTTTTACTGTCATGTATATCTTGGTGGTATCCAGTAGTTCAAATCTTCCTCCCCATAAAAGTCAAGTTGCCCATTTGTCCATTAGGGTGAGGGAAAAATCCATGTGTCCCCTTCCTCATTCTCAAAAGCTGCCTTCTCCATGCGAAAAATCCAAACTGCTTCTGAAGTAAGAAAAAGCACAAATTTGCACCCAGCAGTGAAATCTTCCCCCTTATCGTATTGATTGTATCTTCAATGAAGTATGCATTGTCAATACAAAAAAATACACATCAAGCTGCATAGTAAAAAGTTGGGGATAGCAACACATATATCTAGTTCTTTCTTGTAAAATAAGACCCAGAATATGGTACTGATTGCAGTATTTATTTTTGTATTTAAATCAGTTAAAACAGCTATTTCTGAATTTGCTTGAAGCTAAAATAGAATTCCAGGTTTGACATAGAATTCAGTACCACAGTGCCACAAAAGACATGCAAAAGACAAAAGACCTTGCCACAGAATTTATCTAGCTTGCCTCAGAATACAAAAAGCCTTGTGGTCATTAACATCTGTACAGTGCCTTGAGATCTTCAGATGACAGACTCTGAAGTTATTATTCATTTATAATAATATGCATTTTCATGTTTACACAGAGACCCCCTTATTTCTGTGCACTCGTGAGTTAGGAATCTCATTCCAGTTTGCAGTAATGTTCACACTCTTAAGAGATACCATTTCAAACCATTATTTTATGTGCAAATATGATTGTGTGTCCAGCTAGGTGCACAGTTGCCAATTTATACATTCAATGCAGGTGCAACTTTTTAAAATCAAGCCCTAAAGGAAGAATGGTCAGAGCATGTCACAGTATTTTTAACTGCATGACTCCCGTTGTCTTTTGCTAAGTTTGCGTGTCTAAAACCCTGAATAGTGCTTTGCAAATGTATGGGTAGCTCTTAATCCAAATGATCTATAGTTATAATCCAGGGATCGGTAACCTTTGAGAAGTGGTGTGTCAAGTCTTCATTAATTTTTCAATAATACATTTTACATTTATAGGGGCAGTGGAGGGAACCCTAGACTGGCAGTGCAGGGGGCAGATAAGAATGGTTATGGGGGGTGGGGGCAAACCTGACACAGGTATAATGGAGTGGGGGAGGCAGTGTGAGGAGCCAATAGGAAGGGGGGAGGTAAAAGGGAGAGCATGTGGGGGAAGATGGGAAGGAAGACAGTGGGGAGTAGAAGGGAGTGAGGGAGGCGGTGGGGCAGACAGGAAGAGGGAGTTGAAGGGAGAGGGTGTCCGGGGCAGATGAGGCGGGGTGGGGCACAGACGGGAGTGGGAGATGAGTGAAGGCAGTGGGGCAGATAGGAAGGGGGTGGAAAGAAGGCAGTATAGGGGTGTCACAGGGGCCGGGCCAGTCCTGTGTTCTCTCTGCTCCAAATAAAGGACTTCACACCATTCCTCAGTGTTTCACCCAAGTGTCCTTTACTTACAGTCCTTGTGCGTGGCTTTCCAGTGACAAACAGTGTTCCCCCAATCCCCTGACAGTTACCCCACTGTCTTGGTTCCTGGGCTTCCAGGCCCCAGAGGCACCTTACTTGCAGCCAGGAAATAGCACTCCAGTTTTCCATTCCCTGCCTGGCCCTCCCCCTTCTGACCATGAGTCAGGGCTTTTCTAGCCCGGTCAGCTTCCTGCCCCAGCTGTGCTCAATCAGCCCCTGCTAGCTCCTTGA
Source organism: Sternotherus odoratus (assembly GCA_032164245.1). Lineage (NCBI taxonomy): Eukaryota > Metazoa > Chordata > Testudines > Kinosternidae > Sternotherus > Sternotherus odoratus. Next base: position 118,794,218 of record JAVMKO010000002.1, read on the forward strand.
GTCCCTGCTCATTAGGGCTTCCAGCTGGGCTCTCCTGCCAGATACTACCAGCCCTTGCCCTGGGCCTCCTGCCAGGAAGCAGGGTTTAACTCACAGAGGCAGGGCATCCTAGGGGTTTTACCCTTGCCCTGCCACAAGGGGTTAGACGGGAAGGGAGTGGAATGGTGGTATGGGGGGTAGACAAGAAGGATTAAGGGAGTGGGGGGAGTAGATGGGAAGGGAGAAAGGAGTGGGGGGCTGCAAGGATTCATGGGGGGAGTGAGTGGAGGGTTTTTGGGGACAGGATGCTGCTCCTCTCATGTACAGGAGGACCTTGGGGTGCAGCTGAAGAGCGAGGGGAGCAGGTTTCCCTTGGCCCCAAAGGGCTGGACCTGAAGCAGGACAGGATGGACGTTCCAGCAGGCCCTCCTCCCATTTTGGCAGCGGGGGGGGGGGGGAATCACCGCTTTCCCCGCACACGGCTCTGCGCCGCTGTAACTCCGCATGCCCCCCCCCCCCGCACTGTCCCCAGACACCGCACCAATGCCCACCTATAGGGGCGGCAGGCAGAGCAAGTGAGCAGGGAACCCAGCGGTAGGTCCCCTACTGTACTCCCCCCGTGGCATGGGGGCATCTCTCAGCGTATCTGGTCACCATATCGTCCCCTGTCCAGGTGGCTCAGGAGAGGGCGTGGGTGGCAGTGATAGCCTGCAAAGAGCCACTCGCCCCGCTGCACACGTGCCCCTTCCTGTGCGGGAGGCAGCGGACAGTGCCAGTGATGATCTGTCCTCCCATGTAGCTCTCTACATCACTCTGTGTGTCCCGTCCCGGCCCGGCCCAAGGCGGAGGTGCCCCAGGACTTGATCTGGTGGGTGGGGGATTGGCTCCTGCTGGATACACAGGGTCAGTGCTGCGCTCCCCAGGACAGAGGAGGGTGCGCCGTTGCTAGTCTGGAGTTCCGGATGCTGGCTTCTGCCAGCCGGGGTCCCGTCCAATGGCTCAGCCTGCTGCCGGCCTGGAGTTCCATCCATCCAAGCACACAGCGGGCTGAGCAGGGCTGGTGGCCAGGACTGGCTGGCAGCAGCATGCCACTGAAAAGCAGTTCGTGTGCCGCCTTTGGCACGCATGCTGCAGGTTGCCGACCCCTGGTATAATCAGATATTGCGCTGCTAGAAAGGTATATGCTTAAAAATTAACAGAAAAACATAGTTTTAAAAATACTTATTTCAACATAAGCATTTATATTCTGTTTTGTTTAGTATTTTCTGTGTGTAAGTAGCAATTAAGACATCACTAGACAACAATCAGACATATTGGGATCCAAAACCCACTAATGGCAAACAAATGACACAACTGGACAAACATGACCTTCAGATAATTTAGTTTTCTGCCTCTGGAGGTTTACACAGCAGCTATCAAAGCAGCATTCTTCCAGAGGAAACTTCCAGGAGCCCTCCCGTGGGCCAGATTGTGAACCCCTTATTAAACTGGTGAGCAGTCACTCTCTGGAGTCATCCCACTGATGCTAATAGGACTATTTGGGAGAGTAAATGCTTTGCAGAGTGAGTAAGGGAGTCACAAACTGGTCCTTTAAGAAAAAAAATACATCATCGAACAAAGTGTGAGCCACAATTAGTGTTTTCTGAAATCTTTTCTAACGCAAAGAGGGTCCTACGATTGGGCAAAGGAAAAAAGGGCCCAGCTAAGGAAGGATTTTTCAGTGACTGAGAGTAGGATTTTATTTTCAATAAATGAACAGTGCTTTTGTTTCAGAAAATGTACCGTGTCAGATATTTGTTTTTAACTGTTAATTTTATTTGATGCGCTGGTCATTTCATATTAGTCTAGAGACAAATGTATCTTCTGTAGGTAGGACATGTCTGCTAGCATTACACAGTTCAGGGTAAAAGTTGGACCCTGGATGAAAATGAGTTTTGATCCAATGTTAAGTTCTGGAGTCCTGCTTTTATCATAATCAAATCAGGCATTCCAAATATTTCTGACAGTGTAGAGAGAAGCATAAGTGTATTCTTGAAATTTACATGAACCACATTAGGAGTAAGCCAAGGGGAGAGAGCTGTCAAAACCAAGAGTTTTTATTGTCATTTGTTAGTACTGTTTGCTCATGGGCTAAAACAAGGTCAAGTACATCAAAGAGTGCTGCAAGACGACAAAATTCCTATTCAGTAGTTTCAGGAGAGGAAGGAGAATATTATTTTTTCTTGCTTATTGGAGTTTTTTTTTTAATTTTGCCCAAGCAGAGACATTTATTTCCTTACAAAGCTAAAAATTATTTGTCCCTGTTAGGAAATGAAATTCAAAGGTGAAATTCAGTGTATTGCTCAGTAAGATCTCAACTGCATAGAAGTCCCTGTCCATTTTCACAATATTTTTACATGTGTACTGAATTATATTCTCTGTCAAATAGAATAGTGTCCCTTTATTCTCAGTTTATCCCTGAACTAATTAAAGCATTTTGCCAGTTCATTTTCTATCATTCCTATAAATGCAGGTGAAGTACAAACCTCTTCTGAAGGAGACATCTACCAACCATGAAAAATGAAAAGGGCATTATTTTTCTTCCTCCTGAATAGTTTTATGTTGGTGGATATCATGGAAAACAGATGAATTCCCATGGGACTGGCTAGTGACAAATATAGGATTCATCTTTAAAGTAGGAAAGAAAAGAACAAGTATTAACTGAATGTTAACACTTGAGCAAGTGCTAGAACAATTAATGAAGCACCAACAGTAGAGGAAGGCAATTAAGAGCTTCTAATTGAGCCTATTTGAAAGCATCTAGAAGAAAATAATCTAATAAATATTAGGTAGCATGGGTTAATCAAAAACAAATTATGCGATAGTAACAAACAGGAGACAGAGTATTTTGGCAAAGGCCTGTAATACATTTTCAAAGAAGATTCTCATATTGGAAACCAGGAATTCTGGCTGTGGCAGAACTACTCTAAATACTGTAGAGACACAGGAAATGCTCAGGGACAGATTAGGAGCAGAGATGTCAAAGGAAATTCATTCTGGGAACATTAAATTAAATATTAGGAAAATGTCTAGCTAAAAAATAGTTAAATAATGGGACAAACTGCCAAGAGTTGTGGAATCATCAGCACTGACGATATTCAGTACTGAATGTGACACCGATCTTGTGTGTGTGTGTTTCTATCCTCATATTTAAAATAAACTCTCAAAATGTTCTTTTTTCCCTTTCCCAACTGGGGGAAAAAATTATAGAAATTCAGAAATGCAGTGTTGCCATCTCTCTTGCCATTTTATTGTGAGTCTTGCAATATTTGGTGTTTTTCTTAAAGTTGAAGCTGTTGAAGCACACTGATTTTGTGGGAATCTAAGCTTACTTTGTTTTTTTAAATAAAAGCTTCTATCCCTTATGGATGGAGAAGCTTGAAGATATGACCCAAGTGCACTTAAAGACCAGAAAACAAATAGAAAAAACCTAATATTTATCTTTATTTGAAATCTACTGGCTTTTTAAGCCACTCTCCTGATTTTTAGGGGCCTTCACTCATGAGTTTTGAACACATGGTATTGGCCTTACTGAAAGTGTAAAGTTTTACTAGTTTGGCTAAGAAACGCTGTGTTCACCAAGGAAAACAGCAAATGGTTCCACTCATAAATACTTCTGAAAATATATTTTTGACTCCAACTAGTTACAGGAAAAATAGATTGTTTAATATTTCCCTCAGCCCTACTCCTTTCCCTCCTATGTTGTCTTCCTTTCTCATAGGGATGGAGTCAGTCTCCTGAACCCCTGCTCCTCCTTTCTTTCCTATTTCCTAGTCTCTTTACATTCTTAGTTTCCTTTCTGAGTACGCTCCTCTCCCTCCTCTTTACTCTGTTCATCTTTCCAACTCTCCTCCCGCCTTCCTTTGTTGAATCCCGAAAGCATTCCACTCCCAAAAGAGTTTCCAGATATCCGGTTTTCAACCAGAATGTCCAGTTGGAAAGGGGCCCTGGTGGCCCATTAAAACTCCAGTTGGAAGGCTGGCAGGCTCCCTACCTGTGTGTGGCTTCTGGAAGCAACATGTCCCTCTAGCTCCTAGGAGTAGGGCTGGTCATGGGGTTTTGATGCGCTGCCCCAGCTCTGTGCACCAGCTCTGCAGCTCCTATTGGCCAGGAACTGCAGCCAGTGGGAACTATGGGGGTGACACCTGCACACAGAGGCAGCGCACACTTCGCAGAACTGTCTGGTCACCTCTATGCATAGGAGCTAAGGGACATGTCACTCCTTCTGGGCAGCCCCAGAGGTAAACACTGCCCAGAGCCTGCGCCCCAACCACTGTCCCATCCTGGAGCCCGCACTCTCCTATCCAACCTCGTCCCATCCTGGAGCCCCCTCCCACACCTTCAACCCCTCATTTCTGGCCCCACCCCAGAACCCATACCCCAGTTCACAGCCAATATCCCTCCCACACCCCAAACTCCTGCCTCAGCCGAGAGCCCCTTCCCATACTCTAGTTACAAAGAGTCTGTGGCACCTTAAAGACTAACTAAAGTATTGAAGCATAAGCTTTTGTGGGCTAATACCCACTTTGTCGGATGAATCCTGTGGCACCTTAAAGACTGACTAAAGTATTGATGCATCCGACGAAGTGGGTATTAGCCCACGAAAGCTTATGCTTCAATACTTTAGTTAGTCTTTAAGGTGCCACAGGACTCTTTGTAACTTCTGCAATTCCAGACTAACACGGCTACCTCTCTGATTCTTCCCATACTCTGAAACCCTTGGCTCCATCCTCCAGCCTGGAGCGCCCTCCAGCACCCCAAGCCCCGATCCCCAGCCATACTTCAGAACCTGTACCCCAAACCCCTTGCCCCAGCCCAGAGCCCCCTCCCACTCTGTGAACCCTTCATTTCTGAGACCACCCTGCAGTGATAGAGGGAGGGGTTCTATGTTTTTAGTCTGTTTTAAAGAGAGAGATTTTCCTTTGAAATGAGACGGTATAACACAATGTGTTGCCTTTTCAGAAGCATTTTTTTCTTTCAGATACAATGTACTTTCTGCAGAAAGTGTTTATTGCCACAAAGATATGTTTTGTATAAAAAATGGAAAAGATTTCTTGTATGGGATTAATTACATACAGTAGTGGATGTTCCATTCTTTCCACCAATTCTCCCTTCAAGGTCTATTTAAATGGACCAGGAAGTAGGTTGAAGGTTGGCATTCAATTGACTTGCAGATCACACAACACAGTCATTAAGAGCAGCTCATTTAGCCTAAAGATTGGACATGCAGAAGCACCGTAATAAAAACCACCTGTTGAGTGCTTGACTTGGTAGGTTAATTGCTCTGACGCTTTGAAAGTGAAAACTATGGCTGAATAATAAAAACCAAATTACTTTGTGAGGGCATTTGATGGAAAGATCAAGACCCAAGAACTTTAGCCATATTTAACTGGGTGGTGTTTATTTAATTACAGTATGCATTGAAAGTAAGATTAATAGTTAAGTGCTAAAGCTATGAGACCAAATTTGCTGGTGATGTAAATTGGCCTTCCTACATTGATCGCAATAGCCAGTTTACACCAGCAGACAATTTGACCCAAAGGCTCTGATTAAACATGTTTATATCATCAGTAGTGATTGCTAGAAACACTGGCAATATTTGGCAGACTATTACTAGCCTGAAAAACTGAGGGGGAAAAATAACAAAAGGGAATGATGATGTCCTTGACACTGTGAACGCATGATAGGAAGGCTTCTTTTTTGTAAATTCCTTCTTTTAGTGAATTTAGTACAGTCATACAATATGTTGCATTTTCCTATCAACTTAAAGTGACAGAAACAGCATTCATTTATCACTCTACTCACTCAAAATTGCAGCCAAGATTTATGTGAAGTACTACACCTATTTGAGATAATCAAGTTTTGTTTTATTAAGTGGACTGATTTTATAGGCACTAAAATCTAACAAGCACAAGTCATAAATAATATTGTTTAAGTTTAATATTCTTCTTTCATTCCTAACTAGTAGTGAAGTTGAGTCTCTGTATTATGTCTCTCCACCACACACACACACACACCTTCCTTTTGTTTGTATTATTTAAGATTGTAGAGTAATGCAGAATTTTTATTTTTATCAGTTGGCTTAGGCCTCAGTGCCATGGGAGACCCTCAAATGAACCAAGATGTATATAGATAATGACCAGAATATATTATTATATTGCTCTAAAATGTTTCGCAATGAAAGCTACATGTACCCTGTTTACTATATAGAGAAAGGCTGCATTGACTACCTAGAGCTAAGCAACTGGAACTCAAGGTCGTATTCTAGGGGTGTTATACAAACACCTTAAATCAATAGCTGTCAAACTGTCATCAACTGTTGGTCCACTGATGGTCCTCAGAGTGCTTGCTGGCTATGCATGTGAAACTGGCTGTTCCTCTTTGCTTACAGCATTACTATTGAGGATTATGCTCTTTTTTGGAATGCTAAAAATCAATGGTTATAACCTATTTAGGAAAGTTGGAGTGGGCAAAAGGGGAGGGGGAGTGGCATTGTACATCGAAAATGGCATTAACTGTTTCTGAGTCACTGATAACTCAGAAAGAAATGATCTTGTATGATTATGGATGAATGTCCTGATAGATAAAGGACAAGAAGAGTTGCTAGCTGGTGTTAGCTACAGGCCTCCAAATCACACTACAGAATGTGAATACTACTTCCTTACACAACTACCCACAATAGTAGTAGGGGGGAAAGTCCTGTATGATCACGGGGACTTCAGTTTGAGTGACAAATGCTGGCAGTCTTATGTTACTAGTACTAAAATATTCTTGAAATTTCTAAACTTTATAGGTGATAATTTCTAGCTTAAAAAGTGTTGCAGCTATATTAGACCTTTTCCTAATCAATAAAGAGGAACAGATCACAGAACTAAAGTTAATGGTATCTTGGATGCAAGTGGCCATGGCATGTTCACATTTATAATGGTCAAACAGATTAAAGTTTAGACCAGTAATATATGTACTTGGTGCTTTAATAGGGCCAATTTCACAAAGCCGAAAACAATTATAAGCCAAATGAGCTGGGAGGAAGTATTTAGTCAGAAAAATGTGAATGATGATTAGAAATCATTTAAGAATACCTTACTATAAAATCCCACAGCTGATGAGGAAGGTTGAACTAGTTAAAAACCAACCTGGCAGTGAAGGCAGTTGTAAAAAAATAATATATAACACATAAAAGAAAGGGGAATTTGATAGTAATGAGTATAAATCAGAAAACTGATAAGGAAAGCCAAGGGCCACAAGGAGAAATATATGGTAAGCAGAGTTAAGGACAATAAGGTGGAGCTTTTAAAATATATTAGGAACAAAAAAAATCCTAGCAACTGTATTGGACCATTATTAGAGGGAAAAGGTAGAATTATCAGTAATAATGCAGAAAAGGCACAGGTGTTCAATAAATATTTTTTATTTTGGGAGGAAAAAAACAGATGATTTTGTCTCATCATATGGTGATGATGATTTTCTTTCCATTTCACTAGCATCTATGGAGGATGTTAAACAGAAGCCACTAAAATCAGACATTTTTAAATCAACAGATCCTGATTTCACATTCCAGGATGCAATCCAGACCAGTGAGGGGTTATGTCACAACCTGCCCCGCATCCTTGTGTTCCTCACAGGACTGACCTTAGGGGAAACAACACCCTGGGTGAACTTATACTTTGTGCTCCTAACCCCCAGGGCCACCCATTGCTCTGGTGGCAACCCACCCCCTGCATCACCTCAGAGCCCTGCTACCTCTCCCCGCTGCTTAATTTCTATGGAAGGAGGTGCCAAGGCTCGGCCCGTGCCCAAATTAAGACAGCAGCAAGAAGAGCTGGCGAGAAAGAAAGGAAATTTGCATTTCACCAGACACAAGTTAGAAGAAAGAACATGACCAGACTCCATGTAGTCTTCTTTACTGCTTCAATAAACTTTCTTTTGAGGGATAACCCTCAGACTAATCCACTTCAAAGGTTAACTGGACTATAAAAGAAAGGAGCAGAAAACCCAGAGTGCGCTCTCTCTCTCTCTCTCTCTCTCCCCCCCCCCCCCTAAGACAACAAAGGAACCAGTCTTTGGGGGGGAGATTATGACCTAAGAATGTGGTCAGCCCTGTTGCTGGGAACGTGTAGTAAGGATTTTATCTTGAGCCAAGTGTAGCTTGTTAAGTTTTAACTACTAGGAGTAGGAGTATAGAGATTATTTGACCTCTGTTTTGGCACTTGTGAAACTGCTGCTGGAATACTGTGTCCAGTTCTGGAGTCAACATTTAAAGAAGGATATGGATAAATTTGAGACTCAGGGAAGAGCCACAAAAATAATTCAAGGATTAGAAAAAATAGTGCCAGACTCAAGGAGCTTAATTAATTTAGCTTAACAAAGAAAAGGCTGAGTGATGACTTGATGACACTCTGTAAGCACTTATATGGGGAACAAATATTTAACAATGGACTTTTTAGTCCCACAGTGAAAGGCATAACATGATCCAGTGGCTCAAGTTGAAGCTAGATAAACTCAGATTTAAAAATAACGCATACATTTTTTTAATGGTGAGATCAAGTGGGCCCTTCCCTAGGGCACACTGGGGAGTGCTCCCTTGTCCCACAGGGGTTGGACTGAGCCTCCCCTGCTCTCAGGACCTTTGTGGAGATCAGGCTCGGGTCCCTTTCCTCAGAACATTTTGGGGGATTGCTCCCCACTGTCACTAGCCAGCAATATGGGAACCATCCCCAGGCAAGAACTTTTCAGCAACTGGATGGTCTCCCCCATGGCCAGAGCTTATCCCCTTCATTGCAGTCCTGGCCAGGAGCCTGTATGCACCAGGATACAACAACTGCAGCGTTCAGCACACCGCGTGCCCTATGTCTTCTTGGGCCCTGAGGCTGCGCAGGCAGCTCCCTCCAAAATCACTGTATCATTGGTGGGAGAAAGGCCCCTGCAGCCCCACTGTCAGAACCATCCTTAATGGCTGCCGTGCTGCAGCAGCCTCACCAAGCCATGGTGTCCATGGCCCTCATAAAGTGGCTCCTGGTAGTGGTAAATTGCCATGGTAACAAGGTAGCTTCATGAGGCTCCATTACCTAGACCCCAGTTGAGCTTCACCTCCAGCAGCATGACATTCTGGCATTATGTTTACATTTACAGAGAGTGAGTAACCTGACTGATCACAAGCTCTTCTTGTGCACTTAGTTTAGGGTGACCAGACCACAACAGTAAAATATCGTGACACATTGGGGTGCCGTCAGCCCCGCCCACGGTCCACTCCCACTCCTTCCAGGCTCCGCCCTCACATTGCCCCAGATCCTGCCCCCTCCCCGCTTAGCCCCACCACCGCACCTTTCCTCACCTCCTGGCCTGCCGCTGGCTTGCTGCGTCCCTTCTCAGTCCCCCACCCACCACTCGCCTCCTCTCACCACCTGCCACTCACCTTCTCACTGCCCTGCCAGAAATCCCCATGCCCTCCCTGAGAACCTCTATGCACCGCTGGCTTGCCGCTCGCCTCTTTGCCCGCCGCCTTCCTCTTCGCCCCCCCACCCACCAGCTGTCCACCGGCTTGCCACTCGCCTCCTCATCCCCACCTGCCGCTGTCTCGTCCCATTGCCTCTTTACCCTGCTGCTCGCCTCCCCCCCTCACTCACCCTTCCTGCTTGACTCCTTACCTGATTATCAAGACAAATGGGTTCCTGATCATTCATCAGTTGGGACGTGGGACAAAGGGTTAAATATTGGGACAGTCCCAATTTTATGGGGAGATCTGGTCACCCTAGCTCAGTTCTGTTAACTTTTTTAATATATATGCTTAATTATACTAATTACATATATACACATATATAAAATGTGGCTTTGGGGATTGGGAATTAGCATCTGAATTCTTTGCTTAGGCTGTGCCTCATTTGTCTGGACTGATGGAGCCGCCCTGGTCTGGTAAATTGAAACTGTTTAGGTCTAAGCATTTCCCGGTGTGAAGAAACTGCTTGTTATTTTGCCCTATTTGATCCAAAATGGTCCGAGTTTGGTGATGTTCCAGGCATGTTATAAAAGACATCTGTTTGAGTGGATTTGTTGGAGATGGCTGAGATGCTTTCCATGAAAATAAAGGAGTGAAAAATGAGGCTTTTTAGGTGGCTGACTGAGTTCATATTAAAATGATTACTTTATTGCTCCTGTGATTTTACTGAGAGTAATCTAAAGGTTTGGATAGACATCTTTTTAATTAGTTTAAATCTAAATAAATAAATAAAACATTGTTAAAATACATAAATATTTTCCTATTGTCACTTTTCTTAAAGTAACTGACCTACAGCAATTGATTATCTTTTTTTAAGCCTAGGAAAGGGGATGAAGTACTCAGGAGGATGGATTTTAGTTGAATTCATAGAACATCAGAGTTGGAAGGGACCTCAAGAGGTCATCGAGTCCAACCCCCTGCTCAAAGCAGGACCAATCCCCAATTAAATCATCCAACACATTTTTGCCCCATATCTCTAAATTGCCCCCTCAAGGATTGAACTCACAACCCTGGGTTTAGTAGGCCAATGCTCAAACCACTGAGTTATCCCTCCCCCTTTTTTTTGAAGAGAGTAGAGAAGGACAACTTAGTTAGAGCAGCCTAGAGACATCTAGAGCAGGGGTCTCCAAACTTTATGAGACAAGGGCCATATTAGATTTTTGAAGGGGCTTCGCGGACCAAAGCGACTGTGGGGGGGGAAATATATGCAAAATATATGCAAATTGTTAAAAACACTACTGTGTCATTGTTGCATTAAATTCTAAATCAGGTTGGGTGGGCCGGACAAATCGAATCTGCGGGCCGGATCCGGCCCTCAGGCTGTAGTTTGGAGACCCCTGATCTAGAGGAAGGGTGGGATAGTTACTGAATATGTTCTGTAGCTGTTTCTGAATGTGAGCAGAGGGTTTCCAATGAGGGCAAGCAGTATTGCAGGTTCCACACATTCCCCTGTCTGATTGCTGAGCCAATTGGAGCTTAGGGAGGAAAGGTGATAAATAACAGCAGATTGAGATAACTCTGTACACTCGGCATCCATTCCATGCAGGGCCAAGAGAGACATCTGCTGCACAGGCTGCATTCCAATATCTGTAACACTGGGTACAGGCTACAGATCCCCTATCTTGTTAGAAACCAAGGAAGCGATCAGCTCTTAGCTCAGGGACTAGAATCACTGTTGACTGTAATGGTCTTCCAACTGTTGTTTTGCTGAGGAGCTTCTGGAGTGTTTGGAAGGGAACTGAGGGGCTGCCTGTTCTCCTCAGGCTCTGGAGCGTCCACATGACATGCCTCTATTCTGAGACCACACTAGAGAGCATGAGAAATCATCTCTATGAGAAGTTCAGAGGGCAATGTGTTTGGTTGTGTGTACTGAAGTAGAAAAATGTATGTTGTCGCTTGAAACCTTGCACTGATCTATATGTAACAGCACCAAAGTGGGGTTTGCTGCCCAATAGCTTTGTTTAAGAAGTTATACAAAAATATTCCAAATACTGTTTGTGGATGTATTAAGGTGCAGGAGAAAGAGGGTGTGTAATGACGTTATACATAATATTAGCTCAGAACCCTCTCACCCTTTAGACATGTATGCAATACTAAAGCTGTCACAGAGATGTTAGGTGATTATGAACAAAGTAGGGCAGTTGATGGATTTTTTGGTTCACTGACAATTCCAAAAAATCAGGAAAAAAATTTACTGAAAAAAAGTAAAAAAATACACATTTGTGTTGGATCAAAACAAAAAGTTGTGTTTTGAACTGATCTGAAATTTCACTTTTAGTTCAGCAATTTTTAGAAAAGCAAAGAATTAGAGTCACAAAAATGGGGTAAATAAAGGCCTTCCTTATAACCCATTGGTGAGGGTTCTCTGCTGGGGTGTAGGAGACAAAGGTTCAATTCTACCCTCTTCCTGATGTAAAGAAGGGATTTGAACATGAGTCTCATATTACAGGAAGGTATCTTAGCCATTGTGATATGGTAGCAGAGTCTCAGTCTTTTCTGTTGAAGCAGTTCCATTCTTCATAGATCAAATTGTCATTGGTGCATACTTGAACTTGGGTCTTTTCCAGCCTATAGAGTCATTCTTTCACTCTTTCCCTGGCCCAATGACTATTCATTGGATTCGTGAATGAATTAATTGGGGAGAAGCTATTTAACTGTCAAGTTAAATGAGGCTTCTTGTCACTGTGACAGCAGAATCAATTGGGACAGTATGGAGTGCATATAAATGTAAAGTTACGTGTGTTAGGGAGCAGAATTAATTACGAGTCTGTTTTGGAGGGATTATCAATTAGTATAGAATTAATGTTTCAATGAGAGAATGAATTGGTGCTATAGGGGGCCAAACTGACTTTCAGAAGAAAGAGAGAGGATGAAAGAATGGGAAAAGCCAGAAAAATAAGGATAATCTATGGGCATGTCTTCACTACCACTTTAATTCGACCTTAACGACGTTAGGTCGAATTAAACGTGTACCTGTCTTCACATACATGCCCTTAAAGTCGATTTAAAGGGCCCTCAAAATCGAATTTGTAACTCCTGCCTGATGAGAGAAGTAAGGCTAAAATCGACATTCCAAGCTCGACTGTGAGTAAGTGAAGAGGCATCTGAAGTTAAGCCTCCGACCTCCGAGCAGTCCCGCGGACCCCGGGGGGGGGGGGTCCATGGGGCTGCTGGGGGGGGGGAGCCGGCGCGGGGCTGCTTGGCGGACCAGGCAGCTGACCCGATCGCCCAAGCAGCCCCGTGCCGGCTCCCCCGCCCCTCGGGCGGGGTATGGTGGGGGGGGCTGTTCAGACGGGCGGGGGGGTCCGCGGGGCTGCTTGGGAGGGGGGGGGTCCAGCACGCATTGCACTGTGGGCTACCTACCCACAGTGCAATGCAGGCTATGTCGACCCCTGCAAAAGTTCTAGGACAGACAGTGTCGACCACTGTCGACCTGCTGTCCTGGTGGGGACACACTGATTCGATTTTCTAAAATCGAGTTTAGAAAATCGAATTAAGGGAAATCGACCTAGTCCTGTAGTGAAGACATACCCTATCACTCAGTCTCTCCCATCCTCTCAATCTCGCCTATTTAAATCCATTCTCTCATCTCTGGAATTTCTGTCTCTTCTTCCCCTGTTTTATAATAAGAAGGAAGATAAAGTGGATTGAAAAGGGTTTGGATGGAGAGAGCACTCTATAGCTTTACACGAGGAGAAGAGCAAGCAACTCGCTCTCCATTTCTATAATACAGAATGAAAATACATAGGGATGGTGTCGGGTTTTCCATCTCCTCTTCCTAGGTGCGGGCAGGGGTACCAGTGTTATGGGGAGTAGGGAAAGAGGAGTTGTTGTATATCATTACAAGATTGGGACCCTAGCCCACATCAAGCAAGAGGAGCTGAAAGGCTCTGCACCTTCACAATATGATGCAGTTCAAAAAAAGAAAATGCTATTTTTGGTGCATTAAACAGAAGTGTCAACTGTGAGACATAGGAGGTAATTGTTCCACTCTACTTGGCATTCTTGAGGCCTCAGCTGGAGTACTATGTCAAGTTTTACGCATCGTGCATTAGAAAAATGTGGACAATTTGGAGACAGCCCAGAGGAAAGCAACAAAAAAATTATAAACGGTTTGGAAAACCTGACCTATGAGAAAAGGTTAAAAAAAGTGTCCATATTCAGTCATGAGAAAAGAAGTCTGAGTAGGAACCTGATAAGTCTTCAAATATGTTAAGGTCTTTTATAAAGAGGACAGTGATCAACTGTTCTCCATGTCCACTGAAAGTAGCACAAGAAGTAATGACTTAATCTTTAGCAAGGGAGTTTTAGGTTAGATATTAGGAAAAACTTATAAGGGTAGTTACTTACTGGAATAGCTTACCTAGGGATGTTGTAGAATATCCATCACTGGAGTTTTTTAAGAACAGGCTAGACAAAATATTTGCCAGGGATGGTCTAGGTTTACCTGCCTCAATGTGGGGGGATGGACAAGGTAAGTTGTCGAGGTCCCTTACAGCTATACATTTCTATTATTCTGTGATCACTTACACACATTTGTGCAACTCTGAATGTGATTTTTATCAGCTGATGTTGTCAAGTATGAATTTTGTATACACACACATATATGTTATGCTAGTTTATACTACTAATAATATTTGTTTAAGTATTAGGCCATAGTGCCATTGGGTAATTTTAGTTATCTTTGTGTAAAATGGGTTCAGAAGCTTTCAGGCACAAACACAAAATAAACAACAACATATTATAATGAGTTGATGTTTTAAATATCTCAATGTAGAACAATTTTTAGTGAACAAGATTGGTGCAGTAATTTTCTCTCAAAATGAGAGAGAGAGAGAGAAGCAAAGACTTGTGCAAATTGAAAAATACAGAGAGAGGATGAAAGCAACAGATTACCATTCCTGAGGAATACCAGCTGTTTCACATTGTGCTTTGAAAATATTTTTATTCTAGGTTACAGTGTTCACAAGGTGAAGAGCCCTCACTATTGAAGATGCTCTTTCCAACCCCAATAGAGTTCTTTTGACTTTTGAAAACCCTCTAAACTTTTCAAAGTTTGAAAAAAAGAGTGTGGGGTTGAGGAGGAGGTTAAAAATGTTTTCCAAAAAAAAAAAAAAAAATCACTCCTAAGAGAAAAGAACAATCCCTCCACAAATTCTAGTAGGCTTAGATTCTTTCGGTCCAGGAATGGTCCAGAATGTACCTAAAATCAGCATCATTCCAGCTCTAAAATCATCTAAGATGACCAACTGTTTCTAATTTGAAACATCATCTGAAACAATGGTTTAGCAAGAGGGGAAAAAAGCTCTGAGAATATTTTGCTACAGAAAACAAATGACAAAGTTGGAAAAAAATGACTCTCGTTACCATTGTCTTGTAGGAATGTCAGCTCTGCTGGAGAGGAGGCCCGCAGAAGAATGAGGGAGTGTGATGGACTTACTGATGCATTGCTGTACGTGATTCAGTCTGCTCTTGGGAGCAGTGAAATTGATAGCAAGGTTTGTCATCTTTGTCTTTTGGGAAATGGGGAAATAAGGAATAAAAAAGGAGATTTAAAAATATACATGGTGGTTGCACTGGGTACATGAGCAGGGCAGAATTTGGCCCTTAATATCTTTGACTTTTTTTTTTTTTGGAGCAATGATTCCATATACTGTATATAACTGCTCTGGAACTGTATTTGCATACACACCATATAGTGTGTTCTCTTTTTTCTCTCTCTCCTCTTTTGTTAAATTATTAGGAAAAAATAAATGAAACTTTGGCGTGAGAAAGGCACCTATGCAAATTCTGTGCAAACTTCCACACACAGCTGTGCAAATTTATCTCAAATTTATCTAACAGCTATGCAGTGTTTTTTATGAGGTGGACTGTGAGGAAGTACAGTGATTGCCATTACAAGTCAACATTTGCTAACAGTTACTACACAGTTACCAGTGTTATTTCATATTTTAATTAGAAACTGGAACTGTGGATACACCTATGTGATAAATATTTGTGAATGGTATTTTTTTTAATAGGCTGGCACCAAAATACTAGGGCAGTTGATTAACGGTAGTTAACTCACACAATTAACTCAAAAAAATTGATTGTGATTAATCACAGTTTTAATCTCATTGTTAAACAATAGAATACCAATTGACATTTATTAAATATTTTTGGATATTTTTCTAAATACTCAAATATATTGATTTCAATTACAATACAGAATACAAAGTGTGTAGTGCTCACTTTCTATTGCTATTTTTATTACAAATGTTTGCACTGTGAAAATGATAAACAAAAGAAATAGTATTTTCAATTCACCTCATACAAGTACTGTATTATAATCTCTTTATCATGAAAGTGCAACTTATAAATGTGGATTTTATTTTTGTTACATAACTGCACTCAAAAACAAAACAATGTAAAACGTTAGAATCTACAAGTCCACTCAGTCCTACTTCTTGTTCAGCCAGTCGCTCAGACAAACAAGCTTGCTTACATTTCTGAGAGATAATGCTGCCTGCTTCTTAATTACAATGTTACCTGAAAGTGAGAACAGGTGTTTGCATGGCACTTTTGTAGTTGCCATTGCAAGATTTACATGCCGGATATACTAAACATTCATATGCCCCTTCATGCTTCAGTCACCATTCCAGCGGACATGCTTCCATGCTGATGATGCTCATTAAAAAAATACTGAGTTAGTTAAATTTGTTACTGAACTCCTTGGGGGAGAGAATTGCATGTCTCCTGCTCTGTTTCACCCACAGTCTGCCATATATTTCATGTTACAGCAATCTCAGATGATGACCTAACACATGTTGTTCGTTTTAAGAACACTTTCACTGCAGATTTGACAAAACACAAAGACGGTACCAATGTGAAATTTCTAAAGATAGATACAGCACTCGACCCAAAGTTTAAGAATCTGAAGTGCCTTCCAAAATCTGAGAGGGACAAGGTGTGGAGCATGTTTTCAGAAGTCTTAAAAAAGCAACACTCAGATGCAGAAACTACAGAACCTGAACCACCAAAAAAGAACGTCAATCTTCTGCTGGTAGCATCTGACTCAGATGATGAAAATGAACACACATCAATCCATACTGTTTTGTATTGTTATTGAGCAGAATCCATCATCAGCATGGATACATGTCCTCTAGAATGATGGTTGAAGCATGAAAGGACATATGAATCTTTAGGGCATCTGACATATAAATATCTTGCAATGCTGGCTACAACAGTGCCATGCGAACACCTTTTCTCCTTTTTAGGTAACACAAGAAGAGGTCAGCATTGTCTCCTGCAAATGTAAACACACTTGTTTTGAGTGATTGGCTGAACAAGAATTAGGACTGAGTGGATGTGTAGGTTCTAAAGTTTTACATTGTTTTATTTTTGAATGCAGCTTTTATTGTACATAATTCTACATTTGTAAGTTTAATGTTCATGATAAAAAGACTGCACTACAATACTTGTAATGGGGGAACTGAAAAATACTATTTCTTTTGTTTTTTACAGTGCAAATATTTGTAAATAAAAATAAATAAAAAGTGATCCCTGTACACTATGTATTTTGTGTTGTAATTGAAATCAATATATTTGAAAATGTAGGAAATCCCCCAAAATATTTAAATAAATGGTATTCTATTATTCTGTTATTATTATTCTTCTTCTTATCCTCTTCGCTCCTGGTGGAGCATAAGGCGCCAGCCACTCTTCTCCATTCGCTGAAGATTTGGTTGACTTTTCTGTAGCATTCGTTTTTTACATGGTGGGTTGTTAGCCCAACGCAAAACCTTCCTCCTTTCACATCTTGGGCTTGGGACCAAGAAATGGCGGAGTTTATTCTGTTATTATTATTCTATTATTCTTTTATTAACAGAATCACGATTCATTTTTTTTCATCATTTGACAGCCCTACAAAATACTTGTTTCATTTTATATGTACAGTAACTAGGAGAGGAATGCAATTCTTCAGAGATGAAAGGTACTACTTAATAGTTCAACTTAATAATTAAAAAAACTCCACATAATTGCCAATTTAAAAACCTGTGATTGTGAAATCAGTGTTATGGGGAAGGGAAGTGTTTTAAATTCTGTGACATGTTATTGATTAGTTCACAGTTCACAGTTCATGCATGCTGTTAAGTGCTTATAACTGTACCTTTTGATTTTTCGGATTGCTAATCTGAGCAAAGTATGTGGATTTTTCCTATACATTCAGTAGAGAAATATGGAATCTATGAAAGAATCTATGTTCCATGCTATCTTCTGTGCATGCTTGTGGTAATCTGCAATCAATTTACATTAGTAAACATTTTTTATTGAAGTGATCAGTGAAGAAGCCCATCCATTAGCATCACCATCTGAAAAAAGCTCAAGAGAAAACCAGCAGCTGTGTACTATCTGTTTAATAATAAATCCACCAGGGCAACTGAAGGGGACTCATTGCTTCCAAAGGCCAGTAAGGAGGAGTAGAGCCATTCTGTATCCTATATTACCAGCCAAAGGATAATAGTAAATTCTGCAGTCCTAGAGCCTACCTTTGGAAAGGAAGGGCCAGGAGACTTGCAGAACCTCAGACCTACTCCGGCCCCCAATGGTCCATGTATGACAGTGTGTAACAACTGGCCTCCATGCTACTCAGTTGGTATGCATCCTCTGCAAAGAACTGATTTAAAAAAATACTGGATATAGTCTACGTTTCAATAATGGCACAAAGTAGCTGCTAGTAGTACTAATTGTATCCCTACTTACACCGTTTATACCAATCCCCATGTACACCTCCACTAAGGTGAAGCCAAGATTTAGGTTTTGGATATAATAGTTTGTTTAAAAGAGTATTTCAGTTCTCTTGGAAAGGTAAGCAGGTTAACCACATTTTTAGTCCCTCATGAAATGAAGGGCATGTTTTTCTTACTAGGAATAGGCAAACCAAATTAAAGAAAATGAAAACTATCCTTCAACCAAAGTCCAAATCAAACTTGTTTTTAATATTTGAAGTTCTGTTAAATTTTCCCCATCATTTTTTTTTTAAATAATGGGCCCCACTCCACTTCCAGGTTCCAACTAGGATCATGCACAGAAAGGCCAAAATACCATGAGAGAGAGGGGCTATTCCTAAGGTATTTTCAACTTGAGTGGAAGCAGGAAAAACTTTGCAGACTCCAGAGGGGTAAATCGTTTATAAGCATATTAAATGATGGGTACTCTTGCAAACCAGAACTCAGAACCACTTAAGGTTTTCTCAGTACTGCTTCTCATAGAATTGATAAAAGAAATAAATGCTGTTAGACATAATAGCATCATTTTACTTTTTACTAGCTGGGGCTGAAATCAGTGTGCATTCTGGGCTTGTGTGGATCTTGTTTACCATATTTTTGCCCTGCTACTCTCTCATGTTGAATTCAGCATGAAATTCAGAACCACGGTAACAATGTTATTTAGAAACATTGTCCAGAGCTCTATTCCTCATTAAGAAGAGGCTTTATGATCCTGCCAAGTTTTCTAAACTTTTCAAACAGTGATTGTCTAGGGAGTGCTTAGAAACAAGCAGAAAATAATATCTTTGTACAAATGTATGTGCAAAGATTGATTATGTTCCTCTGCTCAATATACACAGCTACAAAGAGAGAGTTTTTTAGCGTTTTTCTCTTTTTCTCCTCCTTTTTAGACCGTTGAAAACTGTGTATGCATTTTGAGGAACCTCTCATACAGGCTCGCTGCAGAAACATCTCAGGGACAGCAGATGGGAACAGACGAACTCGATGGGTTACTGTGTGGTGATGCTAATGGCAAAGATGCAGAGAGTTCAGGTTGTTGGGGCAAGAAGAAGAAGAAAAAGAAATCCCAAGATCAGGTAATGGAAGTTACTTTCAGCAACAAGAGTAAGTGCCTATCAATGAGATAGGCAGAGTTAATATATTGTGTCTGTGAGCATGTGATAAAAAATGTGTAGTAGGATCACCTTAATAATTATAAACTGCTTGGTAATTAATGGTAAGACATTTACAATTAAGTGTGAAACTCCTAAAATACCAACATAATTTACACTCAATGGCCCCTTTGAATTGCTTGTGTGAAGGGGCCATAGTACCCTGTTTCCCCGAAAGTAAGACATCCCCCGAAAATAAGACGTACTTCCAGTTTTGCCTCTTGCTGTAATATAATGTAATGTAATTTTGGAAGCAAAAATTAATATAAGACACTGTCTTATTTTCGGGGAAACACGGTATCAATTAAAATCAGGTGCATATGTGTTTACTTGCTTGGATGTCCTGTAGGCCTGCACTGAAGAAAAGATTCTAGTCAAAGACATTCATTTATGCCACAATTTCCAAAAAGGACTGCATCACAACTATCACAAAACAGTTCTTCCAAGATCTAACTGCATTTGGCTAAACAGAATTTGTACCATTATCTGGTACAATACAATAGTACTACCAAACAACTTCCAATGATTGTGTAATCTGGTACAAATGTGTACCTGGTACAATACAATAGTACTACCAAACGACTTCCAATGATTGTGTAATTGCTTCAGTTTTCACATAGTGGGACTGTTGAAAGAGCTGCTTTCAACCCTAAAACTTTTAGCTGAGGGTGAGGATTGATTCCATAATTTTATTATCTCTGAATGTACAAGGCTTTCCTTAAGAGAAAATGTGTCCATTTGATCACAGTGTTCCATCTTTATTTATGTGAGCTAAAACGAGCTATGATTCAGGAATAAATGGCCAGCATTGTTCATAAGTGTCATGATTACAAGGGTAAAAGGTAACTGCCTTTCTGTCCCCTTTATGGACTCTCTGAGTGTTCCCCAGCAGATGTCAAGTCTTTTGCCTTTACCTATCCTGGGATGGAATCATACGATTCTCCCACTCCTAGCCCAGGACCAGGCCCCAGTACACCCCTGTTTGAGACAGAATACCTTTTTAAACCATGCTATCGTTCCCTTGTTCTGCTGTGTTCCCAGGGTTTGTCTCTTCTGATCATCCTGCAGGTTCAGCAGAAGATGGAGCCAGAGTTCCCAGAGACAATGGTTCTGGCATTGTAGCTTAGCAACTCTCGTGTGTTTGCTCAGCAGAGGCTTATCTTGAACCTTCCTGACTCTTGTTTCCAGACAACATTCCTGTTGAGTTAGTTCAATATAAACATAAATTACCACAGGGCAGTTCCAAATACATCACAATGAAGATTTAGCTATTGGAAGTAGTTCAGCACTGACATACTTGCATGCTCTGCTAAAAGATTACCTCTAGATAGATGTTGAGAGAAAATCAAAAAGTATTGTGACTAAGAAGGGGAATGGAAAAGACACTCCAGCTCATATTTCAGTGTAGCTAGCAAACATCTGTAGACTGTGAAATTTAACTTGCCCAAATATTTAAGTTGCTCCATTTTATTTTTTAGCTAAGTTAAATTTTACATTTATTTGTTATCTTGTACTTTTGTTCTTTACTGTATTTCACTGAGAAATAGATTACAACTCAATAAGTCTGAGAAGGGCTGACAGAATACTATTACCATGAAGGCCTTTGTAATATTACTGTTCTTGTTACTATTGAGCATATGTAGTGAGACAGTGAAATTGGGTAGTGGAATGTGAAGTTTTTAATGATGGCAGAAGGGAACTTTTCCCACTTCTCTTCAGAATTGTTTTCCCATGGAACCATTTATTTATGTTTCAAAAGGATCTTTGTAGAACAGTACATAATTGAATATACCTCAGGTTATACAAGTAAATGATCTAGAGGTACAGAAAATATTCTTGCGAATGTAAAGGTAAATTGTATTAATGGGAAATAACACAGGGATATTAAGAGTGTAAATTGCTGCTGTTTAATGAGTGAAGTTTCAAGTAAAATTCAAGCCCTGAAAATCATATTAAAAACTAAGTAAAACTACTGGTAAGATTCGAATTTCACCCATACTGATGTAATTAAATGTTCCAATAGTCAAACAGCTTTTATTTTGTATTGACTTTTGTCAGGGATTTTATATGCTACAATATAATGAAAGAGAGTGTTACAAAACGACAAAGGAAAAATAGTTGCATTATGTCATACTTTTTATAGCTGCCTCATATTCCACCTAGAATAAACTCAGCATCCTTGTTCCTAATCTTTGACAGTATTGGTATATTAGGTGAAATCTTATTGTACTTGCATTTCTCAGATTCCTGAACTATCTAAACACAGTAATTAAGGATGAAATGAAAAGCCTTAATTCTGAAGTTTCTGGCATTCGAAGGTTTACACAAACCCTTTATCATTTTCACAAGGGTTTGTACAATTAATTTCCTTTAATTTTCATTATTTAAAAAAAAAGAAAAACTCGGAATCCTTGTCAGATCCTGTGACACAGTGTTAGCAGTAGCTCCCTGATCCCTGAGGTTGCTGAAGCACAGAGAAGACTGTAGGTGTAATTGGAATCAATCATCCTGTTGCTGGTAGGGGTTTCTGACACTGGTTGGCAATTGTTGAGTTACTGAGGCAGTTGATTCAGTAACGTGGAGGATTTATAATTGGGAGGAACAGGAAGTAAAAAGGGAGCTCCAAGAGCAGAGTGGAATAGCGAAACTGTATGAACAGCCCCCTTCTGTACACCTGTGCTCTGTCCTGTCCTGTTTAGAAACGGAGGATTAAAAGTGTGACTGAGAGACCACAAAAACAGGTTAGGCATTGCTGTTCACTGGGTAACTGAAGAGGCGCCCTGTGACATGCCCTGGGATTGTAACTCTCTCGGTGGAGAGAAGGTGGCTTGAGAGGTGACCTGTTTGAGGGCTGGGGGATCCAGACATAATGGAGGAAATGCTGCACTGGTAGTGGAGCAACAAAAAGAGATAGAGCAGACCTGGGAGGCAGAGAGGCAAGTGCTTAGCAGGCAGAGAGGCAAACAGTCTCAGTTAGAGCAGCAGTTCCTGCACTTGTTGGTCAGTTCCTATGAGGGAACTGGAAATTGGACAGTGGGCCTGGGGCTACGTAGGAAGGCCTCAGGGATGATCCCCATGCCTTGTTGTTAACTTTTGAGCAGGTGCTGGATTGGACAATCTGTGCTGGATTGGACACGGGTATTTTGGCACTATGACTTGCCCCTTACCTGACCGGCGAGGCTCGGTACTTATAAGTACCAAGCCAAAGACTGTGCCATGCTGCAGGCTGCTATTTTGGACATGATGGGCCTGTCATGAAAGAAAGAGTGTCACAGATTTATTGCTGCCAGATGGAACTTCAGGATACATCCCTATGCTTTTGTGCAAAAATTATCTGACTGGGCCAATCAGTGGTTGAAGCCATATAGACAGGACACAGAGGCCATAATAGACTCAATTATTCTTGTGCATTTTACATAGAGCCTCCAGAAGGCTGCAAGAGTTTGGGTTCAAAGCCATCAGCCAGAATTGCTAGAGAGCACTGTAACATTAAGAGAGGAGTATATGGAAGCAGACCTTCCACGAAAAGAGCTCATCCCCCTACATCAGGGGAATGTTGAGGACTCCCATTCATCGGTGCCTGGGAAGGAAATACAGGAGGCAAACAAGAGTGCCCCTAGCACTAACTCAGTGGTTTGTTACCAATGTGGTGGCAAAGGACATACAAAGGAAGACTTCCCATGATTGGACTATAGGTTTGTGGAGTTCCATGGGTATACTGGTGTTTTACACCAGGCCTGGGATAAAGACAATTTCCATCAAAATAGGTTAGAGAACCACAGAAGGCATGGTGGATTTGACAGCTGCATGTTGTCTCATACACAGTACATTGGTTAGATTGCAGTGGCAACAGAGGCGGGGTGATGTTAGCAATCCATCATGTACTTGGGGAAAAGAAGACTTACCCTGTGGCAGTTGTCCAGCTGGAAATGGAAGGAAAGTTTAAGTGTCAGAGAGTGGATGTGGTAAAGTTATTGCCCTAAGCAGTGGTGATACGAACTGACTAGACTCTTATCTCCCTTATGTAAAAAGAGCAGAGGACACAGAGAGACCCCAATGATGAGGTCTGCGTAAAGAAAACTTGATGGCAGGTTCTCCGGGTAACTCTTCAGGGTCACTGTTTAATTACCTAAGACATATCACAACAAGGGCAGAGAGAATTGACACACTGGAGATCTTGGAGTGAGGAAGAAGTACTTGAGATGGGGGCAACAGATCCAGGAGTGATAGATCAGAAACATCTAATGGAGAAGGAGGGCATAAGGTCCTTGGACTCACTAGAGGAGCAAGCCATGGAAGAAAGACTTACTCAGGAGTGAGACAAGGGGCCTGATGATGAGGCCTTGGTGGGTGAACCCAGATAGTCTCAAGCCTATGGCAAGATAAGTCAGGGGAAGAGAGGTATCACGATATTGAGGACAACTTACTCAAGTTGATACAAGCCAGGCGCAAAAGAAGCTAGAGGAGAAAGCCATGGAATGTGAGGACTATGGGCTGAGATGGTTGTGGGAGAAACCTCCACCCTCTGAGTGTACTTTTGTGAGTGGAAGGAAGGAGGCCTTCATTCCTGGCCCATGGAAGGCCAGTCTGAAAGGGGCCAGGAAGCCCTTGCAGAACCCCAAATCCATAAAAAGGATAGGCTTGGGTGGTGAAGAAGACCTCCCATGGAGGCAAGGAAAGATCTCAATTGAAATAAGGGTGGAGGTATGCGACAGGGTACTGGCTGTAGTACCCTGATCACTGAGGTTGCTGCAGCACAGAGAAGGCCGCAGGCTTAATTGGAATAAATCAACCTGTTGCTGGCGATGATTACTGACACTAGGTGACAATAGTTGGGCTAATACGGCAGTTGGCTACGCAACAGGGAGAATATATAATTGGGTGGAACAGGAAGTAAAGAGGGTACTCAGAGAGTGAGCTGGGTAAAGAAGAAAATTAGTTCAAAGGACTTCCTGCTGAGTATCTTTCCTTTGTCTAGTCCTGGTTGAAAACAGAGGATTAAAGTGCATGTGGTGGAAAAGAAACAGACTATGTGTGTTTGTGCCTGAGACACCACAAAAACAGGCGAGGCAATGCTTCTCACTTGGTAGCTGAGGATGCACCCTGTGACAGACCCTAACTGAAATTTTCTTAGGTTTAATTTCAAGGGACTCGGTGTGGTTCAGCTTGAACACTGAATCTGCAGAGATCTCACTAAAAAACTCACAAGACACAAGGTTCTTCGAGGCTACTTCAGAACACATTAAAAATGCTTAGAGGCCCAAAGATGTTCGGTGTATGACCTGCATTAAAAGGCAAGATTAAAAAAACTTCGGTTGACCCATGCCTTGTGAATCATTGGAACAATAACCCAGAGCATCTCCTAAGGAAATATTATAGTCTGATGCATTGATTACTATTTGGGATATGATTAAATATGTCAGTGGGAGATTGCATATCTCAGAAGAGATGTGGTGGGAATTTCAAAAGTACCAAAGTGACTTAGGAACACAAGTCTGAGTGAAAATTTGTATCGCTAAATTACCTTGGCAATTTTGGAAATCCCACACACAGTGAGATTCACTATCTCTTTTGTATGTATGTTAATTAGCAAGCTTATCTGTGTTTTCAGTAGGACTTTTATTATACATGTGTCATACGGATGTGTAACACCTACGTACTTCCTGAATTAATGGGACCACAGATGGGTACAACCCCATTGATTTCAATGTACTTGTGCCCACTCATGTCAACAATGAATTTGACACACGTTCTATAAAAGTGCATTTTAAATCCGTGTCATTTTTAAGTTAAGAAATAAAAGAAAAACTGTAAACAGCAACTATGTGTTTTGAGTTTTTTTCATGACACATCCTACCTAATTCACAGCACCTCGTAGGCTACATATCTTTTAAGAGAGACAAGGTTATATCACAGCTACATTATAGGTCAGATCAAAGAACTGACTGCAAAGCTAGGGAGAAGTTACATATATATTGAATTAGAATGCATCATTCAGCTCGTAAACTAGGAATTCCTGCCAGATCCTTCATTCATACAGATCCCCAGAAGTCTATTAATTTTTTTTCTTTATTTATAGTATATAATACTGTTCATCCAAAAGAATCTCAAATACTTTACAGACAGAAACAGATCTTTGAGTGTTGTAAATTGGTGACAAGAATCAGAGAGGTAGCCGTGTTAGTCTGGAATTGAAGAAGTGACAAAGAGTCCTATGGCACCTTAATAGTCTTTAAGGTGCCACAGGACTCTTTGTCACTTCTGTAAATTGGTGAAACTCCACTGATTTTAATGCATTTCGAAAGCATTTCTTGCAATGCAGCTCTGCCGATTTAGAATATCTGAGGTTTTTGCCCACTGTATAAATCTAAATACAGCATTCATGTCATCCACTGTTGAGATGTAGGCTCCATTTTGTACCTTCAACAGTATGCAGAGAGGTTTAGAAAAATAAATTACACTGATTAGAATAGGGATGGGATAAAAGGTCTAACACCTCTATTCTTGTTTTATATTGTATCACTTTTTCTGAATCATAGTTCCACTGACACTGGCCAGTGTCAGCATGCTGGGATATTGGTCATTGCTGAATCAATAGGGAGAGTGCTTCCTGCTAAATCACAAGCATGCCTTTACATCAGTTTTTACACATTGATTCCCATGCAATGGCCTAGGCCATCCGGGGAAGAGTGGTTTGTAAATCTTATGATAATAGAATTCTTCAACACTTGAGCAAAGCTTTAGAGAAGCCCATGGGTAAACTAATGATCTGTTCACATGAAGTGATGAATGTTTCATTTAGTGTGTAGAGCAAGATCTTTGATACTTACCTTTACTCTCCTAACCCTTTAGTGCAGTTAAATATGATGACAGATATGTCTTGGAAAGGATAATATCAGATCACAATAATAGTGTTTGGGTACATGTGTCTCACAGTGTACCTAATTTGTGAACATGTTTGTTTTTGCTGCTAGCTTTGCCTATTCCATTTATTAATGAATCTCTAAACAATAAATGCAATTCTATGAACATTTTCTCCTAGGTTAAAATTGTATCACCTTGTTCCTGCTTTTCACACTAGCACAAATAACCTTGCAGCATTGATTACCATTACATTCTTTTTGGAATTCTTTATACTGTAGATGTTCCCTCTAAATCTACTCTTTTTTTTTTTTCAGGCGCACAGAGTTAATCTGACAGTTTTGGCTGGATCCCTTAATACCTATATTATTCTGCTTGCCCTCAGATATACTTTTTCTATTTCTATAATCATTCATTATCAGCACACAGCAGGGCGAAGGCCTTTGCAGAACTGCTCTTGTCCATCAAACTGAAGGGTTTAATATCCTTTTTATAAAAATAAAATTATCCTCACTAGACTGTTATACAGTGAGAGAATAGATTATACTGCTTCAGCACTTAGATAATAAGGTGATAGGCACCCAGAAATACCTTAGCTAGATTGGTATTTAATATTTCCTATAATGTGTCACAATTTTTTTCTGCTTTTAACCTTGAGAACACTCCCTACCCTGGCGTTAAATATGTATTCTCAGAATCTCACATGTAGTTCCCATCCTTCTGGCAAAACAAGACTAGGGAGGACAGAGTGAGCACCATGTAGCACTCATTAATACCATTCCATAAACCCCTTGACTGCTGTTGACTATACAAAACATGTCTTAACATGTCATTGATTTAGATAGAATGTTACTGGATGACAGCAGATGTGATAGAGAACTATTAGCAAGAGTGTTAATCAACCTGGTAAATTTATTTCCGCACACCCTCCTATACTACCCATCTGAGCTGTTTTGGAAAGTGAGAGATCTAGGCTACTAGATAAGTTGGACTGCTGATGAATCATCACATAGTGAACCTGATGGTGCTGGCCTCTCACCCATTTCACAAGTGCTCAAAATATTTTTTCCTTTGGCAAACCTTATCCACGCTGTCTTAGGAATGCTGTTTAAACATGGTTTTATTGGATTCCTTAGCCAGTAAAGATGAAACTTTTTTCTTTTCTTGAAGTAGTAGCTAACCTCCCTGGAGTAGTAGGATTTACAACCTATCCACCTAGCATGTGAAAGGATGAAGTGTCAGGCTATTGGTAGTGATATTTAACTTGAAATGTTACTGTTATAGCTCAAGACTCCTGGCAGAAGGTAAAACAGAAGGTCAGACTCATTTCAAAAGTGCCACTTGTAATCAAAATAAAGATTCCGGGATGGATTCGTATGTCACACTGGTAATCATAAATAATGGTAAAATAGGAGTAAGAAAAGTTCAAAACCCGTGTAAATGAGATCAAAAGCTGGTACATCTTTTCTCAGTAAGGAACGGAAAAGATACATGAAGCCGTGCCAAATGCATGTGTGTGATTGGTGGTACAACAAATCTAAGTAGAGTATAATCTGTATTATTAGCAGCTACCCTGTTTTTACCATTATTTTTCTTAATCACTTCTTGTCATATTTGTTTTGTTCCCTCTAGACCTGGAGGAATGAATATGTTGGCTATAGAGACGATGCTAGTGTAAATGGCATAATTATCAGGGATATTTGGTTCCATCTGAAAAGTGACAAGATGTGATGTGGAGAAGTTAATGATTACAGTGCAGTGGCCTCATGTTAAAGTCTCTATGGTTCTGTAGCTTGATGGGTGTTAACTGAGTAGCAAGTGACCATAAAAAAGGACCATAGAGGGGAATGTAAGAAAGAATTGTGGAGGAAAGAACAAGAGCAATGCTTGGTGATGCATATAGAAATTAATCTCATTATCTTTACTTCAGTCTTTACTGAATTAAATTTTTTAATTTTTAAAAAAATGATACCAAGAGTTTGGCTGGCTGTGCTGTTGTGAATCTTCAGAAGATTTGATTTTGCTGAGGACTGGAATTGTGCGGCGGAGTGTAATCTGGGTCTTACTCCAGTTTTGGTAAAAACTTAAGGGAAGTTAGGACTGAACTAGGCTGACCATACGTCCCGTTTTGAACGGGACAGTCCCGTTTTTTTAATGTTTTTTAACCGTCCTGTCTTTTTGTCCAAAATATCAATTTTGTCCCGTTTTTGGGGCAGGACTCATAAAACATGGAGTCATAAAACGTCCCTGTCCCCCCTGCCGCCGCCGCCGCCGCCGACTCGCTCGGCCCCCGGCTGCAGCTCCTGACAGCTCCAATCTGCCGCCTCCTCCAGCCCACCGACCGCTGCCGCCTCCTTCTCTCTATTCCTCCTTCCCTCCTTCTCTCCATCCCTCCCTTCTCTCCATCCCCCTTCTCCATCCCTCCCTTCCTCCCTGCTCTCTCCCTCCGTCCACTGCCTCCTCTCACTCCCTCCATCCCTTCTCTCTTCATAAAACCTGGCCAGCAGCCCCCCCGCCGGCGCGCTCGGCCCCCGGCTGCGGCTCCTGACAGCTCCGATCTTCCGCCTCCTCCAGCCTGCCGCCCGCTGCCGCCTCCTCCTCTCTATTCCTCCTTCCCTCCCTTCTCTCCATCCCTCCCTTCTCTCCACCCCCCTTCTCCATCCCTCCCTTCCTCCCTGCTCTCTCCCTCCGTCCACTGCCTCCTCTCACTCCCTCCATCCCTTCTCTCTTCATAAAACCTGGCCGGCAGCCCCCCCGCCGGCGCGCTCGGACCCCGGCTGCAGCTCCGGACAGCTCCGATCTGCCGCCTCCTCCAGCCCGCCGCCCGCTGCCGCCTCCTTCTCTCCATCCCTCCCTTCTCTCCATCCCCCTTCTCCATCCCTCCCTTCCTCCCTGCTCTCTCCCTCCATCCGCTGCCTCCTCTCACTCCCTCCATCCCTTCTTTCTATCCCCTTCTCCATCCCTCTATCCCTTCCTTCCTCCCTTCTCTCTATCCCTCCATCCCTCTCTTCCTTCTCTCTATCCCCCTTCTCCATCCCTCTCTTCCTCCCTTCTCTCTCTCCCTCCGTCCACTGCCTCCTCTTCCATCTCCCTTCTCTCCATCCCTCCTTCTCGCTGTCCCTTGCCTCCTCCATCCCCCCTGCTCCCTACCCCCATCTCTTCTCTCATCCATCCATCCTCTCCCTTTCTCACCTTCGTGCCTCCTCTCCCTCCATCACCTCCATCATCTTCATCCCTCATCCCCCCTTCTCTCTCTCTCCCTCCATCCTCTTCATCCCCCATCCCTGTTCTGCTTATTCCTCCATCCATCCCCCCCGGCCTCCCTCTGCCTCCCCCCCGCCCGGTGCTGGGGGGCCCAGGTGGGGCCATGCCCCCCACACACACACACCCTGTCCCGTTTTTGCCCTCCCAATGTCCCGTTTTTGTCTAAAGGAAATATGGTCAGCCTAGACTGAACCCAGTATTGGTTCTTTTCTCAAAGTAGAGGTAGCGATTTTGAATTAAGCTGACAGATGTAAGTAAGAAGCTGATCTGAAATGTGTCTTTGTTTTGCTCATTTTTTAAAAAAAGATAAAACAACACTAATTCTGTATAATCTCTAGGTTGAGAATAAGATGCAATTGTTATATACAACTGATGGTGTTAGTGAATAAAAATACCCAATCCGTTTTTAAAAGCACCCTAAAAAGAGATGCATATTTTATGTTAAAGTTTTCAAAGTGGTTCTTTTCCTTATGAAGTTTTACATTCTCCTGCTGAGACCAAATGTATCTACTAACTTAGCCAAAATTGTTTTTAATCACAAGAGAGGAAAAGTAAATGCCCCAAAATGATCCATGTCTAATTTTTTATAAACATATAAAGCTATGAATTCAGCCACATCCATAATTGAAAATGATTTTTGCACTATTTCCCATTTCCAGTATTTTTTATATCAACTGTGAATTTTAGCACTGTTTGAACATAGCAGTTATTTTTATAGAAAGGCCTTTAGCTTTTATCCTTCCTCAAAAAGTATATATTTAAATGTGAATCATAATCATGCAGAAAAGAGGGAAAGGAAACCATCACATTAGTGGAGAAGTAAATCACTAAGGCCATTTATAAGATCCAAGTAATTAATTGGAGCCTGAAGAGAAATAATGTGGGCTTGGACTCGAGACTTTTTCAGAAAGGGTAAATTAGGAATGAACATTCTCATGCGAACAGTCCATTAGAAACAATCTACAGTTTGTGCTAACTCTGCCTGATGAGAGGATAAGGTTGCTGAGTAACTAACTGTATTTATATTATGCTCTATTATTTTATGTTCTTTTCTTTCAGGTTTCACTGGTTATAAAATACTGTGGGTTCAAGGGATTAGAGCCTGAATGCACAAAAGGAGTTTGGTGGTTTAATGCTCAGTATCACAATGCCCAACTTTTAGACACCTAGAAATTCACTGGGATTCACAAAGCGTGAGTTAGGCAGCTAAGTTCCTCTACAACAAGTGAGGAGAGATACGGCAACTTAGACTGTGATTCATAAATGCTAGCATACTAGGCAGGGAGCCACAAATGAGAAGAGTGTGGGTTCTCTCTCTCTTAAAGAGTAATTTGGATGGAGAGCAAGAGTGCACAAGTATGCGAATAAGTCTATAGCCTGGTGGTTATAAACTCACCTCTCACATGGGATGTGGGAAACCCAGGATTCAAACCCACTATTCCCATTAATCTTTAATTATTTATCCAGAGTGCAACAGCTTTAGCAAGATAGATTGAAGGAGCCCCACATCTGAATATCCCATAGGCCCAGCGGTTAGAGCATTCACTCACTCAAAAGCTATGAGAGAGGTTGTCCTCCTTCTTCTTTGTTCCCTCCCCCAAGCTGTTCTGTGCAAACTTGCCTAAGTACCTCAACAGCTAGGATGATCTACAGAATCATATTATGAAATAGTTAGGAGATTAAAAACTTTATTGATACATTCAGGGAGAGGAAGTAGCTCAGAACAGAACCCCTGGGAAGTATGTGTTCTGGTATAAAGGACAGAGCATTACAGTAGCTGGACGCTAGATTATTGCACTTGAAAACAGATAAAAAAAGGCAAGCCATGCAACAATGAGTTGATTTTGCTTCTGGCGCAACAGTTTGAATACATGCAACAACTCCTTTCTTCGAACCAATCATGGCAGTTGCCATCCGTACTTATTCCAACACAACTCCAATTCAAGTAATTGTTTTTGATAAAGTCATCAATAACTTTAAAAATAGCCTCTCCAGTTGTATGTGTTGGCGTAGGTTGGCAGAACAAAATATCATCGTGGACTTCATTATTCAGCTCGCATCTGACACACAACAAAAGATTAGCTAAATTCACTATATCAGTAGATTCATCCACTTGCAGTGCATAGTAGCGACTCTTTTTACTCTTGACAATAATTGCTGCTTTATGTTTTCGGCCATATCTGTGATTCTATGATGAACAGTATTATTTGAGAGGGGGGACACAATCTATAGGTTTGCTAGCTTTATCTCCAATCATCACATTATTTTGGCTGCAGGTTTTACTAATGTTTCGCCAACCACTTTGCAATTAAGTATGCCACACTATATGAAGCTTCCAAAGATTTCATATTTTCACTTCCCGTCACATTACGAATTGTTTTCAGGGACTTTTGGAGATCTTTGCACCTATTTTCAAAGAATTCTACAGGTTTTCCCTCATATTCTTTATGTTTACTATCGAAATGGTGTTTTAGGTTGAATGGTTTCATACTTTCATTTGTGAGAGTCTCATAACAAATCACACATAGTGGAACAGGCTCCACCTCATCGCCAGTCCACGAAAATCTGTACCCTAGTAGCCTAAGCTGGTTTAGCGGTTACATTTTTCAAGTGTCTTTTTTTAATACTTGGTGACCATTTTTTTACAGAATGTTCTAAAGAAAAAATTCCACATTCAATAACACTAAAAATGTTATTCCTAGAGAAAAACTGTGGTCAAGAGCTACCCCCTTCCTACTAATCCTGTCAAGTGTGGGGCTGGTGATCAGTGCAGAAATCAACATATGGAAAGAGAATGCACTTCTTTTTCTACCTTCCTCACCTCTCCCACATTCATATGGAAATGTGTGTTTGTATATATGAACGGACACACGGTAGGGCTATTTTAAAATCCAGGACAGGGAGTTAGGTTGAGACATGCATTTTCCACTGCATATGGTGGTAAGAAGGCAGGAAATTACAAAACGGTTAGGATCAGATTCCCAAGTATAAACAAATGTGGCCTGCAAGGAGCTACAGCACCAAATGAACATAAAATTCAAACTGCTGCTGGCATAGGAGCTAAACCAAGCTGCTTAAATAAGAGAAAAATGTCAATCAAACTGGAACATGGCCAGTTGTATTCAAGTGAGAAGTAAGTTGGTCACAGACTGGTGACTGGCAGGCTGAGGTGGGAGGAAGATGAGGTTAGATGTACTGAGGCATTAGTTTTTCTCCTTTGTAATTAAAACATTGGCTTGGGTCACAAATTATATTATTTTGCTGGTCAACTCAGTGTTCTCATTTATATATGAGGGACCTGGGAAAATGCTGTGCCCTCTTCTCTGCTAAGAGCAGACTGAGAGTTCCCCAACTCCTTGTTGCATGGTGAAGCAGCACTCTTCCAAGGTTCCCCCACCTCCTCATATGATGAATGGCTAGCTCTCCCGCCTATTCGATTTCCTTTGGCCACTGTTTAGATACATCACAAAACTATCCTATAATTGGCCACAATTTGATGTCTATACCGAGAGACCCCATGCCAGAATAACAGGGGTGTCGTAGACTCAGGGGGTGACAAAATGGCAGAGATCTGTGATGAGGCGTGGACAACACTGGCCTGCATTATGCAAGATTCTAGCTATTACTTTCATGGGCTAATACCCACTTTGTCAGATGCGTCCACTGCATGCATCTGACGAAGTGGGTATTAGCCCACAAAAGCTTATGCTTCAATACTTTAGTTAGTCTTTAAGGTGCCATAGGACTCTTTGTCACTTCTGTAATTCCAGACTAACACGACTACCTCTCTGATTCTTAGCTATTACTATCACTCCCTCACTTTCATTCAGACTGAGGCACAAATCACTGACCCTTCAAGCGCCTTGTTCAGAAGCTGACTGGAACTCCCCAGCTCAGCTATTGCAGAGCAAAGCTGAAGAATTGAGTGTGGTAGCATCACCCAGGGCCAGCCAGGGAGCAACTGTCTGGCAGCCTGAGCCCACCCGGGGCAGAATGTCCCCAAACCGTTGGGAATAGCGTTAAGGGGGTACTATAAAGCTGAAGAGCCTCCATGACCAAAGTGTAGTGCCAGCTTTAGTCTAACGTGATCTAATTCTGTTAAAACTAAGTTGCATTTTATCCCATTATCTGTTTACCTCCTTGTCTTTAGTTTTTATTTCCTTCAAAATTTGTTCTAAAGCCTTGCTTCTATTGAGGTCAGACTAATTGCTCTGCAGTTGCCCTGATTGCTTTACCCCCAAATTCTCTTTTTTAAAATATAGAAACTATGTTTGATATTCTCTAGTCATGATATTACCCTCAAATTGACAGATTTCTAAAAATCCTTCCTATCGGATTTGTAATTCTATGTTTATGTTCTTTCAGTATTCTAGGATGGAGATTATGCGGACTCCCAGATTTGAGTTCATTAAGATCTTTAAGGTTTGCTTCCATCTCAGATGTGGTCATTTCTATTTCTATACACTCATTGATCATTAACCATTCTGCCTTTGCCCCTATGTTCCACATTATCTTCTTTATTGAAAACTGAGGTAAAGTGTTCACTTGGTTTTTTAGGCTATACCCGGATTATTTTTAATCCTACCCCATCCCCACTGCATAACAGCCCCACTGCTCTTCTTGTTCTTTTTTATTTATATGTTTGTATGTTTATTTATTTATTTTCTTTGTAAGGTGTAACTCTGCTTGGCTTTTGGCGTATCCCGACACTTTCTTTGATTATCAATCCCTTCTATTCCTTGTAGGCTCTCTGTTTACTAGTAATCTCCTTTTTCAGGTGGTTGTGAATCCAGTTAGATCTGCAGTCCTTCCCTACACTTGTTTGGGATGCAAATTCCAGACAGTTTTTACACCTTTGACTTAAAGAAGTTCCAAGCTTCCAAACTGTTTAAGTTCCTGCGCTTTTCCATTCAATTGAGTTAACTAACTAGATCCTTTAATTTCTCACTCTGCCCTTGTAAAGTAAAAAAATCTTAGTTACTAACTGGTTTTGATTATTCTTCCATCTAATTTAAACTAAATCAACTCATCATTTGGATACTATGGATATTTCCTATTATCAGCTCCCCTACAATATGGTCACTACTTACCAAAACCCAAATGAGTATAAATATGTAGGGGTTGTGAGTATGGATCCTCTTCATAGCTCTTCCAAATGTTTTTTTTCCAAATGTCCAACAACAACAAATTGACCTTTGAAAGAATAGATAAAGATAATTTTTGTAATCGTTTGAATGTAGTGTTCCTGAAAGTTGCCAGACTGCTAGCACCAATAACAGAAGTCCTCTCATGAACCACAGAACAGGGACAGCATAGACAGTAGCATTGTACCCCTCCCCACATTATTCCATGAATGTACCACACCTCTAACCTGAGAGGATCTACCCCACAGAGTGACAGTAACTAGTTTCCGCAAAGAATCTGTCCTTGGCCTTTATACCAGGGGTGGGCAAACATTTTGGCCCGAGGGCCACATCGGGTTTGAAAAACTATATGGAGGGCTGGGTAGGGAAGGCCCTGCCCCTAGTTCAGCCCCCTTCCCACTTCCTGCCCCCTGACTTCTCCCTCAGAATCCCCGACCCATTCACACACACCCCAACCTTGTCCCCTGACTGCTTCTTCCAGAGACCCCTAATCACCTCCCAGGACCCCACCCACTACCCAATCCCCCTGCTCCCTTTCCCCTGTCTACTCCAACCCCTATCCACCCTCCTGTCCCCAACCACCACTCCAGAACCCCACCCCCTATCCAACCCACCCCACTCCCTTACTGCCCCCTCCAGACCTTCCCCACCCCAGAATCCTCCTCCTTACCCCCCCACCATACCTGCTCGTTGCCGCTCTGGGGGGAGGGGGCACACAGCCCCGGCCCCCAGAGCGCTCCCCACCCAGCGCGACTCCATGGGACGGGCGAGCGAGCAGCTCCGGCCCTCTGAAGCACTCCCCGTGCTGCATGGCTCTGTTCCCCCTCTTCCCTGGAGCCGCACCGTCCGAGGAGTGCTCCAGGGGCCAGGGCAGCGCAGGGGAGGGGAGGGACCGCGTGGCATGCTTATGGGGGAGAGGAGGAATGCACTGTCCCGGCCCCCGCAGCGCTCCCCGCACGGTGCAGCTCCGGGGGAGAGGGGGAGGCAGCCTCCCCGGGGTCTCGCGGCCGGGTCTGGCCTGTGGGCCATAGTTTTCCCACCCCTGCTTTATACTGACTCTGCCAAGGAGGTGACATTTTTAGTATTGTTTTCTGTGATACCGAGACCTGTCCACTGGGATGTGCAGTGACACTACTAAACTCACTTCAAATAGGGCACCCAACAGATGTCAGAAAGGGAGGGAAATAAGACAGAAGAGAAACATTGGCTGAAAGTAAAATATTTAAAATTCAAATCTCACAATCACAAATCACTTTGTGTCATTTGCTAAGTCATATGATTTTGTGAACTCCTAAATATCTATTTTAAAGTTCTGATTTACCCACCATTGTCTTGAAACTCTATGAGCTCATCTTGCTCTCTTTTATAAAATTGGTGAATTTTGGGGAGGGCCATTTTTCTGAGGTTTCCAGTCTTAGTATTAGGACCTTAAAGAAATTCTTCAGGTAATAAGGAAATATTTTAAACTCCTTAGCAATGTACTCCACTTCTCAGAAACCCATTATTTTGAAAGATCGACATATTCAGCTTCTCATTTTTTTCTGTCTTTCCTCCCTCCTTTGAACCCTTTTATCTCTGGGTTGGTTTCAGGAAATGGGAGATTTGTATCTACCAGTTTCTGTCAATTTCACCCACAATATCGGTGGAAATGACAGCTAAAGCAAGGAACGGTGGAAGGAACTTTTGTTTATGGATTTCTTCTCCTTAACATAAGCTAAGTGATTGTGGGACTTTGTACAGCCTTCATCTCTTTCAGAGGTTCTCTCTACATCTACAAACTATCTCAGCTAGACTTTATTGATCACTTCTAATGGATTACACCTCTAGAGTAACTGTTCTAAAATTCTTTGTACAGAGTCTTTTAGTTCACAGCCTTCCTTCATTAATGTTGAACTGTGCTAGCTACAAAGCAATTTCAGCCTTGCCACAGTCAGCCTTGCTACAGCAGCTGTTAGAGAAGATGTACTGTAATATTGCTTGTAAAAATACATTTTTCTTTGGAACTACTGAGGGCTTTTTAATTGACTTAACAAAAGTTTGAATAAATGGTGTAGATAAAGGTCAGTCAGATTTAGCTTTGAAATAGCTCATTTTCTTCAATATTAAGATACCACAATGCTACAAAGACCCCCAAATAACATAGAACACTTTGAACTACATCTCTAGTTGTCATTGAAGAAGATCCTTACTTACATCAGTTGCTCTCTTCATTTCCCCCCTGTTCTCTCAGTGGCCATCAAGAGTGGGATGTAATAAAAGACATTTTAGAACTGCATGGATCACTTTTCCGAGAAAAATTGTCTTCTGAATTAATCATGTAGCACATTTTAGAATTATGCCTTTAGGAAATGAGAAAGCAAAGAGAAGACCCTCAAGGAAAGTTAATGCAAGCTTCTTATCCTGGACACATGATTTAATTCTCACGTTTTGTATAGGGCATGGCCATGGATGTTGCAGGAAGCATTGTCCACCTCACTTTAGACGATGACCCTATCCATACTTGACTTCCGTTGCACTGAGACAAGATCCTCTATGTGTGATACTGTTTTGGTTTCTTATGTTTAAATGCAGTATACACAAACACACACATACATTTTATTGACACACAAACCATAGATGAGAATGTTGTTACTAATGTGCAGGCTGTCCCAAATTCTCTGCTGCACTGAGCTGCCACTCAAAAGAATCCATATTTGATGTGGGAGGAAGCCAGTTAGAGCTCCCTATTTCTCGGGGTAGATCTAAGCTGTGACCGCTGGCTCCAAAATCCCTCACCACCCTGATGTTCCCCTATACTGGAGCCAAGAATATGCAGATGGGAGAACGGGGTAGGGGTGAAAGGACAGTGCAGATGCTGACCTCAACACATCTATGCCTGAGAAATTCTCAGCTGGGAATACCCAACTTTCTAGCCCCGTGGTGTTGCTCAAATGGCCCAAAGGGGCCAGAATGCAACTAAGTGCTTGTCTAATGGCAGGGTAATGTGCTCTACAAAGGTATGATTCCTAAAGCCACTAATGTGTTGCGCATTAATTAGTCCATGT
This sequence comes from Sternotherus odoratus, assembly GCA_032164245.1. Taxonomy (NCBI): domain Eukaryota; kingdom Metazoa; phylum Chordata; order Testudines; family Kinosternidae; genus Sternotherus; species Sternotherus odoratus. The sequence goes on from JAVMKO010000002.1 coordinate 118,831,964, forward strand.
AGATCCTGCTGGTGAGCAACGTTCCCTACTGCACTTTAATGTAGTACTGTTTCAAACGGTGCTATGCGAAAGCACACCAGCAGGGACTACACGGATCCATTAATGTGCATCCACATCAGTGCATTTCAGAAATCACACCCTACATACAGCACATTATCTGACCCAGTAGACAAGTCATAAGAATCTGACTTCCTTTGGTTTTAATAGTATGTTGCTGGTGAGCACAAAAAACGTCCCTAAAGAAATTTAACTCATACGCTCACCAGTGGTAAATTAGGAAGGTAACACTCTTCACTTACCCACCTCTCCTTCAATGAAGTTCTCATGATATTGTACTGCAGGTCTCCCACATTCATTTCTCCTTTTAGTGAATGATAAAATATGCTCCATGTGCTAGCAGAGAGCAGGGGTGAAGAATCAAGAAATCTAGTCATTTGGTTTTCCTTTTAAAAAAAAGAATACATTCTCATAACCATCACCAAACAAGGAGGAATTGCCATTTGGCAAGCCTGAATTAAGGAAGGATTTGTCCACAGAAAACTATACCGATACAGTTAAAGAGGTACAACCTTCCTTGTGTGGACACCATTATACCATGTAAACAGGCATATTCCTGTTTATAACTATGGGGGAATAAGTTAAGCTGATATAAGCATCTCTATGGTGATATAACTGGGTCCGCACTTGGAATTGCACAGGTATAACTATTTCAGTAAAAAATCCATGACCAACAGTTATACCAGTACAAACACTGTGTGTACGCCAGAGCTAACATATTTGGTGCATTATACTTTGGTCCTAAAAAATATAATAAAAAGCCAGTATATAAATTGGATAGCCAAGTGTTCAAGGTGTGTAATTTGAAATAGGATTGGGAGGGAAGAGGTGAAGGCCTTGACCTGAATTTGGCTTATATTTGTACCAAAGTAAATCAGGAGTAGCTCCATTAAAGCAAATGTACTTACACCGGTGTAAAACGGGTGTGAGGACAGAATTGGACCCTCATAAGAGGAATTTCCTACCCTTTTTTCCCCAAATACCTGAGACTTCTTGCAGTTTATTGAATTCCCTAAGGGGGGAAAAGTAGATTTTTATAAGAATTTTTATGAGCCTTCACGAAGCAATTCCTGGAAGGGCTGATTATTGTTCCAAAGAGGGGGATTGAATTCGATCACCAGCAGGGAAGTCAACCAACCTTTCCTTCCGTTTCAAAGCAGAATTTTAACAAGCCGATTTCACAAGCACATCATGCTCCCTTTCATAGAGGCTGTATTCAGCAGGGTTTAGCTTCAACCCTTTTAAGGTGATTTTGCTACTGTTTCAGGGCATTTGATAGTGCCTTCAGTAGATACTGCTTTTCCATTGATTATATGTTGTCTTTTTTGTCCAGTGCTCTGAGTTATATATTCTAGCAGCTGCTCTCACATAACTCTTTATGTGCATTATTGAAAGACCAGCTAACTTTGTGCTTGAGTTTGTCCTTTTTTCTTCTGCAAAACATAATGGTCAGTGCGTGTAAATTGGCATAGCACCATTGAAGTCAATAGATCCATATCAGTTTACGTCAGCTGAGGATCTGGACCAATGCTCACCCGCTAACCAGGATATGTAATTGCTGGGCCTCTGAGTGATGGGCCATGCATGCCATGCCCCTGTGGGTTTGAGGGATCTAGAGCTACTGCTGCTTTCCTCTCCTTCTTCCCCTCAGGGAAGGGAGTGGGTTGATCAGGGTGTGAGGTCAGAGCCTGTTCCAGCTGCTTCTGCTGCCATTGGATGAATGGGATCAGGGCAGACTGACTGATTGGCTATATCCTCCAGAGGCAGTGGGGATGAAGGACAGCCTGTTTCTGCCTGCTGCTGGCTTATTGTCTTTGTTTCAGCTTAAACAAATCATCACTCACGACATGCATTCTGTATACGCCACATATGTTACAGAACATTGTTTATTAGAAATGTTTTAAAGTGTTATTGAGATTCTCTTTCTTATATTCCTCTGCCTGTACAGTGCACACTGAGAGAAACATATAAATATTACATTTAAAAATACTTTTTAAATGACCTAAAATAGCATTTCTGTGCATAAAAGTGTTTTGACTAAGAGGAGATCTCCTCTTTCCATTGGACTAAAGCTCCCATTTCTACTCCTGATGGCTTGTGAGATCCATTCTTAGACCAGATACTGTATACTGCCCACATTGGGCATCGGGAGGGGGTAATTTTGGAAGCAGAATTCTACACTGGTGAAGAAAGTTTTTGCGATGGGTAGATTTATAAAAGAAATCAGGGGTTGCTTGCAGCCCTTCAGAGTAGCTGTCCTCAGAGCTAAGTAGCAGCTTAAGTACCACGAAGAGGCTAGAAGTAGCTGTGTGGTAGTGGAAAGCTATTTCCTAGCTCCCTTATCCTCCTGGCCTATAAATGGTGAAGAGTATATGCCCCCGTGTAATTTACTTTTTCAGTGTGATTTCCACTGGAAAGAAAGAGCACAAAGGATCAAGTCAATATAAAAAGAAAATCTCTTTTTTATGCAAGTTGTTAAGGCACCTATTAAGATCTGTTGATACATGTGTGTCCCAATAGATATTCACTCCCCTGAAAAAATTAAATTATGCATTGAAAGCTAATTGCTCTCATTATGCTACTTAGGTAGAAAACTCTTCGATTTTCACTAATGATGAGGTCAATACAATCAAAAAGCTATTTTATAAAGAGTACAGGGAGGGGAATTTGCCTCCATCAAGAATCTCAAACAGTATGTTAAAGGTGAAGGTGGCGTTTTTTATCCATGAGCCTATATAAAAAAAAGTTGAGTATTGTTCTCTTTGATATTGGCATCCTTTGTGACATTTGGTGTCTCCTTTCCAACAGTGGGATGGAGTAGGACCTCTCCCAGACTGTGCAGAACCACCAAAAGGAATCCAGATGCTGTGGCACCCTTCAATAGTCAAACCCTACCTCACACTTCTCTCTGAGTGCTCAAATCCAGACACACTGGAAGGAGCAGCAGGTGCCCTGCAGAACTTGGCTGCTGGAAGCTGGAAGGTATGGACTCACTAGCAAAACATAATCCTTATTTTCTACGTCAGCAATTTTCTTCATATTTTAATACTATAGTTCGGCGTGTGTATATCGTCCTAAATTATTCATTAACATGACCTTTATTTTTTATTTTGAGTAGGACTGTTTTGGGGAACAACATGACCATAATGTCAGTGTGTTCTTACCTTTTCTAAACCAGGGTGTTCAGGGGACTTTCTGCCCATGCTTGGAAATCATTAAAAAGTCAGTAATTTTACCTGTTGCAACACAGGGATAGAGTTTAAGCAGTAGGCTGCAGCTTTATGAAACTTAACATTGGAGAGAAGTGCTACTTGCCCCATTTCCCTATACCAGGCATTTAAGTGACTCCAGTGCAGGGTTTACATGGCTCTTATCATATAGCCCATCACTCAGAGTAAACTCTCCACTGCCTATCCCTAGGATTCTGCTTGCTCTGCTGAATCCTCTCATCCTCCCCCCATGAATGGAACAGAAGGTACAGTAACTCCACACTTAACGTTGTAGTTCTGTTCCTGAAAAATGCTGCTTTAAGTGCAATGATGTTAAGTGAATCCAATTTCCCCATAAGAATTAATGTAAATGGGGGGCTAGGTTACAGAGAATTTTTTTAGTCAGACAAATGACACATATATATGTTATTTATATGTCATATATATACATATATATACACACACAAACACACACACCACATAAGTTTTAAACAAACAGTTTGATACTGCACACCGCAATGATGAATGTGAAGCTTGGTTGAGGTGATGACGTCTGCCTTGCTGCTAAATGATGAACTAGCACTCGGCTGAGCCACAGGGTCAATGCACTGTTGTTAATGTATCCTCACACTCTATGAGGCAGCTCGAATGGAGGGAGGAGACACAATAGAAACATGGCAGTGGCTGCAAACATTCCCTGTGGAAACGGAACACGATGATGAATCCACGCTATCCCACTGGAGCGCATCACTCCCTCCACTTTCCAAAGTGCCGGGGCCTCGTGTGTGTGTGTGTGTGTGTGTGTGTGTGTGTGTGTGTGTGTGTGTGTGTGTGTGTGTGTGTGTGTGTGTGACAGAGAGATGTGCATTGCCCTTTTAAGTACACTGATACCATTCTAAGTACATTGACAAAGTGCCTTTTAAGTAGATTAGCAAGTTGAGACAGCTCCTCCTGAGCCCTGTCCTGCCCTCCCAGCCTTGTGGAGATGGGGTACAGGAGTGGAGGGCAGGAGCGAGGGGAGGGGAAAACTCTGACATCAGCACCCCTCTTCCTTCCACCCCTTTCACAGCAAGAAGGAGGTTCCCGGGAGCAGCTCCAAACCAGAGGGCAGGAGCAGCACAGGGCAGTGCAGGGAGAGACAGCTGAACTGCTGGCAATTGATAACCTGCTGGGCAGCTGCCGCACAGGGAACTTAAGGGAGCTGATAGGGGGTCTGCCAGCCCACCCTGGTTCCAAGCCCCCACCAGCTAGCTCCAATGGGATGCTCTTCCTGCAAGCAGTGGACAGAGCAGGTGGCTACCAAACAACGTTATAAGGGAGTATTGTGCAATTTTAAATGAGCATGTTCTCTGATCAGTGATGTAACAATGAAACAATGTTAACTGGGACAATGTTAAGTGTGGAGTTACTGTACCAAAGAGGACCCTTGGTCTTCAAAGACTTCAGGTCTCCCTTTTTCCCATAGGTCCAAGGTCCAGCAGTGAAATCCCAGGTCACTCATTTCTGGCCATTTTTGCCTTTTATCTATACTGGACACTGACTGCAAGTTATGGTGAAGTAAACGTTCACACAATTCCTAATATTTAATTTCTGATGCCTATGTCTCTTTAACCTAACTGTGTCTCTGAGACACTGTGCAGAAGGTAAAACAACCTACCAGGCCTTAGCCAATTTGGCCCCAGTGGGAAAAATCCTTCTTGAATCCAAAAACAGGTGGTTGATCAGATCCATAGCATCCTAAAAACACAGTTCATATATTATATTGCTGTGAGGACAGAGGGTGGGGTCAACTAAACCGAGGCAAGAGGTGCAAGAAACCCCAGGCAAGGGTTTAAATTAATTATTTTGAGGAGCAAGGAGCCAATCAGCTCCTCTCTCTCTGGGTGGCCAACAGGCAGTGGGGTACCCTGCCTACACCCAATGTTTCATCCTAAAGCTGTCTAGCACCTTGTGGATCCAATCCAAGTCTCCCTTCCATTAAACTGGTGGGTGGAATTTCTGAAATCTCCAAATAAAGAACCACCTCAGCTGTAATCTTCTCTGTATTACAGAGTTAAAGATGAAGGGTGGCATCCTTGACTAGGGATTTCCTTGCTTTTGTTAGGCCCTTAAAGAAACCACTTTTTTTTCTTAATTCACATTTCTTTGTTTTGTTTTTGAACAGTGATATACCTTATATAGGACATTTCCTTTGATAACATAATCGCCTGTAGTAAAATAGCTGCCATAACTACTTCAATCCTCTTTCAGTTCCCTTTGTGTCCCAACGATCTCTCTTGACTGCCTGTATAGCTTGAAGCATCTTAAAGCTAACATACTTTCTGTTCATGCTTCCAAAATGTCCCTTAAAATTAGTTGCATTTTAGAAATTAAATGTCTGTGCTGCATGCAAATAATCTGCACATGGTATTATCCCCATTTCCTGTGTACTACTTCCTGTGGCTGCCTTTAAAATCTTTCTCTTGGGTCTCCATTGTTTTTTATCCTCTTACATCTCACCCTCACCCCATGTAACTATACTGTTGTCTTAGTTCTCTACAAGTCTCTTAGGGTAGGAACCTATAATTCCTCCGTCAGCTCTTCTCAAGCCTTCTCTTTCCATTTCCCCTGCTTGATTACTCAGCATAGATGGGTAACATAATGTTCTCTTGATTACACAAGTTATAACTAGGTACCTGCCTCTGGTCATTAGCAGGTACTGTACAAATAGAATTAGATTTCCAGATCACAGTCTGATCTCTTGAGATAACCAGATGAGATATCTGGCTTTATTCCTTAGGCAAATAGCTGCCTTTCTTCTCCTAATCCCATTCTGAAGAAATCTCTTTATAGGCGTGAGTGACCTATTAAACAAATAATTTGACAAAGAAATTGAAGTCATAAAAGAGATAGGTTCAGTCAAGAGGTCAGTGCAGTTATCTCTAAGGATAGCAGGCCAAAATGTTTCCAGAACCCACCTGTCCAAACACACAATCATAATTATTCATTATTATTGAATACTTATTGTGTAAAGCATCATTCATCTAGGTTATCAATCTTCTACCACTATCAGGCCAGGAGACATGGAAGGTTCCCTGCCAAACTTTTCTGATTACTCTAATTGTGTAGAAAGACAAGGTAGGTGAAGTAATATCATTTATTGGAACAACACCTATTGGTGAAAGAGACAAGCTTTCAAGTGTGTCTGATGTATAGTAGTCATGCCCCGCAAATTCCATTATCTGTAACGAGTATTACTGCACAAATTGTGACTCCCATGCATGTCTTTGAAAATTTAGCCTCCATCTGATGCAACAGAAATAGATTTTTTTATTCTACCTCTCTCCAAAGCTTATACTGTTCCCACAGGAGTCCTTTTATCTTTACAAGCTGAGCAATTATTTGATCATTGATATTACAACTGATTTATGAAGTAATTGGACAATGAAGTATATTGGCAGAGCTTCTCATTTACAAAGAGACAACAAACCATTTGTCTCTTTCCATATTTTTATGTTCATGTCTTTTATACTTCTTTATACTCATGCTAGCTGTTGACCAGCAATGTGGAAATGCAGGAATGTTTCATAATGGCTTTAGGCAAACTAGAAGAATTGCCAGTACATGCAAGAGTGATTCCATTTCTCAAGTCTGGGAGAGAATAAAAAAGCTGTTTGGAGCATCTCAATTTCACTGTTCCTGAAATATCCACACCACATCATCATTGCTTGCAGACACTTTGTCCTAATTGGCAGGTTAGGTAAAGAGAGACAGATATTTCTCACTGCTTCCAAAATGCAACTTCATGTTTAGGTCTCCAGAGAAGGCTCATAGACAACCCCAGGTTTCCACCTTAAGGTGTGTGACTTATAAACATGGATGTAATGATAGTGGCTACATCACAAAAATAAGCCTGTCCGCAGGATGACTTGTGCTGCAGTGCTGCAGGGGTAGTTAACTCAAGAAAAATGAACATGGGGCAAAACTGTTGCTTTAAAGAAGTGTTTTACCTGGTTTATTCATGCTGTGGTAATTAATGGGTGCCTTAGCTGCAGAAAAGACATGCATGCCAAACAGCCCTGCTGAGGAGGAAAATGTTATTTTTCACACTCTGTTGCTCCAGCAAGCTCCTAGTTTAATGTCTTTGCTTTCAGTGGAGTTAAAAAGTGTGTCTCCATTTTGTTCCTCAGACATCCCTATTTCGTCTAAATGATAAGCAAGAAGCTAGTGCAACTTTAGGTCTCCTAAAAGAAATGCTTATGATTTCCAATAGACAATTGGAAATGCCAAGAAACACCTTTGTTTACAGTCAGGATAGGATGGTACGTTTTGTAGAGGTGTTCACAATACAATGGGTAATTGGTACCATGAGTGTCCATCCCCACTGTCATTACTTAACATACACTCTTTTGTAAAAATGGAGACAATCCTTATTCAAAGCAAGAGACCCAGGCACAGTGTCCTTACAGGGCCAAGCGATGTCCCTGGACATACGACATGCTGGCTTGAATTCTTACCCACAAGCTGCTCCAGTTATAGGCAGCTTCAGAGGGAGGCAGATTTCTGGAAGTTTAGATTCACTCCAGGTCCATCTATGGGTGGCTGCAGAGGGGGAAGAGGCTGGCGGTGCTGCCGGGGTCAGGGGTTAGCCATCAGCCAGGGCTCCGAGGAGCAGGAGGAAGCCCCCTGCTAGGAAAACACCCCCGCAGCTCCCCAGCCTGGCACAGTAAGATCACAGCTGTGGTTTAGGCACCAAGCAGCTCAGGGCTGCCACTGGCAGCACCATGAGCACTGCTGGGGTTTGAGCCAGAAACCTAGCAACCCACCAACTCCAAGTCAGCACCCAGCCCAGACCTGCTGCTGCATGCGTGGCTCCTGCTGCAGCCACCAATTCCAGATCTACCATGTCCAGGCTTTAGAGACACTGACACCGTGTGTTGGGGGGCTGGCTGATTTCAGGGCTGAGATGTGGAGACCCCCCTCTCTCTCCAGTGGGATGGAGCCTGCTGGTCCCTTTCCTGGGGCATCAGCACTCCCAGTCTGAGTGTTTTTGTGTAAGGTGGGGTCTTTGCTTCCCAATAACTGGGGCCCAGTGGGCTGAGAGCTGACACCTGCTGGTGCCTGGGTCCCATTTTGGCTGAGCTGAGTGTCTGTGACTCTGGGGAAAGAGCCCATCTAGTCCAGGGGTGCTGAGCTGGGTCTCGCTCCCCTTGTGAGCCCCATGCAGCTGGTACCAACATTCCCGGAAAGGGCCATTGGGAAAGGCGACCCCTGCTGGGGGATCACCTGCCCAGGGAGCTGGTCTCCGCCACTTCCACAGTCTAGGACCCAGGCTGTGGGGGACTTTCCTCCTGGCCTGGCCCAGCTCATCCTGCCTAGGTTTTAGACTGTTCCCACCCCGTGGGGTCTCTCATCGGGACCCAATGGCCTCTGCAGCCTCCAGGCTGGAGTCTGATCCATCAGCTTTCCACCGGGCTGCACAAGGATTAGGGGTGGGGTGGCGGCAGCGACAGCAGCAAGGGAGGCTCTGGGGGTCTGCTGTGAATGCCGAAGAGGACTGGAAGGGGGTGGCATGCTGCAGTTTTGTCTAGGGTGGCAGATTGTTTCGAGCAGCTTCTGTTTTCACCTCAGCCAAACAGTCTCACTACACTCTCAAAATAGTCTCCCTGCTAAGTTGCACTCTCACTCTGACAGTCACCTCTTAATAGTAGCAGACACATTGGATACATCCCCTGGGAAATGCAGAGGAAATACAGAGCTGGGAGTTTTGTCAGTGGCAAGGAGCTATCATTTTTTCTTCTTACAGCTGCAGCTGACGGCGCATTAATCTGACAGGTAAATACCTGGCTATTAGAGAAGCAAATTTAGAAGTGTCAATTTGGGATATTCACAACATCTCATATTTAATACTCTCCTAAAACAAAATGTTGCCCTGGTTTTAGGAAAGAGGTTATTTTTCTAGGACATATTTTTAATTGAAAGTTACTGATCCTTGAGATTGAGTTTTTATTTCTCAGCTGGTGATTCATTAAGTATAATCCCACAAAGTGGTTCTGGAGACCAGAATGGAGGAAGGAAAGAATAAAATAAGACATAGCAAGAATCCTACCAGCCCTTTTTTATTTTCTCTTATCTGAGAGCCAATATTGCTTTACTGCAGAAAAGTCACCCTTGCCTGATAAATGTGCATTTCATATACATTACAGTACAGACCTTAGTGATGACCAGAACCCCTTATTCCATCTACCTGACTAAAATAGATATTGCAACCATTATTGCTTCGGATGCAACCAAGTCTGAAGCTTTTGCCCCAGCTTAACTGAATTTTGTTATTCATTAGACAAAGTGGGTGAGGTGATAGGTTTTATTGGACCAGTTTCTGTTGGGAAGAGAGACAAGCTTTCAAAAACTACACTGAACTTTTCTTCAGGTGTAGGAAAGATATTGAGAATGTCACGGGTAAATACAAGATAGAACAACTAGTTTAACGGAAGTGATTAGCACATATTGTAAAGGGATCACTCAAGTTGAAGTTGCCCATTAACACCCCTGTAGTCATAGGACAAAAAGTGGGGAGGCGGGGTTAGTGGGTAATAGATTGTTCTAAAAAGACATAAATCCAGGGTCTTTATTAAAACCATGATTTTTAGTGTCTAACAAAGTTATGAATTTAAGCTCCCAGCCTCAACTTTTGATGATGTTGTGCAGCTTTCCTATAAGGATGAGGTCAGCTATAGAGTGATAGCTTTGTGAAAAGTGTTCACCCAGAGGTGGTTGGGCATTTTGGTTTTTTTATCATTTTAATGAGTGAATTCATTTGAGAGCATAGTGATTGTCTGGTTTCACCCATATAGTTGCTACTGGGGCATTTAGTGCACTGGATGAGGTAAACCACATGTTTTAATAGGCATATGTAGGACCCATGGATCTTGACAGGTGTGTTCTGGAGGGTGTTGATCATTGTAGCAAAGATGTCTACAGGTGTTGTATCTGTTATCCTGGCTGAGTCTGATGCTGCTTTGAGTTGGTGTGCCCTGGCCTGTAGGGAGCTTACTTCCGATGATGAGCTTGAAGAGGTTGGGTGGTTGTTTGAAGGCTGGAAAAGGGGGATTCATGAAAGATTTCTTTCAGGACAGGGTCCGCATAGAAAATAGTTTGTAGTTGTTTTATGATTCTTCATATGAGTCCCAGCCTGTAGTGGGAGATAATAATTGTGGGTGTGCAGTCAGAGGAGGTTTTATTTCTGTATTGATCAATTCTCTCAGTGGTATTTGGGTGGTCAGTTCCATGATGCAAGCAACTTCTCTGGTGAAGTGTCCTCGTTTGACAAAGGCAGTTTTGTGAGTGTTATGGTGTATATCCTCGCAGCATGTTCCGTGGTATCTGAGTGCATAACTATAGATAACAGATGTCTTGGTGTGGTTATTGGATCTATGAAGGTAGGTGTGGTGATCCATGGGTTTCTTATATATAGTTGTCTGAAAGGTTCCATTGCTGAAGCTGATTGTGGTGTTCAGGAAGTTGATGCTAGTTTGAAAGTGTTCCAGAGAGAGTTTAATGGACAGGCAGGAGATGTAGAAACTGTGGTGGAAATCTACGTCGGAGTTTAAGTCATCTGTTCAGAGGATGACAATATCATTGATGTATCTCAGGTATATAATTGGTTTTGGGGTGCACTTGTCCAGAATTTTTTCTTCAAGGTGGTGTAGAAGGTTGACATGTTGGAGAACCATCCTAACACCCATGCCTATTCCCATGGCTTGGACAAAGTGTTTGTTGAACGTAAATTTGTTATGAGTGAGAATGAAATGGATGAGTTTGGTGATGTGTTTGGAGTGGAGATTTGAGGGTTGTCCATTGTCTTGTAGATATTTAAGGCAGGTAGGGATACCATCATTGTGAGGGATGTTGGTGTATAGGGAGGTGATATCCCTGGTGGCAAGAATGGTGTTCTGAGGGAGGTTGAGGTGTTTGTGGAGGAAGTTAGTTGTGTCCTGGAGGAAGCGGGCCCTCTTGTGTGGTGAGTGGTTTGAGGATAGTTTTTTATGAATCCTGATATTCCTTCAGTAAGAGTCTCATGGATATGCATGGGTTACCTTGTGTGTGTATCTTGGGAAGCATGTGGCAGGTCCCTGGAGTGGTTTGTGGGGATGAGGTTATAATGAAAGGCAAGTCACAGACTAACATTCTGTATATGCTGTTTTCTTTCCCTCTCCTCTATTTCCCCCCCCCCAGGTAACAGACTCTAGAGTAATGTGTGTTCAGAAAATTGCAACAGTGAAATCCTTGTATGTCTATCTACTTGCCTATCTATTAATACTTTTATTATGTCTGTGTCACATAAGGTGACGGCATGTAAAAAGTGTCTGTCACTCTGGTATCTAGGTGCCATATGTGGACTTTAAACCAATTATCAGTCCATCTACAAAGGGCACTCCTATCAAATCCTCTTCTGTTTAAACCAGTTTTATTTAATGACATTTGTTTTCCCTTTATTTACTTTGGTTTCATGACAAACATTTTTGCACAGCTCCACCACAGTTGTTATTGGTGTGCAAAAAGGTATGGCTTGTAGCGTGACCTGAAAATGGCAACACTGGGGTGCCTCCTAATCTCCACTGGAATAAAGAGTTCCATAGCTGAGGGCTTTCCATCAAGAAGCTCTGCCCTGACCTCCCAGGAGTTCCTCCCTGGGCTCTTGCAGTAACAACATCCGTATTGAGCATAGATGTAGCAGTGGGGAAAGGAGAGAGATGCAATCATTTTGATAGACCCTAGCCCACTAATTGCTTTAAATATTAGGACCAGAACCTTGAAATGAATGTGCAACTGAATGGAGAACACAGAACATAGATGTGATGTGCTTAGTAATCTTTCTTGCCTGGAAAGTGGGCAGCTCTGTGTTGTGCCTGATGAAGCTGTCACATAGTTTATACAGGCAGCCTCAGGTCAACTGTGCTGCAGTAGTCTAACTTATAGGCAAGGAAATTGTGGATAAGAGTCGCTAGTTTCTCATCTCAAAGGGAAAAATCAGAACCTCCTGGTTAGCCAAACATGGGGGATTTGGGACCACTCAAGGCATATTAAACATATGTGTCAGATTTTGCCTTTGGTTACGTCTCAGCAACTCCAGTGAAGTCAATGCACTGTGAAATCAAGCACATATGTTTACCCCACAATATGCGCTAGAGGCAACTGGTGTGATTCAGAAGAAAGACAGAGATACAACTTTTTCTTATTCTGTCAAAGGGACAGAAGTATTCAGCAACCCCATAGGCAGCGGGTATCATAGGCTGGGGGAGGCTGAGCCTCCCCAAACAGCCAGGTGTGGCCCCACCCACACTCCGCCCCCAGTCACCCTCCTGCTTCCTCCTCTGCGGGCAGCTCCTCCCCTGTGCCATGACCCGAGCTGGGGGTGGCACTGGGTCCGCACTGCTCGCTCGCTCGGCACTCCTGGGCTAGGGAAGCTGGGGCTGCGCTGCTGGGCCTCCTGGTGCTCAGGGCCAGGGTTGGTGGGGGCTGAGGCCACATTGCCCGGCTTCCCAGCACTCCGGGGCTGGAGGAGGGAGGCGAGGGACACTAGCCTGGGGCAAGGGCCAGTGGCCACAGTAGAGGGGCTCTGGGCAGAAGGGGCAGGGCTGAGGCCTAGCTTCCCTGAGCCAGCGGTTTACCCGCCGCCCATGAGCAACCCTCTATTCTATACAGTACATTAGCCACAGTATATATACTGCCATCTGCTGGACAGGTTTGTTATTCCAAAAGCCAAGCAAAAGCATTAGATTGCATTTTTGCCTAATTTATATTCCTTAATATTTCTATTACTGCTTTATCTTCAACTACTACTTGTTACACTATACCCTAAGTTTCCATTGATGTCATTGATTAATGGGGCAGTGACACTATAATGGGTAATCTGAAGGAGCAGCTTGGAAAGGACTGGGAAAATTTGGAAGCTGTTTATAAAAAAGAAAGAAAAAAAACCCTGTGTGAGCTTTTTCATCTTGAATTCCTTCTCACAGTGCACTCCAGTTCTTAACTCTGTCACCATACACCACTGCCAAAGTGATTCGCACCCTGGAATCACACCCTGGTATTTGCATAAGGTGCATTCTTTTCTTCCATAACTGAAGTGATATGGAGTATAATAGTGTCCTCAAAGAACAACCCCCAGAATTACTTCTCACTGTTAAACTAAAAAAAGCTAAAACTGGAGAGGTTCTAAGCATCTGCAGCCTCCACTGGATTCGGGTGATTTCAATAGTAGTTGTGACTGCTCAGCAGGTGTTCGCAACACTGGACTTAAGAACTGTAACAATCATGTAACCAAATATATTTAAGGGAAAGGATCTGACCTCACTGATTTCATCAGTATCTATCTTAAAGACAGTTTTTATCACTCTAGAATTAGGCACATAGCCATGGAGCTATTAGGACTTAAAGCACTGCATGTATGCGGACAGCAGATCTACACCCCTCAAATATCCCACAAAACCAGTTCACATAGAAAATGTTTGTTCCGTCAAAGCCAAACAGCTTTTTCCTGACATGGTCTCTCACTGATATCATTCTGCTTCACACACTCTGTCATCACATGCTGTCTGGTTGTTAAGGGCCTGGGTATGTCAAGCTTTTTATAAAACTGTTCACCTTCCAAGACTATGTCTGGTGCTCATAGAATGGAATTAATTGGCTCATCCAACTAATTGTAAACCGGTAAATTAATGTAACTTTCAGCATCATGTGAACTAGATGGGCTCAAACCAAAATCCTAGCTCTTTCATGGTTGAGTCACATTTCTAATAACAAACCTGATCCTGTGGTCCCTACATATACACAACTCAGCACTTTGAAAACAGTGGGAATTTTGCACACACAGGCACTGCAGGATTGGGCCGATGTGTTTTAACAGGAAAAGCAGTAGTGTAACTCCCTCCTCACTTCCTCTTCTGAGCAAATTGCCTATCATGAAAGAAATAATGAAGTTCCTTCATGGGTTTGGGTCCAGTGTTCGTCAAATTGACAGCCAGGAAGCCTGCCAACTTCTTAAACAAATTTTGGAACTTTGAATGGCATTAGGAACAAACAATCATTGTTCTAGTTTGGCCAGGGGATACTGATGCCAACCAACTGGCCTGCAACTCAGACAGTAAAGCAGTAACCAGGTGTACAAGGATTTAAAGTTTAAATTGTTACATTTAAAGTTTAAATCATTAAATTTTTATGTCACCAATAAAATATCAATCTGGGTTTCCAGGTCAAGTGGTTGTCTAGCATCATAGATATAATAATTTCGTCTTGTTTTTAGATTCTACAGCCAATTCTCCCCGCTCTCTTCCTTTACTCCTCAAGATAGGAATCTTCATAACCACACGCCCCTCCTTTTCTTGATAGCATTCCCCAATCTCTTTTTCAATCTCCCTCATGCAATATCTCTTTACAGTGGTCAGTGTATATCCGTGCTGCCGTCCGCAAAGAAAAAGGCCTGCCGATCCTGGTGGAGCTACTTCGAATAGACAATGACCGGGTGGTATGTGCAGTTGCAACAGCTTTACGAAACATGGCCTTAGATGTCAGAAATAAGGAGCTAATAGGTACGTTCTTTCTAAACAATCTACATCTTTTTTATGTTTTTTACATTTTGTAGGTGGATGAAGAAGGTGAGAACAATGCTTTCCTTGTGTTTTGAACAGAATTTCTTGACCTCTTTCTTTTAACATGTCATATTCAAGTTTGTGTGTGATAGTCTTACAAATTGGCAGGCTTTTGGTTTTATTATAATTTGGCTAATTTTGCTAGGAACAGTTCTTTACTAGAGGAGTTAAATATAAAATCACATTCAAGCCTCATATTCATTTTCAGAAAGAACTCTTGTGATGCTATAATGTATAGGTTTAACCATATCCTAAGAGGAAAAAGAGAGAAATTTACTTTATGTTTTATAATTAGCATAATTCATTGTCCTCTTGCAATTTAAAACATCACTGGTATTCTTGCAGCTTAGAGCCATTGTAATAGTGTGGTAGCGTACACACTTGTAAAATGTTGATTAATTATTCATAATAAAGAATCATAGAAATGTAGGGCCAGAAGGGACTTTGAGAAGTCACTGAGTCCAGGAGGCAGGACCAAGTAAAGCTAGACCTCCCCTGAAAGATGTTTGTCTAACATGCTATTTAAACCTCCATTGATGGAGATTCCACAACCTCCCTTGGAAGTCTATTCCAGAGCTTAACTACCGTTATAGCTGGAAAGTTTTTTGTAATATCATGTTCCTATGCTATGATCCACACACACACACACCCCCATAAAATATTTAATTAATCAAGTAAGTGCTGTGATCTAGTGACATCAGTTGTAAAGTGAAACCAGAGTTTGGGGTAGGACTAGACTCTAATACCAAGCACTTAGACCATAATAACAGATACAGTACTATTGATGTTAAAGCAAATGAGACATGAAGACACTAAAGGCCATATTCAAAGATGTTGACATTAACAAAAAGATTCATTGACTTAAGTGGGCTTTGTAGCTAGTCCTGAAGCAGGATGATTAAACCCACACTGTGGAGAGGGCCAAATTTTGATTATTGTTCCTGACCTGAAGCTATAACGTAAGGGCTATTACTCTTGCATTACTCTTGTCCCACTGCTCATTTTCCACGTATGTCAATGGGAAATATGGATGACCTTTCTGTAACTAATTTTTAGTCACTGATGTTGCTTTTCCATTCAGCATCACTAGGTGGGGAAATGGGTGATGGGCATTTTTGACTTGCTATTTCTGAACTTTTAAAAACTTTTTGCCACGTTGCACACACATTTCTGAGTCATACACAAAGTATGTGCAGTTGTGTACCTAAATTATTTTCAGTTCAAAGCAGTTCCATCTCCAATGGGCTGTCATTCTGGCACTTTTCACAGTCACTAAAATGTACTTCTAAAA
Source organism: Sternotherus odoratus (assembly GCA_032164245.1). Taxonomy (NCBI): domain Eukaryota; kingdom Metazoa; phylum Chordata; order Testudines; family Kinosternidae; genus Sternotherus; species Sternotherus odoratus. The sequence goes on from JAVMKO010000002.1 coordinate 118,848,151, forward strand.
ATGAAATAATTAAAATAAAAAACAAATGAGAAACTTGCAGAGAGTGCTGGCTACTAACAACATATTATCCTTCTACATTTTCTATATAAAGGAACCCTTTCAGCATAAAGGATTAATGCCAAAGAAATCTAGTGTGGAAATAAACATCATACTGGACCTCTCTCCTGTTAGCTAAAAAATGATGTTCCCTTCATTCACTATAAATAGACAAGGAAAATTGCCTGATTAAAACAGCAATTTATGCAAGTCCCCGTTTTAAGTGAGTAAAGATAAATTCAGTTCCCCCAAAAAATTCATGACACATTAAGTAGAGTAAAGATATCTTATCATTTTCTGCCAGACTTTTCTTTGTTGTTGGTGGGTTTTATTTAATAAAATAACCCCAACCTAACAATCTTTATGACAGGCATAATTCTGAAGAAAGCCTTCTTAAAAAATGTTTAAAATTGCTTGTAATGCTAGAATGAAGTTTACTGTATTATCCTGGGTTTGACTGGAAGGGAATTAGGGTTGTTGAAGTTTAATCAAGAAAAAATACAACTAGAACTGAAAATAATTTCTGCCATTCTGTACAATATATACCTACACTATAGCTTCTTTATCAGATATAGTTTTGTAGGCTCAGTAGCCAAGGTTGGAATTGTTACATGCAGCTTTTGCTCTTTTTATCTTTAAGCTCTTCAGAATATTTGTGCAAACATCTGCAGGGATTTGAAAAGAAACACAGTGTGTTTTTATTGAATTAATAGCTTGTAAAGTAGCTCAATCTCTGGAATGTTAAATTGATATAAATTCAAAGTGCACATGCCAGAAAACATTAGTCATTCTTCCCATCTGTATTTGTTTGTAGAAGGTTGAGGATAGATTATACACTGCATCTTACTGTTTAATTTAAATAAATTCTTATTGCATTTCATTTACTATGTTTAATAATTGAAATGCACAAAACAAATAGCACATTGCAAAGAGTCCTGGAAAAGACAAGAAGCCTGATACAAAAGACAAAAAAACTGATTTAGAGAGGCAGGAAAGAGTTATGGTTGACAATAAGTACTTTTTCCTTATTTTCTGTGATCTCATCAATATTGATTATATTGAGAAAGAGAAAGATACTGATTCAACAATATTTAGAGTGTAAACACAAAATTATGCTTTATAGACATTTATATCCAAGTCAAAGGTGCCCAAAGGCAAATGATGACTTATTGACATAAGCCAAGAATTGGGAAAAGATCAGCTAAATTATACAAGTGGAAATGTTAAATAATTGCCAGGGATACTATTTAAAGGGGAACTGTCAAGTCTAGACCTACAGTATGGCCAAATATTGGTGGGTGAAAATCCTGTCAGGAAGCTAATAACTCTGAACTCATAAGGTATCATCAGCTTTTGCTGAGGGCAGCTCACTTATACATAATTCTATCCGCCCTATCTCAAGCACATTTCTGATGTGCAGACAAAGTTGTTGTAGGGAGCTTAAAAATCTGCACTGTAAGTGCATCTCTTCTGTGGAAAGTAACACTGTAAAAATGTTACCATAAGGTTCCACATTTACTGTCTCAACTGTTTCTGTATCCTACAATATATGCTGAGTTTGCAAGTAAAACGATTGGGATTTTTGGAACTGCAGGTATGGCACATCCTCCTGGGCCATGAAGGTCAAAGCTGGATTCTTTGCTGCTTATGCCTCATCACCAATTGTAAAAGTTTTCCAGGCCAAATTGGGCCATCTTTTATTCTTGTACTAATCCACTGCAAACTTTGGAACTTATTCAATAATTCTGTTGAAAATACACAAAAAGGAGCAAACACTGGCTCATATAGTTCTGCAGTGGTTCTCAAACTGGGGGTTGTGACCCCCTTGGGGGGCCTCAGGCCGATTCCAGGGGGTCTTGAGCTGCTGAAGCCTTCGGCGGCATTTCAGCGGAAGCTCCAAACATGCGAGTGAGTCTGGTGAAAAACCACTGAAGTGCAAGCTTCTGATATCAGCTGCATTTTGGCGGACACAGAGACGAACACTGTGTGTCCGCCGAAATGCCACTGAACCAGAAGAGTTCAATTAGGCAGCATTTCAGCAGACATACCCAGGGTGCGAGAGGATATGGCAGAGCAAAAAGGGGTCACCGAACCAACAAGTTTGAGAACCGCTGACATGAACATGAAGATGAACCTCTTCAGAGTTGTCTCCTTTCCTATTACTGATTTTGCAGTCCTTCTTTAGAAGGTAAGAGCCTCTGAGAGGTTTGGAACCTGTTCAGTCTGATCCACTTGGTGCCGGCTCAATTCTAGGCACAGAAATCACAATGTTAGGGTAGCAGAATTTGATTTCCTACCAAGGACTTTGTTCCTTAGAATCACTGCGGACATTGGGATTTGTCCTTTTTGTTTTCCCTTTTCCTCCCTCCTTTCTCTTTTTCTCTTGCTTTTTTCCCTTTTTTCTGCTTCCATCCCTCCACCAAAGAGGTATGTGTGTGTCGGGGGAGGAGGGGTGTTCTCATTGTGGGAGGCCCTCACAAAGAGGTGGGGCTGGAATAGTGCTGTGAGAGTGACCCCCTCCAGTGGTGACCTGGGCCATCCTTCGGGACATCTGATGAGACCCCTCAGCGCCCATCAGTCAGAGTCTCCATGCTGATTGGCCAAGCAGGGGGCTATTGACGGGAAGGACTCTGGTCCTTTTGTTCTCTTTGTACACCTTGCATGTAAGTCATAACCAGTCAGGTATTTGATTAATATTGCTGCTTCTCTCCAATAATTGTCTCTGAACAATTGATGATTCTAATGTTCTAGTTTTTCTAAAATACTTGGTGAATAATGACTAGGAACAATTGTTGGTCTGTAGCTTATTTGAGAGCACTTTATTCTGATCAGTCCGTGTATCCAAAAAGGCTGGCTGGGGGCAGGGCATCAGTCTTGCAGGGGAGGGGTGGATGTGGCGGTGACATCACAAAGGCCTTTTGCAGGACCTCAGCCTATTGGGCAAAGGTACTTAGGAGATGGTGATCTCACAGAGACCCTGACATCAGCCTGGGTCAGAACAGAGTTGCAAGACAGGGGTAGCCTCAGAGACCCCCGTGGCTTTGCTGCAGCAAGTCTCCATTCTCAAGGTTTCTCCTGGAGGACTGAGTGAGAATTAGGATTCATGTACTTGAGTGTGAGAAGGAACTTCTCTGGAGTTTTCTCCTTTCCTACTACTCATTTTGCTAGAAAACAAATATCCCTAATAGAAGGTAAGAGCCTCAGAGAGGTTTGGGCCAACTGAAGAGGAAGCAGTAGGTTAAAGTGGCCAGGGATGGAGCAAGGGCCCCTCTCACTGTGTAGCCACCAATGGGAATGGAAGAATACAGACACCAAAACCAGAAAGAGAAATCTGACAAAGAAATTGCCAAGGAACAGCTATCATAGGAAGACTGAGGGAATGGAGACAAGAGCTCCTTCAATGGGCTGGGGTGGGTAGTGGTTTTGGCACTGGAGGTCACTAGAGAGGAAGACAAGAGTCCATCCAAGGAAAAATGCCTTCTTGTGAGCTACTGAAAGAACTCAACCTGTTTAGCTTATCAGAAGGGAAGGTCAAGAGGTGACATTTTTGAAGTGTCTAAGTACTTTAATGGAGAGAAAATAGTGGATTTTAAAGGGCTCTTTAATCTTGCAGAGGAAGGCATAACAAGACCCAGTGACTCGAAGGTGAAAACAGACAAATTCAGATTAGAAATAAGGTACAAATATTTAACAGTAAGGACGATTCACCTTTGGTACAAACTATCAAAGGAAGTGGTGCATTCTCCATCCCTTGATGTCTTCTAATGACGACTACTTGCTTTTCTGATTTATCACTTTGATCAAAACTTAGCTATTGTGATATATGGAGGGCTAGGATATGCAGGGGCTCAGATTAGATGCTCTAGTGGTCCCTTCTCACCTTAAAGTCTACAAATTTATGAAAATCTGAGTGTGGTATTGGGAGCAGCCTCTGATGCTTTACTGTGTAGCTGGCTTGAGCCTCAGGCTCAATAGTCATTGAGTGGTTAGATTCAGGGGAAGCAACTCAAACATCCAAAGAGGCAGACAAGGGGCACGACATCAGCTTTACAGGAGAGGGGTGGATGTGGCGGTGACATCACAAAGACCTTTTGCAGGACCTCAGCCTATTGGGCAAAAGTGCTTGGGAGGTGGTGACCTCACAGAGAGACCCTGACATCAGCCAGGCAGGACAGAGTTGCAGGATAGGGGCAGCCTCAGAGACTTGCTGCAGCAATGACAGAGTCCTGTGGCACCATAAAGACTAACTAAAGTATTAAAACATAAGCTTTCATGGGCTAATGCCCACTTCGTCTGATGCATGCAGTGGAACTATCCAGAGGCAGGAATAAATAAGAGGCAAGGACCATGTTAGAGATAACAAGGTTAGTTCAATCAGGCTGAACCACCTTGTTATCTCTGATCAGGGAGGATAAGATCCTCTTCTAGCAGCTGATCTGGAGGTGTGAACACCGAGAGAGGAGAAACTGCTTTTGTAGTTAGCTAGCCACTCATAATCTTTGTTCAATCCCAGGTTGATGGTATCAAATTTGCAAATGAATTGCAGCTCTGCAGTTTCTCTTTGCAGTCTGGTCTTGAAGTTTTTTTGCTGCAAGATGGTGACTTTTAAATCTGTTATGGCGTGTCCAGGCAGATTGAAGTGTTCTCCTATAGGTTTTTGTATATTGCCATTCCTAATGTCTGATTTGTGTCCATTTATCCTTTTTCGTAGGGATTGTCCAGTTTGGCCAATGTACATAGCAGAGGGGCATTGCTGGCACATGATGGCATATATGACATTGGTAGATGTGCAGGTGAATGAACCAGTGATGGTGTGGCTGATCTGGTTAGGTCCTGTGATGGTGTTGCTGGTGTTGATATGTGGGCAGAGTTGGCATCGAGGTTTGTTGCATGGATTGTTTCCTGAGTTAGAGTTATTATGGCATGGTGTGCTGTTGCTGGTGAGAATATGCTTGAGGTTGGCGAGTTGTCTGTGGGCGAGGACTGGCCTGCCTCCAAAGGCTTGTGAAAGTGAGGAATCATTGTCCAGGATGGGTTGTAGCAAGTCTCCTTCTTGAGGTCTCTCCTTGATGAACCTCTTCAGAGTTGTCTCCTTTCCTACTACTGATTTTGCAGTCCTTCTTTAGAAGGTAAGAGCCTCTGAGAGGTTTGGAACCTGTTCAGTCTGATCCACTTGGTGCCGGCTCAATTCTAGGCACAGAAATCACAATGTTAGGGTCGCAGAATTTGATTTCCTACCAAGGACTTTGTCCCTTAGAATCACTGCGGACATTGGGGTTTGTCCTTTTTGTTTTCCCTTTTCCTCCCTCCTTTCTCTTTTTCTCTTGCTTTTTTCCCTTTTTTCTGCTTCCATCCCTCCACCAAAGAGGTATGTGTGTGTCGGGGGAGGAGGGGTGTTCTCATTGTGGGAGGCCCTCACAAAGAGGTGGGGCTGGAATAGTGCTGTGAGAGTGACCCCCTCCAGTGGTGACCTGGGCCACCCTTCAGGACATCTGATGAGACCCCTCAGCGCCCATCAGTCAGAGTCTCCATGCTGATTGGCCAAGCAGGGGGCTATTGACGGGAAGGACTCTGGTCCTTTTGTTCTCTTTGTACACCTTGCATGTAAGTCATAACCAGTCAGGTATTTGATTAATATTGCTGCTTCTCTCCAATAATTGTCTCTGAACGATTGATGATTCTAATGTTCTAGTTTTTCTAAAATACTTGGTGAATAATGACTAGGAACAATTGTTGGTCTGTAGCTCATTTGAGAGCACTTTATTCTGATCAGTCAGTGTATCCAAAAGGGCTGGCCGGGGTCAGGGCATCAGTCTTGCAGGGGAGGGGTGGATGTGGCAGTGACATCACAAAGGCCTTTTGCAGGAACTCAGCCTATTGGGCAAAAGTGTTTGGGAGGCAGTGACCTTACAGAGAGACCCTGACATCATCTAGGCAGGACAGAGTTGCAGGGCAGGGGCATCCTCAGAGACCCCTGTAGCTTTGCTGCAGCAAGTCTCCATCTCAAGGTTTCTCCTGGAGGACTGAGTGAGAATTAGGATTCATATACATCAGTGGTTCTCAAACTGAGGGTCATGGGCCGATTCCAGGGGGGTCGTGAGCTGCCGACGACTTCGGTGCCATTTCAGCGAAGCTCCAAACATGCGAGTGAGTCCACTGAATAACCGCCGAAGTTCAAGCTTCTGCTGTTGGCTGAATTTCGGCCGACACCGAGATGAACGCTGCGTGTCCATCGAATTGCCACCGAAACTAGAAGAGTTCAATTCGGTGGCATTTCAGCGGACACACCTGGGGCATGAGAGGACATGGCAACACAAAGAGGGGTCACCGAACCAACAACTTTGAGAACCACTGTTCTATAGCAGCAGTTCTCAAACTTTGCTGAACTGCGACCCCGTTTTACAAAGTCACTTTTGAGCGGCGACCCTCGTATGTTCACCGAAAAGCCACCGAATGAATTACTTCCACCTTCAGCGGCTATTTTCGGATGACATGCCGAGCGTTCCCGAAATAGCTTGGCATGTCCGCCCAGGGCCGGCGACAGGGGGGTACAACGGGTACAGCTGTACCAGGCCCCGGACTTAAGGGGGGGCCCCCTTAAATCCGGGGCGGGCCCGGTACGCTGCCATACCCCCTTGTCGCTGGCCGGGGAGGCGGCCGCGGGCGGCGGGAGACCGGCGGGGTGGGGCCCCCCGCGGGCGGTGGGAGACCGGCCCGGGGGGCCCCCCGCGGGCGGCGGGAGACCGGGGGGGCTCCCGCGGGCGGCGGGAGACGGGGGGGGCCGCAGGCGGCGGAAGACCGGGGGGAGCCCCCGCGGGCGGCGGGAGACCGGCCGGGGGGGGGCCCCACACGATCTGCGTACGGGGCCCCCAAATTCCTGTCGCCGGCCCTGTGTCCGCCGAAAAGCTGCCGAATGCGGAAGAAGTTCATTCGGTGGCTTTTAAGCAGCGCCAGGAGCTCACAATCCCCCGGGGAATGCTCGGCGACCTGCAGGGGGGTCGTGACCCCCGGTTTGAGAAACCCCGTTCTATAGTCTGTGCAGGACAACAAGAGTAAAGAGCAGTAAAAACAATATTGTTGTCAGTCAAGTCAGCAGAGATGACTGAATACACTTACAGATCTGTGGAGTAACAGCGTGCTACTTTCATTGCTTCCTTTTAGAGTAGAGAAATATATGTAAGCTAACAGTTAAATATGTTTGTTAGATCAAGATGTCTCATTTTACTAACCACAGATCCTGCTTCCCTATCAGAAAATTCCCTGACACTATAATGATCTTATTCCTGACAGTGATATAACCTCTCTGAAACATATGTCTGTTTCTGCTAGACATACAGGGTCCCTGTGGATCATCTGAAATGACTCTATGACAGATTAACCAGACAATCATAATTTAAAATGCTACACTCAGTACATCAGATATGAACTATAAATTCTGCATGCATGTAATCAGTGTTATCAGGAGGTTAGATTTTGCAAGAAAGCACTAAATGGTGCATCATCTTGTGCATGTGGACCAAAAAAGCCTACTTTGCATGGGACTGCCAAAAATGCTAACAAGTGATGTACCTTTTATTGCAGTGTACCTTCCAAGCCAGAAAATGCCACAACCTACACCTTGCGTTACTTTTTAGATAAACAATTTCCATTCTCTCCTGCACACATGGTGCTAAAGCAGTTTAACTATAACTATCTAATTATTTCACGTCAGAAGACTGACATTTTAAACAAATGATGCAAAATTAATTTTCCTCTCTATTTCTCAGTTATTCTTGCTGAGAAATGTTATGTGCCTTTTGAAATTTCATAGTGCTGGCCTGAGGAAAATGAGTATAATTTCACTCTCAAATTGTCTACAACATATAGAAGTAGAAATACATTTCTCACAAACTGGCACAGTAACTTAAAAATGGAATTTAAATCCTCCAAGTATTGTTCTAAAACCATGTAGTAGTTTTGCAAAGTAAAGTTTGTGTGGCGTCTTTAACAGATTAACAGATAAGTACATAAAAACAGATGTTTTCTGACAATTCGTTATCAACTCTGTATCAGAGAATGATTTATTCTTACAGAGGTGTGGAATAAGTTGGCCTCCTGAAATGGTTATCGACTGAAGCCAAATGTGAAAGATAGAAATTGAGCATATGCATTTTGTGCTTAAAGCTCCTTTTTTGGACAAACTGCAACTCCTTTTGAATACACCTCTACAGGCTGCATGCTACACAGAGAAGTAGTGAAATGGGGCCGGTTAAAGGTGAACTACCAAATCCATATTAAGGCAGAAAGTAGACACTCCAGTTTATTTTCTCCTCTTTTGCCAAGACCCTGCAAAGACCTGCCTTCTTCCATGAGCCTGGAACCCCTAAGAACTTGAAAGGTGGGAGCAGTCAGGGGAAAGATCAGGTGCAAGGAGCAAGTCCTGCACATTACATGCTCCTCTTGCAAATGGGTAAATTTCCAAAACAACCTGCAGATTACTGCTGATCATATTAACAATTCACCCCATAGATGTGGCTTCAATCCTCCACCCTCACCCCATCCTAACTTGGAGTAGCTGCCTGCAGAGGGACAGTTGGCATCCTAACACTTGAATCAGGCCATCACCTGGGTGCTGGGGGTCAAGGAATTTGTGCAGAGGCACTTTCCACCTCTGGTGAATTGAGGTAATGCATTTCTTGGGACACCTTCAGGATTCCAGTTCAAAATAGCCATTGCCTCAGCACCCTCTGCCAGTTTTCAGCTATTTTGGGGTGGAGGGATGTGAAACTCTCTTTCACATCTCCCACAAATGGGAAAATTGGGAGGAAAATAGGTGGGTGGAAACACACATTTCCAAGCCTCTGGACAGGAATCCTTATAATGTGACCCTACATATAAGACTCTGAAGTAAAATATATTCAGAATTACATTATGGAAGAATCTCATGGATCATCAGATAAATGTTTTGGATCTCAAAAGACCCCATTTTCCAAGCACAATGAAGTTCGAACAGGGTAGATAAATTTGGCAAGGAGGAAATTGCTTTCAGAGAAAAGTGCATCATGAGCCTCAATACCACACTTGAAGTTCTTTTAGTAAGAGGGATCTAGTGTCCTGAGGAAATTTCTACTCATTTATTCGGAATATAGTGTTTTCTTCACTTGCTGGAGGATTCTCTGCATCTTGAAGTCTTTAAACCATGATTTGAGGACTTCAATAGCTCAGACATAGGTTAGAAGTTATTATAGGAGTGGGTGGGTGAGATTCTGTGGCCTAACGTTGTGCAGGAAGTCAGACTAGATGATCTTAATGGTCCCTTCTGACCTTAAAGTCTATGAGTCTTCCTGGCCCAAACTGTTACAGTGCATTATGTAAACTGTTAACAGCTGCCAAATTCCATCAAAGAAGTGGGTTTATTTCCAAGTTAGATCAAATTAATTCTGTTCTGTGTACTCCTTATCTACATTACAGGAATCCTGTTAAGTGTAGACTTAACGTTGACACCCTTGAATGAAAGGTGCTATTGAAGTGCAAAGCATCATCCTTCCAGTGCTAAAAAAAGTCTCCCCAAACAATCTTATAAAACAGCAAATTTCTTCTTTTAGCCTGGCTAAACATGGGTAATGTATTTGGGCATACTGTGGCTCGCCTTGCAGTAAGTCACAATTGTGGCGAGACCTGAGCTCATATCAGCCACATTTGTTGTGGGGCGCAGAGATATTGGATCACTATTCTGGAGGGTGGGGGGAAACCTTCAAGAAGTATTTTGAACTAGGGGCTGGCTTACTTGCAAAAATTAATTCAAATACTTCCTAGGGAGAACACAATTTTCCATCATTTATAATTGTTTAAAGTGTTACAAGCTGTTGTTACCTGCAAAATCACTAATGTCTCAAATACTATTTCAACTGCAAGTGTCAAAACACATGAGTTAAAATTTTTCTTAGCTATCTGTGTTAGGCCAGAAAGAAAGAATAATATAATGCTGATGGAGTTTACACATTTCCTTCTTACACTTAGTTGCACATAGCATGGATTTAGATCAGGAGGGCAGGATCTTTCCACACATTATTCCTGGACTGACTAGAAACACTAAAGTTCCATTTTAGCTTTTTGCTCTTAATTAGGGAAAGTTCAGTTGGATATCAATCCAAGCAATCTCACCTTCAAAATCTAGTTGGAGAATCATAGAATATTAGGGTTGGAAGGGACCTCTGGAGGTCATCTAGTCCAGCCCCCTGCTTAAAGCAGGACCAATCCCCAACTAAATCATCCCAGCAAGGGCTTTATGAAGCCTGACCTTAAAAACCTCTAAGGAAGGAGATTCTACCACCTCCCTAGGTAACCCATTCCAATGCTTGACCACCCGCCTAGTGAAAAAGTTTTTCCTAATATCCAATCTAAACCTTCCCAACTGCAATTTGAGACCATTACTCCTTGTTCTGTCATCTGCTACCACTGAGAACAGTCTAGATCCATCCGCTTTAGAACCCCCTTTCAGGTACTTGAAAGCAGCTATCAAATCTCCCCTCAGTCTTCTCTTCTGTAGACTAAACAATCCCAGTTCTCTCAGCCTCTCCTCATAAGTCATGGGCTCCAGGCCCCTAATCATTTTTGTTACCCTTCTCTGGACTCTTTCCAATTTTTCTACATCCTTCTTGTAGTGTGGGCCCCAAAACTGGACACAGTACTCCAGATGAGGCCTCACCAATGTTAAATAGAGAGGAACAATCACGTCCCTCGATCTGCTGGCAATGCCCCTACTTATACAGCCCAAAATGCCATTAGCCTTCTTGGCAACAAGGGCACACTGTTGACTCATATCCAGCTTCTCATCCACTGTAACCCCTATGTCCTTTTCTGCAGTACTGCTGCCTAGCCATTCGGTCCCTAGTCTGTATCAGTGTATGGGATTCTTCTGTCCTAAGTGCAGGACTCTGCACTTCTCCTTGTTGAACCTCATCAAATTTCTTTTGGCCCAGTCCTCTAATTTTTATAGGTCCCTCTGTATCCTATCCCTACCCTCCAGTGTATCTACCACTCCTCCCAGTTTAGTGTCATCTGCAAACTTGCTGAGGGTGCAGTCCACACCATCCTCCAGATCATTGATAAAGATATTGAATAAAACCAGCCCCAGGACCGACCCTTGGGGAACTCAGCTTGATACTGGCTGCCAACTAGACATGGACCCATTGATCGCTACCAGTTGAGCCAGACGATCCAGCCAGCTTTCTATCCACCTTATGGTCCATTCATCCAGCCCATACTTCTTTAACTTGCTGGCAAGAATATTGTGGGAGACCATATCAAAAGCTTTGCTAAAGTCAAGGAACAACACATCCACTGCACACATCCACTGCTTTCCCCTCATCCACAGAGCCAGTTATCTCATTGTAGAAGGCAATTAGGTTAGTCAGGCATGATTTGCCCTTGGTGAATCCATGTTGACTGTTCCTGATCACTTTCCTCTCCTCTAAGTGCTTGAGAATTGATTCCTTGAGGACCTGCTCCATGATTTTTCCAGGCACTGAGGTGAGGCTGACTGGCCTGTAGTTCCCTGGATCCTCCTTCTTCCCTTTTTCAAAGATGGGCACTACATTAGCCTTTTTCCAGTCATCCGGGACCTCCCCCGATTGCCATGAGTTTTCAAAGATAATGGACAAGAGACTTTCTTGGTACTCAGGCACTATGGTGATGGACAAATAGCTTTAGTTAGCATTCTCAACAAAACAATATATATATTTAAGAGCTGTACCCAAATTGTTTCCATTGGTGCAGGAGATGCTGCCAATTCAAAGATGGTATTTCCACCTCAAATGCAGATATTTAATGTCACATGCCAAGGATGTCAGGAGAAGCATTGATCATGTTTAGTACAACCTCTGGAGGAATCTGTTAGTCAGCCCTATGGAGGAGGTGGGAGTAATTGAAGGGACTATATATCCACAAACTGACTTCACCCTGGGTGACTAGCTTCAGTAGTTCAGTGAAGAAGGGGAGATGGGACTTTGGGGGGCCATTGATTTCTCCCCCATTCAGCAACAATTTTGAGAGCGGATTTAGCCCATCTTCAACGGGCCAAGAACCTGACATGCAACATTAATGCAGTGGTTTTAGTCTTCCACTGTCAATGAGGGCATCATGCCCTCATCCCCAAACACAGTTCTCAATAACTGAAATTGGAAGAGCCCCAAATCAAGATGTTTTTAAAGTATCCTCCCCACTACTTCCTCCCCATAAAAAGTGCCAGCTGCTTCTGTGTAGGTGCTAGCTGTAGTCACAGAGTAACAAAATAATGGGCAAAGTTTTGCTCTCAACTGTACTCGGGCTTGGTGTATACACGAAGTGCCACAAGTTTAACTACAAGCGTGTTTTTACACTGATGTTATTAAACCAGTTCAAAATGCTGTGTGGACACAGATCAATTTAAATCAGGTTTATGTCAGTCTACTTTGCACTGGTAAATTTAAACTGAGATAAGTGTGTGCACACGGGTTTGCAGCAGCACAATTAAATTGGTTTTTACACCAATTTTAATTGATCCAATGTAGTTTCTGTGTCTGTAGAGAAGGCCTCAATATGCATTTGTAACAGAGAACATAATTTGATCCCATATATTATGTTAATTTAGGACAGGTTTCAATGTGCTTTCAGGCCCTGTGACATCATTGGGAATGTGTGAGAGTTCAGGGGTCCACTCACATGGTTCCTCTTGCAGAATCAAGGCCTCTTCGTGATTGCCATTAAATTTCAACAATTACCCACCCACTTCTAGTAGCAGAGCAGGATATAATGCCAGTATCTCAGATACAATGTGGTAACTGTAGCAGTCATTGTACTTGCAATATTTAAAGGAAGAGATGTTCTGGAACGTCTTCTTTTTTTAAAGTCAGCTTTCCGTCACCTTAGGTACTTGTTTCTTTTTAAACTGCAGTAAAAATTTCAGCTTCCTTTGTTGTAACAGGTGTACCTAATATTAAATTAATCTCAATGAGCATGGATAGAATAATAGCTTATTACTCTAGTAAGATGTATCATTTAATTCTGTAGATAACAGACATACATACTTATGAAAAAGAAACAACTGAGACTATTCACTAAGAAGAGGATTGTTTCACAGTAGGGGTGTATAGTAATAAATAATAATAAATATGTACAAGATGCCTCATGCATGAAGGCATGTTCCTTCACTTTTTCTCCTTTATTGTAGTTGTTCTTTAAATTGGTACTCTGCGTACCCTACTTTTCAAATTTCAGAAATGCTCCTGTATTAAATTGATGAGCAGTTTTCCAAATTTAACCTGTATAAATCTACCCAATTTTTGTTTTTTCTATCAGCTGCAAGGAATAGATAAAGATATATATCAGTGCCAAGAACCTCATTAATTTTAAAAGTACATGGAACGCCACATCATTACTCACGGTAAAGGAAAAATTGGTAATTGTGTGATTAATATTGCTCACATGGAACATAATGGAAGTTTTGTACACAATGATTAAGCAACATTATTAGGGCACCAGGGTTAGCTCTTAAATACAGGTGTTAATCCTGGCAATAATGTATCTTGGCTACACAAGTAAAAACATTAAGAAGAGCTCTACTTTGAACCACTGGGGCTAGCATGAGTAAAGGAAAAGGGGAAATACAGTTTGTTTCTACCACTTAAAGATGTAACTGTAACTATTGGTTTCGAGTGGTTTCTCCTGATCAGCACTGGAGGGAGGCTACTCTGCCTCCCTATGCCAGCTACTTATCCCCAGTCAATTGGCAGGGGATTAACAAGGTATAGTATCAGTTAATGATCTACAGCTATGTCCCCTGGGGATGGGATCAGGTAATGAGCATTCTGTCACCCAAGCACCCTCGCTTAGGCACACAGCAACCACAGTTCGGTTCTAGCCCTCTGAGTAGGCAGAGTAGTTAACAGCCTTCAACCCAGCTTCCTGGCTTGTACAGACAGTAAACAACAACAGGCCTTCTGGCCTCAGGTGGGTAGGCTGGGGTCAGCAGTAAGGGGTAGGAGGTAAGTAGTAAGGGGTAGGAGGGGTAGTAAGGGGTAGGAGGTAGGTAGTAAGGGGTAGGAGGGGTCAGCAGTAAGGATAGGGGTAGTAAGGGGTAGGAGGTAGGTAGTAAGGGGTAGGAGGTAGGTAGTAAGGGGTAGGAGGGGTCAGCAGTAAGGATAGGGGGACGTGGGCCCACTCTACTCCACCAGGTCCCATCTCAGAGCCCTAGCAGTAGCAAGTGACCCCTCCCCTTGGTCAGTGGGGACCCCACCGCAACAGGCTGACTCAACTGCTGGTTACACAACCGAACTTATGTCTGGTTTCCCTGAGCCACTTCCTACCCCAGCCTGGTCTTCAAACTCCATTTTTAATTGCTCCGCTGTCCGTCAGGATACTCTATGCCTGTGGACAGCAATCCCAGCGGCTTCTCTCCAGTGTTGGTCTCTCCCGTGGGTCAGGCGCTGCCCAGCTGGTCCCTGTCTAGGGTTTGGCAGAAAGGGAAAGGGAACTGCCTCTTTCCCTGGTGTCTGCCGAATGAGGCCCTGCATGGTCATCCCTCCTCTCTCCTCTCCTTCTAGGTACAGAAAGATCTGCACAGCGCAAACTCATACAAATTTGCCCTCTTTGTCAATGTGAAGAGAGATATGCATACCTCCTTGCCCCCCCCCCCATTAGAAATTGCACAAATTGGGTGTAATAATAAATAAAACAAATTTATTAACTATAAAAGGCAGATTGTAAGTGGTTAAAGGGATAGCAAACAGAACAAAGCAGATTACTAAGCAAATAAAACATAATATGCAAACTAAGCTTGATTCATTAAAGAATGGCTACAAATAGTAATTTCTCACCCTAAATGTTTTTTCAAGCAGATTACAGAGATTCTTGAAAGCCAGCTGCATTGGCCTGCATCTTGAAACTTCAGATATTATTACTCACAGGCTAGACAACCTTCCAGCTTGGGCTCAGCTCTTCTCCCCTCAGTTCAGTTCTTCTTCTTGCGTGTTTCTCAGTGTCTCTTTGGACTGAGAGGCAGAGAGGAGCCATGATGATGTCACTCCCCTGCCTTATATAGCTTTTGTGTATGGCGGGAACTCTTTGTCTTCAGTGGAAAAACACTAGCATTCCAAGGCGTAGGGTCCAGTACCAGGTGACTCAGACCCATGTCTCTTCAGGGTTGTAGCACCCATTACTCGCAGGCTGTCTGGAGTGTCCACAGGAAGATTAAGCTCTTTCACAATCCATTGTCTTTGCTGATGGTCCACCAGCACCATCTGGCTTTTCATTGTTGTACCTAAAAGGTTAGTTGGTGGTGATACCCAAAGTAGCACATTTGAAATACAGATACATGGTCATTATTCCAAATTTCAGGTACAGGAAAACAAATCACATTCAGTAAATCATAACTTTTCCAATGATATCTTACATGAGCCATCTTGCATAAAGTAGATCTCAGTTATGCCATATCCCTATCATAAGCATATTTCCATAAAGAATATGGACTGTAACGTCACGGTGGGGAGTGGTTCCTCAGCCTCAGAGGTAGGCCTCTCTGCCTCACAACAATAACATTTTCAAACGTACGTAGGTGACTTAGGAGCTGAATTCCCATTTTCAAAAATGATTTTGGTGCGTAGGAGACTACAAAGTGCCTAAGATAGGGGGTTTCAAATTGGGGATCGGGACCCCTCAAGGGGTCGCAAGGTTATTACATGGGGGTTCATGAGCTGTCATCCTCCACCCCAAACCTCACATTGCATTCAGCATTTATAATGATGTTTAATATATAAAAAGTGTTTTTTAATTTATAAAGGGGGTTTCACTCACAGGCTTGCTATGTGAAAGTGTTCACCAGTACAAAAGTTTGAGAACCACTAAGATATTTAGGTGCTTTTCAAATGTCACTTCTAGCTCTTTGTGCATGTTAAATGGGAACAAATTCTTCAACTGTTATATCCATTAAACATTTTTAGAAATTAATAGAATTTTAACAGATTAAGAGCAATATAGAACTACCAATTTAGTAATTAAATACAAAAAGTATATTAGTTTAAAGTGGCACTTAGTTATTCTGAGGATGGACACATTATGAGAGCAAAGATATGAGGTGTTTCTGCAATGCCCCTTCAGAGTCTTTCTGTCCTGAAATGTGTTTTTGCCACAACAGGGCCTCCTTCAATGAAACATATTACCAGAGCATCCAATCATAAGGCCAGGTGTACACTACAGACCTATGTTGGTTTATATATGTCGCTCAGGGATGTGAAAGTGCTGTCTACACAGCGGATTTATGTTGACAGGACTTCAAGGCTGTGTTGCTGCTTCTGCATCAGGCACACTTCTTAGGGTTTTTTTTACATCGTTATCATTCAACTAGGGCAAAACCTAGCATAGATGCACTATGACAGTGTAAACCATTACTTGCAACACTGCAAAACGCCCTAGTCCTGGTACTGACTTTGCATGTTATTGCATAATTTCTATGGTACAAAAGTAGAGCAACACACGGAGAGCAACAAAACAAAACAAAAACTTTTCGGCCAAGCACAATTGTTTTAAGTTATGAAGGTTCAAAAGTCACAGTCACAGCATAATGAGATCATATAGGTTTGCAAGTCAATGCGTCTAAGTCCTCCATAGGTATTAAATCTTCAGAAGTTAAAGGTGTTATCGTCTGTTATACAGTATTATTATACTGCAATGTCTAAATCAGGCACCAGAAAAAAGGGCATCTCTTGCTCTCTCTTGCGAGCCACTAACAATCCAAGATACAAAGTACATCTTGAGCAAAGCCTTTGAGATGAGCATTCTAGGGATGGATTTGAGTGCATTATCCAGTGTAGTTAAATCCATTCTTCTGCTTTGGGATTGAATATGTATTTGCCTTATAGTGAAGAGCTCAGACTCTTCCTAGGGAGATTGAAATTCCTCTCATTCACTTGTAGCCCTGTTTAAGCATCTTTCATTCTCTGGGACTACTCTGATAAGCTATCCTCAGCTTACAGAAACTTCAAAGGCAAGAAAAAAAATGTAAAAAAAAGAAAGAGAAAAGAACAGCGCCTTAGTTCAAACTTCAATGGAGACAAAATTGATTAGGAACTGGAGATTAACTTGGTTGTAGCCCTTTACACATTCTTAGAGTAAATTGAGTATTGCCTCTTTCTTCTAAAATTTATTTTAGAACTCAAGGCATCAGTAACTATTAACCAGGTTCTATCAATAAGATAAGCATTCTAGAAAAAGAGATTTGCTCTTTTGCTTTTTAGTAAAGAATGAACAGTCATTCACACAGGATAAATGTATGAGAAACAAGACCAAAAAAAACAAAACCCATGAAAGAGACAAAGAAATACTTTGTTTAAATCAAGAGAGTCATAAAAGACATCTGTAATGTGAGATGGTTAATTTGCTCACCCAGGCTTCCTTAATTCTTCCCAACTTTTTTACTGGCTCATTTTCAGGGTGTGGCCTTGAGCAAGCCACTTAACCTCTCGGGCCTCAGTTTCCTCAGCTGTAAAATACGGATAATCATACTCACCAAAAATGTTGTAAGGTTTAATTAACTGTTATATGAAAAGTGCCTTGAGATCATCAGCTATAGAATGCAAGGCATTAGTGGTAGTACTTATTAAAAATGCTAAAAGCTTCATAACATGATCATTCTTGCTATACCAGTTATAATGTGGATACGTATGAGCTATTCCTGTCTGTTTTTAAATGGTGCCATTTTGTTGACACTGTATAAGTAAGCTAGAAATATCTATATAAACATTTGAATAATTTTCTGGTTTTAATCTAGGCATGATAGGATAACAAACAACATTACCAGGTGTCAAAAATGGATAAAAAAAGATCTAATCTATTCATGGTGTCAGGCAAGATTGCTGGGATATATGCAAAGAAACAAAAATACAGAAGCAAATTGATGCACAATACCCAATACAAATACTGAAAGAAGAAAATCTTTAATAAAAATACAGGAATAACAAAATTAATGGTTTATCTACATGAACATTTAGTTCTCAGTAAACTGGAGTGCGAATCTACCCTGCACTAATCTGCTGTGGACTAACTGTCCACATGGACCCTGCTGATGTGTATTAACAGTTTGTTAATGTGCTTTGATCTAGTGGTTGAGTTATAACCATTCATCAGCTGCTTCATTATCCCCAACCTCCTGCCCCAGCCCTGATCCCCCTCCCTTTCTCCAAATCCCTCAATCCCAGCCCAGAGCACCCTCCTTCACCTTAAACCCCTCGTCTCCAGCCCCACCCCAGAGCCTGCACCTCCAGCTGGTGCCTGCACCCCTTCGTGCATCCCAACCCTCTGCCCCAGCCCGATCTCCCTCCTGCCCTTTGAACCTCTCAGTCCCAGCCCAGAGAACCCTCTCACATCCCGGAGTCCTCACACACACCCTTTGGACCCCACCCCAGGCCAGAACCCCCTCCAGCACCCTGAACTCCTAATTTCTGGCCCCACCCTGGAGCCTGCACCCCCATCCAGAGCTCTCACCCCCTCCCACACCCCAACCACAATTGTGTAAGTATTCATGGCCCGCAATACAATTTCTATTCCCAAAAGTTTGCCCACTCCTGGGTTAAGTGCACAACACCAGTGTGAGGTGGATTGTATTAAATCCATTTTACAGTCAGGTAAGAAATGTCTAGAGCAGTTAGGTGACTTACTCAAGGTCATACAGAAAATCAACGGCAGAATCAAAAGCAAAGTACAGGTCTCATGCCTTACTAGACAATACTGCATCCCTTGTTTTCCTTTAAAAACTAATCCAGTCTGGTGGGTTAATTGGTAACCCTCATTTTAAAGTACAGACTAATTGCATACCACTCCTCCCCGCCCTTGTAATATTAATTACAAATTACTACTATATAAGTGACACCAAAAGTAGTTTGATATTTTTTATAAAACTGTGTAGTGTTCCCTACCACAGATTGTAGCAGCACTGACTCACTGAGGGAGAAACTCTTGCACCCTAAAGAGGTTAGGGGCACACACCTGTCTGTGAATTGATAGCAAAAGCAATACCGAAAAAGTACATGACAATTCAATCATTTTCTGGTAAAAGTAGAGATTCTTTCAAAAGTTTGCCTGAGCACAGTGAGTGACTTTATATAAAGGAAGAAATGGTTAATTGTTTGACTTATTGTTTATATGCTACTTGGTTCTTATTTGTAGAGAGCTTTGGTTCAGTGAACTTCTTTACTTAGAGCCTAATGTTAGTGAATACTGTTCCAATACTTAATTATGCATATAGTTAGAATGTTTTTCCTAATATCCAACCTAATTCTCCATTGCTGTAAACTAAGCCTATTCTTGTCCTATCCTCAGTGGACATGGAGAACAAATAAGCATCATCCTCTTTATGTCAACCTTTTACATATTTGAAGACTGTTACCATTTCCCCACTGCCTTCTTTTCTATAAACTAAACATGCCCACTTCTTTCAATCTTTCCTCATAGATCTTGTTTTCTGTCATTTCTGTTTGTCTCCTCTGGACTCTCCCCAGTTTGTTCACATCTTTCTTGAAATGTGATGCCCAAAACTGGACCCAATAATCCATCTGAAAGCTCACAAGTGCCAAGTAGAGCAGAAGGATTACTTCCCATTTTACAGCATAACTATACATTAATGTTGTCCTTGTCAAATGGATATTAGACAGATCTCAAAGGCTGCATAGTGTTGCCATGCACTGTCAAACAATCACTACATTTCAAACCGAAATTGACCATGGTTCTGTGGTGATTAAAGCAATATAGAGTATTTTTCCAACTCCCCATTCTACTCCCAATCTTTGCGTGAATAGGAAATTTTTGAGTGGAGCAGGGATAGAACATGACCTCTTAAGGCATGATCTTGCAGTCTTTCCTCAGGCAAAACCTCCATTGAAATCAGTGCGTGGAGTAACGACTTCAGGACGATGTGCGTGATTCACCTCTCCCCACCACCAATTTTATGTCAAATCTGAGATCATTTGGGTTACATTGGTGTAAAACTGGTGTAGCAGGGTGAAGAGTCAGGATTAGTCTGTCCTGTCCTGTGAGAAGTCTGCAAGATGCACAATGACCTCAGCTCCCTTTGATTTCAAAGGGAGTTGAGGGGTTTCAACATTTAGCAGGATCAGGTGCTTAGTTTGTACAACGAAAACAAACATGTTATTGAATACCTCCTGTGAACTGCTGAGCACACTCGCTGCTGATGAAATGAAAGGGAACAGAGGGGACTCAAAAACCTTGCCGGATTAAACTCTCAATAAAGCTTGTAAAGTGTTTCGAGTTCCATTTGGATTAAAAACACTGTACAAGTGCAGTATTCACATCATCATCAAATGCAAGATCACTATCATGGGATAGCATATTGGGCTAGATTCACCAATACGCTCCAGCTGCTTTGCATTGAATCGGGCTTATGATTTTTTTTCCTTTCTAGGGAAAGATTGATATTTTGGATGTGTGTTAAATCTGCAGGAAAGTAACTCTTGCAACAGAAACATCTCCACTAAAGGAGCAGAATCTTTAACTACCCCATGAAAAGCAGACTAATGTTTGCAGAGACAGTAATTAATGAACAGCCTTTGGGCCCGCTTCTGCTCCATTTGAACTCTATGAGATCAGGATCAGACCTGAAGTTTGTTGGAAGTTTTAAATATCTGACATTCTAGTTAGTTTTCTTCTTTGACAAGATTATACATTCTTGGTTTCCATATATAAATTACTTAGTGGCTTTTTGTTCTGAGTTTTTAATTTTGTTTTGGCTACTGGATGCACTAAATAGCCATGAGCCAGTTTTTATCCCCTGTTCCCCATGTGAAAAACTCCCTCTCCCTCATGGATCTCCTTCCCCTCAACAGTGGCATTCCTCCTTCTCCGGGATCCAGCAGAGGGCACTCAACAGGCTTAGGATCCTTGTCACCAGAAGAGCCAGAAATTGGGCACACGGGTACAGGCAGCCCCCTTGTTAAATAAGAGTCTCCCACAGAGCTTAAATGAAATAGATAATACAGCCTGGGACTGTCTTATCTGTGCTACCTATCCCTCCATAGTAATGGTCCTACTCTAAAAGAGGTCCCAAGAGTAGCTGCAGTCAGGAGTTGTCCTTGGCAGCACAACCCCACTGGTATTGTACTTCCAGCAGCATGGATTGCTCTGGATTCTGGGAGACACCTCCAATTGTGTAATGGTCCTAGTGGCTTATTCTCTGAGGAACAAACCCTGAGGTTCCACCTCCAATGGAAACTCCACAAAGCAATCCCCATGGAGCTTTTCTTCTTTCTTAGTCTGCTGCTGCAAATTTTACAGCAGAAGGCAACAGTCCAGCTTCATGAATCATACATAGTTCCTGTCAAGAATCAGAGAGGTAGCCGTGTTAGTCTGGAATAGCAGAGGTAACAAAGAGTCCTGTGGCACCTTAAAGACTAACTAAAGTATTGAAGCATAAGCTTTCGTGGGCTAATACCCACTTCGTCTTGCTTGCATCTGACGAAGTGGGTATTAGCCCACGAAAGCTTATGCTTCAATACTTTAGTTAGTCTTTAAGGTGCCACAGGACTCTTTGTTAACATAGTTCCTGGTGTTAGTAATATAGTACCAGTATGTATGACAGAGCCCACATGCACATTTGGTAGATCTAATATTCAGATCAAAGAAAATAAATTATCTTAAGCACATGGTCTTCTTAATTTAGTAACAAAACTATAGGACCCCCTATTTTTTAAAGATTTTTTAAAGGATATTGTAAAAATGGAATGTTTTATAGGCTTTATGATTATTTCAATAACTCAGGGTTATTCTAGCAAATAATCAGGTTGCTAATTTTAATTAGCAAACATATATGGTTAGCGTGAGTGAGTAAATTCATATCTGTGTATTCAGTATACACGTCTTTGAAGGTGACACTGCTAAAGAACTGTTCTCACGGAGGAAATGTTTTTTTCTACAAGTTTAATTTATCACTTGCAATGGAGCAGTCTGTCAGGAAAATCACTTACCTGGGGGTATGTCGTCCTGCGAATCTCCTGTGGTTAGGAGGTCTGTGTTGTAACGGGCCTCCTGCCTGCTCCATTTCATTGTAAGCATTTATTTTCTCTGCTGTATTTTTCTATTTTCTGTTATTTAAGCCCCTGATAAAAAAATGTTTTTTATCTCTTCAGTTCTGAGTCGCCATGTTACTCTCTGAACAAGCAGCGTGGATAAGGGGTAGGGTTAGTGTGTTGAGGTTGGGGTCAGATTCGCTGACAGGGACAGTTGTAGTGATAATTTGTCCTTCTCCTACCACTTTCCATTCAAGTATCTCAAAACCCTTTACAAACATTAATGAATTAAGCCACACCACAACCTCTGCAGGGTGGAGTTTTAATATCCATACTTAGTGGTGATTAGCTGCCACGTTGATAGGCACCTTAAAAAGTAGCTGATAAAATAGAGGGTGTATCTGTAGAATAGACTCTATTCAATAGAGGATATGTACGTACCTCTCAATCTCCCAAACTGTCAATGTGAGAGACCCTGTTTCTAATAAATATACATTGGCACTCTGACCTTCCCATGCCCTTGGTTCAGACATGGTAGTGGAGAGCAGTTGATCAGAGGAATATGTGTATATAAGAATCTTTGCTAACTTTTAGTTTCTAAGTTGAAGAAAAAAGGAAGAAAAACATTTGCTTTACCAATAGCTGTCAGTTGTCAGATGATGCTTAAAGTTAAGAAATCACTGAGATGAGCTGACATCTTTTTTCTTTTGTATTTTTCTTCTATTCTTTCTTCCCTATATTCTCTATTCTCTCCTTTCCCCAAACATTGACTTAATGTTGTTACTTCAGATTTTCACTGGGCCTCCTATCCTAACCCAGGGATTCTGCCTAGTAAAGTATAAATTATTTTAATTTATATACCACAGTAAATCAATATAAAACTGGGATATGTACTCTGTGCACTGTTATTTTGCCACCATAGATAGATTAATCATGCTAACTGCTCCATGCAGAATTTCCATTGTGACTAATTAAGAAATGTATGATCACTATAACATGGCCGTTAAGGGTTTTATCATTCTTAGGAGGATCAGTTTTAGAACACACTATTACTGTAATGGGATTTGCTTTTATCAGCTAACTCATTTTCATCAATTCTCAGTGATATTAAAATCAATTTTTATTAAGGAAATTGATCATGAGACTTGCATTTTGATTTTTTTAAATCTTCCGATTGGAAGCCTGCACACATTTTTATGTATATTTCTAAACACCAGAAGAATTGCTTTATCTCTTATCATGGCATTGCACTCGATGGGTGCATTCAAAATAATCAGTCTCTCAGACCACAATATGGGGCCAAATTCAAACCTGGTGAAAGCCAGTGCAACTTCATTGACTTGAGCAGTGTTGAACCTGCTTATACCAGATTAGGAATTTGACACACCCAGTTCATAAACTAGTAGTAATGTGCTATATAATGTTCAAACACAAATGAAGAAGAAAAGGATAAATATAAAGTACAAATAAGAAAATACAGACAGTTTCACAGACCGTTTGGAAAGCAACACAGCAACATCAATTCTTCTGCCAGAATCTTGCATCTATTGGACTACAGTTCCAAAGCAAAGTGTAGCAGAAAAGCTAGGTCTTTATGGGTCTTTATGGTCCTATCCACTGAAATCAATATATCTCTAAGCCTATGGAGGTTCTCCCACTAATAAATAACATATTTATTGCTTCATTGTGGTCTATTTTTGAACTGTCTTCAGTCAGGCTTTTAACAAACATTTTCCTATCTCATTTTAAAGGGTGCAAAAAAGAAAAAAAGCCTAAAATAATACTTTGCATTTATAGTGCTTTTCATTTTGAATGCACTTTACAAATATTAATACATTAATCACAAAAATAATTAAATGAATAAGATTCCCAACACGTAACCTGCAAAAAATAAAAGTGCACACTGCTGAGCCTGCAGTGATTAAACTGCAGAATCACTTCCCTGAGCAAAAACCTTTTACCCTGGGCTAATAGGAAGATGCAAAAAAAGATAATGATGTAAGTTGAAAGAAAGGAAGAAATGTGTTGGCCAGCCATGAAAGAGCTAAGTAATTGCATGTTTATACATACCATTTACATAAACAAAAGGTTAGCTAACAACTCCTTCCCTTAAGTTTTTCAATCCATGTTTGTAAGGAGAATCGAAAATATATCTTTAAACTGACACAGTAAAGGAAAAAGGAGTTCCCCTTCTCTCATTATTAGGGGAACTATTTTCAAGAGACCCTGTAAAACCACACACCATTAAACCTCAATCATATCTAGTTTAAACAAAGTCTAGAGCAGTTGACTCCCTTAGTATTGGTTATTCCTTTTGCAAGTGTCGTTCTCTAGCTAACATCATACTAAAGGATTGGCAGGACCTCATCACAGACATCTACCAACTCTGATATACTACAAGTAAAATCTACAGCTCAGTGTCTGTCTCTGTGCCTTCGCTCTCATCTCCTGGGACTGCCTTGATTTAGGGCTTGGTTACACTGGCACTTTATAGTGCTATAAAGCCTCCAGGAGCGCTATAACTCCCTACTCGTCCACACTGGCAAGGCACATAGAGCGCTATAAACCCACAATTATACCAGTCCTGATAATCCTCCCTTCCCCGAGGATTAACAGCTATTGCGTATTTACTGCTCCGTATTATCTCCAGTGTGAATTGTATTAAGATTACAACGTTTTAAGTGATCTCTGGAGATGCCCCGAGACATTTAAGCCAATTGACGTCTCTTCCCTTTGTTTTGAACTCGTCTGGAGGAATGCGGAAGTACGTTTTCAGAGTTTCTCTCTTAACTCGGCAGATAAGCAATGCAAATGTTTACGGAGGGAGCCTGTGTGACAGAGAAGACTAGCAGGCTTGCTGAAAGGCTCTCAGAAGGATGAAAAACCAGTCACTCTCTCCCTCCGCATACACACAACACGTTCCCCCTGACTCCCCTTGTTTGAAAAGCACGTTTCACCCAGCTGAATGCTGGAATAGCTGCCCATAATGCATCACTCCCCGTGCCACTGCAAGTGCTGCAAATGTAGCCACACTATACCGCTGGTGGGTCTCAATGTGGACACACTATAGCACTATCCCTATTGTTGTATATGAGGGCAGGTATAACCAAAACCGCTATAAAGCTGTAAGTGTAACCAAGCCCATAGTCACTTCACAGTACTGCCTACACTAGGGATCTCAAAGTCCCAGCCCGCAGGCCATCTGCGGCCTGAGAACCTTCCCACTGTGGCCTGCGGAGGAGAGACACATTCAGGCATGCTGCTGGCAATGTCGGCTGAAGGCCCCGCTCCCCGCAAGTCTAAATACCAAACACAACTATCTGATGCACACTTTGCTGCAATCCTCAACTGCTCAGTCACTGAGGCCAAACGTCAGCAAACTGACAGACCTGAAGCATTGCCAGGTGTCTGGCAAACATTAAAAACTCTCTGGTAGGCGAAGAATTGTATAAAGTTGTATGACCGTTTTATTATGTCTAAGGAATTCGAAATAAAAAATACAGTATAAACATTTTATTTTCTGAACACCATCTTAAGTGACATTATTGGCCTTCTAGGAGGATTCGAGGACTGGCACTGGGCCTTAGGTAAATTGAGTTTGAGACCCTGGTCTACACTATAAATGCAAACATAGCAGAGTAAATGAAACAGCAAATCTTAATTGTCAGTTTATGTTTTTTATCTCTATCTCAGTGATAGCTATAAAATGGATATTATTTGCATATTGTGTGTTTTATGCTGCTGCATTAAACTGCCTGGGCTTAATCATATGCAAAATATATTTACATAAGACTCCTCATTTGAGCAATGAGACACAGCAGTGTGTGCATTCATAGGTCATTAATTCATGGTACATATGCATTATGAGTATCATTGCAAAGGTCTTCAGCTACCAACCACTGACCCAGGAAAGCACTCCCTTTTGTAACTTATACTTCTATTAGTTTATATGAAAGGAAGATGAAAGACAGCATCATCGGGGATATGTTCAAATTATACATGGTTTTGGTCAAAATAGCAGAAAAGGCTGCAACTATACTGAATATCCCTATGAAATCAACA
Organism: Sternotherus odoratus; assembly: GCA_032164245.1. Classification (NCBI taxonomy): domain Eukaryota; kingdom Metazoa; phylum Chordata; order Testudines; family Kinosternidae; genus Sternotherus; species Sternotherus odoratus. Next base: position 118,874,277 of record JAVMKO010000002.1, read on the forward strand.
TATTTTCATGGTTAAGAAATCCTGATAGCTGTGAAGGAGAACACCTTTGACTTTGCATTTCAGTTCCCCATAGGGTGACCAGACGTCCGGATTTTATCGGAACAGTCCCGATTTTAAGGGACTTGTCCCACGTCCCGACCGAGGTGTGGTCGGGATGCCCTCTTTGTCCTGATATTCGGGACCTTGCGCCCTCAGCCACTGCTTCCAGCCTGCAGGACAGCTGATTCACTCGCCTGCCTGCAGGAGCACGCCGCTGACTGGAGCATGCTGCGGGGGAGGGGGGCTCTGCTTGAAGCGCAGACAGAGGGAGGGGGCGGAGGCAGAGAGCCCCCGGCCACACACACCCCTCCAGCTCCTCATCAACGATCATCAGCCCCACCTACAGCCACTGCCCCAGGCAGAGAGTTAGGACAGGTCTCGCTATGCCAGTGCGGGGGGGGGGGGGGGGGGGGGGGGAGCTGCTTGCCCAGGCACCGGCAAAGAGAGCCCTGTCCTGACTTTCTCTCTGCCTGGGGCAGTAGGTGGGGCTGATGAGGGGCTGGAGGGGGGGTAGCCAGGGGCTCTCTGCCCCTGCCCCCTCCCTCTGCCAGCACATGCAAGCAGCGTCCCCCCCCCCCCCATACCTGGCTCTGGCTCCGGCTCCTCTCACCTTCTCCAGGCCCCACTGCCCCAGGCAGCATCTAAACGGCCAGGTCCCTCCCCTCGGGAGAGGTCTCTGGCGTGGAGCACGCAGCTGCATGCTGCAGGGACTGGGCTGCTTGCAGAGGGGGCAGAGAGCCCCCAGTTCCCCCCCATCCCCCGCAACCCGGCTCCTGCTCCCTGGCCCAATCCTGACCTGACCCCGAGGGACCTGCCTGCCGGATACTTCCTGGGACAGGAGAACAGAGCTGCCCCAGGTAATCATCAGTGGGACAGCCAAGATCCCCTCCCCCACAGCATGCCACGTCCCTGCTCCTCTACCTACCTCCAAGCACTTCCTGCTGCCAAACAGGTATTTGGGGCGGTGCTTAGTACTTTCCACGAGGGAGGGAGAAGAGTGGGGAGCCACACGCTCAGGGGAGGAGGTGGAGAAGAGGTGGGGCAGGGATGGGAGAGAGGCAGGGCAGGGGTGGGGCTTCATGGAAGGGGTGACATGGGGGTGGGGCCGAAGGCAGCAGGTGTGGTATGTGTGTGTGTCAGTGATGCAGCCCTCGGGCCAATGCATTAGTCCTCATGTGGCCCTCTTGCTCATTTGAGTTTAAGATCCCTGGTATAAAGAGAGGGACAAATGCCTGTTGGGATTAAAAATGGATGATGTAGACTCCCATAATGGATGTCAGATATATAAAGCAAGAGAACACTGCAGTACAAAAGTAATACATCTGAAGAAAACAAATGATTAAGAAATTTCAAATCAAATCTGCAGTCCTTACTTAGGCAAAACTCTCCTTGACTTCAGTACTACTGCAGTAGACATGTGGATGTGGGTGGATGGGATGGACATGAATGAGGTAAGAAGGGGATTTCAGGTCATAGAATATCAGGGTTGGAAGGGACCTTTGGAGATTATCTAGTCCAAACCCCTGTTCAAAGCCAGACCAATCGCCAATTAATTCATCAAGTAGATTTTTACCCCATATCCCTAAATGACCCCCCTCTAGGATTGAGCGCACAATGCTGGGTTTAGCAGACCAATGCTCAAACCGTAGGGCTATTCCCCCCATGTTATCTGAGAGGTAGGCTGAACACAGATCAAGTGTGAGGAGAGAGTAGGAGACTGATTATAGGGAAGTCCATGCAGACATCAGGTAAACAGGAGAGTGCAAGGGGACATGAAAACTCATTAGCTGAGAAACAAGAGAGAGAGAGACAGAGAGTTGAAGGACAGACATCAGTCAGTTAATGAAGATGGTCAAGGGAGTAACATCACAAAATGGGTGGGGAAGATGGTGAATGATTGGCTGGAGGCAGGGAGGAAACATGAATAGGAGGACTTTGGTTTGGAGTAGGGGAGCTGTAGAAGGCAGGTGGTGGGGGAGATATGCAACAGCATAAAGCAGAAGATGTCATGGATTGTGGACCCTATGAGGAAGCAATTTGCTCAAAGTCTTTGTTTACATAGATACCCAAATTTTCCCCTTACATGGCATGTTGGGGTGCAACCATTAAAATACATTTTGCAGGTCTGTCTTTAACCCCTTCTACATGGTCCCATCAGATCACCTGCTATTAAGCCCTGCCCTCTTTGTTAGGGTTGTTCCCTTTGTAGTTCTTAATGCTGCCCCCTTGCCACATCTCCCTTCTGTACAATACACCTGTATAACTGGTGTCTTTAATCTTTTTTTAGACAAATTAAATGCCTGTAGGTTATACCCTCAATTCCCTGACAAACAAGTCCCAATTGATATTCCTGGCACAGATATGAACTTTTCACCCACTTTAATCACTCTGTGAAAGCTTGAGACACATTTTCCTGAAACTAGCAAAGATGTCTGTTTGTACTCCCTAGGTGGCTCTGCCGACTGTACTACATACGACTGCATTTATTATTGATCAAAAGGTACGAATCAATGAATGGTACATAATGCACAGTGGTATCAGTGAAAGCATTGTTCCTTCTTTCCTACGGACCATGCTGAATACCATTCTCATACCTTGAAACCCTTTCTGATTGCCATAAGAAGTAAGTGCTGGAAAAGCATCTTTAAAAGCAAGTGATCCTGCTCATCTGACTTCTGAGAGGAGGAAAGAAAGCAAGACCTCTATCTGGCTCTTTATTGAGCCTCATAAATGTCTGACATTAAAAATGGTGCTTCAGTTTTTCAAGTGCAAAAAGCTTGTGTCTGTCTTTCTGTCTTCCCATTAACCTCCTCCGTGCAAAAAGTTTCAAATAAGCGTCAGATAAACATACAGCAGGGCCATATCTTGACTCAAAGCAATGGCAAAGCCATTTTAATTGGCAGATTCAGCTGGAATGAAGCAGCCAAAGCACATAATTGATTCTGACCCACAAACTTTGGGGAACTTACTCAAACCAAACTGAGTGACTGATCTTTCCGAAGTTCGCCCATCCCTCAGATTGAATGGATTCCCTTCCACAGTCTCTCTGGGATATTTTTAAACTGTGCTCATTACTTTGTCAGGGACAACAGTAATGTTTTCTTTTGCTAATGTTGTATAGAAAAGTGTGTTTAATTTGCATGTGCTTTAACCTGCTAGGGATCAAACAAATATTTGTGCACAAGAAACGTATAGCATATGCAAGGTCAATATACTATGTGAATTAAAAATCATTTTATAGTCTGCTATATGGCTTTTAATGAGAGGCTAGAGACATGTTGGTAATTCTTTTACACTTTCTTATAATATCTTTAATGGGCTCGGTGCAGGTTTGCAATTAACAAAATGAAAATCGGTCAGGATGCTGCCTAGACACAAATGATCTACATTACCCTTTATTATAACTCAGAGACCAAAACCATTGTTAAATTGGCATTACGTTTGAAAGGGCATGTTAATACTTTAACCTTATAATATAATATAGTTATCAACCATTAAAAGCCATTAACTATTAAAATTCACGTGTGCATTCGTCCCCCTCTTGATTACTGCAGCCTTTTTCATTCTTCCTTTGAGAAATACAGTCTTGCCCCCTTAAGTCCATTCATTAATCTATTTGGCATACAAAATGTACTACATTTTGCATTCTTCCTTTACGTTCTGCTCTGCCAAACGTTTTCACCTATAAATTCAGTTTTCCTTTGGAAACGTTTGCTGCTTTCTTCCCTAGTGCCCTCTTCGCATGTGAAGACGCCCTTAAAAAAATTTGCAAAGCCACTACATTAGCCTCCTTTAAATCACATGGGCCTCACCTCTGCTGTGATGCCTACAAAATAGTAGCTAAGCAGTTTGTAGACTGAGACTGCGGTTTGCTACACTAAACATAATCATTTTCTTCTTTCCTTTTCCTCAATGATCAGTTTGTTGCAGCCAACAGTTTTCACTCATCATATGCTGAGATTGTTAACTCTTTGGGATAGGGTCTGTGTTTACATGTGTCTACAGTAACTAGCATAATGAGGGTCTGATTGGCACCACTAGACTGATACAAATAATAAATACAAATAATTTCCAGAAACAGAAATTAAATATAATGACCTACTTACCAAATGTTTTCTGTGGCAATTCTGTGACAACTATACTGTAATAGTAAAACTGTGAGGGTAAAAATTAGTTTATTGGACCTTCCGTTTATTATACTGATATTTGAGATCAAAAGTCACTTTGAATTAAATAGATTGTTTTTGCATATTTCTGAAATTATTATTAAACATAATAATAAAAGCTCTCCCAGCAGTATTCTTCCCGAGCATTGCTGTGGAATGATCTTACCGGCAGGAATAATGAGAAATACATATATGTCCCCAGTTTAGGACCAAGAGATAGAAGCAGCCTGGAGGGGAAAATTCACATATTTCTAATACCAGACTATATACTGGCTCCAGGGTAGGATTTTCTTTTAGCATTGCAATAATATACCAAAGCAGCTTTGCCACCAATATTATTATCTCCCTGAAGGACAAGTATCCCTGCATTGTTTTGAGAAACATAATACTAATATATTGCTTCCATCAGGGCAAGATCTACCTCCTGGATAGTATTCCTAGTTTTCTAATGATTTAGCCTTATACCCAGAGTAGAATAAATATCTATTTGAGAACTTCGATGTTTTCAGTGAGTTAATTTTGCCCTCCTTGTTGCCCCAAAGCAGGAATCCCACAACTGACATTTGATAGCAATTCTCGGTGCCAGGGTCATTTTTCAGAGACGGGTCTTCCATGCCTCACAAACAAATAGCTCTGGACCAAATTAAGGTCAGTGCAGTTATAACAGCAGAGAAATTGTCTCTAGGAAGCTGTAGGGCAATATTTCCAGAGGTAGAAACTAATCTGTGAACATTTTCTTCTTATTCAATCTACTGGAGGAATACATTTTCTATGCTGTATTATTTTACTATGAAGGCAAGTTCTGTCTCCAGATAATTATAAATTAGTGTCACCTTCAGGGAGGAAATATCCTGATTGAGAGAAGGCAGAAGAAGGCTAAAGCATTAGAGAGACCCTGTCTTGGAAAGTACTGTAAAGCCTAATCTGGATTGTAGTGGTCTTTTTGTAACTTTTAGTGGAAAATACAGCAAGTTTTATTATTGCAGACAGAACTGCATTGTATAAATGCTAGACTGAACCTACCTTAGACATAAAATGAAATCACTTTGGTGATGGAAACCTTACCTTTGAAGAGTAATTTAATAATTTGTAGTGCCAGGAAAATCCTGCCCTGGAAACAGCTGCTTTGCTGTGATTCTACCCAAAAGTTACATCTATTTAATTTCTCCCTCTTTTCCTTCATGAATAAACCTTGGCCAAAAAAATGAAGATTTTTTGTTGTCATGCTGACTGTTATATTTAATCAAATTATGTAAATCCTCCTAAAATGTATCAAATCAGTTGTGAGTCTTACAGCGTTTAATGTTGAGGAAAAAATAAATTTATTTGTAGATCAAAGTAGTTCTGTACAAGCCCTGATTGAATTAACAATGCTATTTATTTTTAGTATCTTTCTCACAGAAATTATCATATCCTCAGTGCCCTCTTCTCCTCTCCCTGATTACGCTCAGTGATTCTTCCCCAAAGTTACATATTGTATCTGCCACAAGCCCAATTCCCCAGTCTTCCTGCTGGTAGTGCTAGATAAAACATTGCTGACACCCGAAGTCAGGTATTTTGTGATACATTTCTATCTGCTTTCAGGAGAGACTCACAATATTGAAAAAAAAAGTCAGTGCAAATGTTCCACAATTAAAATTCAAAAGTTAAGGATCAAAATTTGCTGTTATTTATGGCAGTAAAAAGAATGAAGAGTACTTGTGGCACTTTAGAGACTAACAAATTTATTTGTGCATAAGCCTTCGTGGGCTAGAACCCACTTCAGCAGATGCATAGAGTGGAACATACAGTAGGAAGATAGATAGATAGGAAGATAGATAGATAGATAGATAGATAGATAGATAGATACACGCACAGAGAACATGAAAAGGTGGAGCTTGTTGAAGGGCTGAATCAAGAATTGAACCTGAATTAAATGTTTCCTGAATTATGCACAATTATACTGAAATGAACTATCTTAGCCAGTCAGAATGCAGAAATGCTGTACCACATCTGATGTATAACACTATACTATTCCGCACCCCCCGCCTCCCAGTTCAGTAATTTTCTGCTCACTGATTGATTCTGTATGTCTGATACTGATTTGAACCTCCTTTGCTTATTTTATCAACTACGTGCAGAATAGAAGTGCCAGAACCACTAGCTAGTTAACTGGACATTGTTCTGGATCCAATCTCATATCTGGAATGTTCATGATTAATTATTAGTCGTAGTATTGACTTGATTGTATTTATATTCATTTTCTGCTTCACTCGTAGCCATGGGTACCATTTTGATATGCAGGCATCGAACGAAACCTATATATACATACATTTATGCTCTCTTGTGGTGCAGTGATCCTTGTGTTCCTGGCCAATTCCATAGAAAAATATGCTCGGGGCAGTCACTGGATATTTTCATACGCAGAATTAAGGACTGTGATCACTAGCAGCCAAAGAGAGGGCAGCTTTAACATATAGTGCCACAAAGGAGCTGAAATCCATGATCTGAGAGAAAGGGGTGCATAAATATCCCCCTCTAGTTTAGGTTGAGCAGTTGCTATAGGTAAAAAAAAAGAGCTTTGGCATGCCCTGGATGACTGGTACAGGGAAAGGAAGAGAGAACCTCGAACTAATCTAATTCATCTATTTATGTGATTCTATGATCCTGATCAATGGTAGTATTAGAGGAGTGAAGACTGAAACAAATGGCATAAATAAACAGCCTTTTGCAAATCTACTTTGACAGGCAAGCATGATCTACCGAATTCTACGACTGCAGTATTCAAGTGACTATACCAGATATGCAACCATTAATTGGCTTGTGTTAAAAGGCACGAATGAATGTAATACATGTTTTTGTACTGAAACACTTATTACTGGCTGGAACTACATATTAATATTTGCATACCACATTCTATATGGCTATTCTTTGGCAGATACTATTATAGATATGTATGAGGAAAAGAATTCATATGACCCACTTATATACTGCATCTGACATTTAAATTAAATTGCTGAAACATCTAATAGTGCAGATGACAATGATGAAATATTAGCTGAACAAAAACAAAAACATTTGAAGTCAAATGTTACATTCTAACTTGCAACACACTGATAATAAAACAATTGCACACATTTTAGTGTGTTATGCTTCCATTACAAGGAACTTTGTTGCTTGATCAAAAGGAAAGAAGTTTTCTGACATTGTCACAAAATTAATTTGGTATACTTTGATTTTACTGTGAGGGTACATGGATTTTGGTGTGTACTGTATTATTAATGCATTGTTCCAAATGATTGGATAGATTTTCACCACTGCAGATAGCACTGTAAAAAATAGCAATTTATGTTGGAAAATCTGACAAAAGGACACTCAGCGGGCCAGTCTTCTGTCTAGTTGGATGTTCAGGCTCAGACACCAAGAGTTCTGTGTGTAACTTCAGGAGTAAGCGTTTTAACAAGCACTTACTATATGCCATCTTATCAAGGCTTGTAATGTCTGATTGAGAAGATCTCTGATTACATTTCAGGCCAGAAAGTAATATGGATTACTTCCAGTTACTTGGCCTGACAATCATGTCATTCCCATCTTGAGAATGAGTGATGTTGTTAAGCTGATTATTGCGCCCAAATTCCTGATCCAGTGCCACTGAAGTTGATGGGAATGTGTTCACTGACTTCACTGAGAGTTGGATCTGGGCCTGAGTCTCTTCGTTGTTCAGCTTGTCTTATTCTTAGAAGAGCAGCCATGTTAAACTTTCACTCATACTAGTGAACAGGGCTAAGACACTTTGATGTGGCTGTGTAGGGAAGTTCTGCTGCCTGTGTTGTACTTGTCCAGTAGCTACATGTAAAATTTCTTTCTCCAGGATCACTGGTGTGGTATCTTTCCGATGCACTACATTCATACAAGCAACTGTTTAAAGATTTCTCTATGTATTTAAATATGAAAAAAATTATAATGGAGAATCACGACTATGTCTTCCTTGTGGCTAACAAACTCCTCTACAAAAAGGCACTGCTCAGTTTGATAGATTTAAGTTATAAATGTTAAGTAAAATAATCTTTTGCTAGGTATCAGACTGTGCACACACAGTGCAGAGAAACCTCTCCTCCAAATCACTAATATTTACACAGCTCAAACTATGTAGTAATAACAAGAGCTTTTTAAAGCACATTATAAAGTACAAGAATATAATTACACCCAGTTAATGTATAGAGAAGCCTGTGCTCCGGAGAAGATCAACTACTCATTCACAAAGAATGCCAATTTGGATGGCTTCGCTACCCTTATACTATCCCTATTAACTGCTACACAGTGATGATTTTATTAGTAGTTATGCATCATCCCAGCCAGTTTGCCTTGGGCTCACTTAAATGCTGTTGCTATAATTGGGTAAGGAAGATATGGACTGGCCAACTTCTGCTGGGCTCTCAAATAATTGATTTACACTTTCACACATACTTAGCTTTACTGTGCCTGTCTCCTTTGCACAAAGACAGACTACACCTCAAGACCCTGAAGCTCTCACTGATATTACCAGGGACTATTAGTAGAGGTCCTAATGGGCAAAATGCTGCTTAAACATATATTTGTATAAATATGGCTAATGAGAAGATAATACTGACAGCAAATTATAGACCTGAAATTATGAAAATGGCACTAACACTGCCGTCCTTGTGTTTTTTCCCTGTATCTCCCCCGTCGTTCTTCCTTTACATTTCCTCAACATTCTCCCTTCGTTTTCTTTCCAAAAAGGCAAGTATGCTATGCGGGACCTGGTCCACCGACTTCCAGGAGGTAACAACAGCAACAGCTCAGCAAGCAAGGCCATGTCGGATGACACCGTTACCGCCATTTGCTGCACTCTGCATGAAGTCATCACTAAAAACATGGAGAATGCCAAGGCCTTACGGGATGCAGGAGGCATTGAGAAGCTGGTTGGCATTTCCAAGAGTAAAGGAGACAAGTATGTTTTGCAATTCACCTCGCACCTTTTGTAGCATCTTTAATAGGTGTAATTAGTACTAAATGGGTTTATCTTGTCTGGTGAAATCATTAGCTTCATTATCAAGTTTAATCATAAATCACTTTTGTTAGTAACTGTGTCAGATGTTGGAAGAGAGACAGGAAACAAGTAACCCAGTATCAAAGTCCCTGCCAGGGCTCATTTTTTGGCCTGCTTTCACGGGCATCGTGCAGCATCATGAAAAACAATTATTTATAATGATGACTGGCATAAAACATTTTATCAACATCCTGTGGTAGCCTGAGACATTAAGCCCCTGTGTAATAGGTGATGTGCCACTGGAGTAAGCAGGAGGACACCATGAAAGAATTTATGCCTCACAAAGGTACTATTCTTCTCCTACTCCCACTTGCTTTGCGAATGCCAGAAGTAAGTACGGTAACTTCACCACTTTGCAGTCTGCAGCGTTCTCCACACCATACAACCATTACTCTGACTGGCAAGTGGGGGATGGGGCCACATCTCTTTCCACTCCCTCGCCCTCCTTCCTACCCCATTAGGAAGTATCAGGCCTCCTGTCTGCTATGTTAAATGGTACCGATACATGTAGGAGAAGACTCATACCTAACTATGACGCTCTTAGCAATAGCTATGAATGGATCTTAGTATTTTTTTCCTAAGTCAGTGCACTGTTGACAAAGAGATCGTTGGGTCCTCTCCTTTTGCCAAGAGTGGTTGCCTAGAATAGCTTGTTACAAACAGTGTACATCAAACTTCCAGAAGTATGGCTGCTTTGTCTGCTGTGGGACCATGCTAGTTTGAAAAATGGAAGATTTCACTCCAGACTTCTATCAGAGGAGGGATGTGTTATCAGCACAGAGCCAGCTGCAGCCTCGGGGCTCTAACGTCGCTCCTCACAGCCAATCTTCATATTGAAAGAGGAATCTACCCACTACACCTGGTACTAGAGCAGTGTGCTGGGCTAGGCAATTAATGCATTGCTGACACAATTCATTCTTATTCCCTTTTCTTCTATTATTATTCTCTCTCCTTTCATTCTTCTCACCCAGTACACTCTCATTATTATAACTCTGTCAGGAATTGATAAGACCAGCAGCAATACTAATGGTGGTGATTCCAGTTGTGGGAACTGCCCTTGTACTGCTGACTCACCTTAGTAATAAAGCATATTACAATTTTTATTATGAATAAATTACATATTAAACTAAATTAAATCTTGTTACTAGATCAAATTTACTGCAGGTGCATCTCCATTTTTCTTCAGCAGAATGTGCCCACTCAAACCAGTGGGGAATTTGACTTCGAGCTTATCCTTGTACATTAATAAATCTACAAAAACTGTGTATTTGTTCACCTGTATATTACTCCAATAGAGATTACTAGCGAAAATACCCGGCGTTGCTCGGGTCAGTCGGAGGTGGGGAGGGGGCAGAGAGCTGAGCGAGTGCGGGGTCCGTTGGAGGGGGGAGGGGACAGAGAGCAAACCTGACACCCCCACCTCACCACCCCGACCAAACCCGACACCCCCACCGCACTTACCCCTTGACCAACCCCGACTCACACTTTCACCCCCCACCCAAACCCAACACCCCATCTCTCTCCCTTAACAACACCAACACCCCCTGACCAACACCCACACCTCACACCCCCTGACACACCCACCTCACTTCCCCCCCAATCAAACCCGACACCCCTACCTACCACCACAAACAAACCCGACACCCACACCTCATTTACCCCTCGACCAACCCCGACCCCCCTCCTCGCCCCCCCAACCAAACCCAACACCCCCACCTTACCCCCCCCCCCACCAAACCCAACACCCCCGGCTCACTTACCCCCCGATCAAACCCGACACCCCTACCTCACTTATCCTCTGACCAAACCCAACTCGGGTCCGTCGGAGGTGGGGAGGGGCAGAGAGCTGAACGAGTGCGGGGTCCATTGGAGGGGGGAGGGGGCAGAGAGCTGAGCGAGTGCGGGGTCTGTTGGAGGGGGGAGGGGGCAGAGAGCTAAGCGAGTATAGGGTCCCTTGGAGGGGGGAGGGGCAGAGAGCTGATCAAGTGCGGGGTCCATTGGAGGGGGTATCATGACATCATAACTATGTCACAGAGAACAGCAGCTGCCCAGCTGATGTGATTGGCCTTTAAATAATTTCACCCCTGGGGGGCGTCAGAGGTGAGATTTGAAAAATTTTCAACTCTTACCATGATTAGGACCCTAAGACCTCTAACTGTACCAAATTTCAAGTCTCTAGCTCAAACGGTGTGGAAGGAGTAAGCACACGTACATACATACACGCATACATATACACATACACACACGCATACACCATTTGACTTTTATATATATAGATTATAGCGTGACCAGATGTCCCGATTTTATAGGGACAGTCACGATTTTTGAGTCTTTTCCTTATATAGGCTCCTATTGCACCCCATCCCCGTCGCGATTTTTCACACTAGCTGTCTGGTCACCCTAGATTATTACCTAGTGACATTGGGGCTGGAGTTTTCAAAGGAGGCTAAGAGAATTAGCAACCCAACTCCCATTGATTTCAATGGGATTTGTGTCTCCAGTTCTGTTAGGGCCTTGAAAATGTCAGTCTTAGAACAAACGGTGAGTCAAATGTAACCCCTAAGTGCAAATCTAGGGAACCTTACCTTTTGAAAGCCATGTATTTCTAATAGTCTAGGACATATCAGCTGGTATGTGTTTTCAGAATGCCCAAATAATAATTGTAGTGCCCTCTTCTATAAAGTGTTTTAGACCTACTGATGAAAACCACTGTATGAGAGCTAGATATGATTATTTTTATTGATTTTGTAGTTGTAGAACAAGAAAATCTATCAGCACATGATACTAGCTCCTTGCCTAAAACAGGAGTTTATATTCACCTTTCAGAAACATGAGAGTTTATATCATTCTTTCTCTTTTTCATTTCTTTCATGGCGGTTCCATTAGTTCAAATAATAATTGTAGAAAGAATATCTTGCCAACCCACTACTTAAATTAGTAAAGTTGCGCAGTTTAAAAGAATGCAACATTCTATTAAATTGCAAAGTATGAAATCTGTTAATAAGACCAACTGTTACTAGCCTCAGAAGAACCATTTATTGTTTCTTCTAGTATCATCATAGTAATATTAAAAAAATCAATATGCATTGTGTCTGCTTCCAACAGAAGTCACCAAAGCTTTAATCCAGTGAATCAAAAACACTGTTTCATGAGAAGGCAAGTCAAAAACTTTTGAACCATCAAAGTTGGTAGAATAGAATTTATAGAGACAAGGTAGATGAGGCAATATATTTTATTAGACCAACTTCTGATGGTGAGAGAGACAAGCTTTCGAACTTACACAGAGCTTTTCTTCAGGTCTGGAGACAGTAGTTGGTCCAATAAAAGATATCTCATCCACCTTGTTTTTTTAATATCCTGAGACCAACAAAACTACAACAACACTACCTATAATAGGATTTATCGAGATTTTAATGGATAGATTTCAATTCGTCATCTGTTACACTATTGTATTCCCTTCCATCCAGATGCTCTTCAAAGAACTGGAACCCACAAAATTGCATTATACAGGACTGATGGGGAAATTTTGCCATAGTCAGTGTACTTCAATACAAAACTTAAATATTAATTCATCTTACAATGTGTGCAGCATGTGTTCCTCCAAATATGGAGCCAGGGTGCACTTGGCTTCTTTGTGGGCCCACTACTGAAGTAGACAACATGAAGGTACTTCCCTTTCCCTCTCATCCCATGCTTCCTGCACAGGGTAGGACACAATCACAATAGTGCAAGGACTGTCTGCTCTTGTCTCTGTAAAGAGCCCACAGCCCTAGTCCTCTCTCCTCTACAGTTGTGTAACAGAAATGGCATCCATTGGGTCAGATTGGCCAAATGCAGTGAATCTTACTGCTCTTGACCTCCCCTTAGTATTAACAGCATGTCTGGCACTGTTATTACACTGGCCATTCCCTACTCCCAGTACCACTAGCAGCTAAAGATGAGTAAATAATGAAAACAATGATGCTTGAAAGTTTTCAGCAAATTCTGTCAACTCATGAACTAGTCACCCAGTTCTGTTTGCAGGATGAATAGTAGAGATGGGCAGAATCAATAAATAATTTACTAGGAAAATATTGTGGAAAACACCTGAATAAATCATTTTATTAACATTATCTGACTAGCTCTTCTGGCAATGTAATTGTGACCCTTCTCATGTGTGTCGGAAAGCAAATAGCGGCTGTTACTACTACTCATGCTGGAACCAGTCATGTAATATATGCTGCCAATACCAGTACCATGTGCTTCTTTTTCACCACCAGTTTTACCCTTTTCACTGGGAGACACAAAGCACAAGTGTGACTGTTCCCCAACTTCTTCATGCAGGCTCAAATCCCTTGTAATTTTGTCTTGGGGCTCTGCTGCTTTATGTTTGTTGAGGGGATGAGGTTAGTCAGGTGATGTGGACTTTCTGCAGTCACAGATTTATCCTATGTCGTCCTCCCTGGCTCTTCTCATTGGGTTTAAGACATCTGCTCCCTCTTATACTGCCTAAACAGAAGGGAACATTTGGCTCTAATTCTCTGAAATAATTATTCAGATCTCCTGGGGAAAGACTCCAGAAGGAGGAGTCCGTGTGAAGTTAATTATGTCTTTTTTTATATAGGTTTAGAGTGCAGTCATTAATAGATTACCCTTGTCAGTGTTTCAGAACATAAGTCCAAATTTGGGTTACAGATGAATTTTATTTAGTCACAAAGCATTGATCATTGGTGTATTTTTGATCTATTATATTTCTGTGTCCTGCCCCCAATTCCCACCATCTTAAAACAGTGCTCTCATCACCTGGCTAGTTCCTCTGTTTCCTCTGACCATCTGGTAGAAGGCACTGGTGCAGTGAATACTCACTCATCTGTTCATTGGAGTGCTTAAAGTCTACCATCCCAGGAGAAAGAAATCAAAGCCCTGTACTCTTGTCCTTCATGCCAATGCACACAGGGCTGCAGCCAAGCCTCCTCTCCAGAAACAATTTGTCCAGTTTTTGTCCTATGCAGCTTTCTCTCTCTCCACCTTCCCCATGACCCACCCTATCAGTTGACCAATTCTGCAGTCAGACAGAATTCTCTTGTTCTCATGTTCCCAGTATGAATCCTTGCTTCTCATTCACCGTACAGCGCAAGTGTATATTGGTTTTGTTCGTCTTCTGACACTTAGTAATATGGACATGAAGAGTGGTAGTCAATAAAATGTTACTATCAAAACTACTTGAATGTAAAGTTCTTAGAGTACACTGATAGAACTGGTGAATAGCAGAACTCCACTTGAGAGTTTCAGTCGTTGTAATTGACTCACAAATCAGCATTAATTGAGCATGGGATTTAACAATCTCTCTCTCTCTCTCTCTCTCTCTCTCTCTCTCTCTCTCTCTCTCTCTCTCTCTCTCTCTCTCTTTATGTAATAGGCACTCACCAAAAGTGGTGAAAGCAGCATCTCAGGTCCTAAATAGCATGTGGCAGTACAGAGACCTGAGAAGTCTTTACAAGAAGGTAAGATTTTCTTCAGATTTTAGATCTTCTGTACAGTTAACCTCTTTGGGGGCTGAAGGAACATGAGACCAAAATACTTTATTTGATCTGTTAATGGGCTCAAACTCTGAAGTCTGAATCCCAACCACCCAAAGTTCAGGAGGTTCAGATCTGGTGTTTTTTTATGTTCCCGTGTCTAATTTTAACTCCTTAAATAGAAATGGCCCATAAAGCATGTATTTGTTTTGTTATTGTTTGGGGAATTTTAGTACTTATGAAAAGTGCTGGAGTTGACAGTCCTGGAGAGTGAAGTCCTCAGTTCATAGAACCAGTACAGCATGGTCAGCAGTGGTGCAAGCTGCCTTTCCTATCAGTGCATCTCAATCCTCTCCTATCCTGGAGAGACAACCCTAGGGGTGAGTGTGAGATTCCCAGCTCAGTCAATTCCTGGCTTTTCTACTGAGACCACCAATGCCGGTTCCTTCAGTGGTGATGCTTTTATGATATGGACATTGGTACCCCTGGAACTGGATAGAGACCTGTTTATTTCATATCCATCAAATAGGCAGCTTTCATTCACTAGCAACACACACTTGATTCAGAGGCAGTCTAGAGGTGAAAGGTAGTGGCTCCCATTGTCATTAGGCTGCCAGCCTCCTCTTTTATGTAAATGATAGTACTATTACTATGAACAATGTAGCTCAGTGGTTTGAGCATTGGCCTATAAACCCAGGGTTGTGAGTTCAATTCTTGAGGGGGCCATTTAGGGATCTGGGGCAAAAAATCTGTCAGGAGACAATACTTGGTCCTGCTAGTGCAGGCAAAGGACTGGACTTGATGACCTTTCCAGCTCTATGAGATAGGTATATCTCCATCTATTTAAATATACACTTTGCACATGTATAAATGATAGGTGATGGTATAGCAAGCTCCTATCACAGAATACATGTAAATGGACACAAATTCAAGTGTGTGTGTAAATGTGGTGTGTGTATGTGTGTACCCGTATATATCAATGGCAGTCTCAGACCACTTCCTAGTACTCACGATTTCACATCACAAAAATTACCACCACAGTTGCCTCTCATTGGCACCTTTCTTCGTCGTCTAAGCAAAGAGACCAGGCATTGAATTCCACTCCCAGTCGAGGTTGAGGCATGTTGCTGGTGGAGCGTGAGGATGCTCATAGTGCCGTTGCCTGTGTTGTATGTATTGTATGCCGAAGAGAGTCGAGTCATGTGAAATCTTTGCCTTAATCTGCTCACATTGAGTCTTGGGTTTGAAATTTCATTCTTTCACACACCTGAGCTCCTGTTTGAGAAAGTTTGTCAAATAGGCCTTGTGTGAGAGGTGGGAGTGAACAGCAGCAAGGGTAGGGTCCCTCTGAGAATACAGCACATCTGGGATGTGGGGATGAACTGCTTCTCTGCATGGTGTGGAGAGATGCTCCTTTGGGGGTAAAGTTTGTTGTGCTTGCAGGGGCTGGCTAGTTTCTTAATCTTTGAACTATTTTGCAGGATTCATTTTGTTAATCCCTTCATGAGATAACTCTGGCAGGGTAAAATGGAGGTCAGTCTCCCAGGCAGTGCATCCAATACCTTTCCCAAGCACTAAGCTCATTTAACAAAATAACTCTTTAGTCTTCTTATGTCTCTATAACCTGCTACCAAACACTGTATAATAATTTAGTACAAAAAATGTCATTTCTTTTAACCAAATGCTTCTAAGAATTAACTTAACTAAAAATGTTCCTGTACATAAACAGACGGGTATGTATTTTAATGTTTATAAAGTTAGTACACAATATAAGGAATGATTTTTATGTAGAACGAATCAAGAAAAAACAGTTCCTTCCTTTCCTTCCTTCACATTAGTACATTGAATACTTAGCTGTATCCTCAGATTGGTGCCTATGGCATTTTCTTTCTTTCACAATGTTTAAAAAAAAGTTATATAAAAGAAGAGAGTTCCTAAGCAATAATATTTGTCGTGGAATAGGTTTAAATAGTCAGTACAATTATTTTCTCCCACTAAAGCATCTGGATTGGCAATAATGAATGAATACAGCTTCAGCTGGCTGTGCAATATGGTCAGCATTTTGTGCTTTCACACACTGGCAGGGATTTTTCCCACACTGCAGCTAAATCCAATTGTGCAGGTGTCTGAAATTCATTAGTATGCCCTAAAAATATCTAGCTCATTATTCCCAAGTAATCACCAGCATTATAAGAGAGACTAGAATGGAAGCATGATTCTGTTTTATGACTTGGGTCAGTTACAAGCCTAACATTAACTTTAAGGAAATGCAGCAGTATCTGTCCTGCTGCTAGAGGGACAGTATGGCCAAAGTTTGATATAATTTTAGAGCAGCACCTGTTGATACTATACTGAACAGGGGAAAGAATAGAAGTATGATCATTTGCACATCTGAAATAACCAGAATATTGATTTGTCACTGCTGTTGGTATAAAAATAACCAATACATTTGCCCCACAGATTTGTTCATGTTGGGAAAACACACGAAAGCTTCTTACGTCTTTGTAATTCTGTTTAGCACAATGGGCTTTATTCACTATCCGTGGCAGAACCCAAACTGCAAGGGCCCAGTGACAGAAAGTCCAGCCAGAGGTGGGGAGAATAATGCTACAAGCTGCCTATAACTTCCACTCTGTTGGGGGGCCAGGAGTCAGTGTGTAGGGCTGGCTCAGGAAGGTGCACAGCAAGGGCATGCAGGGGATGTACCGATCTCTCTCAAGCAGCCTCTGCCAGTGAGGCCTCTAGGCTCCTGGCTGTAAACCGAAGCTCCTTCCAGCTACTGGAAACCTGATAGTGTCACTTGCCCTTTGCAGCGGCACACGCCTCCTCCGTAGTGCAGCTGTTCTAACATAGGTGTGGGGATGGAGACTGAAGCCCCCAACAGGGCTGAAGCAAGCACTTTCGTTTTAACCAAGGCTATAGTACTGATAGGTACACAGTGAAACCGGGTTACGCAACCTCGCAGGGAACTGGCAAAAATCAGTTTTGGAAAATGAGGGGTCTTCTAATTAAAGTAGAGCAGAACTGTACTTCGTATGTTTGGGGTGTTCTCTTAAGATATGAGGTTGCCTGAAAAGGGTGGCTGTTTGCACAAGTTTCTCTTTGTCTCTCATTGACTGAAAAACATTTCCTGACTTTAGATACCAAAAACCGTTTCTCAGTTATTGTATGAAAACTGATTAAATCAACACAGGCAAAGGCACTTCATCCAGGCTATAAGGCTGGAGCAGAAGTAAAAACATTCCATGAGAAGGAAGGGGTGGGACAAAGAGAATTATTTCGGGGGGAAATAAGCCACAACAGAGACAGGGGGAAAGAGCACTTCCTAGGCTTGGTCTACACTAGTGGAAGGGGTCGACCGAAGATACGCAACTTCAGCTATGTGAATAACGTAACTGAAGTCGATGCATCTTGAGCCGACTTACCTGCCATCCTCATGGCGGCAGCAGTCAGCAGCGGGCTTCCCCATCGACTCCAGCTTGCGCCTGTCGGCGAGTTGGAGTTCCGGAGTCGATGGGGGCGCCTTTGTGTTCGATTTATCATGTCTTGATGAGACGCAATCGCCAAAATATCGATCACTACCTGCCAATTTGGTGGGTAGTGAAGAAATACTCTCAGAGAAAGAGAACGCAGGGATGTTCATGCATACAGAGAACCGGACTGCAACCTGTTCATGTCATTTCTTGGGACTTTGCAGAAAAGGTAATCTACCCCATGAGCTGTGTATCCCCAGTGAGTGCAATGGAGCTCTCATTCCCATGAGCTTCTTCCCAAGGGCCTGATTCCGTGCATTTTGGCATCAATGGAAAACACTTTTTGAGTTTAATGGGCCCTTGGATCGGGCCTCAAGGCACGATTTTTTCTTTCTGGCCTTTATTGTGGATTAGGCCAGTCTGTAGCAGAGTTGGCATCTGAGGACTCTTTTGGGGCATTTAATGTCTGGAAAACCAGGGATGTCTTTTGCTGCATCAGGCCCATAATACTAACTTATTAGTGCTAATATAGGAAGCGCTTTACCTTGTTTGGAATTGTCTGGATTTTCTTCCTAAACAGCCTTTGGTTGTTTAAACAGAATGCTAAGATAGCAAACCTGGTTGGCTCAGAGGGTGGGTAGAGAGAAATTGAGCCTCTCAGGTCAAGATGGGAGATGGTTCTCTGTTGACCTGGGCTAGATTTCAAACTTGTCACTACCTGGCAGTGGTTTGATTTTCTGTGGGAAGTTAATTGGTGGTCTCAAGCTGAAAAAACCTCTCGCAGTCACCACTGTCACTATTTGGTATCTCTGTGGATGGGGTATTGTGTTGTGGGAAATAAAACCAGGTGCGCACACATTATACTAGCTTGTGCACGGCACTAGCAGAGCTCTGTAACAGTTTGTGCACTACACTGACTAATTCTAACCACTGTGCTGGCTTTTCTACTCAACAGCAGCTGTACGGTAACTTTAAAGGGACACACCAGAATGGTTAGCAGGCTGGTCAGGACAGCCTAGGATGGAAAAGATACGAAGAGTCATTTTCAAGTCAGAGTTCAGACACATTGCTGGGATGCACTATTGCCTCCCTTGGTGCACTTGTAGGACTTCACTGTCCAGGGCAGTTAATCCAGCACTATAGTAACAAAGCCTGACAAGAATATTTAATCCAAAATTCTCTCCAGCTGTTACAATTCAAAAGAGAGGAAGCCGTCAAAACCAGGATGATATGATGATCTCAGTTTTGGGGTGAAAGGGTTGCCTTCCTCAATGCCCCGTTTGAGAGTTCTGTTCTGCCTAACATCAACAGGCAACTACTACTGTTCTACGAAAAAATCTACTTCTGGGCTGTTTTGCTACAGTTGTCTGATTCTCAGCTTCTTCTGTTGTCTCTGAATTTGATCCTTCCTTTTAAAACGGAAGGCAGAGTAAGCCATCAGCTGTCAGCACAACAAGGGAAAGGGGAAGTGATGCAGAAAGATTAAAATTGTGCTCTCTTTCCTAAAGAACCTTCTGTAGGGCTCCAGTTTCTACCAGAAAGATTCATTCTTTTCTGTTCCTGCCACCCATAAGTCCTTTCATTTCCTCCTTGGGAAAACCACCTGAAAAGGAACTTGCACTATGACAGTGTGCCATGGGAAAGTTCCAAGGAAACAAAGTCTAACTACCCCAGCAGAGTGAGAGAGACAGATAGAATCCCAGACTGAAAAGTATACTTAAAGATGGGCCCCGCACTAGTTAATCCCATAGAAAAGATGTTTTCAGGGATCGCATTTTTATTAATTAAATATTAATTAAATTCTCACTGTAGTTGACCAGCAGTGGAGAAAACTTGTCTCCAAAAATTACACAGAAGATTAGGCATTTCCATTGTTCTCTGTTCTATGTGGTTAAGGCCTACATTTTCAAAAATAGCTACTAATTTTGTTTGCTTCCATTTTTCACTGCTCCTCCCGAGTCACCTAAGGCCTGTTTTTTAGAAGTGCTGAGTGCTCACGACTCCAATTGATTGAAATTAATGGACACAATTGCTTGGCACTTCTGAAAACCAAGGCATTAAGTGTGTCAAGGTAGGCATCAAAAAATTAGGGGACACCTTTGAAAATATAGCTGCACCTGGGAAAGAGCAAATTCTCGTTTGTTGCAGCTCAGATTTTTTTCTCCATCTTCAGTTTTCAAGCAAATAACCATCTGCTCTTAAATAAGATCAGCTCGGGAATTTTCATGAAGTTAGCAAATAAA
This sequence comes from Sternotherus odoratus, assembly GCA_032164245.1. NCBI lineage: Eukaryota > Metazoa > Chordata > Testudines > Kinosternidae > Sternotherus > Sternotherus odoratus. The sequence goes on from JAVMKO010000002.1 coordinate 118,894,746, forward strand.
AATGATCTCAAATCCTTATACAAAAAGTGCATGTAAAAAGATAACTTAATAATCTAACCTGAACCATAATTTACTTGCTAAAAACAAGCTTCAAGTTGCATTGAGTGTTTATGATACTAAAGAACAGGAGAAACTGTCATGAAGAGAATGTTTCCTATGAATTGTATCATTTTACCCAATCATTTAGGCACAATGTCTTTACACCATATCTTTTTTATTCATATGTATCATGTGTTTCGGGATATAATGGAAAATCACAATAAGTTCTTAGAAATTATAGTTTTTCATTCATTATTGTGGATTTCTGTGTTGCATAGGATAATACCAGTGTTTGTCCCTGTCACCCAATTTAACAATAAAATTACAGTCATCATATCCATTTGAAAGCAGAGAGGTTACTGAAGGCAGTTGTCCTTCACCACGTACTGTGCTATCACAGAATATGGAGAATATTGTGACAGACATTTAATGAAGCCTAAATAGACACTCTGAAGATTGGCCTTGTCTGTCATTGGCTGCACAAGATTTTAAAAATTGCCGGAAGCCTAATCAAACAGTTAAGCCAGGCAGGATCCAAAAGAGAAGTCTCTTTTCATGTGACTTTCAGAATAACGCAGCTGTAAACTGCTGAAAGTTCATTGAAAATTGTCAGAGAGATACTTCAAAATTCCTGGCAACTGGTTTTAAAATCTGAAGTTCTTTTCTAAGTAAAATAAATCTATTTGCCATTTTGACATATTAAATGCATTATGCCTTGAAGTACACTGGAGCATTAACTATGGCCTAATTGGAAGAAAATCCAAATGATAATGCCTACGTCCTTGAGAGATGTATTCTCTTTACATGAAATTCCCTCCACTGCCAGGGCCTTTGTATCACTTCAGCGCCACATTAAAGACTTAAGCCCCAATCAGCACATAAATATTCCCATCAAAAGTACTGTTTGATGGGACTATCTAAGTGCTTAACATTATTCATGAGCATATACATGCGTGTTGCTGGATCGGATCTATAATTGGTGGATCAGTGGGCCGGGGGAAAGCATTTTCACTGGGGTGAATGTCAGCTTTTTAAAATTAAGTGGTATAAGGTAACCTAGATCTGTCCATAATTTAAGTAAAACTGCAATAGCTTTATAGGGAAAACATTGTCTAGAGCCCATTTCTATATCACTGTGAAAATGCAGCGACCTGATTAAATAAATGATTGATTGATTAATTGATTTATGGCAGCGGGCGGCCCCAGGCTTCAGAGTGGCTGAGGACAGAGGATTTTCACCTACCCATCATTCTGGGTCATGGCACGCTCAGCGTACTCTCTCGCAGAGCCAAGAAACCAGAATCTATTCCCAAACCCAGGTATTCTGACTGTCATCTGACCAGTCTTGAATTGTGATGTTTAATGCATACTCAGATTTGCTCCCAGAAGAGCTATGAAGAACACATTTAAATCTATAATACATTGCTACTACAGAATTTAAAAAATATGTATGATACATTTTAATTTATTGTACTGTATGCATTGTAGGCCAAATCCTGCTCATTTTACTTACACAAGTAGTCCCATGAATTACAGTGGCACCGTCACATGACCAAAGTCCTGTATGAACATTGCACATTGGAGAGCGGGAGAAATAAGCTTGCGCCTGTTAGCTCCCTTTAAAGCTATCCATCATTCACATACATCTCTCTTGATTTTCTTCACCTTTTGATTAGATTTAGAACTTATTGCTAAATACTGTATTTCAGTTAGCAAATGAAATAATTTTTGTCAAGCCCTTCTTTTGTGATCCAAGCACACTTTTAAAACTTTCTTCCCTTTCATTATGGGAACAAAATTAATCAAGTGAATCTATTCTGTCAATAAAATGAATGTGTTCAAAGTATCAACAACATTCTTGATAATATGTAAATATCCTGTGTTAACAAGAACAGGACAAGTAGATTTCATACAGACATAATTAACACAAATGAAACTCAGTCTGATGTAGCATAGCTAATCATTTTATTATAAGGACACTATTCAGATTTTAGATATCAAAATTCCATTCCCTTAACTTTCTTTTGATTTGCCTTGACATCCTTCCTTTTCCTGCTAAAATGCTACTTCATGGAGTTATTGCAAGAGAAAACAATAACTGCTACATCTTCTGCAGCCAACACACAAGCAAACCTGTGAACAAGTGTTGTGGAATACACATAGCAAGCACTTACAGAATTGTTTGTTAGTCATAAATGACATAGCATTTTTGCTTTTTTTAATACAAAATAATTTCATTTCAGTCATGCTATCAATTGAATAAAATTATAGGCTCTTCTTTTAACAATTCCTGTCTTATCTGTTATTTTAAATAATATTCCTACCAATCCTTCTTAACCCCTTTTACTTTTACTAACAATATTAGAAAGAGAAGGGACTGCCATTATTTTATTATCACTTTTTTCTCATTTAACGTGGCTTAAAGTAACCATTACCAGCATGAAAAAATCCATTAAATACTGTACAATTCCTACTATGTAAATAAATAGTTCTCGTGATGGGCTAAAGCCAAGCACTAGATGAATTACAAAAATAATCATATAGTGTCCCATTACTCCACTGCCTTGCTCCTATGTCATCATTTATATCAGTTCAAAGAGGATATAAAACCCTGCCAAATCAAAATGTTATTACTGACAACAAATGATGGAATGGGAGAATCTGACCTTGTATTTCCATGTAGATTTGCTGGAGATATCTTTCTGAAAGGTTGTTCTTTCTAATAGTCTCATAACAGACTTGATCTGATAAAATTTCAGTTTATTTGTATCATTTTTCATTTGATGTCATTTAATTACTTTGATGCCATTTGTCTTTGTGGCCTTTAAATGTATAGTATCACCTACTATTATTTTAGTCATTCTTAATTTTTTTGAAAATGTGCATATTCCATTTGAAAGCAATTTGAGTCTTTACAGCTATCTTCTAAATTTTTGTAACATTCTAAAATTAGTTCTGTGTTGAAGTCGAGTCAATCCCAGATTATGGTCTAATTTACATTGGTGTAGCCCTGGAGTAATTTCAATGAAGTTAAACAGGTGTAGCTCAGAATCTGACCCTCAGTGTAACAATTTCCTATTAATTTAGCTGTAGCCATAAAATGTAGTTGTGATTATTCAGTTTGACTATATATATATATATGGGTGTGTGTGTGTGTGTGTGTGTGTGTGTGTGTATTCATTTAAATTTCTATTCAAAATATAACTTTCAGCCTTAAATGTGTTTGTTTGTATTAATGGGCAAACCTCCAAATGTCTGAGCTTGAGTTCTCGTAAGCTTCCAGAACTGTAGCTATGGCCATTGCCTTTAGCACCAGGGGCTTAGAAGTAGTAGTAAATTCCTGTAATATTTGGTATTGTAGCCATCCTGCTGGTTAAGCAGAAGAATCTCTACATCTATATATATAAAAGTCAAATGGTGTATGTGTGTATGCGTGCGTGCGTGCATGTACGTTCCCTTACTCCTTCCACACCGTTTGAGCTAGAGACTTGAAATTTAGTACAGTTATAGGCTTTAGGGTCCTAATCAGGGTAAGAATCGAAAATTTTACAAATCTCACCTCTGACACCCTCCAGGGGTGAAATTCTTTAAAGCCCATTAATATCAGCTGGGCAGCAGGTTAACACCTGCTGTTCTCTGTGACATAGTTATGACGTAATAATACCCCCCTCCAACGGATCCCGCACTCACTCAGCTCTCTGCCCCCTCCAACGGACCACGCACTCGCTCGGCTCTCTCCCCCCTCCCCCGCTCCAATGGACCCCGCACTCACTCAGCTCTCTCCCCCCTCAGGTAAGAATCGAAAAATTTTAAAATCTCACCCCCCCCTCCTCCCCTCCAACGGCCCCGCCACTCGCTCAGCACTCTCCCCCCTACACCCCTCCAACGGCCCCCCCACTTTCTCAACTCTCTCCCCCTCCCCCCTCCAATGGACCCCGCACTCGCTCAGCTCTCTCCCCTCCTCCCCCCTCCCCCCCTCTGATGGACCCGAGCAACGCCGGGTATTTTTGCTAGTTATTTATAAGAGACACAGAGGAAATAATTTGTAGAAGGTGAGGTAATCCCCATCCAGAAACTGCTAAACTCAAGAGATAACAGTGGAGTCAACAACAAACCACATTAAGGAGTTTACTTTTCCATTAAATTATCTGTACAGTTGTCTAGCAACAATATTTAATTTATGTGTTGTTGTCATCATAAAAGCATGTAATCATAGAATATCAGGGTTGGAAAGGACCTCAGGAGGTCGTCTAGTCCAACCCCCTGCTCAAAGCAGGACCAATCCCCAACTAAATCATCCCAGCCAGGGCTTTGTCAAGCCTGACCTTAAAAACCTCTAAGGAAGGAGATTCTACCACCTCCCTAGGTAACCCATTCCAGTGCTTCACCACACTCCTAGTGAAAAAGTTTTTCCTAATATCCAATCATAGTTATATGATAAAATAGTAACTGTATAAGTAAGCTCCAGTTGTCTTTTATGCAAAATGTTGGGGGCTCACTTTTGAAATCCAGGTCTCTTCTTTAGTTGCTAAATATAGAAGTATGATTCTAACTTTTAGCACATCATTTTGAAAAACTTGTCCATTAAATGCTTTGTCTTTGCACACAGTAGGTTCTTTTGCACTCTTTCTGAAGATTGACAAGTTAAATTTCAAATATGCCCCCTCCCAGCAGGGTCTTTGACTGACAGCCTTCCTTTTGAAGTGACAGGTTTCAGAGTGGTAGCCTTGTTAGTCTGTATCATCTAAAAGAAAGAGGAGAAATAAATTTGTTAGTCTCTAAGGCAGGGGTGGGCAAACTCCAGCCCACAGGACCATCCTGCCCAGCCCCCGAGCTTCTGGCTGGGGAGGCGTGTCTAGCTCCATCTGGGCCATGCGGCTGCCAGACATGCAGCTCTGAGTGGCATAATAAGGGGTCGGGGGGTTGGATAAGGGGCAGGGAGTCTCGGGGGCAGTCAGGGGACAGGGATCAGGAGGTAGTTGGATGGGGCAAAGGTTTGGGGAGGCAGTCGGGGGACGGGAATGGCAGGGTTGGATAGGCATAGGAGTCCTGGGGGTCTGTCAGGGGACAGGGGGTGTGGATAAGGATCAGACCAGTCAGCGGACAGGGAGCAGAGGGGGTTGCATAGGGGATGGGGTTCTGAGGGGGCAGTTAGGGTGGAGGAGGGGGCAGTCAGGGGTAAGCAGCGGGGGGGGGGGTTGGATGGGTTGGGGATTCTGAGGGGGGGCAGTTAAGGGGCAGGAAGTGAGAGGGGGTCAGATAGGGGGCGGGGCCAGGCTGTTTTGGGAGGCACAACCTTCCCTATTCAGCCCTCCATACAATTTTGCAACCCAAATGTGGCTCTCGGGACAAAAAAATAGCCCACCCCTGCTCTAAGGTACCACAAGTACTCCTCTTTCTTTTTTCTTTTGAAGTGAGTTATTTAACTATAAGTTCCAAAGCTTGCTCAAGACTAAGGTGCAGACCGGTGTCTAGAATCTGAAGGGCTTCCATGTATATGTACAATCATAACTGCAGTACTTTTTTATTCAGACATACAGTTCCTGTGAGTAAGATAAGGTTTTCATCCTTGAATGTAGTGTGTGCAACTTCAAAAATTAAATACAGATGCCTTTGGTCTTCCTAACTTTTTAACTCATTTTAAATGTAATCTGAGTTCTGGATGTGTCTCCAAGAGAAATAAGTCACAAACAAACAAAACTCAGAAAAATCCAGATGATCCAGAAAAGCATCCAAAAGTCTGTTTACCAGTGCTAAGGTGCTGATGTAAAGATAGGCACATCACTATTTTAGAGTCAAGACTAAAATAACCAAACCCACAAAGTGCTGTCATTGAATGAAAAATGTCTTCTAAAAACTGTTAACCTAACTTATTTCAATATGAAAAATGGTTAAATTTATTTAAATGTGGGCCGTTCTTAGTGTTGGTTGCTATTTTATTCAGATCAGTTCATATATTTCTAATAATAATAATTTGTTAAAGGTATATGATCTCTAAAGTACAGAACGAGAGTTCATTTTTAATTACAGTGTCTTGATGCTTACTTGATGCTATAATGTAGGCAAAGGGGAATGCACATCTGTGACAAGGAGTGTCTTGGGGGATCACAATAAGGAAGTTGAATCAGTTAGGATAACATTAGAAACTCATGAGTTTACAGTAATCTTGAAGAAGTGACAAAGAGTCCTGTGGCACCTTAAAGACTAACTAAAGTATTGAAGCATAAGCTTTCATGGGCTAATACCCACTTCGTTGGATGCATGCCAACAAAGTGGGTATTAGGCCATGAAAGTTTATTCTTCAATACTTTAGTTAGTTTTAAGGTGCCACAGGACTCTTTGTCACTTCTGCAATTCCAGAGTAACATGGCTACCTCTCTGATTCTAGTAATCTTGAAGTGTTTTCTGTGGTCCCCACTGCTAAGTTTGAAATTAAATGAAGTTGACAGGACTTTTTGTGTTATGTAATATTGAATAGACAGAGAAGATGGAGATATCAAATTATTGCTTTCATTGTGGCACTACAACCTTGTTTTCTTTCTAGAAGAAAATGAAGAACTATTGCTGTACTGTTGCAATGTATTATTTTGGCCTTTCTGTTTGATGTTTCTGTATGTTGATGCAGTAAGATCTAGTTCATCTCTGCCCTTTAGGGAAATAAAAAATGCTTGTTTCATGTGACTAGAAAATGTAAATTCAACCCAAGCAGTCTGACTGACTAAATGTTAAGCTTGTATGTTGATAACCTAGTTTCAACTCTTTGGTGTGCAACATGATCCAATATCTGTTGATGGCGAAATTGTTGTGGAAGTACTTTTTATTAGTTACCTTGTTCGCCATATTGAAATAGAGATTTAGGGATTGGTAACAGAATACAGATGTAGTTTAAAGATGGCTGTCATTGGAGGACACTGGGAAAGAGAATTAGCAGCTGCACTCAGTTCTGTTTTTCCTAGTTCATCTGTCAGATGATATGGTTCACATTCAGAGGAATGGATTTTGCCAGTGCACCTGAACGTGTGAAATGTGAGTGAAAACACTCAGCTTTTGCTTGCTTGGTATATTTCTAGCGTTTCCCACTAAAAATGAGGAAAAAATATCATACCCAAGTCTCTACATTCTAAGTACATTTCAGTCCTTTAATTGATACTTCAGGTATTTTTAAAGAAACTAGTTGTACCTCCTCTATAAACAAGTTCTGAAGATTTTAGACGACAGTCTCTGTAAGCTTGAGTTACCAGGGTGGACCTTTTGTTGGATGTCTTGGAAACTCCCAAAGATATTTTATTAGCAGACTACTTCTTGTTCTTGATTTGGAGTGCTTAAATTATGTGTTCAAATGTGTGTTTTTATGGGTATGTAATTTAATAACAGTTCTTCAGCTTTCTAAAGTTAAAGAGTCTACATTCTTGCAAAATTTTATTGGAACCGAAACCTAGTGTAGTGTGAGCATGCATACTAATTTTTAAGAAGGCTTGTTTGGATCACAGGGATTCTGTGGTGCCTCTACATATAAATTAGCATATTATATTTTTCAACTGGAACGCTATTCTCCAAGTAGCACAAAACCCTAATGGTTTTTTATCTCAGTCACTGTAACCATTCCTAATGTGTTCCTCAGCACTGGGGAACAGGTGATGACAGAAGACTGGAGTTGGTTTGTTTTTTCATCTCCTGAATTAAACAACATTTGTCATGCTGTTTATTTTATCACCTTTTATGTCCAGAGATGGAGTAGAATACCATGTTGGTGTTACAGGTAAAATGAGAGAGGGTGTTCTATGGGTTGTGATCTGTGCAAGTACTTTAGGGTTGAGTTAATCTACTGACCTGGAGTTTGGAGTAGAACAATACATGTCCCACACGTGACTTTTGTAATCAAGAGTTAGGGATTAAATTTCCCACTTTGACTATTGCATATCCATGTTAAAAGATGTTTAAGTTTTGCATCTGAAATAAAAATGTCACTAAAAATCAAATAACTTTGTAGACAGACTATTTTGCATATAAGTGCCCATTGTCTGCATTAGATATTAGTCAAAATAATCTCTGCTCATTGAATATTTAAATTCTAGCTAACAATCTTATGCAGAAAAAAACATGGAAGGCAAAGATGCTAGCCCAAGGGCCAAATACTGCCATGCCTTTTAGAACAATAGATTATAGCCTTTGTTCCTTTATGAGAGGTGTATGAAACGGTACTACAGTACTTGGGAAAAATGCATTTATTTTATTGCCATGTTTTGAAAGGCTTATTATTTAGCTGCATATAACATCAGCAAAATGAATAATGAACCCTTTTATGTCTGACGTCTTGTCCTTCATGCTTTGCCTCACATATTGTTGCCTTTTCTTACAACTGTTTTACTCCTTATTTTAGGTCTTGTCATCATCACACTCACACAACAGGAAATCAATAATTAATTATGGATTGGTAAAGTGATGCCTGACTGATTTCCTGAAACCTTTCTCTGCCACAGCATATAAGGGCAGTTGAGCACAGTTAGCTAGCAGTTTTTCACTTAGATGGATTTTACTGATACATCAGAGACTGGTTGTGTATCCTTCACACCTAACCTCAGATTTAAAATAATGCCCACAGTGGTTACTCCTGTTTCATATGACTGATGACACTAGTAAAAGAGTGTTTGAAAGAAAGAGAACTGACCAAAATCATATGAGGTACATTGAAAGAAAAAGCTTGGCCAGCTATCTCAACAGGTCTTAGACTCTAGGGCTTTGCAATAATAATTTCAAAAGCGAGACACGGAAAATTCATTAATAATTCTTTAGGCATGTTGACATTCTGAGAATTAATGGACCTTGCTTTCAGAGTATTGAAGATAGAGGCTGAGAGCACTACATCCTATATAGAAATGAAAGAAATAAACTACTGATTTTGAAGATGTCACTTTATCAGAGAAATAGCCTGCCTAGTGCTTATTAATCCTTATTCAATGCCAGTTTTGCTATAATAATTGATTGTATGACATAGGAATCTTCTTCTCCCTTCCTTAAAGAGCCTGAAATTTGATGTGTAGTGTGACAAGGTGGCTCCTCTGCTCCCCTGACTCAAGTCCTTTTGGGTTCTGACACAGCACTGGCGCCCTGACCAGGCTGAAGCAGACCCCGTCTTTCTGCTGCTCCTTAGCAGCCCTCTCCCTGTCTCTCTCTCTCAGGGCCAGGCTCCTGCAGGCTAGGAAAGCTAGGTTCCCCCTGGGAGGGACCCTTTGTTCCCTTCCCCTGCCTGCCAGCAGCCTCTCCGTCCCTGCTTCCCTCCACTTACTCTGCACACTCCTCTGCTTTCACCAAATTCTCTCCTACTGCCTCCAACTCACTCCTCAAACTCCCACGCTCCTCCCTGGGGAGGAGTCTCTTTAAAGGGCTCTGGCAGTCTCCTTAACTGACCTCAGCTGGCCCTGCTCCTGGCTGTGGCAGCCTTGCTCAGCTGGACCCAATTCCCCTGTAGTAACCCTTCTAATTACAGGTCCTTCTGGCAGCTGCCTGCCCTGGGTCTACCACACATCCCCCCCCCCCTGCGCAACACCATGGGGTTGGGCTACTTGGGTCGCAGAACAGTGTATCCTCGACAGACCGTCCGCATTCCCATGCAGGGGACCGGACCGATGTTGTACGCGGAAGTGGAAGGGTTGTAGTGAGAGGAACCATCTCGTAACCCTCGCATTGCTGTCCTTATTTTGATGCATCCACTTCAGCGGGGCATGGTCCGTAACTAGGGTAAACCGTCGACCGAGTAGATAATAACGGAGGCTCTCTATGGCCCACTTCACCGCCAGGCACTCCTTTTCTACTACAGCGTATTTCCGTTCTCTGGGCAGGAGCTTCCGGCTGAGGAATAGAACCGGGTGGTCTTCACCATCCCTTAGCTGGGAGAGTACCGCTCCCAGCCCTACCTCAGAGGCGTCTGTCTGTAGGATGAACTCTTCCTTCCAGTCTGGGGCTATCAGCACGGGGTCGGTGCAGAGGGCTGTCCGCAGGTCCCTAAATGCTCCCTCAGCGGCGTCCGACCACTTCACAATGTCGGGGCCACGGGCTCTCGTCAGATCGGTCAACGGGCAGGCCCGGGTGGCGAAGTGGGGAATGAACCGTCGGTAGTACCCGACCAACCCTAGAAACGCCCTAACCTGTTTCTTTCGGATAGGTCGGGGCCACTTCTGGATCGCTTCCAGTTTGTTAAGTTGGGGCTTCACTACGCCCCTCCCTACCACGTACCCGAGATATTTAGCCTCTGCTAGCCCAATCGAGCACTTGGGGGGATTTGCGGTCAGCCCTGCCTTCCTCAGGGTATCTAAGACGGCCTCCACCTTCCTCAAGTGCGTCTCCCAGTCTGGGCTGTATATGATGACGTCGTCCAGATAGGCGGCCGCGTACTGCCTATGGGGCCGCAACAGTTTATCCATTAGCCGCTGGAAAGTGGCGGGGGCCCCGTGTAACCCGAAGGGGAGGACAGTATACTGGAACAACCCCTCCGGGGTGGCAAAGGCCGTCTTTTCCTTATCTGCCTTGGCTAGGGGGATCTGCCAATATCCCTTGGTCAGGTCCAGGGTCAACATAAACCGGGCCGAGCCTAGCCGGTCAATCAGTTCGTCTATCCGGGGTAGCGGGTACGCGTCGAACCGTGAGACGTCATTCAACCTCCGGAAGTCATTACAGAATCTGACCGTGCCGTCTGGTTTAGGCACCAAGACCACGGGGCTAGACCACTGGCTATGGGATTCCTCGATGACCCCTAGCCTTAGCATCTTCTGTACCTCCGCTCGGATTTCTTTCCTTTTTGCTTCTGGGACCCGGTAGGGCTTGACGTGCACCTTTACTCCTGGCTCGGTGAGGATGTGGTGGTGCACCTCAGTAGTCCGGCCCGGTGTCTCCGAGAACACATCCCGGTTACGCCGGATCATGCGGACCACTTCTGTGCGCTGGTTTGGGGTCAGGTCCGGGGAAATCCCCACCCGGCCGGGTGGGCTGCCCTCCCGGGGAGGCGCCCCCAGCGCAACCACCAGAGCGTCTCTTTCCTGCCACGGCTTTAGTAGGTTGACGTGGTATATCTGTTCCTGCTTCCGGCGTCCCGGCTGTCGGACTCTATAGTCCACGTCCCCCACGGCTTCTATTACTTCATACGGCCCTTGCCACTGGGCCAGCAACTTGCTCTCAGCCGTGGGTACCAGCACCATCACCCGGTCTCCCACCTGGAACTTCCGGCTTCTCGCTCGGCGGTTGTAGTACGTCTGCTGGGCCTCTTGTGCCTTCTCCAGGTGTTCTCTCACTATGGGGGTGACTTGGGCTATCCTTTCTTTCATCCGCACTACGTGTTCGACAACATTTCTCCCTAGGTTCGGCTGTTCTTCCCAACCCTCCTTGGCGATGTGAAGTATGCCCCGAGGGTGGCGTCCATACAGCAGCTCGAACGGTGCGAATCCCGTGGAGGCCTGGGGCACCTCCCTTACGGCAAACAGGAGGTAGGGGAGCAGGGTGTCCCAATCCTTCCCGTCTCGGCTCACCACCTTCCGCAGCATACTCTTCAACGTCCGGTTGAACCGTTCGACCAGGCCGTCAGTCTGGGGATGGTACACAGACGTCCTTATCGTCCGCACCCGGAGTAGGCCACATAGGTCCTTCATTAACTTGGACATAAAGGGGGTCCCTTGGTCTGTCAGGATCTCCCTTGGTATCCCTACTCGGGCAAAGATCTGTAGCAACTCTCGAGCTATGGTTTTAGACAGCGTATTCCGTAAAGGCACAGCCTCGGGGTACCGGGTGGCGTAGTCCAGCACGACCAGTATGTGTCGATGGCCCCTGGCAGACTTCTCCAGTGGGCCTACCAGGTCCATGGCGATCCTCTCAAATGGGACCTCTATGATGGGGAGGGGCACTAAAGGGGCCCGCAAGTGGGGCCGGGGAGCATGCAATTGACACTCCGGGCAGGAGGCGCAGTACCGCCGGACCGCTGCATGGACCCCTGGCCAGAAGAACCTCTTCATGACCCGGTCGAGGGTCTTCTCCACTCCCAGGTGGCCCCCAAAGAGGTGGCTGTGAGCCAGGTCCAATACGCCTCTCTGATGCTTCCGTGGCACCAAAAGTTGTTCCACCGACATGTCATGCATCGGGACTACCCTATACAGCAGGTCCCCCTTGATTATATAGTACGGCCCTCGGCCCTTACTTTTCCCCTCTACTGGGGTCCCATTTACCTCCACCACTTCGCTACGGACATTTTGGTAGGCTGGGTCGTTGGCCTGATCTTGCCCAAAATTCTCCATGGCCGGGCCAATTGGCCCCAACTCCGGGGTATCTACCTCCGCCTCCCCTTCGGGGGCTGCCTGGGGCGCACCAGGCCCGGCGTCGGCCTCCCCCACCGCCCGCCTGGTCCTCCTTCCGTGTGGGCTTCCTCGTTCCCCCACTAGTGCAGCCCTCTGGTATTGGGTCAGGATTCTTGTCCCTAACGCCTTGGCTGCCCTCCTCTCCCTCCGAGACTTCCGGGACCCCCCGCCCACAGAGAATAGTTCCGGGTCAAACTCCCGGAAAGCTGGTGCCCCGGGAGCCCTCGGCGTCACCTCCGGGACCCTGGCACTAACTCCTTCTGTCCCCCGCCCGGGGAGCAGGCTGTCAAAGTCGGGGAAGTCTCGACCAATGAGGACCGGGTAGGGGAGCTTCGGGACTACGCCCACCACTACATTCGTGGGGTGTCCCAAGACGTCTAAGCTTACAGAGACGGTGGGGTAGTAGTTAATATCCCCATGCACACAGGATACTGCCGAGCGCTTGGCCCGGGTTAGCTGGTCCTGGCTGATCAACATCCCGGAGACCAGCGTAACCGCGCTCCCTGAGTCTACTAGTGCGGTGGTTTTAATGCCATTCATTTTGACGGGCCGGGTATATCTATGGGGAGCCATCACGACCCCCACTTGGTTCACCAGGTCACACGGATCCCCCATACCCCCCAAGTCACATTCCATGGGGTCGGCCCGGTTTGGGCACTGGGCGGCTAGGTGTCCCATTTCCCCACAAGCATAGCAGCGTCTCCCGGCTCGGGACAGCCCCCCAGTTTTCGGGCTGTTCGGCCCTACCCCCCGAGTCCCGTTCCCCCAGTCCCCAAGTCTGTCCAAGCTCTCAGGCCGTCTCCCGGCCTCCTCTTCTTCCTCCCTATAGCGTCTTGGGGGTCTTGACAATCCGGGGCTTTGGTCCGGAAGCCGGCCTTCTAGTTACCCGCAGCCCCTCCATGGTGGTTTGTGACAACTCCTGGGAGGCAAGGTGTCTCTCTACGAGGGCTACCAGCTCGTCGTAGGAGGGGGGATCGTTCTTTCGGACCCACCCCCTTAGCTCAGGTGGCAACCCCCGCATATACCTGTCCAGCACCAGGATCTCGATCATCTTCTCCGGGCTGTGGGTCTCGGGCCGTAACCACTTCCGGGCAAGGTGGATCAGGTCGAACAGCTGAGTCCTCGGGGTCTTGCCGACCTCGTACCTCCACTCATGAAACCGCTGGGCCCGCAGGGCTGGCGTTACTCCCGCTCTGGCCAGGATCTCGGCCTTCAGCTGGGGGTAGTCCGCAGCGGCCTCAGGGGCCAGGTCAAAATAGGCCTTCTGGGCCTCCCCGCACAGAAAAGGGGCCAGGATGCTTGCCCACTGTCCTCGGGGCCAAGCCTCACGCAGGGCCGTCCTCTCGAAGGCGAGCAGGTAGGCCTCGGTGTCGTCGCCTGCCGTCATCTTCTGTAGGTAATGGCTGGCCCGTAGTGGCCGGTCGTCAGGCCCCCCACGGCCCATGGTGCTCAGGGCTTTCATCTGCCGTACCACCTCCTGCAAGGTGGCTCGGTCCTGGGTGGCCTGGGTTATCAGCAACTGGTTGGTCTCTTGCTGCACCCGGACAGCTTCCTGCTGGGCCGCAGTGGCCTGGACCAAGGCCTTCACCACCTCTTCCATCTTCCGTCTGAGTATGGGGGGAGGGGCTGGCCACCAAGTCTATTCCCTTCAGATCCCACCGCTGACACCACGTGTGACAAGGTGGCTCCTCTGCTCCCCTGACTCAAGTCCTTTTGGGTTCTGACACAGCACTGGCGCCCTGACCAGGCTGAAGCAGACCCCGTCTTTCTGCTGCTCCTTAGCAGCCCTCTCCCTGTCTCTCTCTCTCAGGGCCAGGCTCCTGCAGGCTAGGAAAGCTAGGTTCCCCCTGGGAGGGACCCTTTGTTCCCTTCCCCTGCCTGCCAGCAGCCTCTCCGTCCCTGCTTCCCTCCACTTACTCTGCACACTCCTCTGCTTTCACCAAATTCTCTCCTACTGCCTCCAACTCACTCCTCAAACTCCCACGCTCCTCCCTGGGGAGGAGTCTCTTTAAAGGGCTCTGGCAGTCTCCTTAACTGACCTCAGCTGGCCCTGCTCCTGGCTGTGGCAGCCTTGCTCAGCTGGACCCAATTCCCCTGTAGTAACCCTTCTAATTACAGGTCCTTCTGGCAGCTGCCTGCCCTGGGTCTACCACAGTAGAAACCACATACAGTATTTAGAAATATTATTAGTTAACTTCACATTTGGATTTTTTGGCCGAATAACAACCACAGGATCGAGACAATTGTGTATAGTCAGAGTGTAGAATGAAAATATTTTTGTACATAGGTTATACATTCCTTTTCATGCATGTTTGAGTTAGATTGTACCTTTAAAACAGCCATCAAGGTCAGAGAGATGGCACCATCGCAGTGGGCAGAGTTCTGACTGAGAACTACTTATCGGACTTTAGAGAAATGCAGACTATAGCAGCAACTCAGCCACCTATTTACAGAGTGCACTGATCACTCCTCACAACTCTGCCAGCGATGCTGATTGGTACACAGGGGGAGATTAAGAGAGTACATCACCATCCCATCCCAGTGTTTTGGGTAGGCATCCCAGGGGCAGTGTCTGTGCTCCCCAATTACAGGTTTGTGAAAGGAGAATGTGTGGAAAGTTTTTTCAGTTCTCTCCCACACTGGCATATATCTGCCTGGGGCAATCACAGGTGTGGCCCATAACATTTTTATTGTCAGTAACAGGAAATACATTCTTTTCGCTCTGACCACTACAATCATGCTCTCACAAATAGTGTTAAAAACTCTTGCAATTAATGGACACATTTTGATATACTTAGTGTTTTTCTGAAACCCCAGTTCCTGGAGTAATGATATTAAGGGGGAATCTCAGCTTTCATTTTTTGAAAAAGTATGTTTCCAGCCGTCATGATTGCAAAGAAAAGCTGGAGAACATGAATCCTAAAGTCTCAAAAACAAGAAGGAAAAAAAGCCGATGGGTATTAATTATTAAATCTGATTATTTTGGAGGAGTGACATGCGTTTTGGACACTTGGGATTGGCAGTGCTGCAGAAATTGCCGTCTGCCCTCTGAAGTCCGTTTCTCCGGATTTATAGTGAAATAACGTAATGCAGTATCTGGCCCAAGGTAGTTAGACACTTGCAGTTCATTTTTTGGTTAAGTTGGGATCATTCCAAATCTTTCTGAATGCTTCCTACTGCTCTTTTCAATAACAAATCTTGAGTTCTCATTTTGATATTAAAAGAAGAAATCCTGGGAATAAAAATCCTCTATGTATCTTTGTCTTTCATTTAACCCCAAGGATTTGAAAATACAATGCCATTTATCTGTTAATCATTAAAGTAGCTTTCTTCAGAGTATGTCAAATAACAGGTCAATATAAAGAGTTTAAGGATGCTCTACTACTTCTGTGTTTCTGTTGAAACAATACAAACAGATCAATAAATGTCCATCCTTCCTGGACCCCAGGACTTTTCCTTCTAAATGTGAGATGTTTAAGAATGGCTTCCTTGTTTTAATATGGCGAGTTTATCGAAAAAGATTTTGGGTTTTCTTTTCTTTTTCTTTTTTTAAATAAGGGATGTTTTGGAAAGGGCTGAATGTAGGAAATTAATTAAATTAATTATGAATTAAATTAAATTGATCTCCAAGCAAAAATCCCAAACCTTCAATCCAAAATAACTGCAAGCACACTAGTAGGGCCTATGCATTTTTGGTTTTTGTATGTATAAATCTACCTTTCTACAGTACATATTTCTATATTTACAATTTTTCATTTTTAAAATGGTACATTATTTAACTAAGGTATGCAGCGAATCACAGTTTCCATCTGACATGTTTCATCATGCTGCGGACTTTATCGTTACACAAACCACATTCTCTGCAATACATGTGACAGGTTCTGATAAACTTCTCCACAATTCCACTGAACCACATTTTAATAGGAAGGTTGCCTCTTGGCATTTCCCCTCCCATTCATTAGTATATAACATCCATGTGTCCTCTACTTCAAGTGTTTCCATGGAAAAGTCATAGGAGGAAAGTATTTCAATATAGTTTTGGGGCTTCTGTGAATCAATTTGGCAGCTGGAATTAAGAAGGAGAATCAGACTGAGCACTCCACTGCCCATAAATGCCTTGTGGTCCATCATTGTTGAGGAATGCACTTAATACATTTAATATTTCTAGATAATGGATCCTAATGATAAATGTGGCTGTTGCTAAATATTTTAGACTGTTATTTCTAACGTCTCAGTCAGAAACTCTACTAGATGCATGTGCTCATTTCTCACCACAGTGTTGAAGGCAGCCTATGCCACTGTCATGTTGAATGCTTAGCTTTCATATGCCAATATGTGTAGATAATCTGATTCAGTTCTAATATCTGTTGGGTCTTATTAGTGTCAGGACAACAAACTGCAAGTGAAAAGGTGCCCAGAATGGTATCAGTCTGATGAGACTTGACTTCATTCACATCAGCTCTATCCTTTAATTTAGACAATGTCACACTAGTGCACACCAGTCATGAATGTTCCACTTAGCCTGACAGCAAAGCTTCATCATGAAAAAGATGCAACACCAACAACTGAGAGCAATTTCCTGCTGAGTTCCAAAGTAAGCTCAGTCAATATAATACACTTGCTAGTACCTTTCTTTGTTACAGTATCATATATCCTATCACTTTCTATTTCTAACATTGGTTTGCTGTGTGTACTTCTCTCATAGGCCTGGTCTACACTAGCAGGGAGGGTCAACTTAAGATATGCAACTTCAGCTACGTGAATACCGTAGCTGAAGTCGACACATCTTAGGTCGACTTACCTGCCGTCGACTCTGCCTTGCGCCTTTTGGCGAGCTGGAGTTCCAAAGTCGACGAGAGTGCCTCTGGGGATCGATTTATCGCGTCCTGAAGAGATGGAATAAATCGATCCCCAATAGATCGATCTCTATGCATCAATCCAGCCGGTAGTGTAGACAAGGCCATAGATGGTTACCCTGGTATTTTATCATATTATATCATAATAGGAGATGTCATATTTACAATTAATAAGATGACAATAGCAAAATGCTGGTTCCTAGGCAAGGAAGAGGAACGAGAAGAAGGTTCTAATCCTGTTTGTTGAATAGCAAAACTCCTGTTTTCTCTAGGCAGAACAATATTGGGCCTGGAGGAGGAAATAGACCGTTAGAAAGTTTTAAAATGTATATATTGTAACTTGTTTCTCTCTCAGTAATTTCATTGTATGATGTTTGTTGTCATTACTTCTTCTCTCTGTACTGGGACACCATGGAAGTTGGTGTCTTTCTTTCTGACAAACACTTTGGTAATTCTGAAGCAGTAAATCAGAGTACAGGCCTCAATAAGAGTTGAGGATCTGCATATTCATGGCACTTATTGAAAACCGTTCACTTTTATTCAAATCACTATCACCTGATAGGCTAATTATTGCGAACTAGTCATAGGGCAGGAATTTTTACACTGCGAGGTTATTAAGAAATAACTATGAATTAATTATACTAGTATGAACCTTAAAACTAATCAGAGCCAGGGAATGGCACAACTTGCAAACATGGTAGTTGTCTGGCAGTAAATATGCAGCATCTCTGCCTTCTGATCAGCTGAAATAACTACACTTCATTTTGATTTTGATTAAGTCACTTATAATAGAGTTTGCTGAAACATTAGGGGATTCTCAGACATATGTTTCCATGTGTAAATTTTACAGAAGTATTATGAGAATATTCTCAAAACAAAAGAAAGTCAGCATTGCCCAGTGGTGTAATGTCATTTTTGGGAGGATGTTACTAGAGGATAGTAGTTTTATAATGATATTTTACTTTGGGCTGTGAATGGTGTAACGGAGTAGAAATACTGTGTGTGTGCCTCAGTTTCCCCTATGCATTTCTTGAGAGTCTATGTGAAGGAATAGGGGCTGATAGTGTAAGCAAGCAGGCAACGCCCTTTCCCCTCTCTGCAGGTATGCATACCTGAAGCTGTAATCTGACCCCAAGTGGGAGAGGGAGGTCACCTGATCTGGCTGAGCCAGGGCGGAGGAGAGGTTGGAAAGAGTGAGTTTCGCTGGGGAGTCTGAAGCTGGCTGGAGTCAGGCAGGGAAGGCAGAGGAGCTTTCTTGCTCTCTGGACCCCAAAATGGATCCAGCTGAGGGCTCACGCTTGCTGTATGGTCTGGATTAGACCAGATAGAGGTCATTGAATAAACCTCTGTTTTACTGGCTGACTGAGAGTCACGTTTGACTGTGAATTTGGGGTGCAAAATCCATGGGCTCCCTCAGGACCCTGCCCAGGCGGACTCGCTGGGGGAAGCGCACGGAGGGGCAGAAGGTGCTAAATGCTCCAAGGTCAGACCCAGGAAAGTTAAAGTGGGTACCCATGAAGCTCCTAGCCTTGAAAACAGGCTGTGTACGGAGAGGGAACACTTCACCCAAAGTCCTGTCTGGCTTCCTAGGGAGTGGCTCCAAACCATCGCCCGGGCACTCCGTGAATGGAAATTTGACATTGAAATCAGAGCAGGGAAGGTTAAGAGATAGTACTTGAGATTAAACTTGAACAGGATCTTTAACTTCTGTACAATCAAACTAAGCTGGGTTCTAAAACCATGTAGTTCAGATTTTGCTGCTAACTGAGTCTAATAGTAGCAGTGTGATCTAGTAGGTTGGGCTATGGAGTTAAAATCAGGAGAACTTGGTTCTGTTGGTACTGTTGCTAAGTGTTGCTAGTGCTGCACTGTTGTTAATGCTCTAGTGCTGTTGTTCCTGGAGCTGCACTAGTAGAGAGTGCAGCGTGTTGATTCAGCAGACCTTGGTGTTAATCATACAGGAAGATCACAGGCTCCGTTCTGTGGTGAAAGTCTTATTCAGGTTCATTGTTGACTAAGCATGGCCATAGGCATTACAGGTGCATTAACAAATGTGTGCCCACAACAAGGTACCAGCTGGATCAACATAACATGATGCTGTCCTCTAGGCCAGTACAAAGCTGCCCTCTTATGGTTTCTCCTTTTATACATTGACACAAACAAGTTACGTTTTACATTCCATGTTGTTAGTTACCATCGTTATATCTTGTACCTGCTAGTTCAAACGAAACTACCTCGTCCATTATCTTGTTATTCCATCCTTATCTTATGAGAGGTCCGTGTGTTCTTGTACCCTCTCTTGGGGAATTTGTTTATGTAGTTACTTGAGAGATGTGCGTGCTTCGATACCATCCCCTCAGATCAGGAATATGCTGACATGATTGGCTAATACCTAGTGTGTTGCCATTTTGCCAAGACACTCTGGTTGACAGACTTCGGTTCATATTGTTAGTTATGCCTAGGGCTCCAGCAAGACCTACAGGTTCTATTCAGCTCCACCACTGGTCTACTCTTTGTCCTTGGGAAAATCATTGTCTCTCTCTCTCCCTTCTTGTTTGTTTGTACAGTGCATACTACAATCAGGATTGAGTCAACTGTGGCTGGGGGCCCAGCTCAGGCTGAAGTAGCAGGGTGTATATATACTCTCCCTGACCAAGACGTATCTTTGAAAGATAACGAGAACTAAAGAATTTGCAACAGGCATTTGACATAGTCTTTTAATGTTACTTACAGTACATTTATCCACCTAGCACCAGACAAAATAATCACCTGCTGTGGATCAGAGGAGAATAATTGAATCTCGTAATGACTCAGAGCTGAGCAGAGAGATGACGTACTGGCACAAGTGTGAAGCCTATGAAAAATGATTATCTCTAAACTCTTGTTCTTTTTCTCCACAACTGTTAGGCATAGCTCTCCACTTAAAAGTTACTCGCTGCCAGATTCCTTACAATATATAACTGGATATATGCCAATGTTGATCTAGCTGCAATAAATACATGCCTTCTCCTAGTGCCTTCCTATTATTTAGGAAAAATGGATAGTCATTATAGGCATAATCAAAATATAATGGAAAATGTGGAACCTCTGAACAGCTGCTGAGAGCTGATATGACATTACCCTTCTTTGGTAGTTTGTGATTTCTTTAGCTGCACAGTTGCTACCTGTTAACTAACTGTTAGCAGTTAACAATGGCATCCCCTCTATATCCAAATTACACTGATTTTCTTTCCAGTCTGTCAAATCTTTTTGCCCTATTTTTCCTTTAATAGTTCAGGCTGATGGCAGATTGGTTTCTGAAATGCACTTGTACACAGACTTTGCTTTTGAAGATAGCACTTGTTCTCTTTAGGAGACCCTTATATACTGTACCTTTAAGCATCCAAATCAATTTAATTAAATGTGGTTATAGGCACTAGAGCTGAAACAAACTAATGAAAGCAACCGCACGTCAGGTGATATTTATTCCTGCATTAAATTCAACATGCTCCATTTTGGCTCTTAAAAATTAGTTGAAATATTTAACACTAATAGCTTCTGGAATTGTTGATGGGAATAGTTTTAATGAATTTGTTAGAAACTGTTTACCTTAAAAATGGAATTAAATTTTGTTTGTTGGGGCAGATGAGAGCTAAGGATAGATTTTATTAAAAATATTCAGCTTTTGGGGTATTATGGAGGCCTGTTAGACACATGCAAAAAATCTGTCAGAAATCATTATTTGAACATTATCATCCAGTGACCGTGGTATCTATCGTAATCTGGCTAATCAAAGCAATCTGAGCTCATGATATTTATAATTATATTAATGGTTGGGATAACTTCATTCCATTGAAGCACTCCAATACAACCAAGTGTCATGGTAGCTTGGTTTTGAATAAAGGAGTCAGAGGATGGGGGAGGAGGACTGGTATAAGAGGCTCCTTACTATCTTTTTGCTCTGATAGTGAGATGGCAAGATTTTTATTTTCAATTTCAGATGGCCTAAAAAATGGTCCCATTTTGTTAACAAAGGCTCTAACGTGTGTAGATATGGGACAGCAGCCACATAGGATAGACTATAGGGACAGACCTTCATTTGGTATAAATCCTTGTAGCTCCACTGAAGTCATTCAGTAGAGTTGTGCTATTTTACAGTGAATGAGTATCTAGCCCATACTCTGTTAATTATTTGCACATAATTTTACTGCCTTTATAGCTGAAGATCTTAATGTGCTTTACAAACATGCATGAATTATGACTCACAACACCCTGGATGACAGAAGGTGTTAGAGTGTCTCATTCTGTTCTCACTTACCTCAGTATAAATCAGCAGTAGTGCCACTGAGTGATGGATTTACACTGTGTAAAACCAGGTTAAGTGAGAGGAGAATTGGGAGGTACACAGTGGATAAGTGCCTTGTCCAAGGTTGCCCAGAGTCCATGGACGAGCCTAGAATGGGATCTCTTGACTCCCATTTATTTGTGTTAGCCCCAAGACCAGTCTTCCTCTTGTCAATCACATCAGTATCCCCAGAGCGCTAAGATTTTTCCCTTCTGTCTATTTGTACATTTATATTAATCAAAAAGGAATTAAAAGCATTTGGGGTCCTGGAGATTCTAAAAGTTCCACTGTCAACTGAAAATTGCACTTTGAGCCTCAGATTCTAATCTCTGAAGCACCGGTAGATGGAGCTGCTCTCAGCAGAGAGAAAAACATTTGCGGGATAGAGGGGAATAAATCCTATACAACCAGGCTTCATATTTACTGGCAGTCCATCTACAACTAGATGTAAACCCTTCATGGCTGAGAACCACTGTGGTGAAGAAACTTTTGGTGTTCTCTGAAGTGCCAAAGGAACTTCACCCCACTGGTGCCAGATGTCACTGCTCTGGAGTTTGTGGCACTGTACAGGAGGGAGGAGGAAGCTTCACTTTCCATTACAATGCTAGAAGGATTCAGGCATGTGATGCAGTACGCCAGGGGTCTCCAAACTTTATGAGATGAGGGCCATATTAGATTTTTGAAGGGACTTCGCGGGCCGAAGTGACCGTGAAAATAAATAAATAAATAAACATATGAATATATGCAAATTGTTAAACAAAACAGTACGCTATTGTGTCAGTGTCGCATTACATTCTAAATCTATATACCGTATTTTCCAGCGTATAGGACAACTGGGCGTATAAGACGACCCCCAACTTTTCCAGTAAAATATAGAGAAAAGCCGCCGGATTACCAAAAAAAAAAAAAAAAACCCACACACAAAAAGCGCGTGCGCCCCGCTCTCCCGTCCAAGCCGCGGGTGGGCTGCTAGGAGCGCCCCGGTCTCCCGTCCCCACCGCGGGCGGGCTGCTGGGAGCGCCCCGGTCTCCCATCCCCGCCGCGGGCGGGCTGCTGGGAGCGCCCCGGTCTCCCATCCCTGCCGCGGGCGGGCTGCTGGGAGCGCCCCGGTCTCCCGTCCCCGCCACAGGCGGGCGGGCGGGCTGCTGGGAGCGCCCCGGTCTCCCGTCCCCGCCGCGGGGGGGCTGCCGGCTGATTCCCAGATTCTCCAGTCCGGCGGCACCCGCCCTATAAAACGACACCCGGCGTATAAGACGACCCCCGACTTTTGAGACGATTTTCCTGGCTTAAAAAGTCATCTTATACGCCGGAAAATACGGTATATAAAAGTCAAATGGTGTATGCGTGCGTGCGTGCGTGTATGTATGTATGTATGTATGCTTACTCCTTACACACCGTTTGAGCTAGAGCTGGGCAGCTGCTGTTCTCTGTGACATGGTTCTGATGTCATAACACCCCCTCCAACAGACACCGCACTCGCTCAGCTCTCTGCCCCCTCCCCCTCCAACGGACCCCGCACTCGCTAAGCTCTCTTCCCCCTCCCCCCTCCAACGGACCCCGCACTCGCTCAGCTCTCTGCCCCCTCCCCACCTCCAACGGACCCGAGTTGGGTTTGGTCGGAGGGTAAGTGAGGTAGGGGTGTCGGGTTTGGTCGGGGGGTGAGGTAGGGGTGTCGGGTTTGGTCGGGAGGTAAGTGAGCTGGGGGTGTCGGGTTTGGTCTGGGGGGTGGGAAGGTGTCTGGAGGGGTGAGGGGTGGGTGTTGGGGTTGGTCAGGGGGTTTTGGGTTTGGTGGGGGGGTAAGGTGGGGGGTTGGGGTTGGTTGATGGGTAAGTGAGGTGTGGGTGTTGGATTTGTTTGTGGTGGTAGGTAGGGGTGTCGGGTTTGGTTGAGGGGGAAAGTGAGGTGGGTGTGTCCGGTTTGGTCTACGGGGGGTGAGGTGTGGGTGTTGGTCAGGGGGTGTTGGTAGGGGAGTGACGTGGGGGTGTTGGGTTTGGGTGGGAGGGTGAAAATGTGAGTCGGGGTTGGTCGAGGGGTAAGTGAGGTGGGGGTGTTGGGTTTGGTCGGGGGGGTGAGGTGAGGGTGTCAGGTTTGCTCTCTGCCCCCTCCCCCCTCCAACGGACCCCGCACTCGCTCAGCTCTCTGCCCCCTCCCCACCTCCGACGGACCCGAGCAACGCCGGGTATTTTCGCTAGTCAGGTATAAAAGTTAATCGCTGCAGGTACTGTGAAGTCACACCAAATATTTGTCAATACATTAAAAATCATTTCACATCTAGTTTGTATTTTTACTCCAAGGCAAGGGTCCATGCCTGCTCGGCTGCAGCAACGACTCTCCCCTAAATTGGGTCCCCTTTTGGGGGGACACTGGCTCCCGGGGGCACTCACCCCTGTGCACAGCTCAGCTGAGCTGCCCCTCCACCTCCTGCATGAGCTGCTGCCAGCCGCCCCTCCCTCTGCCTGCCTCCTCAGCTGCAGCCTGCCTGTTTGCTTTTCCCTGTACCTGTTCAGCTGCAGCAACAACTCTCCCCTAAGTTGTCTCCGCTTTTGGGAGAACACTGGCTCCTAGGGGCACTCACCCCACTGCACAGCTCATCTGAGCTGCAGCCCCATATGAGCTGCTGCCAGTGGCCCCTCCTCTTGCCTGCTCGGGGTGCCTACTCAGCTGCAGCTGTTCGCTTCTCCCCTGTTGGTTGGAGGGCTGGACAAATGGAAGCTACAGGCCAGATCCAGCCCACTGGCTGTAGTTTGGAGACCCCTGCAACAGGCAAGCAGAAAGCTGCCATTTTCCCCTACTTCAACCCTAGCTGTAGATACTTCAGAGAGATGCCATGATACAGGATTAACATAGAATCATAACAGGTTCAAGAATAGCAGCCATGTTAGTCTGTATCCGTAAAGAAAGCGAGGAATACTTGTAGCACCTTCGAGACTAACCAGTTTATTTCAGCATAAGCTTTCGTGGACTATAGTCCGATGAAGTGGGTTATAGTCCACGAAAGCTTATGCTGAAATAAACTGGTTACTATCTCAGGTACTACAAGTACTCCTCACTTTCTTTATAGAATCATAGAATATCAGGGTTGGACGGGACCTCTGGAGGTCATCTAGTCCAACCTCCTGCTCAAAGCAGGACCAATCCCCAACTAAATCATCCCAGCCAGGGCTTTGTCAAGCCTGATCTTCAAAACCTCTAAGGAAGGAAATTCTACCACCTCCCTAGATAATCCATTCCAGTGCCTCACCACCCTCCTAGTGAAAAAGTGTTTCCTAATATCCAACCTAAACATCCCCCCCTGCAACCTGAGACCATTACTCCTTGTTCTGTTCTCAATGGTACCAGATGACAGTCTAGATCCATCCTCTTTGGAACCCCCTTTCAGGTAGTTGAAAACAGCTATCAAATCCCCCCTCATTCTTCTCTTCTAGAGACTAAACAATCCCAGTTCCCTCAGCCTCTCCTCATAAGTAATGTGTTCCAGCTGACTAATGATTTTTGTTGCCCTCCACTGGAATCTTTTCAATTTTTCAACATCCTTCTTGTAGTGTGGGCCCCAAAACTGGACACGGTAGTCCAGATGAGACAAAGGAAACATGAAACAAAATGTGCCATTTTCAGCTGGCACTGAACATTTAAGATCCTAAACCCTCTAGTGTCATTAATTGATTTTTAAATGGGATTAAATGGATTTTTGAAAAGGTTTGAAGAACAATTCTTTTTTACTCCTGGCTTGGCCCAATATTCATTGAGGCGCAATATTCATTGGATCAGATCCCTGGAAAGCATTTTTTTCAAGGGCTAAGTATTATCATAAGAGTGTCAAGCAGATTTTGTGCCTAGGTTGGTAAACTTACATTACAGTTTTGGCACAAGCTTTACAGATGATAAAGATATTTCATCAGTAAATATTTTGTGGCATCTGAAATAATATAGTGGAGTCTAGTATCAGAGCTACTAATAGCCATATTAGCTCTCATTATGCTTTCATGCTAGTTCTAATTACTTCAGAAAAAAATGTTACTGTTTAATATTTAAGTTATGTCATGTTAGACCATAAAGCAGATTTTGGCTCTTCAGTGGTTAAGTCCTGCACAAATAAAGTCATTTTCAGTCATATGAACTTGAGCAGCAGCTAACTTAGAAACGTTCATATCATTAAACATATCAATTTCAAATACAGAGGGCAACTTTTTCTGTGCACCCTGGAGAAAACAGTGCTGGGGAAAACGAACATTATATTATAATAAAACATTAAGAACCTTCTCTTGTGTCCCAGTTGTGAACAAACAGCTGAGCAGCCTCAGTGTAACTAACGGGTGTGTGAAATATTTATAACTAAATTCAAAAGGCTTGAATGCTTATCCTCTAGCCATTTAACATTTTCTTGCAAAATTTAAATGTTTGTTTGTAATTGAACTGTTTTCAAGGAAAATACATTTACACTGTAAAAACAGACAAAATATCATACTTTTGCATATTTTCACAGCTGACATCATTTGTATGACATTTCAGGAAAAGTAGTGGTGTAAGAAAGGACAGAATGAAAATGCTTAAAATTGCATTCATATTCTGCATAATTTTGCACAGCTCTAAAAGGGATTGTGTCTTTGGGTATGTCTTTACTACCTGCTGGATCAGTGGGCAGTGAGCTATTAGGGATCGATTTATCACATCTACTGTAGACATGATAAATCAATCCCCGATCACACTCACCATCGACTGTGGTCAACTCGCTGCCGTGTGGATGGCCAGATAAGTTGCCCTAAGATATAGCATAGCTGAAGTTGTGTATCTTAGGTCGACCCTCCCCCAGTGTAGCCCAGGCCTTTGTCTGTTATAGCTATTTTGGGGGATACATTGTAGTATCTGGGAGGTTGTCTATATATGTGCACTATGGAGGGTGTGAATTATAAAATGCACTAACACGTTGTGCCTTAATTAGTCCACACGGATACTAGTGGTGCACACTAATAATTCCCTAATGTGATTTAACAACCTTATGTTAGGGAAATTTTAGAGTGCACCAGCAGGGTCTCCACAGATCTACTAATGTGAAACACATCAGACCACTTTCGAAATCACATCTTCCCCTTCCCCCATAGAGGACATTACCCTGTTATGTAGACAGACCCTGAGCACTATCTTATATTTTTGTTGAGCATACTTGACGTGCTGTAAATAGACAGAGTAAAGTAGCCTAGCCCTGGAGAACAGAGTGACGGTTGTGAGCTGATACCTAATGACTGTAACTGAGTATTCATAATACTTAGTGATTAAATAAAAGTATTGTTTACATAAAATAGAGTATTGTACACATGCATCTTTTTCACTGAAACCTGTCCCAATGTTTGATGTTGTCCTCATGCAGGATGGATGGTCACAGTATCACTTTGTAGCCTCATCTTCAACAATAGAGAGGGATCGGCAAAGACCATACTCTTCATCACGCACGCCCTCCATCTCTCCAGTGCGCATGTCTCCTAATAATCGCTCAGGTAAGACCATGCTTCCAGGGCTGAAGTAAACAGAGAAGTAATGTCATCTTTCCATCATTAAGTGCTGGGCAGTAGCAGCTGGATGCATTATTAACCGTAATGGGAGCATCTGAGAAACATTTTTTCATTCTTACCAGTGTATCTTTGTGTACAGGAATATTTTTTATTTGTGTGAGTGCTTTGTAGAAATTTAAAGCAGACAGACTATTCAGGGGTAACCTTTTACTGCAAATGTCCATTCACTATTCTCCTTCTTCACTGGCCAGTTAACATTATCTGACTGGGAAAGTGAAAATGTCCAGGGCCATTGTGCCTACTGTTAGCATTGTGAAGTTCCCCATCTCAGATACCGCCAAGTAATTTGCTTTACTGGTCATAGAAACCATAAATTCATTTGTTATGTATGTTTCATATTGTTAGCCAGAACTTCAGCTAATGTAAATCATCATAACTCCTACACCAATGTTCATCAGCTGAGCATCTCTTTATGGATGTAATTACAGAAGGATTGACTGCAACTCTACATCTAATATCAATGCCATGGACACATAAACTGTAATGAAATGCTATTTCATCCACTGTAGAATTATTTTTGTCTTACACAGAGGAATCGATTCAGTTTTCACATGTAGAATTCAGGCCTCTTTTTCCTCCACTTATTCCAAGTTAAAATATGTCATTACTTTCAATGAAAGTAATCCTCAATAAAAATAGTCTTTTAAATTAAACACAGTAAAATCCCATGAGCCTCTCACTTTGCATTTTACTCTTGCTCAGTTAAGCCTCTGTCATTAAGAACATATTGGGGATCGATTTATCTCATCTTGTGTAGACGCGATAAATTGATCCCCGAGCTCACTCCCCGTCGACTCCTGTACTCCACCTCAGCGAGAGGCAGAAGCGGAGTTAACGGGGGCGCAGCAGCGGTCGACTCGCTGCCATATGGATGGCCAGGTAGGTCGACCTAAGATACGCCGACTTCAGCTACGCTATTTGTGTAACTGAAGTTGTATATCTTAGGTTGACCTCCCACACACACACACTGCTATTCTTGAACACACACAGTGTAGACCAGACCTAAGAATGGTCCATCTAGCCCAGTAACCTCTTTTTCCAGCAGTGGCTGGTGTCAGATGCTTCACAGGGAATGAACAGAAAGGGCAATTTATCAAGTGGGACTGTCCTCTGTTCCTGGCAGTCAGAGGTTTAGAAACATTGTGAGTGTGGGTTTTCATATAGCCCCTGATCAATTTATCTAATTCTTTTCTGAACCCAATTATACTTTTGACCTTCACAAGATCCCCTGGCAATGAGTTCCACAGGTTGACTGTGCATTGCATGAAAAAGTACTTCCTTATCTTTATTTCAAACCTGCTGCCTATTAATTTCATTGGGTGACCCAGGTTCTTGTGTTATGTAAAAGGTAAATAATGTTTCTTTATTCATTTTTTCTGTAGCATTCGTTATTTTATAGGCCTCTATCATGTCCCTACCTTAGTCATCCGTTTTCTAAGGTGAACAGTCCCAATCTTATTAATCACTCCTCATATGCAAGTTGTTCCACAGGGTTACCGGGATGTCAGCATTGAGATGTGTCTGGCTAAATTACTTATACTCTAGTGCAAAAGGGATTGTTTTTTGATGTTTGTTAACTATCTAGGAGTCCAATCTTAATCTACCAGGGCAACGTGCTGAGTTATTTTGAAAATCTGGCCACAAGTATCCCTATAGTTATGGCTGAGTACTAAGCACTTTCAAAAATCTGCTCTTCATACAACCACATAGATGGGTGCCCTTTTGAAAATCTGGCCCTGACTGTGAGTGCTTGAAAAACCTGGCCCTGAGCTTCGGTGAACATCTGACTCCAAGGTAACAAAGAGTCCTGTGGCACCTTAAAGACTAACTATAAAGTTTTGAAGCATAAGCTTTCGTGGGCTAATACCCACTTCGTCGGATGCAAGCAGTGCATCTTTATAGTTAGTCTTTAAGGTGCCACAGGACTCTTTGTTACCTCTGCTATTCCAGACTAACACGGCTACCTCTCTGATATCTGACTCCAAGTATCTCCTGCTTTCTGTTTGTTCAGTTCAAGGAGGGAATCTACCTTTGTCTAACACAGTGGCCCCACCGCCGATCCCACCGGGGAGACCGGCGAATAGAGCGGCAGTCTATTTTTGTCCTGCAGAAATGCCGCCGCAGAAAGCGGAAGCTTTCTCTTCGGTGGCATTTCGGCGGACATACCCCGGGGGGCCGCGAGCGGACACCGGACCGCAGAAGGGGGCCACAGCCCCCTTTGAAAAATGCTAGTCTAACATATAGGGCTGTACCCCCCCACATATAGGACTGTACCCCCCCCACATCCCTCCACCCCATAAAGTACGTAAAGTCAGTCCAGTGTCAGCAGACAACTTCATGAATGCTTCCAGTAAAAACTCTGCAGGAGTCCACTCGTGGATTTGATGGTGGAGAGCTGTTGCTCACAAAGGGGTGAATGGATATAGTTCATGCAGGGAATGGATAGACCGTTATGTTTTACATTTGGACAGTGTACAAAAAGCAGCATGCTTAACATGACTATTAGTCTTTTGATGTCTTAGCAATGTCCTAGCACTCCTTTAGAGCTATGTTTTGTATGTTAACCTGTTGGATTCTGGCTGAGGACACATGTTGTCCAAAACCATATTTTGATTCTGATTGGGTCTTTTTGATGATGTCAGAGTCCTAAAACCATGCTAGATAGTTAGCTGATAATCGCTTTAAGAGCAATCCCCAGTTTATATGGATACATAAGCAAAGTTATCTGCTTAACATTGGTTCTTAA
Organism: Sternotherus odoratus; assembly: GCA_032164245.1. Classification (NCBI taxonomy): domain Eukaryota; kingdom Metazoa; phylum Chordata; order Testudines; family Kinosternidae; genus Sternotherus; species Sternotherus odoratus. The sequence continues at coordinate 118,924,616 of JAVMKO010000002.1, forward strand.
ATCCTGGGGTCCCAACCAGGGGGAGAAAATTTAATCAAAATTCAGAATCAATGTAAAATTGTTACCTTAATCCTAACAAGAAAAATACAGTGTAAATTAGGACTCCTGGAGGAAATGACCAAAGATTAAGGTTTGTGCATAAGTTTTTACAGATCTTTTTTGTAAACTAGAGAAATAATACAGTGTAATAAACTGAACCACTATCAAACATCAATGTTCTTTCTAAAAAATTACTATTTATTAACCTTTAAAAGATATGTTAAGCTCTAGTAAAACAATACCAGCCTAACAGGAAAAGAACTGGATATGAGACCAGAGAACAAATTTCTGTCCTTGTGATTTAAGTAATGAACAGAACAGTTTCAAAAATAAAGGACACAATAATTATAAATGTCCACCTTTTGTCATGATAAGGAGGACATGAAAATGCTATTATTCAATGTTATTACAATATCACACTAAAAATATACCAACCACCTTTTCTAAATATGAGGAAAGGAAATTTATTTGATGTGCTTTGCCTTCATTAAATCAGATATTTACAGGAGCATACAAAACAACAAATGTAAAGGTTATAACTTGTGCCCTACATAAAAATCTTAACTGAAACTCTCTTTTAATCTTAATTCTTGTTTTAGCATTGACAGGTTATCAGCCATAAGTATCCACTTTGTTTCCTAAGCAGTAGAAAACTTTTAAAGAGTGCTGGGAGGTCTCTAAGTTAACATTGAGGGATCCAGCCAGTACCCCAGTGTTATATAATGTTTCATCTCTCATTAGTCTTTCTTTACTTCATTTCTTTGATAAAAGCTGGGGGAGTGCCCTTGAATTGGTCCAGTTTTTTTCAGTGTAAATCTATAATACTTTCTGATAAACTCTTGGAATGAAATGCTGGCCCTGCTAACGTCAATGAGAGAGTTGTCATTGACTTCAGTAATGCCAGGATTTCTGTTTTTCATTGACATTTCCTATTAATATTTTTTTCGTTGCTATATTGAAACTTTCCAGCTAAACTCTAGGCAGACACCACTCGCAAGTCTCATCCCATATGCTGAGAAACAGAAGCCAGGGTTCTCTCTGGTGTGTTTTGATTTTGTGAGGGACAAAGCTTTTGCCGTTCTGTCCATCCATTCAAGTTTGTGTTCTGAGAAGAAATGCTAGTGCCTCCTCTGATATTGATATAAATTGGGAAAAATAAATACCAGTACCTGGAGAAAATTGTTTTTGAGAGAGTGCGGTCACTAGGCATCGGCGCTGCTCAAACGTTATCCTCGCAGTTTGCTCTTTCTCCAGCGCTTTGCCCATGTTTACTAATGTAGAGTAGATAATCACTGAGCCATTCTGCCTTAAATATACGCACATGGGACCTTCATTTATTTCAGTGGAACTTGCATGTAGATTTGGGGGCCAAAATTACATAACAAATCAGGGGCAATTATTGAATTGTTCAGCATGCACTTTGGGGATCATTTTTTCAAACCAGCTCAGGTCCCATGGAAGCACCCATAGAAGAGGTTGATTTTCAAGCGTTCCTGTCCCTTTGTGACACTTCTGGCCAGTTTTCAAAAGACCTCATCATTCAAGGGGCTGAGCTTTTGAAAATCTCCTCACTTCTTTTGGTGCCTAAAGGGGACCTGAGCTTTTTGGGAAAATTAGCTATAAGAAGACTTTAAAATGGGGTATTTGTTTGTTGTAACATTAGAGCTTAATGGGGAGTTCAGTAGCGACATGGACAGTGATCTTCCATCACTGTTGTTTCCCGATTTGAAATATGTAGGTATAAAATCCCTTGTTTCATTAAAATCTGGAACAGGAGCTTAATTCTGTCTCTATTTCCCCTTTCCCCACCCCCTAAAAAAACCCCAACAACAGGATGTTTAATGGGTGTTAGAATTTATCAAGGACACCCTCCCACTGATTTTATTTGACTTTACCCAGCTTGGGTCAAAATTCTGGTCTCCAGCGCAAGATTTAGTGGCATTCCCATGAGACTTGGGGTAAAATACAGAGCAAAAAGGGAAGATGTGGCATAATGCAGAAAGTATTCAGTAAGAAGTTGCACTGTAGTTGTTAGCACAGCACCTCTAGTTAGAGGCTTCTTTGTTCTGTTTGGGGAATTGGCTAATGCAACCTGTGAGTTTTGCTGTATTTAACATTGTGAAGCAGTGAGAAGGGCCTCAGGAAAATCATGTTACGGGTATAACAGCAGGACACTACTCACCTCCCCACAGTCCCCCTTGTGTGTGATGGTCATTCACTCACAGCCGGAGTAAACATAGACTGCACTAGCGATCCTTTTGCCATGAGTTTATCAGCAATCAAAAACACATTTACCACTAGAGACCTTACCAAGTCCACCGTGATAATACAACAGCTTTCTTGCTGGTAGTGTCTAGGAAGAATATTGCTGACATCCTTTTAATAAAGATTTAACCTTGCAAGTCCCTGGCTGGCCAAGAAACCCTTGATTTCTGGTTAGATTTGATCACACATAAAAGTGGAGCTGCCCCGGATGAAATACATTTGTGACGCCATTTCCAAACGTGGGGCAGTTTTCTTTTTCCTGAAGGGATATTCTTTTGGATTTCCAGCCAGAGATTGACAGAGAGAGAATTTTCTGGTCTGTCTCCCAAGATCTGATCCTCGCTTACAGACAGCCCCCCAACCTGAAACAAATACTCACCGGCAACCGCACACCACACAACAATAACACTAACCCAGGTACCTATCCTTGTAACAAAGCCCGATGCCAACTCTGTCCTCATATCCGTTCAACTGACGCCATCATAGGACCTAATCACATCAGCCACACCAGCAGAGGCACATTCACCTGCACATCAACCAATGTGATATATGCTATCATCGGCCAGCAATGCCCCCTGCTGTGTACATTGGCCAAACTGGCCAGTCTCTACGCAAACGAATAAATGGACACAAATCTGACATCAGGAATCATAACGTTCAAAAACCAGTAGGAGAACACTTCAGTCTTCCTGGCCATTCCATTAAAGACTTGATGGTTTCAATTTTGAAACAGAAAAACTTCCAAAACAGACTCCAACGAGAAACTGAGGAACTGGAAATTAATTTTCAAATTGGATACAATTAACCAGGAGCTAAATAGGACTTGTGAATGGTTCTCTCATTACACTAATTGATTGCATTTCCTGAGTTCATTTACCTGACACAGAAATCCATTTCAAAAGGTATTTTTTTTCTCCTACTGATAATGGCCCATCTACATTTAACAGCCCTCTTAGTATTGGTATGCTAATGTACTATTTTTTTTTGCTTTGTGTGTATAAATGCATCTTACTTCTGTTCCATTCTATGCATCCGATGAAGTGAGCTCTAGCCCACTAAAGCTTATGCTGAAATAAACTAGTTAGTCTCTAAGGTGCTACAAGCATTCCTTGCTTTCTTTACGAATACAGACTACCACAGCTGCTATTCTGAACCTGTCAGAATTATTGGAGTTACTTTCAAGTATTGAGCATTTACCTGAACGTTTGTATATATCTTGTTTTTTTACTTCAAGTGATGTTTTCCATATTAATGCCCTTTTTTTCTCATAACAGCTACATGGTTCCTGTTTATTTTCAAGTAATAAAACAAAGAATCACTCTTAAAAGGGGTTTTCTGCTCCCTGTTAATCATTATAAAAGTCTTTTCAACAAAGGAGAAACTGATGATACCTGGAGAAGTGAATCTGACTACAAAATTGTTGTCAAATGTACAAATTAAAGAAATGGAAAGAATGAAGAAAAATGAAATTGCTGCTTATGTCATTCCATTGTGATCATCTTAGTTGTTACCTGTAAATGGAGACGGAACAAAATGCTCAGACAGAAATGCAGTTTTTAACAATTTCCTTTAATACATTTGTTATATATTTGAAATAGCAGCACCTCTAAAGGAGCATGGGGGGGGGGGGGGGTTCCAAATCCAGTTCTGTTTACACACTTTACACAGTTTAATTCCTATATATTAACAAATGTAAACATTACTAAATTGTTTACCCCAGATGTGCTTTCAGTGGTGTGAGGGGGAAAAAATATTTGTTTTTATATCTAGCAAGTGCCCCAGCCTCACCTCGGGAAATGATCAGTCTAAAAGAAAGGAAAACAGACTACGAATCAACTGGAACAAATGCCTCTTACCATGGTAATAAAGGAGAACACACTTCCAGGAAAGACACCATGACAGGTGAGATTGTGCTTACACATTACATATATAAATTGATTGTGATAGACTCATTTTCTAGGCTTGCCTGAGTTTACCGTAATAGAGAAAAAAATCAACTTCTGTGATGTCTGAGTACCTCATAGATATAAAATTGAAAGTAAAAAGAATCTTAAGTACAACTTCTTATAAAACTCTTCTGTGAATACAGAGCTATGTATGCATTCTTGATCTAGGTGGTAGCTCAACACATGTAATAAATCCTAACAGTCAGGAGTGGCCCTGACCTTTGTAACATCTAATCCCACTACAACATGGACCTGTAGAGATATCATGATGCCTGGGTATTTTCCCCCACCATTACATCTGTAGAGATCTTGAAGGATTCCAAGACTGGATTCTCTGCCAGATTCTTCATGTTGCTTGGGACACTATCAGCATGCTAATTCAATACCAAGCTTCCCATGCTACAATCTGTATCCAGAAGTTTGCGTTCAAGATCTGACATTGCTCATACAGCATTTCATGTGCTGTACAGTACTTGGTAACCAAAACCCTACAGATTATCATCTGAGTTTACATGGAGGAGCAACATGCAAGAAGGCGAATGAACATGAAATCTGAGAAGTGATCTAAGAAATGGGACAACAGCCAAATAGATTTTTGCACACCACTGGGAGCCTGGGAGTCTGCCTCTGGCCTTAGAAGACAATTCAGCAGCCCAATCCACGAGGAAGCAGCAAAGAGGAAGCTGTTCGTTCATGCAAGGTACTGTATTTGACATTTTGTTTTCAGTACTTGGGATGTTTTGGAGAATGATTTGTAATCCCACTGAATTCAGTTGTTCTGCCATACCCTGATGTGACGTTGCTGTCATTCACTTTTTCCTGTCACCCAAACAGTGTCATTTTAAAAATCATTATTGACATGTTTGTAGAGGACAGGTTTGTGTTCAGCTTTTGTTACACTTTGTCGGGACCTTGGATACATCCAAGAAGTGGGATTGTCACAATCCAGTTTGGCAGTCAGGGAGGACAAAGGATACGGTTTCCTTTTGAAAGTATCTGAGAGTCCAGGCAAGCATATTAAGTAAGAATGATTATAGGGGAGGGCAGTTTCTGGCAGTTAATGACACATCTTTCACGTTTTCCCTGTCTCTTTTTAAAATCCATGTTCATTTCTCTTCCATTTCATCTCCCCACCCAGCTCTCTTTTTTTTCTCCTTACTGCAGTATCTCTAGCCTCTCTTTTTCTTTCTTTACTTCACTCATCCCCTCTTGTTTGCTGTTTCTTTAAGAAATGTAGGCTGGCACTTCCCCAGCCCCTGCGTTCCATTTTGAGTTCCACTCCCTGTTGGGCCTAAGTCCCTATTTCTCCCTCACCCATTGTAACTGCATTTTCACTGGGTTCTTTGTAATAAAGTGTTTGCAGCAAACTGCAAGCCACCCTTCCTACTATCCAGCCACTCGGCTCTTTGTGAGAGATGAGTAACAATGTCAAATTTAAAAGATTTACTGTAGTTCCCAGTGCTGTAAATGCGATATGTATTTGAAACAGGAGTTCATGAATCACATTCTCTCTTTCAGGTTGCCAAATCTCAACCCTGTACAGTTGGTCTGACAGCAAATGAAGAGCCGATTAAGGAAGGCAAAGCCTATACATAACTAAACAAAGGGAATAAATCTACTCGTATATGTTGACCGTTGACTGTAACAAATTATAGGTTGGTTGTGATAGAGAAACAAGAAGCAACAACAAACATGTAAAGGAAACCAGGTCAACTGGATAAGAGTATTTCAATAAAAATAATGAAAAATCAGTCTTTTTTGGGGGGAGGAGATATTTTGTTGTTCTGTGCTGTTCTCCTGTTTGCTTGGGTTTACATCCTATAACAAGGGGTAAGGATTCCCTCACTGTCTGCAGCACATACTTTGCGTATCCATCACTGAACCATAGTGACTACCTGGATGGGTTGTAAAGGAGCATGAGGGGGTTATAGAAATATTTTGCCAAGTTGGAGTGGTGATGTATAGATTTCCTCTTATTCTGTGGCTCAATGAAAAATGCTCAGTGCAAGATATGTAGGAAATTTTCCCACTGATTTATGTGGAATGCATAACTACCAATATCTCCATATGCCCATTTATCCTCAACTGTCCAGGGTTTTACAAAGCCATTCCCAGGTTCCAGTCCCAGACAATGTCCGGTGAACTGTTGATTGCTACAGTAAAACCCCGATTTAACGGACCCCGATTTAACAGATTTCGGATGCAACGGACAAAATTTCCGATGCATCCGAAATCCGTTTTTTGCGGGCTGGCTGCCGACTCCCGGCCGCCGCCCGGGTCCCGGCAGTGGGTGGGCTGGCTGCCGGCTCCCGCCCGGGTCCCACCTGTGGGCGGGCTGCCGGCTCCCGGCTCCCACCTGTGGGCGGGCTGCCGGCTCCCGGCTCCCACCTGTGGGCGGGCTGGCTGCCGGCTCCCGCCTGCGGGCGGGCTGCCGGCTCCCGCCTGCAGGCGGGCTGGCTGGATGCCCGGTCCCGCCTGCTGGCGGGCTGGCTGCCGGCTCCCGCCCGGGTCCCGCCTGCGGGTGGGCTGGCTGCCGGCTCCCGCCCGGGTCCCACCTGCGGGCGGGCTGCCAGCTCCCACCTGCGGGCGGGCTCCCGGCTCCCGCCTGCGGGCTCGCTGCCGGCTCCCAGCTGTCGCCCGGGTCCCAGCAGCCAGGACCCGGGCGGGCTGACTCACGGCTCCTGGCTGCCGTGATACAGTAAAACCTCGATATAATGGACTAATTCGGGCGGGCTGCTGCTCCGACAGCTCTTTTTTAAAAATTATTAAATAACAGACTTTCGGCTTTAACGGACACCCTCTCGCCCAAATTAGTCAGTTATATGGAGGTTTTACTGTACTTGATAGGGTGGGTCTTTGTTTTTTTAAATAATAATGTTGGCCTCCTGTCACTAAGGGAATATGTGGGAAAGTCTATGAAGCCTGCAGAAAAGAGTGAAAAAGCTATGAAATAAACAATTGAGTAAAAAGTATTAAGATCCTTCGTAATGAATTAAGCAGCTCTGAAATACCAGTAATTTCCTGAGGACAACTAAGAGAAAAGGAGGAACAGGGTGATCATTCTCCTTTGCTCTCTTTGCTTTTATAAGACCTTGCTACATTTGCAGGTCATCACACAACTCACATATTTTTGAGGATTGTATTAATAAGAATAATAAATAAATTGAAAAGGAAATAAACCTATTATGTTCTTTAAAAATGTGTTTCTACCATAAATAAATGCCATAGCTTGACTCTCAGCCATTCCCCTCTTGATCAAGGAAAACAAGGTTTTTATGTGCTTTCATGGGATTTGTGCTTTGAAGATCATTTATTTCGTGGCTTCTCCTGTTGAACGGACATAAAGCATCACCAACTGTGTCCTATATCGACCACTCCAGGAGCAAAAGCATCTTCTGGATCAACATTTTCCAGGTTTACTTTAAAGAATGTCCATTTCCCTTTGATGTCAGTGTTCAGGTTTACTCATCTCATAGAATCATAAATATCAGGGTTGGAAGGGACCTCAGGAGGTCATCTAGTCCAACCCCCTGCTCAGAGCAGGACCAACCCCAACTAAATCATCCCAGCCAGGGCTTTGTCAAGCCTGACCTTAAAAACCTCTAAGGAAGGAGATTCCACCATTTCCCTAGGTTACCCATTCCAGTGCTTCACCACCCTCCTAATGAAAACGTTTTCCTAATAGCCAACCTAAACCTCCCCCACTGTAACATTCCTACACACATTCCAAGTGCCCTGACAATGCATTCTGAACACAAACAGGAGGGAGTGTATCTGAAATATCTTTCTCCAGCCATTGTGAAAGGAACTTTTAATTCCTGCTTTTCCTAAAGAAACCATCATACAAAGGGATCATCCCTCCCATATGCTAGTGTCACGTGTTCCATCATGCAGGAAGCTGGGAGTGATAAGAAAGCAGGAGACCACCTCCCCACCCCCGCACTGGCTGGTATTTGTATAACATACAAATGTTCCATTTTACTGCTCTGAACGATATTTTAAAGGAGGCGCTCTGCTGGATGTAACAGAAGAGGCAGAACATGCGGTACAAGGGACATATGACTGGCTATAAATGATTTATCCTGCCCTTTCTTGCTGACTGTCAGATTATGCTTACGAGAGCATTTGGGCTAGTGACTTCTTGTGTCAAAGTATTATAAATGTGTCCAGAGTCAGCAGTTTTTGAAACATGAAACTTGAATGTTAATCTTAAACCATGAATCAAGTGAGTGAACTAAGATATATGAGAAGACTTAGGTCAGTGATGTCTTTGTCACATAAATATCTAGCTATATCCTTTTCAAAGCTGGTCATAAGGTTATCAGTGTGTTCTTCACAGAAGGCTGCTGAGGAGAATTATTTGTCTGCTAACTTTTCACCAATATAATGTGTGGCATCTTATACACATAAATAATACAGGCAGTTTAGATTTGTATAGCATCCTTCACACCAGGGGACCACAGAGTTCCTCACAAACTGTATTGGTCTATCAAGGTGGCCCTTAAATCTTCCCAGTTTCACCTTATATAAATGGATATGGTAACATCAGCATCTGCAGTTGTCACTTGTACTTGCCCATTGTTACTACAGAAAATACACACACGCTGAAATATTAATTCATCCATCACTGAAATGCAGCCACCTCTGGGGTGTAATGTGGCAGCTCCAGTTCCCATATTCCCATTTGCTGCCTCACTCTCTCTGACCACCATATTTCTTTCTATCCTTCCTCTTCCTCCATTTCTTAAAATCACTTCCTTCTTCATCCTCCCTCTCCTGCCCCCTGATAATTCTACGTCTTAACATGTATACAGTATCTCAGCAAGGGATGGGCCCAAACCACAAAATGTGTATCAATTCATCCCTTTCTCTCCTTTTCATTTGTCCTCATCTGCTTTAGCTTTTGACATCAATAGTCAATTGTTCATCCAGGCATAGCAGACTACTTAATTGACTCAAGAGATTAAGTTCTCTCATCTTCTCCTCCAAACTAGCCCAGGTTTCTGCTTTGGTAACTCTTGGCATTCCCAAATTTGTAGTGTGCCATTTTTCCTTTAATTGTTAAATAAAGGATGCCGCACAGTTTGGTTGGTTTATATTTTAAAATATGAATTTGTGTTTTGCGTAATAACATTTATACAAATTCCCTCAGCAGGTATATTCTGTTCTTCTGCTATGTGTCTGTGTGGTTTCCGTGCACCTCCTGCACATGATGTTTGTTTCTGAACAGCAGTGTCTGCTAGGGCTACATATGCACTCTGTAGCTCCTCACGCTGCTCTATAAGGGCATTAAGCCCATGGCCCTCTGTTCTATTTTACCACCCCAGCAGTGAGATGGAACCTGGCAAACTTCTGACTCACTAGTTTAGCTTTGGCTAAATTTCTTCAAACTCTTCATAAAATGTTCATAACTCTTCTAATTCTGTAGTAAATGAGCACCATGAATTATACCAATCTATCTGGGCTGACTATTTATATCAGACCCTGTGCACAGGTCCTCCAGACATTCCTCCGGTACAAGACTTCTCAATTTGGTGGATTTGAAATCTGGGGGCTTCAAGCTGTGCCTGTCCTGTGAAGGCCAATTGCATTGATGGAGGAACACAGTAGGTGCCTCTTCTATTTAGGAGAGCCCCACATACCAAGTAAATGTTCAGTGTGCCTTTCATTCTCCATAATAAAATGTAAATTCTGAGTCATACAGTTAAAGCTTCATCTCCTGGAGCAATCTGTGAAGGTCTCTGGAGATCCTGAGAAAACTGGCATCTGGCTCTGGGTAATGGATAAGTCAGCTTCAATCAGCTCACCGTCTAGCAGGCAAGTGACTCCAAAGACCAGAGCAGAGAAGATGGCAATGAAGAAAGACCTGGCATTTGCTCAGCACTGGCACCTCAGGCACCACTGGCAACAAAGCCATTGTCAACACCTACAGTACCAAAGCTCAGCATCAAGAAGGGCCGCTCTGATCTCAAAGGCAGAGACTCCAGATGGAGCTCAGAGTCCTCCCGTAAAGTCAGACCAAAGAAAGCCTCAGTGATACAACCACCAAGACCCACATGGCTTTGAGTTCTGGTAATAAGGAGCAGCCTGTGGCACAGAGGAAGCCTTCTCTGGTGACATAGTCCTTGGTGTTGATGTCTACAGACAATGACAACATTTTGGGGACCATCATCATCACCTTCAAATAGAGAACGCTCTCCTCTTAGATCTGTTACTGAAAGACCTGTCAGCTCTTCCCCTAGGGCTCAACAGTAGTGACATTGCTCTGGTCAATACCAAACATCCTAAAGCCATGCCTCTCTGATCCTATTGAGCTTTTTGGGAGTCCGTCCTTACAGGCCTTAGAATCCGCTCTCCACCACAGTCCAGGAAAAGGAAGAGGTCGCTCTCCACAGCTGGTTTTGTGGCCAGACAGTAGAAGCAGAGGAAAAACACCACCAAAGGACCTGTCATCTTTGTCACCTGACAAGGGGGTCTCCTTGTCACCAGTACCAGCCTGGATGTCTTCAAGTCTAAGAGCTGCTTATGAGAATAGCTTAAACTCTGGAGCTAAAGACTTCGATCACGTCAGAGGAATTCTATAAGTTCGACATTCTCACAATTGTCAGTCCAGAATGGTGAACCGCAGCCACTGAGAGCTGCGGGTGGCCGTGCCTCCGGATGATCGAGGTAAACAAACTGTCTCACGCCACAGGTTGCCCACAACTGGGCGAGAGCCTGGTAGCCGAAACAAGCCATTATAACCAGAACTGCAAAACAGGTAGAGAAAAGGTACCAGTCTCTCAATCTGGATTTGAGTGCTTCAATGCCCACCACAACCCAGACTCCTTAGATGTTTGATCAGTACAGTAAAAGTCTAAATCAAACAAGTGTACCTCTCAGGAGGTAGGGAAGTTGGGACAGTGATCCAAAAAGGCTCAATGTGTCTGGGAGAAAAATCCTACTATTACTGCTCTTTACAACTCAGAGTAGCAAGTTGCCAGGCCCTCTTGATCAAAATGTTGGCCATACTCAACACCAGGAGAGAAAAGGCTAGGTCTGGTTCCTTGGATGTTTCCAGAGCCTTGCTCTATTACTTGGACAAGGCTAAACCCTTTAGACCATTTCTTCAGCTCTGCAATTATACTCGGCTGATCAAAAGGCCAAACCTTCTCATCAGAGAGACTTTTTAAGGGGATCACACAGTGTTGCTCCATCTACTATCAGGTAGCTAGTGAGTCTTTCCCTCTAAACGTCAGGGTACAATCCACATACTCTACACACTACACCAGTGTACAAGCAGCATCTTCAGCCTGATTCAGGACTGTGGCAGTACCTGAGATCTGTAGAGCAACCTACTGACTTTTGTCAACCCTGGAGGTGGCAGCCCGGTCTTATGCCAAGTTCAGGAAAGCCGTGCTTTCCTCATGATTTGACTGATTGAATGGCCTTCCTCGTTCTCCTGTCCAGAGCAGATACTGCTTGCCAGTCCCCGGATCCACACTGGCACATTCTCAAAGAGAGAGAATAGTTACTTACTTTGCAGAAATTCTGGTTCTTTGAGATGTTATAGTCAGTGGATCCCCCATGACCTGCCCTCCATCCCTGCTTTTCAGAGTCCTCAGCTAACCCGGGCTTTGAATTGCAAGGGATCTGAAGGTGGATCACAGCCACTCTGACCTTGTACCGGATCATAAGGAGACACAGGCATATGCTCCGCTATTCAGAGACACTATAGTCTTGTGTGCATTAGGTACAGATACACCTACAGTAGGAACCATACTGATTACAACTGGGATAGTGTCCCTAGCTCTGTTTGCTAGAAACTGGGAATGGGCAATAGGGGATGGTTTACCTGTTTTGTTCATTCCCTCTGGGGCACCTGCACTGGCCACTGTCGGAAGACAGGATACTGGGCTAGATGGACCTTTGGTTTGACCCATTAGGGTCATTTTAATTTTCTTGTAAGCTGTAGAACATCCTGAAGCTGTAGGGTAAGTAACTGTTCTATCTTTGTGCTCTCTATGAGTGACCTGCACAAATCATTTACTTTGCATTCTTGCAAATATCCAAAGTGCACAAGTTTTTTCAATGGCATCTGCAATATATATCTCAGATAGGCGGTAAGGGCAAATGCAGGGACAGAATCAGCCCATTTGAGACACCCATGGCTCAAAACGTTATTGGAAAGGAAGAAAAACTGAAATCCCTACTAAAAATGTGAGCTTCTCTAAAGGCCAGATGTAATATTTTCCTTGTCCCTAGAATTACTGCTTCATGTCAACACTTGCAGGCTCATAACTCAGTTCGCTCAATGAGCTTAACCATGGGACATCTGGGGGAAGAGTGATATTAGTTCACAGGCTGAGGCGTGATAACCCAAATTGCTTCATTTTCACCAGGTATCAGCCTTTTGGCAGTTCATTTTTGGAGCTAATTTAAATCTCTTCCCCCCCCCTCAAATGGTTTCACCTTATAACAAAAGCAGCATTGCAGTGCAGCTAATTCATGCATTTGTCCATCCTCATCCTGAATGCCTGCTCCAAGGAACAAAAGTGCCAAGTTTTTTTAGTCCCAGTGTTTATTGTTGCAGATGTTAAATGTATAAATGATATAACACAATGTATTTAGCTTGAGATTTATGGTTTATTGCTATTTGCATATCAAGTTTTCTTATGGATTTATGTGTGAATGCCACAGCTTCAGTGTAAGTGATATATATGTACACAGAAAAGTGAAGAATTAGACTATTTGGTGGTAAGGGAAGAAAAGAAAAGTCTGGCATGTATGTGATAAATTGCAAGTGAAAGCTTTAGGGCTGGTCTCCACTAAGTGGGAGATCGACTGTAGATATGCAATTTCAGCTACATTAATAACGTAGCTGAAATCGACGTCTGCAGCCAACTTACCTGCCATCCTCACGGCGGCGGGCGGCGGCGCGGTCCCCTATCGACTCCAGCTTGCGCCTTTTGGCGAGCTGGACTTCCAGAGTCGACAGGGGAGCCGCTGGCGATCGATTTATCGCGTCTTGACGAGATGCGATAAATCGATCGCCAAAAGATCAACCCCTCCCCAGCCTAGTGAAGACAAGCCCTAAGTCACATAACAGCCACACTTCATAAAGCTTAGGTACATGCTGTTGTTTTCAAAGAAGCAATTCAGTTGCCTGCTTTGTTACTTTTAATCACCACAATTAATCTCCTAACCCGCAAAGAAAAGGAAGTAATCCCAAATTAAGAATCTCACCCCTTAATTAAAAAAAAAAGCTATTATTCTCTCAATATACTTTTAAAAGATTCCAATTCTTAATTCTCATATTAATTCCAGAATGAATGTTTTTTACTTGGGACAAATCTTAACTGGTATTATGTTAATATATGTAGTACAGCAAAATACAGCAAAATCACTGCAAAAAATCAAATGTTGATAGAAGAATCTTGCAGAGCGTCATGTCTGGTAATAATTTTCTCCTTTGCTTCTGTCTTTAGCTCAAAATGCTGGAATTTCAACTTTGTACAGGAATTCTTATGGTGCACCTGCTGAAGATATCAAACACAACCAGGTATGTGAGTACAATAAAACACTAGTTTCTATACAAAAAGTGCAAATGTATTCATTATTTTGCCTGTTAGAACAATCAAAAACATTAAAATAATAGACAAGCACGGACAGTGAGGGCTACATTCTGTGCTTTTGCAAGTGATAGCAATTCCATTGACTTCAAAAGAGTTGTGCTCTTCTGCACCAGCAGAGAATTTGGACCCGACTTTCTAAAATGTGTAACAATTTATAATGGCATACAGTATACAGACAACACCACGTGTGTATATTGGCATAGACTACAAAAGCACAGGATTGTGACTAAGTAATTCCATAGGCTCATCCAGTAGTGGGAACCTCATGGTTTTTTTGATGTCTTATGTTCCGTGAATTTGATTGCATGCATCCAGTTTCAAGTGGTCAGGTATCTGCACCTCAAAAAACAGCACTGTCATTGACACTACAGTAACTCCTCACTTAATGTCGGCCTGTTGAACGTTGTTTCGTTGTTATGTCACTGCTCAATTAGAGAACATTCTTGTTTAAAGTTGCCCAATGCTCCCTTAAAATGTTTTTTGGCAGCTGCCTGCTTTGTCCACTATGTGCAGGAAGAACAGCCTGTTGGAGCTAGCTGGTGAGGGCTTGGAACCAGGGTGGACCAGCAGCACCTTAAAGTCTTTAAACTATGATTTGAGGACTTCAATATCTCAGACTTAGGTTAGGGGTTTACTGCAGGAGTGGGTGGGTGAGATTCTGAAGCCTGCCTTGTCCAGGAAGTCGTACTAGATGATCATGATGGTCCCTTCAGACCTTAAAGTCCATAAGTCTATAAGAGTCTCCAGAGGCATTATGCCTATACAGTGGAAGAGCAAGCAAGGGAGCATGGTTAGGGGAAAGCATGACAGTGTCTTTGCCCTCCTCCCCAGTGCACCCACACATCATAAATTAACCTCTACTGCACATACAGCATGTTAAAAACATACAGAACTAGCTGAAATACCCGGAGTTGCTCGGACTATTTGTAATCGGAAACTGGGATGTAAAAAGACTACAATGTTTCTCACGTTGTTCAGAAGTCTCATTTTGTCTAATTAATTTCATTCTCTTGCATTTAGATGTGGTTTCTCCGATACATTTTCGCTTTTTACGCGGCATAATGAATAGGGTTCTTTAAAAGAAAAAACAGTATTTAATTATGTTTGCGCTACACAACACTAAGCTCTCTGGTTATCTGTATTATTACATCATAACTATGTCACAGACAACAGCATGTGTTAACCTGCTGCCCAGATGACGTTATGTGAGCTGTGTAGTTGATGTTAATGAGCTTTAAAGAATTTCACCCCTAGGGGGTGTAAGAGGTGAGATTTTAAACATTTTCAATTCTTACCCTGATTAGGACCCTAAAGCCCATAACTGTACCAAATTTCAAGTATCTAGCTGAAACGGTGTGGAAGTAGTAAGGGAACATACATACACACATACACCATTTGACTTTTATATATATAGATGTCTTCCATGTGATGAGAGTACATTCAGTAAGATTTAAAGGTTCTTGGTTTTTTAAATGGTGTTTAAAATTTCCAGAAATATTCACTACCTAGGATCAGGTGCAGCATTGTGGGGGATGTAGATTAAAACAGGATTTTTTTCTTCTCTCTCTCTCATCTGTTTACTGGAGCTAATCAAGGGACTCCTTAGAGGAAAGAAAAGTGCTGGCAAGTCTGGGAACATTAGCACAAGCTTAAGTTACACATGCTCCTCATAAGAAGTGAGCTGTGATCTCTAGTGTTTGGAAAAGGACAGATGTTTAAAGGGATGCAGTGGTGGAAAGTTGGCTGTAGTTACATAGAGACAAAAAGAATGTAGTTCAGATGCATAGACTATAAAGCCAGAAGGGACTACAGTAGACTCTCGATTATCCAGGATGATAGGGGGGAAAAATAATTCTGGTTAATAAAATCCCGGATAATCACCATCCATAGGAAATATGGGGAGTGGGAGTTGGTTCACCAGCCACCCTGCACCAGGGAGAGGGGCTGTTGGTTTACTGGCTGCCCTGCGCCCTTGTGGGTTTTGTGTGTGTGTGTGCTTGGGGCGGCAGCAAAGCCAGAGCCGGCCCTGCGAGTTGCGCATATTTTTTTTCACATCCTGGTTAATCCAATCCTGGATAATCGAGAGTCTACTGTATTGTGATTATCTGGTCTGAGCTAACTAACACTGGCAATATCACTTCCCTGAATTAATTCCTGCTTTGAGTCCAGTGGCTGTGCTTGAACTAGAGCATATTTTTTAGAAAAACATCCACTCATAAAGCTACTTAGCACCTGTTTCTAAAATTCATCTTGTAGTTTAAATTGCCCTTATCACAACTTTCAGGCTCGGCTGTGCAAAAACAAATCATAAAAATAGTTTGAATTAGTTTGTGATTGATTAGGAAGAGTATTTTGTCCCATCATAGATGCACAAGATCCAAGACTATCAAAGAACTATAACAGCAATGCAGGAGTGATGCAATATTTAAATGTTAGGGAATAAAGAGATTAGGGAATAGCTCAATTTAAAAGTAGGAAAGAGATATATTTCAAGGCACTAAGTTCAAGACTTTCACATATGGGTGCCTCAAGTTAGGGTCCTCAATCTATTTTAAGAATATGAGAGGTAATTCTAATCTATTTTAAGGAATTTAAGTAAAGCAATTTGTAAGGGTATGTCTTCACTACCCACCAGATCGGCAGATAGTGATCGATCTATTGGTGATTGATTTATCGCGTCTTGACAAGACGCGATAAATCTATCGCCAAAGGCACTCCTGTCAACTCCGGAACTCCAGCTCGCCAAAAGGCACAAGCAGAGTCGACGGGGGAGCCCACTGCCGCCATCAGGACGGCAGGTAAATCGACCTACGATGCTCCGACTTCAGCTACATTATTCACGTAGCTGAAGTCGCATATCTTAGGTCGACCCTTCCCCCAGTGTAGACCAAGCCTAAGAGTGCAGAGCACCCCCACAAATCCCTCTGGGAACTACCGAGTGGCAGCATCTGTGAAAATCCAGCCACTTTTATTTAGGTGCCTTGATGCTAAGCTTTAGTCACCCAGGTTTAGAAATTTTGGTCTGAATCATCTTATTTCTGTTTTTAAAAAACACATGGGTCAAATGTTTCCTCAAAGAAAACTTTCTTTAATTTGGTGTCTTTATTAGACACTTGAGTCCTATGATGATGTCCAATTATATGGAGACAGAATAAGTATCTGAGTAAAATACAGGAAGGAACTGAACACATGAGGGATAATAGTAGAGGTGGCTGCAAGCTACATTGTTTGGCTTCAATCTTCCAGAATTATGACTCAAACCCACCACTAGTTCACACAGCCTAATCCCAAATCTGACCGCCTTTGCTGTTTAACTCCCACTTCTTAAGCAAGCCAGCATCTGTTAGCAGCAGTAATAAATGTGAGTATAAAGCATGACTGGCAGCATTCTCCCTCCAGCCTGACAAGTGGAAATGAGCTGGAACTGTTGGATGTGCACCCCTTGTGTTAGTTTGTTTTCCAGTGTTACTCACACCTAACAAGCTGTGGGTGTTATTATCTTTCTAGGTTTCAACACAGCCAGTTCCACAGGAGCCCAGTAGAAAAGATTATGAACCGTATCAGCCGTTTCAGAATTCGACAAGAAACTATGATGAGTCCTTCTTTGAGGATCAAGTGCATCATCGCCCACCTGCAAGCGAATACAACATGCATCTGGGACTAAAATCAACTGGCAACTACGTCGACTTCTATTCAGCTGCTCGTCCCTATAGTGAACTTAACTATGAAACCAGCCACTATCCAGCGTCTCCGGATTCCTGGGTTTGAGGCTTGGGCAAGACACAAAAGCTCCAGGAACTGTGCATGTGCATGCATACCACGAGACATTTTTTTTCCTGCAAATTTAGTTTGTTAAAGCCTGTTCCATAGGAAGGCCCTGATAACCGGTCTGGAAAATTTAAGATATTTTAGGAGGCTAAAAGAAACGTAAGTTGAACATGGAAGTCATTAGAAAGATATATCTATATATTACAGTGTGGGACAACTTTACTGTTGGCCTATAGAGTCTAAACCAATGGTGCTGTACACTGAACGTGGCTGAAGGAAGGAGGGTGAATATGACAGAGGATGTGGGTCAAGAGTTAAGCACAAGACACTAAGCAGTTTACATACTTTATGGGGAACAGCTTCTCACACTTTGTTTAATATCCTTATTCATTGTGACTCTAGGCTTCAAGTTGCATTTGGGGTTTCCTCTGTACAGCAAGATGTTTCTTGCCTTTTGTTAATGCATTGTTGTAAAGTATTTGATGTACATTACAGATAAAAAAAAACAACCAAGTGCATTGTGTATATTACACCAATGCCACAGTGTTTCTTCATCTATGGTTCTAAATATTGCTTCAATTTCAAAATTTTGAAAGATGTATGAATTTCCAGTTTTTTTGTTTTCTTTTCCCCAGTGCGTTTTAACAACAACAACGAAAAGGAATATTTAGCAGTATTGTTCGTTCTGATATGTGAATTTGTTTGTGGCAACTAAAAAAAAAAAAAGGCATTCAGCAGTTTCTGACAATTAACATTCATCATTCCACACTCCTTGTCAACAAAGTGCTTTTTCACTGCCTAAAATTTTAGATGTAGATATTTGAAATAGATTTTTCATTTATACCAGTTTTCTTTATGATGATACAGTGTTAAAAGAAAATAAATTACAATTGATCTGTCATTCATATTTGCTAAGAATGTCTATTTCCAAGCACCTATCATAAAAATACACATTCTTGCTTGTGTGTGTCCATGTATGCATAATATTCTGTGTGTGTGTGTGTGTGGTATAAGAGTTATTTTCATCTGCTGTTCTCCTTGTTCAAGCTTAATTTTTTTTACAGTGGCAACTCCAGTATGTATTTTTCCTCACACACTATTGATAGTGAGTCAAAATAGTTCCTAGTGGAGTTACAAGGTTTTAAAACCATTCCTTCATTCTTATATGCCATTCCCTTGAAGATCCCATCCCTCAACATTCTTACAATGAAGAAAAATCTCAGCCTAGTCTGTATTGCCACCCTAGGACCACCCATTAGTAAGTGCTACAGGCAGAAGCAGTGTAATCGCTTCATGTTCCTGAGGGAGAGAGAACATCAAACCACAATAGGCTACCAAGGTCGGTTCTTAAATCTGGACAAGGACCCAGCACTGAGATACTGGCACAGTCGTTTTTCTTTTAATCACACCAAAAATATTCCTTAGATATAAAAACCATTGACCATTTCTGTACCTTTAAAAACTCAGATAAAAATGCAATTGATAAGAGCTAGAATGAGCTCCCCCCCCCCCCAAAAAAAATGTGAAGCGCTGAACGGAGATACTTTTATCTTCATCCATCTACAGCTTGGAAGTAAAAAATTTCAATCCACGATATATAGTATTCATATCATTCAGCTAACTGCACAGTCTGGACACAACTAGATCCAATACAGATGAAATATATGTAAATTAGTGAAGCTTCCGCATATAGTTTGTTTTAGGGATACAAACATTTCTGTGATTACTCACTGTAATAGTCTCAGCATTGTCTGAATTATACCCCAGAGGCAGGGAAAACTTTTGCAAATCCTTATCTGTATTACAGAGCAAAAATAGTACAGGTCACTAGGGCAAGTGTTGTGATGTAGACATGGTTTATAAGTAATCTAGCACTGTAGTTGGATTTTTCTGGCAAACCTTCCCGCTGTATGATAAGCAACCTTAGCTCTTCTTTGTAGTAAACAGGAAAAATTGCATGACAAAAAAAGGAGGGAGGAGCATCGTAGGCCAAATGTAAATTGAGTAGATACAAATATTCATAATTTTGGACACAGGCTGTTTATATTTTCTTTACTAAGTGGATAAAGTTAAAAAGATAAGTGACATTTGCAGCATTCTTTTGAACAAAGCACATTTTCGGTATAAACAAAATGAAAAGAAAAAAAAAAGCAACATCACTCACGACTTGAAGTTCACCCTGCTTGACTGTGCCCATCAGACTCATGCATTTCTCTTGTTACAGGTGTGCACATAGGCGTAAGGGACCTCAGATTCTACATAAGCAGAAAGTTGCAAGTTTTGTGTATTTAAATTCTTTGAGCTGATAAAATGCCCATGTTGTCTCCTCTAGGTTCTCTTAACCATGAGGCTAAACGAAATGCTGACCATTTGTCAAGTGAGAGATACTGGATTAAAGGCACAAAGTGGCATGAAACTCTTTCTGTCTATGTTCCTCCCCTCACCCCCCTTTATTCCATTCTTCTCCAGTGGCAAGTACTCAGAATAGTGACTTTCTTTCTTGCTTTCTTGAGTCTTGAGAAGATGCTGAATTTCCTGGCTTCTTTCCAGCCCTGGCAATCCAGTGCCATCTCCCTTGCCAGGATGGATATGTAAGATTTTTATCTTTTTAATATTGGGGAAAATATGACCACCTACTGCTGCTCCCTTCAGCCTTGTAACAGACCACAAAACACAGAGAGCGAGAAATGTTCCAAAAATGTATAAACTGCATTTGATGTACTGTAAAATGTTGGACTTTTTTAAACGAGCTTCTTATTAGAACCTTGATTAGCTGTGTAGATCTATATAAATCTCAATGTTTTATTAAAATGTTGTTTATGGTCTGCAAGGAATGGTTAACCTATCTCAATATTAACAAAATTGCACTACCATGAGCAATACTGATTTAAAAGGGAAAAAAGAAATTGAATATGGATTCAATATTTAAAGAATGAACTATGATTTAAAATAGTATATTAACACAGAAATACATTTTGACAAGTAATGTATTTAAGCCCAAAAGATAAAATAAAAACTGGTGTCAAATAATATGGAAGAAATATAAAATTATAGATTGACCAAAAAAATGTGTTTCACTGTACATGTTGCTAACATGTACAAAGACTAACTCCTATTGACATATTTTCTATTAATAAATCCTACTGTATTGTGGAGAACTGCTGTTCATAGTGCAGTATGTTTAACCGCAAAAGTGAAAAATTATGATTAAGTTGCTTTCCAGTTTGCCCCACTTACATGACCTTGGGCTTTATTCATTTTCAGCTGTTACACATCAATGCATTTTGATGCATTAAGCTCAAAAACAACGGAAAGGCAAGTTTGGGTGTTTTCAGTCATGACAGTTTTCATATCCCACCCTAAGGTTTACTGGTGGGGATTCTCACAGGGTGTGTGAAAACAGCATATCTGGGTGGGTGGGGCCTAGTTTGGAAGCTGTATCATTAGTGCCAATTTCACCATTGCTTATAGCTCCCAGTGTTTAGCAGCAGCCAATTTTAAAAGAATTAGTTCATTCATGTACAGCTATAGTTGACAAACTGGAAGAATCATGTATAGAGCCACTGGACACTAAAAAAATAAGCATAAACCACATGCTTTGCCCCCAGTCTTTTTTGTAGCACAAACCCAGGTAACTAAAGGGGAAACTTTGCTTTAACAATGTTGAGCCGTAGAGAATGCAGATGTCTAACACATATGCCAGCTAATTAATAATCTCCTTCGAACTGGTTGTGTCTAGCTCTTGAAGATACATTATCATTTACTCTGAAAGTGGAGTCAGTTAAGCTAAACAACACAAACCAACTTCTTATATACATTGGTAAATTACAGACTCTATATAGTCTCTCTGCTGCAGACCGCTATACTTACATTTGAGACACTGCTCCTGGTCCACCATCACCACCATCCCTCCCACCAGTGACCCAGTCCACAGTTGCAGGTCTTGGGAGAAAGAGATCTTCATTATTCTTCTAGTCCTTGTGTTCTGTGGGGACGAATGATAGGGCTGTTAGTGCAGAAAAGAAAAAAAACAAAACAGAACACAGCCTCTAATACCTAGATTAGCAGTGTAAGCAGAGCTGTGGTGCATAATAACAGAAGGAAAATACTCAATGGGACCATTTTGTTCAGTTCAGACATCAAGTATTGCTAGCATTTGACTTCACTGAATATTTAACTGGAGGAACATGACAGGAACAAACCTTTAGCCTGAAGTGCCAGACACTGATTCAGGTATGACAGGGGGAAGAAAATTTGCATTTACAATGGAGTACCTACCTCATCAGAACCTCCAGATTCAGCCCATCAAGTCAACAACCTGAACAATGAAGCCCCTAGACCTGGTTAGCACATGGTAACAGCTCTAACAAAGGCAACTTATCAGTCTAGTGGGCAAACTACGGCCCACAGGCCAGATCCGGCCCATCAGGGTCCGGATATGGCCCATGGATTTGCCACCCCGCCCGGTGCTGCGGCCCCACTCAACTCTGGGAAGTGGCCGGCAGCACGTCTCTGCGGCCCTTGGGGGAGGGGGAACAGAGGGCTCCGTGCGCTGTTCTTGCCTGTGGATACCTCCCCTGAAGCGCCCATTGGCCGGGAATGGGGAACCATGGAGTCCTCTGCTCCCCCTCCCCCATGGCCGGCAGGGCCGGGGTGCTGGATGCTTCCTGAAGTGGTGCGGGGCTGGGGCCAAGGCCAGGGCAGGCAGGTTGGGAGCCTGCCCTGGACCCGCCGACAGCCCAGAGCCGCTCCAGGTAAGTGGCACTGGGCCAGAATCCACATAATGAACCCCTCCTGCACCCCAACCACCTGCCCTGAGCACCCTGCCACACCCTATGCCACAACCCCCTGCCAAACCCCGCACCCTTCCTGCACCCCAACCCCTGCCCTGAGTCCCCTGCCACACCCTGCACCCTTTCTGCATTCCCAACCCTCTGCCCTAAGCCCCCTCCCATACTGTGCACTCCAACCCCTTCCCTGAGCCCCCAATACCCCACACCACTCCTGTGCCCCAACCCCTTGCCTGAACACCTTCCTGCACACCATACCCCCTCAACTCCCTCCCACACCCCAACCCCTGGCCTCAGCCCTCAGCCCTACAGCAATTTCCCCACCCCAATGTGGCCCTCGGGCCAAAAATTTTACCCGCCCCTGGTCTAGGGCCTGAGTCCTTGATCACCATCATTTGAAAGATCTGATTACCACAACCATACTATCGCTATCGTGCTACAAAAATTATAGAGCCAGATAGCGCACAATTCTAACTATATACAGACTGACTGATTTTCAGGGCTTGTAGTAAATTTGGGGTGTAAAAAACGCAGGTGCAATATTGCAATAGATATTTTGGGGGCATCTTTGGGCTAAAAAAAAATCCAATGAGAGGTTTTTTTTCATGGTCTTAAATAGCACAATAGTCAGGGAGTAATAATGTGCATTGCCACAACCCAAACTAGACAACCTTACCGTACAGCTTTGGGGAATGTAAAAAAATAATGTGTAACTGCTAAAATGCCCTTTGTGGGTTGTGGTCCAGGCCAAGGTCTCAAACCCCAATATAGCTTTGGTAAACCAAACAAGCGTTACAGTAAATAGATCATCAGAAACAGCTCCAACTGACTACATTAGCTGGACTTCAAAAAGTCTCACTTTCCTTCAGTCCGCTCTGGCAGAGCCTAAAAAAATCTATTAGCTCCAGTCACTAAGGTAAAAAGACTAATATTGTCATCATGTCGCCACCTCCAGGACTAGATTACTTTCACAACCACCATGTGGCTTTGACCTTTCTGTAATTTTATCTCACTGCTTAAGGACTTCACTTAGATGTTAAGCGTATTTGCAGCCTGCTAATTGTTACAGTCAGATGAGAGGTTTCCGGCGGTGAACAACCTTTTGGTGCCAGCTGAAGATTATGTGAAGAACTGTAACAGTTCTAACAAAGCTGTGTAAGGAATGGTTCACTGGACCGCTGTAATTCATAAAAACCAATTAAAGGAATTATTTTAATAAGAATGTTCATTCCAAGCAGTTTAGGGGAGGTTTTTAGAGAGCACCTTATTTACTCTACCCTTGAGACACACATGAAACATGAAACCTTAACCGCTGACCACGTCACTTCCACAACAGAGCAGGTGGAAGATTACACAAGCTGCTGACCTCTACACCAGAGGTGAAAATTAGCCGGTACGCCCCGGTACGGTGTACTGCGGCGGGGGAGGCTGCGGCGGGGCTCTGGTGGCAGTTTAAAGGGCCCCAGGCGGTAGCAGGCTCTTTAAATAGCTATCGGAGCCCCGCCGCCGCTTCCCTAAGGTTCCAGCAACAGGGCTCCTGTCCCGGTGGAGCCCCGCTGACAGAGCCCTGGGGAGACTACAGCACAGCTCCGATAGCTATTTAAAGAGCCCAGTGCGCCGCTACCATCCTGGGCCCTTTAAACTGCCCCCGGAGTCCTGCCACAGCCTCCCTTGGGCTCCCGCAGCGGGGGCTCCGGCGGCAGTTTAAAGGGCCCCGAGGCGGTAGTGGCGCACTGGGCTCTTTAAATGGCTATTGGAGCCATGCTGCAGTCTCCCCAGTGCTCCGTCAGCGGGGCTCTACGGGGACAGGAGCCCTGTTGCTGGAACCTTAGGGAAGCGGTGGCGGGGCTCCGATAGCTATTTAAAGAGCCCCCTACCGCCCCGGGCCTTTTAAACTGCCGCCGGAGGCCTGGGGGGGTTGGGCTGTGGAGGGGAGGAGGCCCCTTACCCGTACGGGGGCTGGGCTGGCTCTGACGCCCCCGGCCCCTCCCTTTCTGCCCGAGGCCACACCCCTTCCGGGGGGCAGAGCTGGCCCCAGCCAGGCCCCCGTACCGGTAAGAAAGTTAAGTTACTTTCACCCCTGCTCTACACTCCCCAGAAATAAATCATTGTCATCTGACAGCAGTTGACACTGAAGCACTGAGAGGGCCTTCTATGGTATGAGGCCTTAAGGGGCCAGGGCAAGCACCTTTTACTTAATAAAAAAATCCCCCTCCAGCTAAGCTCCACTGTTTCATTGGTAGTCTCATCTCATCATTAGCAAACAGATTTTTTTTCTCTGACAGGGAGCACTTAAGTAAGAGAGGACAATTAATTACACACAGTACTATAACAATATTCTATAGCTGCAGGTTTCAGAGTGGTAGCTGTGTTAGTCTGTATCCGCAAAAAGAACAAGGAGTACTTGTGGCACCTTAGAGACGAACACATTTATTTGGGCATAAGCTTTCGTGGGCCATCAGCTTTCATGGGCCATCAGCTGTATAGAGTGGCACATACTGTATGTGTATATGGAACATACTGTATACCAGCTGTATAGCGTGGAACATCAGCTGTATAGAGTGGAACATACAATAGGAATATATATATGAAGAGAGAAAACATGAAAAGATGGGGGTTGCCATACTCTACACGGCTAATTAATTAAGCACAAGAAAAATAACTTTTTGTAGTGATAATCAGGATGGCCCATATCAAACAGTTGACAAGAAGGTGTGAGTAACAGTAGGGGATACTTAGCATGGGGAAATAGATTTCAGTTTGTATAATGACCCAGCCATTTCCAGTCTTTATTCTAGCCTAATTTAATGGGATCCAGGTTGCAAATTAATTCCAGTTCAGTAGTGTCTCATTGGAGTCTGTCTTTGAAGGGTTTTTGTTGTTGTTGTTGAAGAACTGCCACTTTTAGGTCTGTTACTGAGTGACCAGAGAGCTTGAAGTGTTCTCCTACTGGTTTTTGAATGTTATGATTCCTGATGTCAGAGTTGTGTCCATTTATTCTTTTGCGTAGTGCCTGTCTGATTTGGCCAATGTACAAGGCAGAGGGGCATTGCTGGCACATGATGGCATATATCACATTGTTATATCACAATCTGACATCAGGAAGCATAACATTCAAAAACCAGTAGGAGAACACTTCAAGCTCTCTGGTCACTATACATATCAATAGATAGATAGATATTCCTTCTGTATATTCCACTCTATATCTCTGATGAAGTAGTATAAATAAATTTCTTCGTCTCCAAAGTGCCACAAGTACTTCTCGTTCTTATAGCTTCAGGGTTTTCCCTGAAAAGCAAAAATGTACCCAGCAGTGACCACACAGTGGTATGTGAAAGACCGACGCATCGAAGGAAACTAGTATGCCAGATACCACTGTAGGTTAACCACCAGCAAAAGTTGAGTATTCAAGGTAACCACTGTTGATTATTTCTCCACCCCCAATTCAGCCACCATGCCTTTATTATTGTGCCATGACAGCATACCACAGATGAGTTTGTTAGGGCCATTAGGCATTAATTTTGTTCCAGTATCATTTAACGAGCTGATGCTGACACTGCAAATTGTACATCTATTGTCTGATGAGTGTGAGAAGCTGGGGAAGTTAGCCATAAAGCAGTGAATTTTGGAGGAATTTAATACGTAGCGGATATACGTCACTAGATTATAAACCTGGCCAGGTTGGTCAAATTTGAGGCTTCAGTTTGAAACCTAACATAGCATTATGAAATGTTCTGTCCAGGAATTAAGTCACCCCAAAAAGAGAGGGGATGCAGAATGCTTAAAGGGACCCAGCCAAGTGTTTTGCTGGTGAAATGCACTTGAGGGTCTGCTGCATGTATTGGATCCACTGGTCTTACTGTTTATGGCAGGAGCATACTACAGAACTGATGGTTACTCCAGCCTGGCCTTCCAGCAAAGAAACATGGAGAACATAGCCCATATACCTAGATACAAGTGAAGTATTGGAGGCTGTCCAGAAGGAGCGAAGCTAACCATTACTCCATATCAGGATCTGCGGTGAGCTTGTAAGTGACTTGAATGATACGGTGTTGCCTCATTCACAGCTGTGGCATTGTGACACAGTCTCAACTTCGCTTTATGCTTCTGTTTCTGGAAGACAAAACTATTTACAACATATCCTCTGATTCAGCCAAAGGGGACCTTAAAGATGCGCATAAGCAGAGCAAAGACAAAGGCATAGGGTGGCACACGTCCATTCTGTAATGCAGGTGGGGAGGGCACAGCGGGGCATAAAGGAGAGCGCCTGGTTATAAAGAGTGATTTACTATCCCAGTTCAGCTAATGGGATCTCCAGGAGGAAGTGAAATCCTTGTATGCAACCCAATTGTGATTTACACTGGGTTCAACACCTATATTAATATGTCCCCTCTTCTTGGCATCAGTTTTCTAAACATAAAGATGAAAAGGCTAGTTATTAAAGGGTCCCACCAGAGTTGGCACTGATTGGACCAACAGATATTTTTGAAATGAGGACTGTAATATATTTTTTTTAGCTAAATCACTGTATTTCGTCTCAGTTTCATGTTTAGACTGATATATGTGCCATTCTCCCATAGAAACTAAGATGAATATGTTTCATTAATGTAGTTTGTAATTTATTTGTGTGATTTGCTTATTTAATTTCCTTTATGTTGATAGGAAATAATAGTAAAATATGGACTGTGTTAATTGCACTAAAGATTTAACTGCAATTTCTATTAATTCTTTGGAGACATTTATGCATTGCAACAATAATCAAGTACTGTGTACAGGGGCTTCCTATTGCTTCCAGGGTGGGGGGGGGGAAATTTCCTCTATAAAGCTCAATGCATCTTGGGTCTACTTAAGAGACTCTCACTTACACACACACACCCTCGTTCACCATTAAGCCAACTGAGGTATTGACACGAGCAGTGCCCAGGTGTAAATGTTAAGGAGCCAGCATAAGGCCATTTTCACTGGGGTCTGGAATTCACTCCCTATCCTAATCCATCAAAGCCTGAGTTAGTGGAACCTTTCTCACACCAGGCAAGACCCATCTTTTTCCATAGGATTTTTTCTGAGGGCTAAGGCGCCTGGCTGGGTAGTATATTGAGGGAGTGTTGTTCTTAATTTGACTTTTTGATCTAAAAAGGCAGCTCTTGCACTATATGTGGAAGAGATTTTTGTGATGGTGAAGGATATGTTTGTATTCATTTTAGACAAAATGTGATGTAGAGGGTACATGTGCATAAAGAAGCATGCTGTGGCTCACCTCCCTAGGAACATTCTAGAAAAGGCCAAGGGAGGAGGGGGAAGAGCTCAACATGTGGATCGGAAAAGTATAAGAATGTGATGAACAAATCCATATATGGAAAGGTTAGATATGATTGGGTAAAGGTTCTTAATATGTAACTGGCATGTGCTATACATATAGCAAGGGGAGGGGCTCTTTGCTGGAGGGACTCTGGCTGATTTTTGGTACCAGGGGCTCTCCCTTTGTCCACACTGAATTGAACTGAATTGAATTGATTAAAGTATCAAAGGCCCTTGATTCTGCCCAGCCTCTGATTCATTTGATCAGAGGTGAAATATCTTTACATGGGTTGGATCACCAATGTTACATTATAAAAGAAGTTCCACTTGCTTAAAGCCTGCCAAGAAGACCTTAGGATTGGGGCACTGGTTGTCTATCTCTCTCTGTCAATTTATTACAGATGGAAATCTAAAAATAAAATGTTAGTTTTAAATTACAGTTAGCTGTTCCAAACCCAGGGTGGAGGGGAGGGAGGTATCCAGTGGCTGAGTGTGCATTAGTCATTTAAAAGTACACAACTAAACCCAGTGGGGGTATGGAACGTGCAACACTTCTGTTCAGTATGGCTATAAGTACTTTTACGTAGTTATATTCATTTGTAAAAGTTAACCTATCTACAGAGCTGGTTATATGAACATTGACATGACATGACAGTAATTTATGACCAATATCCCACAAACTAAGCCCTTCCATTTCCCTCCTGAAACAAAACTCTTCCACCACTTGATGCACTTGCTCATCCTTTGCTCCTGAGAAAAGCATGGGAGAGCAAAGGAGCCTTACACTATGGCATGAAGGTCAAAGGAAAGCAGAAATTGCAATCCTCAGCTGAGGTTCCCTGGCTGAGAACATTAAACCAGGGGACTGACCATTCACACATCAAGGAACTGTTCACACATAGCTGACTATCCCAGAAAGAGAGAAGTAAATTTGGAGGTAAGCAGGACTCAACCCATGTCAGGCTTTACAGGTTACAATCCACACTTTAAACTAGATCAGGGAGTGAATTGGAAGTTAATTGGTATTTAAATTAATTATTCAGGCTATAGTCTAGATCAGGGGTAGGCAACCTCTGGCACGAGTGAGCTGATTTTCAGTGGCACTCACATTGCCCGGGTCCTGGTCACCGGTGGGGAGGAGGCCTCTGCATTTTAATCTAATTTTAAATGAAGCTTCTTAAACATTTTAAAAACCTTATTTACTTTACATAAAACAATAGTTTAGGTCTATATTAAAGACTTATAGAAAGAGACCTTCTAAAAATGTTAAAATGTATTACTGGCACATGAAACCTTAAATTAGAGTGAATAAATGAAGACTCAGCACACCACTTCTGAAAGGTTGCCGATCCCTGGTCTAGAATAAAGGGGAGACTGTCGGTGATGCTATGTCATTTGTTGTAATTTCGGCTCAGACCTATAAATACAGCCTATCCAGTTTGGCTACTATTCTTTGTTAATAACCATTAGAATGGTTGAAAGAGATGGTATCTTATGGAAGGAAACAATCCTTCTAGTTATCTCTGGTAAGGGGTTAATTAGCCTATTTTAAAATCATTTTTAGGACCTTAACTGAGTAACCTGGAATTTTTCATAAAAGCCTTTGATTCTTTCAAGGACACGCAATGTAAAGTCATCCAATTTTGCCTCCTAGATTTGCATATTAAAGAGCCGTTTCCTCTTGTTGAAGGGAGATGTGAGTGCAGCAGAGCAGTTTTTGTTGCCAGCCCCGCATTCCGAGCATGTCAGGAAAAATAATTAATCTGAACTAAATATATATTTTTAACTTGAGAAACAATAAGGCATTGCTGTTCATAGCAATGCATCTCTTGTTGAGAACTCCATGTTTTTTCAGTATTTTGTCCTCTAACAACTGCCTATGAAAATAAACCATGCACGAAAATAACTGATTCTGCTTTTTTTCTTCTTCCGAGCTGTACCAGAAGGCTACATCTTGCTCACTAAACTGTTCAAAAACACACCACAAAAACAACTGCCTCCAGAACCAACACATTTGGTGGCAGTCTTGGTAGAGAGGCCAAGGACTGGATGGATAATGAAGACTTCTCAAAGAATGTGGTCACCCCAAGCTCAGGATTTAAGCCTGCCAGTATAGAGGAGCTTGACAATGTGGCATCTTTCCGGAGCATGCCATATGGTTTATTTATTTACATCTGATTGCTGTGGAAGTAAACCTCAAGCCTAGAAAGGGCTGGGAACAAAAGCTCTTTGGTTCCTCCTAGAGGTGAAGTTGGAGAAGTAAGAAAGTGTTCTTCCATTTGCAGACTAATTTGAAGACACAAAGCTTAGTCTCTTTCTGGGGATGACTGAATCTCTGCACCTCCTGGCCGGTGTAACTTGTATAGACTTGAGGAACTGCATAATATTGCCAAAACTATCCTCATGTTCTGCACTCCCAAAGTGTAACATATTAGTGAGTAACAGCAGATACCTGAAGGGAAGGGGAGCATAAGAATACCTGAGGATTGTCCAAAGAAGAATATGGACCACCCTAATCTAGATACCAGTAAGCCCAAATTTAATAGCCAGGTCAAGCTAGGAATGCCGATCAGGAGTCCTTTGGCAATCTTCCCTCAGTAGAAGAGGTTCTATCAGACTGAAGCACAGTGAAGCGTAGGGTCAGAGTTTTCAAGTATTCAAAACTGGCAATTAGGGCCAGATTTTCCAGTGTGCATGACGGCTCTCACGGGCAGATTTTCAGACGAGTTCATCAGCCAAAAATGCAACAGCCTCACTTGAGAGTGGGGACAGTGATCTTTTAAAAAAAATCTGGCTCTGAAGCAACTTGTTGATGGTCATAAAGGAAAGAGTATAGTGGAGCCAGAAACTGAACCCAAAGCCCTGAGGTCCTTGTCCTTTAATCCCAAGATAGTGCTGCCATGGATTTAATGTCATGAGTTTGGGACTTGGTACCAGATAGTCCTGAGTTCTAATTCTGCCACTGGTAAGTTCTGTGGCCTCTTAACCTTTTTTCCTTGGTTTCCCTGGCTTTAAGATGTGAATAATAATACCTATGGCACAGGGCTGGTGTGAGGATTAATTAGCTAACATTTGTATATCACTTTGAAAAGGCAAAGCCTATATATTCCTAGATTTTTATAGCCAGAAGGTGAGCATTATGTCTGTCCTCCTGCACAACACAAGCCACAGAGGTTCTATACCCCACCCCAAAAATTTCTGTATCAAGCCCACAACTTCTGTTTGAGCTATTACATATATAGTCTTGATTTAAAAACTGCACTTGAAGGAGAATCCACCATATTCCCAAGTAATTTGTTCCAGTGGTTAATTACCTTCATTGTTAACAGTGTGCCCCTTATTTTGAGCAAGGAATAAGGTAAACCTTACCTGACAAGGAATCAAAGAGAGAGGTGGCTAAGCAAAGAAGTGGAAAACAATTAAATCTCTCTTAAACCTCAAAGGTGTCTTAATCTATATATATATAAAAGTCAAATGGTGTATGTGTGTATGTATGTATGTTCCCTTACTACTTCCACACCGTTTCAGCTAGATACTTGAAATATGGTACAGTTATAGGCTTTAGGGTCCTAATCAGGGTAAGAATCGAAAATGTTTAAAATCTCACCTCTTACACCCCCTAGGGGTGAAATTCTTTAAAGCTCATTAACATCAACTACACAGCTCAGATAACATCATCTGGGCAGCAGGTTGACACATGCTGTTGTCTGTGACATAGTTATGATGTAATAATACAGATAACCAGAGAGCTTAGTGTTGTGTAGCACAAACATAATTAAATACACTGTTTTTTCTTTAAAAGGACCCTATTCGTTATGCCGCATAAAAAGCGAAAATGTATCGGAGAAACCACATCTAAATGCAAGAGAATGAAATTACTTAGACAAAATGAGACTTCGGAACAACATTTGTATTAATAAAAAACATTGTAGTCTTTTTACATCCCAGTTTCCAATTACAAATACCCTGAGCAACGCCGGGTATTTTTGCTAGTAGATAATAATTTCAATGGGGCAGCAGAAGGCATATTGCAATAGTCATCTGAAGCCACCAAGAGAGGAACAGGTTAATCTGTAACTAGGAAATCTGAAGTGCTGTGTCATTTCACTTGAATGTTAATTTAATTCCACAGCAATTCTTTGACACTAATTTAATCAGCTGGCAGATGATGGTAGGAAATTTGATCAATATACACAGATTCTGAATCAGCATATGACAGCAATGCCCCCTCTGCCTTTCCATTATAAGGGGAAATCCTAGCTAAAAATATTTCATTTCCCTGAGGCTAAAAGTTGGCGTGGAAGTGCTTAGCGCAGTTGTCAATTTCACTTTTAAAAGAATTTGGATGCTCACTTAAAATATTCCAATTTTTAAAGACCCACTACAGCTTAATTTTTAAAGGGCCAATATCAAAATCGACAATTCCTAGTTCTAACAAGCAAATTTTAATTTTCAAAGTGTTTCAAATGCAGGGAAATCTATGTAGTCCCCAAAGGGGAACTGGCAAAATAAGCAAAGATCAAATTACTTGGCCAAAGAGAGGCTGAGTTTACAAAAAAAAAAGTTGTATTTTAAAAGAACTATCTTTCCAATTAGTTTTACTTTTCATGGGCCTCAAAAATATCACACAATGATTGCGGATACAAATTACTGTGTAACAAGCATATCAGCCTTGCTGCACTTCTATCTGCCACCTGGTGCATACAGCGAAGGTTGGGAAGCTAGAAGCCTGCCAATGATTTGCTCTCTGACCTTAGACAAAACATTTAGATTTGATCCTGAAGATTCCAATATGCAATCAATTCCCACCAGAAATTTTGGAAATCTTGATCTTCTGATCATAGGCTGGAAATGTGTTACTCTCGCTTTTAAAAGACTAGATTTTGCTTCAGTTATGCACTATGTATTATTTGATATGGTGCCACCTTACCTAGCTTGGCCCATGAGATGTTCTTGCTCTCTCTATATATTATTGAAGTGCCATTCACTCATCTACAGTTAAGGGTCTGTCAGGTTTTCCATTATAATCCCCTATTTCAGGGATTTATAATTCAGCCATAAAATGTCACTCTTGTCTCATATGTGGCAAATGACATTTTACCTCAGGAAGGAAGGATTTCATTATATAGGGAGATGGATATATATAAAAACAGAGACACTTATACCTATTGGCTATTATTTCTGGCTATAAAACACCTTGACCATATTAAAAAGTAAAATAAGATTTAAAACTTAATATTATTCAGCTTTTTATTTTCGCATTCTAGCTGAAAATAGGCTTTCTTTAATACCAGCATTTTACAGGTCACATGTAATGTGAGTAGTCTCACTGAAGTAAATCTTTAGCCTATGTATAAGTTTCTGAAAGATCAGGGCTAAGATTTGGAATTGTAACTTTGTATATTGTTGGCGACAACAACAGAAAAAACCCAAATCCGTAAAGCATCGAGTTTTGTCTCGCAGGTTCTTCTTGGCTGCACTAATTATTTTCAATGAAAATTTCACTGAGATTTTATAGCACCTCATCCTCATGCCCAAGTATAGCACCTGGTTTCGAACTGTCTCTCTGGGTGACAATCAGCTTTTTAAAATGTTTTAAATGAAGGAAGAAACTGGGTTGAAATAACTGTTAAGGTTCTATTTCCCCACTCTGAACTCTAGGGTAAAGATGTGGGGACCCCGCATGAAAGACAAATCACCCCCCAAGCTTATTTTACCACCTTAGGTTAAATATTTTCCCCCAAATCCCAAACTTCAGTTGGGCTTGGAAATTGCTGCCACCACCAACCTGAGTCCCCAAAACCATGGGATGGGGCAAATTGGAACCCTGATAGTAACACCCCTCTCTCCCTTTTTACCTGGGAGAGATTCGAGAACACAAACCCTCACTAGCTGTGAGACGAGCCTGATTTAAAATAGGATCACTCCAATGGAAATAAACAGATGGTTCTTACCAAAAGATTTTAATAAAAGAAAAAGAGAAAAGCATAAACTACTTTACAGAAATCCATAGATACTAAACTTCCTAGCATTACTCAGCCCTCATGGAGCCCCTCCCTTGGAATTTCTCTTCCTGCTAACTTAACAGGCTAAGGACACCGTGGATCGATTACAAGGGATACAATTCAAGAATACACTTACTGCCAGACTTTTGTTTTTCTTAGCAGGTTATTGAAATGATTAATAGAAACATAGATATGATTCCTCCCCATAGCCAGGGAATGCAGACCAACTTCGAGCAGCCACGGAGAAAAAAGACAGAGAGAAAAACCCAGGAACAAAATGAAACTAAACCCTTTGTCTGCCAGGTATTAGCAGCTCAGATACGTCATTCCTTCTCCTGTTTCAGGTTTAACCCTTCACAGGTAAAAACAGTAATTCTAAGGCACTTTATACTTATGACAATAACCCTAAAGGTTTAGTTTTGATTTGAGAAGAGCAAAAAATTCACAGCTAAGGTTAAAACACCATCTTTAACTGCGCTAATTTTGTGTAAGTAAAGTAGATGACATGGGCCTTTCTTACGACACTAGACCGTTCAATGATCTTGCATTATCATCTGTATAACACTTTGGGAATGAACATCAAAGTCAGCTGTGAGCTCCACATAGGACATTAGCAATTGAAGGTCATGTGTATACCCTCGTAAATGTCATTTTACCTATAGCTTTGTTAATGAAGTCACAAATTAAAACTAAGGCTATCCTGGGGTATTAATGATCTCCATAGACGTACTATGTAGAGAACCAAATGACTTCCTAGAATTCTATAAATTTGAAAAGATTAAACTCAGCTATTTCCTTCAATTTGAAAATGCTTTCAATCAGAAAATGGGTGTCATTATTTCTCTGTGAAACCTGAGAGTCACAGATTATCTATAAAAGTTGTAGAGGAAATTCCTTGTTTAACCTACAACATCATTAGGATTCTAAAGGGACTGAGACAGACATAGAAGCTGATCCTACAAACACTCGCTCATGTGAGTAAAGTTACAGGATCAGGCTTTAAGTGATGAAGCTCATTAGTTCTGCTCCCAGACAGTAATTGGCATGATTCCTCTAGATTTTCTAAAGATCAAGGCAGCCAAATGTACTGTCAGATGTCATAGCTCTGAATTTGTATCTACCAATAAGATGGCTCAGCATATATCTATACTAGCATTTCTACATGTGTCTATGTGCATGGTTCTGCCATAACCCTCCTTCCCCCCGCCCACATCTAAACCCAGAAGTACATGTATGACAGCAAATATAGAGCGTGTAGGCTAGCATGCCTGAGGGGTATGGGCAATTATACACCTCGGGTGTGGCACAGCCTTGTACCTGTGTCAGTGAGCTGTGTGGAGGGGGCCAAGGAGCATGTACCAGGTCCTGAGTTTCAGCAGTTTCCCAGCCCCCTTCCCACAATTCATTGAACCCTTCCCTGCCTGACCCTTACCCAAATCCACAGAGGTCCTTGTCCCGCTGTTGTCATGATGAATGGGACTTTTTTTTCAGGTTCAGGATAGGGCCCCACTGTTTGGAGCACATGACTTTGAATTATGTAACTCTCTGGTGACAGCACACTGATTTCTCTGTCTCTCCCACACCCACTTCTGACCCCTGCATGGTTCCTAAATATCCAAATTCAAAAGAATACACCAATAGGGTGGGGAAAATGGAATGTACTCAGAAAACACTGGTAGTTTTAATAGCAGCAGAAGTCACAACACAGAAAATGGGTAAATATTCACCTTTATGGCTTGGTTCATATACAGAGCAGGGAGACAAAAATTATACAACAGAAAAGGCAACAGACACTGAACAGTGATTAAATGCCCTCGTTCTCTGTTACCCCCACCAAATCCTTATCATTTTCAACCTTGGGTGTAAACATCCATAATAGCCGATAAGTCTGTTATCACCACTGTCAGTCAACGGTGAAAAGAAACGCCCTTTTAAACTGATTGAGTGCTCGCCATAGTAGTCTTGTAAACAGGTGCCAAGTTTAACACAAAAGCATTGCACACAATCCCGTGAAGGTGCCCTACCACAATTTTCAGAAATGAAGCAATAGTTTTACAAATGAATGGCTAATGACCTTTGGCTTCAGGGGAACACAACCCTCACAAAAGTTATGCTGTCACACAAGCATGCACCAATGTTCTCTTTTATACTTTTCCTGTAGCTGCACAAGGTGTACAAGTGTCCCACAACAGAGGCAGATATAACATTCTGCCTCCTTGCTATTCAAGGATCATAGAATCATAGAATATTAGGGTTGGACGGGACCTCAGGAAGTCATCTAGTCCAACCCCCTGCTCAAAGCAGGACCCATCCCCAGCTGGGCTTTGTCAAGTCTGACCTTAAAAACTTCTAAGGAAGGAGATTCCACCACCTCTCTAGGTAACCCATTCCAGTGCTTCACCACTCTCCTAGTGAAAAGGTTTTTCCTAATATCCAACCTAAACCTCCCCCACTGGAACTTGAGACCATTGCTCCTTGTTGTGTCATCTAGTATCACTGAAAACAGTCTAGATCCATCCTCTCTGGAACCCTCATTCCAGTAGTTGAAAGCAGCTATCAAATCTCCCTTCCTTCTTCTCTTCTTCAAACTAAACAATCCCAGTTCCCTCAACCTCTCCTCATAACTCAGCCCCCTAATCATTTTTGTTGCCCTCCGCTGGACTCTTTACAATTTTTTCACAGCATTCTTATAGTGTGGGGCCCAGAACTGGACACAGCACTCTAGATGAGTCCTTACCAATGTTGAATAGAGCGGAATGATCACATCCCTCAGTCTGCTGGCAATGCCCCTACTTATACAGCCCAAAATGTCATTAGTCTTCTTGGCAAAAAGGGCTGGATATTTTGCTTATGGCAACCGCTGTGGGTAGATTACAGGATTAATTGCTTCATAAACCTGAATAGCCACAACACCCATATTCTTCCGAATTCTGAAGTGGTTTTCAATGACTGGTAATTTCAGGTTGTAGAAAGGCAGACTGGCCTCCCACTGAGCCAAAGGGGGAGGGGCCAGACCATGCCAGCCCCTCCAATCGGAAGTCCGGGGGTGGAACAGGAAGTATAAAGGGCTAACTGGAGCTCAGTTAGCAGCAGCCACAGAAGGATACAAATGCCTCCTGCCTGCTCATGAGATGGCAGATTGCATTGGACCCCTGTGGAGTTGAGGACTGGCCAGAGTCGCTGGAGCCTCCTGCTGACCAAGCCACAGAGGAGTTGCTGGGACTGCCACTGGCCTTCTACCCTGATGAACCAGAGGACACTCCCCTCCCCCCCACAGATCCAGGTACACCGTGAGGGAAGGTAGGAATTGGCCCAAGGGCAATTAACCCTAGTCTGGCAGCATTGCTGCCGGTGACCCAGTCAGGGTGTTGTGGCTGGATTCCCCGCTGTCCCAGTCGTGGAAAATTCCACCACTGTTATGCCACTGTTAGGGGCATACATATGTTATTCTTCCCTTTATATTTATGACAGCATGAAATTTAGTTTAGCCTTCTTCACAATTCTTTTATCAGTTCCACAGGAATAGCTTTTACTCACTACATGCCCCATCACCTTAGAATTAACGTAACTACTGTACACGCAATATGTATCAATGACTGCATTTTCTCCCCAATTCTTTTTAAAAGGCCATTCTGAGCTAGGGGCCAGTTTGCTCCCAGCCATGGTAAAAGCAGGTGGAATGAAACCTCTGTGGTCACCCTCACTGAGTCTCTCTAGGTCATTTCACGGGTTTGCTCTCATCCCCAGGACACGCAGAGCATTGGCTCCACCACAACTCAAAATTCCACCCCCAATCCTAGAGATCTGCCCCAGTCAGGGTCTTTTGTACAATGCAAAAGCCCTGTGCAGCCAATCGACCTTTAGGATCCCCGCCCAATACCCGAATAGTGTGACTCCATTGAAGCAGTGTTACTAGGGCTCCCCCAGCTGTCACTACCCTGCAGGAGTATTTCATAGTGGAGGGGGCTCTTTAGAAAAGGTAATGCAGCCATAGGATTTGCCCCCCCCGAGGTAAGTTCCTGGGTCCCAACTATAGTGTTGGACATTGAAGACTTTTGGAGTCACCTGGGCAAAAGAAGAAGGGATCAGACCCCAGGCTTATTTTACTCAGATTTTAAAATAATTATCAGGGTAATACAGATTCTCTCTCTCTCTCTCTCTCTCTCTCTCTCTCTCTCTCTCTCTCTCTCTCTCTCTCTCTCTCTCTCTCTCTCTCTCTCTCTCTCTCTCACACACACACACACTTTACTGCCTGAATATCCACTACTAATTATATTCAAAACTGT
Organism: Sternotherus odoratus; assembly: GCA_032164245.1. Classification (NCBI taxonomy): domain Eukaryota; kingdom Metazoa; phylum Chordata; order Testudines; family Kinosternidae; genus Sternotherus; species Sternotherus odoratus. The sequence goes on from JAVMKO010000002.1 coordinate 118,962,627, forward strand.
ATCAAAGACTGAAACTGTGATAAATGGGAGAGAGAAAAGGGAACAATTATAGGGTTTCTAACAAACTAATTTTCCAGAAAACAATGTTCCTTGCTACTGTACATGATAATATAGTGCCTCTGTGATGCTGCTTTAGGACTCTTTATTTGTCCTGTGTTGGGGTATTAACTGCACCAAGCTTTATTAGCTCCATAAAATGTATTGCGTGTGCAGATGACATGTTAACCTAACATAAAAGCAATAACACACATTTAACTGTGAGAAGCTGAAATCCAAACACCCCAAACTGCTTTTCCAGTCCTCTGCAGGGCTCCATCAGAGAAGCCAGAGGGCCATAGCGAGCACAGGTGCAGTTTCAAAGCAGAGCACTAACTCTACCTCTGAATGAGGTGCCCAAGCAAAAGAAAGCCCAGGCAGAGGGAGCAAGAATGCAATCAGTCTGATTTCGAGGAGGCAGTTGGTAAGGCTGGTGAGCTAGAAAGCAAGGTATCAATCTGGGTGTCCCTATGATGTGGCAAGGGAGAGGGTAATGGGAAGAATGCGGGGCGGGGAGGGCAGGATCTGTGACCAGGCTGGCAGGAGGGGATGGCAGCAGCACACAGATAAGGGCTGCCTGCTCATTTCCGGAGAGCTGGAAGCAGTGCTGGGAGTGACAGCAGAGGAGCTATTGGGAGGCAGAATATGTTTACTGGAGGAAGAACCCCAGAGTGATGTGTTGATTTTATTTACCTAATCAAAAATGAATGTGTGTGTTGGATGAGTATGGAATTACTAGCCATCCCACCTCCCACTGCATATTTTGAGTACCAGCTGCCACTGGGTTTAAATAATACGTGCTATAGTTTAAGGGCCAGATTCACCAATATACTCCATCAATCCAAGGAACCATAACTCATCTTAATCAGTCAGTTACGCCAGTTTTATGTATCTTCTGTATTCCAAGAGCACAGAGATTAATTTGCTCATAAATCTTAGTGTTCCGGATATTACTGACAGTTTAAATGGAAGTCCCAACAACTGGACCGATTCACCCTCAGCTGAATTCCAATTGCCAATTTATTTCATTTGTTGGTATTTCCACTTCCAGTATCTTCCCTTTTTAAAAACGAATTCACACTTGCAAATTGCAAGATAACTGTGAACGAATTTTGTGAATCCTGCAAACAGCAAAAATAATGCAAGGCAGAGGAATCCGCCAATTTCATTAGTTTCATCATAGTCCTCATTTTTATTCTACCCTGAAACAAATTTTGGAAGCCATGCATTTTAAAAATAACTCGGTAGTGTGGCAGGGTGGGCCTGACCCAGCCTGCCGCCCCTTTAAGAGGGAGAAAAACCCTCTGCAAATCTCCCTGCAGAGAAGGCTAATTAACCACTTGGGCTGCAGGGTAATCAGCCTTATGGGTTGCACCTGGCAGCCTCCCCAGGGGGGATAAAAACCTGTCAGGCAGGAAGCCCAGGGTGGTGGTGTGGTGGCGTGGAGGAGTGAGATAGAGAGAAGGAGATAAGCTGTAGAGCTGTGTATAGAGCTGTGTATAGAGCTAAGCTGTAGAGCTGTGTATAGTAGGTGGTGGGGTCTGCACAAGCTGCACTGTAAATAAAGAGCACTGTTTGGAGCCAAAGAAGAGTCTCCTGCCTGTTTGTGAAGAGGGGCGAGAAGGTGATCTCTGACAGTAGATTGAGTTGACGCTAGAATCTCCCACTGTGATTGGAGATTATTTTCAGTACTGTGACTCAATCAAAGAAACAGAAATGGCTCTGTCAGCCTTTCTGAGAATGCCAAGTACATCTCAAACGACTTGCACTGCTCATTAGAAGAGCTGTGTGAATGCTGCAGAAAAACATTTGTGAACATTTGTTTTTAATAAAAATTGTGAATCCATTTCTGTGGTGTCTGTGACCCTTTGTATGGGCTTTTCAGCAGCACTTTGTTCAGATGGAAAACACTCTTGAAAAGGGGACCATGGGACGGTGCATTGGCATACAAATACTCATTCAACTTTGCACCAACAGTATTCCCACAGCCCTCTTGACAGTTCTGCGTGGGCTTAGGCGTCACTGGTAAAAATTGGAAAAACGGTTTGAAAAGGTGCTATAAATGGGTTTTTCCACACACTACCTTACCTTCCCCCATCTTTTTTCCATAAAAAAGTGGGTGGGAAAAAAAGGTTTTGGTTTCCAGCAGCCTAAATGAAATGATATTTTACATTGAAATGAAACATTTCATTTAGTTTCAAAAAGGTTGATTCAAAGCAATGTGTTTTGTTTTGAATTTTCCAGTCAGGCAGTTGAAGAATTTTATTGAAATCACGAACACTTTAACACATGCTAAGAACCCATTATCTCCTTTGTTGTGCCATTTTACAGCAATCCTTTATTAACTGATTCTCTTTTATGAGGCTTTAGTTAGCAACCTAGACCTTTAAGTAAATGTGTATAGAACTCTTACCTCCAGGTTTACTGGCCCCATAAAATGTTTTGTGTATACAGATGAAATGTTAATACAACATAACAGCAATGCAAGATGATTAACAGGAAAATAATTAAATAATGTCGAACAGATTACTCTGGCTATAAAAGCGATTACACTTAGTACAAATATATCTTTAGTGGTTAACTGAAATCCTGGAGTCAAAGGTCATATACCAAGCCTTAGGTTAGTGTTAAATTTATTTTCTGGTAATCTATCTGAGATAAATTGAGCGTCAGATGTATTGTAGACCTCATCCTCCCTGACTGAATTTACCTTGTTATCTCTAGCCTGACTCTTGCCTACATATTTATACCTGCCTCTGGACATTTCTACAACATTCATCTGACGAAGTGGGTCTTCGCCCATGAAAGTTTATGCTCTTATACATCTGTTAATCTATAAGGTGCTACAAGACACTTTGTTGCTTTTGTATAAAATGAGCAATTATCACAAAGTACAACAGATTCACCCATTCACCCCAGGATAATTAACTTCTATACCACCTGCAGCTACCAGATAGACTTCCGAAATAGAGCATATTGTCATAGCCTAGCATGGAGGTGATAATGGTGAGGGTGACTGTGGTATGAACTCTCACAGAAAGACAAAGCACCACAAATACTAGCCCAAACAAATATTTGTGAGCGTGTTTGCAGAAATGATGTATTGAAAAAGCTCCCTTTAGAGTTTTGATAATAGATTAATGAAAAATTACAAATACACCACATATATCACAGATATTCATGAATCATTTGCTTTCAAAAGCTGAAGAGAAATTATATGATAATATGATAATAATCCATCATCCAACTCATCTTCCTACCTGCAACATTATTGTGCTCCACTGTAGCACAAAGAATCCATTTTGAGCCATTTTTCCAGGTGCCTGTAACCAGCAGGCTGTCAAAATCCATTTCTTATATCAAGTCAGTAACCTTGCAAATAATAGCAATAGAGTTCAGATATTAGTTCTCTCACAAGATTTCCACAAGCTCAGCACAGCTTGATATAATTACCATGGTCTTAAATGTGAAGATGAAGACACGGAAGCTGCTTAGAGAAAGGTCTTATAAAAAGATGAGGGGTGGGAGTGGAAACGGAGAAGGAAATTGAAAACCAACAGTGAAACCAACATTAAAAAATATATATTTAATGTAAAAAACAAAATCTGTTCCACAGGAGTGATATTAAAAGGACCACAGCCAATGGGAGTTGCGGAGAGATGCCTGTGGACAGGGCAGTACACAGAGCTGCCTGGCTGCACCTCCGTACAGGAGCCGGAGCAGGAACATGCTGCTGCTTCTGGGAGTTGTTTGAGGTAAGCGCCTGCACCCCTGACCCCCTCTCACATCCCCTGTCCCCGCCTTGATCCCACTCCTGCCCCCCAAACCCCTTGGCCCCAGCCCAGAGCCCCTCCTGCATCCTAAATCCTCATCCCCAGTTCCACCCCAAAGTCTCTACCCCCAGCCAAAGCCCTCACACCCGCGTGCACCCCAACCCCCGCCCTAGCCTGCAGCCCTGTCCTACACCTTGAATCCCTCATTTCTAGCCCCAGTCCAGAGCCCGTACCTCCTCCCACACCCCAATCCCCTGCCTCAGCCTGGAGCCCCCTGCCATACTCCAAATCCCTCACTCTCCTGCTCCCCAACCAGAGCCCCGTCCTGCTCCCCAAGCCTCTTATCCTTGGCCCCACCCCCAGCCGGAGCCCTCACTCCTTCTCGCAACCCAACCCACTGCCTCAGCCTGGACCCCCCTCCTGCACTCTGAACACCTCATTTCTGGCCCCAACCCAGAGCCTGCAAGCCCAGCCTAAGCCTTCACCCCCCTCCTTCACCCGAGCCCCCTGAGCCAGCCCATTGAAAATGAATGAGGGAGGGAGAGTGAGCGACAGGAGAGGGGGGAATGGAGTGAGCGGGGTGGTTCATAGAAGGGAGGGCATGGCTGAGGCCTCGGAGGAGGGGCAGAGGAGGGTGCGAGGCAAGGGTGTTCCGTTTTGAGGGAGTAGAAAGTTTGCAACCCTAAAAAGGCCAGGCCCAGAGGTCAAACAGCACAGTGTGGGAGCCCCGGGCCAGCCCAGTAGGAGGGAGAAGGGCAGAGGAAGTCCCTCGAAGAGTCCCCTCCTTTGGATTGGGAGTCAGTGGCCCCCTTGGTGTCCTCCCAAAAAAGAAGGTGAAAAGGGAAAGGCGGCCAACCCACAGGTGAGGGTAAATCCTGGGCCTGGTGAGTGCGGGTCAGGAGAAGTGGGGGATTCCAGGGATTAGGGATTGCCATAAGGGGTCAGGGCACTTTGGGGCTCTCACCAGCTGGATGTGAGGCTTTCAAGCATGGGGGCTCCCTACTGGGCATTAAAGGAGGAGGCATATCCTGCCTCTGAGCAGTGTGGGGAGAAGCAGCTATCTCCCCCTCCCAGCTCTTCGATTTAAAACACAGCTCCATTCCCCTTTGATGTTCCACTCCCCCCTCAGCTGTGTATGCAAGACATTAAATGGGAATGTGGAAGTGTCACACAACATGTGACATTTGGCAGGTCTACCTCAGCTCGTCTCCATTTAATGCTTGGCATGCTTTCTGAGGAGTGCTTTCCAGGAAGTCCCCAACTTCCCCTCTCTGCTGCTCAAAGCTTTTTACAGAAAGCTGCAGGAGGTTGAAAAGCTTTGAGTGTGGGGTGAAGAAAGCTTGAGCTGCTTTCCTGCTGGGCGTGTTGATTGTTTTAGATGGTCTCTCCTGCTCAACAGTTTCCCTGATCCGCTGTTTCCATGAAATGCCTCCAGCCTCTGTTTTCAGCTCTAGTCAAGCATTTTCAGCCCCTCGTTCGCTGTCCCTTGTCCACTGCCCCATGTTCCAAATGTACAATGTAGAAAACTGGGCTAAGCGTGAAGAGGAGGCAGCAATAGGTGCAGCAACAGCAGAGGGGTAGGATACAGGACTGAGAGACAGTGGCTGGAGTTAGGCCGGCATCCTCAGGCAGGTGCAATGCCTTTCCCTGAGGGTGGCCATGCTGCAATTGTTGCCCTGCTTCTCTGTGGGCAGGCACGCTACCTGAGGTGTGCACAAGAGCTAGCAGAGGTGCTCCCTGCCTGCACACCTTAAGGATGTGTCTGTTTCTTTTTTAAACGACCCTTTTTCTCCAGGACATTTGCTGCATTGTTGTCCAGATGCCCCACAGAATCATAGAAGTGTAGGACTGGAGGGTACCCGGGTAGGTCATCTGGTCCAGACCCCTGCACTGATGCAGGACTAAGTATTATCTAGACGACCCCTGACAGGTGTTTGGCAAATCTGTTTTTAAAATCTTCCAGTGACAGCTGTTGAGGGAATTAGGCTTATAGTACAAAATACCTGAAGTGTTACAAGTACTGGGCTTCTGTGGATGTGTTTGCTACGCCTGTAATTCCCTGGCAGAACAAAAGCCTTTCTGAAGCTTCTGTCTCTCATTCTGTGCAAAAGCTTGATGGAAACAATACTGGTATCAATATGTCAAGGGCAGGGAAGAGTGGAAGTACAGGTCTCCCAGAAATGTCAGTAACAATTAATGTTTCCTTAAAGTCTGGCTACTGTGGGTGGGGGAGGCAGGGAGATGCTAGGTCATCACCCATGTCCATCCCTACTCAGCCTGGGCCACCTCCAACCTGCCTCACACAACCCAGGCTCTGCAGGTGAGTCCCTCCCAAGAGGCAGAGGAGAAAATCAGCGAGCGATGGGGGGAGGAGGAGTAAACTGGGCAGCGCCTTGGGGAAGAGGCAGGGACACAGGAGCTCTGGCACTCCTGCTGCAGTGTCCATCTTTTAAATCTTACAAAGTTGGCAACCCTATCCAGATTGTTTTCTGAACTGGCTAAACCTTCTCAGAACACATCAGCATGTGAACATCATAGATTGAACTGTATGTATTCTTGGGTTACCTACCTGTATGTATTTGCTAGGTGCTTCAGGAGTTCGTCTCCTACTCTAGTTGGCAACAGATTGTGCTTCCTTGCTCTTCCCTTTTTTCTGACACTAGCTGATTCTGATCCACTTGATGTGTTAAACAGCGATGAGGTTACTCAGGCAGAGAAGGCTAACTATGAAAATTGTGTTAAAGAAATCAGAGGAGCACTGCACTCCAGGTGAAAATAAAACATATGAGAGAGATGTTTTTAATCAGAAAGTATAAAAAGATGGAGAAACCAAAGAAGAGTGTGTGACATCTAAAGCTGAAGAGCCAATCTTACATTTTAGGGAAGTAAAATGAATCCTAGACAAGAATGTTTGGAATCTCGAGCAAAAAAATTCAGAGAAGTGTTCCTGGAAGACTCAGAATTAACCCTCGACAAAGCAATTGGAATTTGCCAAGCAATGGAAGGCCCTTAGTCCAGAATGAAGCTTATGGAAGGTGGGCAGTGCTAGAGTATCTAAAATACTACAAGAAAAGAGACCTGAGGCAGAAAGGCATACGGAGTTCAAAGCTGGAATCCAGCTAAAATAGCACATGGAATCACATATGCTCTGGCAGTCGCGACAAGCCAAGACAATGTCTGGTATATGGGAAAAGAGGCAAGAAATGCATCACTTTACAAGAGGTTCCCAGCGCCAGCAGATGGGCACAGCATAGATAAAGATGGTGAGTGGACCATTCTTTCTAGAACAATGGAAGACATTGCAGCAGATGATTGGATTATCAGTCTGAAAGCAAATGGGAAATTCATTGATTTTAAGTTGAATGTTGGTGCATGAGCCATTGTGTAGCCAGAAATACTGTTGTTAGCACTAAAAAAAAAAAGCCACAAGTATTGGAGAGTAAATGAGTAGAACCCATTATTGGGTTAAAAGAACATCAGACCTTTGCTCTCATGAAGAGGGTGCTCTCTTGTAACAGTTGGATCTATAACTTTTGGCCTGATTAATAATTAGCCATGAAAAGTAAGGCGTTATTTTTAATTTTAAAAAGTTACAAACCGGTACAAAAAAAACCCCCAAAACAAACCAACCTAAATTAGTCTAAATAAAAAGACTTACCAATATAATTCAAAGACTGTGTTAAAATCATGTTTCGTAAACAAAAAATGTAAGTCCAGAAATTAATAAACCAAAAGTGGTGTGTCAAAAACTGGACCTAATTGCTGGACAAAATAATAAGGGGATGTACTATTCCTCCCATCACTCCCTTCTTGGGCTCTTAACAGAAAGGTCATTGGCATGAAAATAAAGAAGAACAGACAGAGGCTAGTGGAGAAAACTTCACCCCATAGTCTCCTGCGACCTTCTTCATCCTGAACCTGAGAGATGTCCTGACTAGACCAAGCCAGAGAGAGGGACCCAGATGACATTGCCACTTCCACAGGCTCCATCTGAACACCCCAGACACCAACTGGGATTAAATGGGACTGGGTTTTAACAACAACAATAACAACTCCAGCCCATCTCAGCTAACTTCTCTTTTCTCCTAAAGGACAGTTATTACCGTTTTTAATACTATCTAAAAGACTGCCAAACAAAGGGATTATTGTAGCTGAGCCGTGTTGGTCCCATGATATTAGAGAGACAAGGTGGGGGAAATAATATCTTTTATTGGATCATATCTCTCTCACCAACAGAAGTTGGTCCAATAAAAAATATTACCTCAGCCACTCTGTCTCTCTAACCAAGGGTTTTTTCCTTCTAAAATCTTTCTGCAGCTAGAGGGCAAGGGAACAAGGGATGTTGTTAAAATGAAAGCCTTATTTAATACCTTACATTTCAAATGCTTTTTCCTTCTTTTCTTTATCTTTAATAAGAGGTTAAAGAAAGTTTAATAATGCCTTTCCCATGGTACTAAGCAGGCTGAGGTCTCTGTATATCAATCCCCAAACCTTATGTAACACTGTTTAATGTTGAACAGTAATTGAGTTATGTTAGGTTTAAGATTAGCAGCCGCGTTAGTCTGTATCCATAAATAAGACAAGGAAGACTTTGTAGCACCTTACAGACTAAGCAGTTTATTTCAGCATAAGCTTTCATGGGCTATAGCATCCGATGAAGTGGGCAATAGCCCACGAAAGCTTATGCTTCAATAGTTTAGTTAGTCTTTAAGGTGCCACAGGACTCTTTGTTACCTCTGCTATTCCAGACTAACACGGCTACCTCTCTGATTCTTGCGTTATGTTAGTACCTTTGGCCTGTATATTCCATCTAAATTAATACAACAGCTTTCCTTGGAGGAGCAGGGGACAAACAGAATTGAGGAAGAGTTTGAGGACATCCCCCAGGGGATCGGGAAGCTCTCATCAGAGTATAAAACAGAGCTGAAAAAGCCCAAGCATCCTACAATTTATACCCTGAGGAAAGTTCCCCTCACACTAAGCAAAAGCAAACAGAGGCGCTAGATAGACTCATTGCTCTGGGAACAAACAGAAGAACCAAGAATCAGTACACTCATTGGTCACTGTAGAAAAAAAAGACAAAACCCTTCACTTATAGATACAGGAACTCCGCACTTAACGTTGTAGTTCTGTTCCTGAAAAATGCAACTTTAAGCAAAATGATGTTAAGCAAATCCAATTTCCCCAGAAGAATTAATGTAAATGGGGCGGGGGGGTTAGGTTCCAGGGAAATTTTTTTCACTATACACACACACACACAGTATACGTTTTAAACAAACAATTTAATACTGGTACACAGCAATGATGATTGTGAAGCTCGGCTGAGGTGGTGAAGTCAGAGGGTGGGATATTTCCCAGTGAATACTTTACTGCTAAATGATGAACTAGCACTTGGCTGAGCCCTCAAGGGTTAACTCTCACACTGTATAAGGCAGCAGGAAAGGAGGAAGGGCAGACAGAAATAGAGATTATGCACATTTCCCCTTTAAGTACACTGCCTTGTTAATTAGATCAGCAAGCTGATCCACAGCTGCTGCCCTTTTGTGTGGTGTGTGTGTCCCCCCTGCTCTATGAAGATGGGGTAACTGGGGTGCAGGAGCAGGGGGGAGGAGGACACCCTGACATTAGCTCTCCTCTTACTTCCCTTTCACCCCCTCCCCTCCGCACAGCAAGCAGGAGGCTCCTGGGAGAAGCTCCAAGGCAGAGGGCAGGAGCAGCACATGGCCGTGGGGGGGAGGACAGCTGAACTACCGGCAATTGATAGCCTGCTGGGCAGCTGCTGCACAGGGAACTTAGGGGAGCAGGGAGCTGATAGGGGGCTGCTGGTCCACCCTGGTTCCAAGCCCCCACGAGCTAGCTGCAACAGGCTGCTCTTCCTGCAAGCAGTGGACAAAGCAGGCGGCTGCCAAACAACATTAGAAGGGAGCATTGAGCAACTTTAAACAAACATGTTCCCTAATTGATCATGGTGAGTAGCCAAGCCAAACCTGAGCTGTGCTGAACTTGTGCACCAGGTTGCAACGTAACAAAGAAACAAGGTTAACCGAGACGACTTTAAGTGAGGAGTTCCTGAGTGTAGATCCAAAATCTTAAATATTCAAAAATGGAACATTTTCCATTACCTTCGAGGGGAGACATTTTTGAAGAGATGCCAAATATTTTGTCTACACTTGGTGCATCAGCATAGTTCTGTCAGGTTCCCTTAGAAAAACAGAGCACAAGTTTGTGGACATTTAACACTCACCCACACTGTTCTGCTGCCCTGACCACACCCAGGATACAGAGATTATTTTTTAACTGCCAGGGGAAAAACCCTTGTTTACACAGACAGGGAGATTTTGGTAGTTGCAGACACATTCTCTAGAGCATTTCACAAAAGCACAGTGAAACAAAGTCTGGAGCTAGACATTGTACACCTCAATTAGATTTGTCTTAAAAAACTGTCCAGGCTCAGGTGAAATGTGGACTGTGATTGCCAGAGCTGCAGCTCAGGACGAGACCCTGCAAAAAGGAATTAGGGCTATTGGCAGAGGGTGGCTGGAACTGCTTATTCCCAGCCCTTATTGTTAGAGCAACGTGAAATTCTTTTTATTTTTTATAATTTTCTGTTTTATTTTTCAAGAATCTTGTGTTATTTCATCCTATCCATGTGGTACTGTTTTCAAGGGATGGGAGGCCCGGGGGGAGGAGGGACTGTCAGGTTCTGCTCTGGGGGCATGGAAGGCATAGTGAGGTTGCACAGTGAGCTCACCCCGCATTCATCTCTCTGCAGTGGCTCCTGTCCCATAGGGCTGAGCTCCCCACTTCAGGTGTTGCGATCTGGTGCTCAGCATGGCGCCACCGCTCATAGGTTTGGCCCAGCCACCCCTCCATCGCGATGACCCGTGCACCATGTCACAGCACCGTTCACTCAAATTTGAACCAACCAACCACCATCATGGTGAGTAGCCAAGCCAAACCTGAGCTGTGCTGAACTTGTGCACCAGGTTGCAATGCCAGAGCAGTGAGCCAGGCCCAATCCCCTGGGAAAGGGGATTTGTTGCTGCTGGGAGATGAGATTTTCATTCTCCATTGTTTTTTAGTTTATTTACCAAGGAGCTGTACGTTTTACCAATTCACGGAGGATGGGGGCTCTCAGTACTAGATGGGATTTGTATTCCAGAGAACCGGATGAAGTGTTTTCCCAGATCTGGACAAGATGTTCTGGATAGCCAAATGGGGAACATCTCAGAGGGAATCTGAACACTTCTCCTCCTGTAATCTAGTTTTTCCTTTTGGACAAAGGTGGCTTCTGACATTTTTAAAGAATCTTCTCATTCTAAACAGATGAAATCCTTTTGTAAGTGTTACAGGCTAAGAGTAGCACTTTCTGCTTTTTTGTTTCCTTCATCTTCCACAAGAGAAGAGAGGGAAAATATAAAGGGAATCAAGAAATCATAGAGAATATTGCCAAGGGCAAGGGAAAGCTATATGAAGTCATTTGAGTGCCAGAAGTTGTGGTCTATAGTGAAGTTTAAATAAAGCAGTTTTCAATTAAAAGTTGTTCTAAAAAACTGACCTGAAATTACCTTTGGCTGACTTTTATAAGGTGTTTTCTTCAATTGTTCTCACTTTATGAAAGATTTATAATTTCCTTTTCATTAATGTTTCTGATATAAGCCCCAGCCCCTGCAAAATGTTCCATACAGGCAGACCCCTGGGCCCACAAACAGCCCCTTTGACTGCAGAGGGACAATGCATGAGCATCGGGGTCTACCTAAACTGTGCATCTTACAGGACTGGAAAGCAGCTCCCTTCCGGCGTACATGATCAGTGGCCCCTGTGCCAGATTAAGCTAGTATAGGTCTTGGATGTTGTTTAGGATAAAGTGTGTTTTCCTGGAAGAATAGGAGATGTAAGGTTTGTTGATTTATGAGTTTTGTGTTAGGTATGGTTGTTTTGCTTTAGTTTAATTGGCCAAGTTTAGGCCTCTTACCAAACATCTGGGTTAACAGTAAACTCTCCAACTTTGTAACAGCATGTGAGACGTCAACTAGCAGTTGCATGACTAGAATCTCATGCAGTCTTTTGACAAAGACAAATAGCGTTCTAACAACAAACGCCTTTCACTCTATCAGAGATTTAACTGGATTTGATGGCAAAGAACTCACTGTCGCAAGCTAAATCAGGACACTACATATTGTATTTATTGACAAGTTGGCAACAGCTTTAACTTTAGAAATTTTCAAGTAGTGTTTGTCATGGCTAGCTGTGGACTGAACACAGATCGTATCTATCTGGATATGAATTGGCATGTGGGGACACTTTTGGAATTTGGAAGACTTTATATTAATACAATTCCACATCCCACTGTCAGCTAGAGTAGATGAATAATCTGCTCTATAGCTTTATTCTGACGTTGTCTATGGGGAACTGAGTTGCAGGGCATCAGTTCAAGAATCCTGGTGTGAAGAGTCAGAGTTCCAGATGTGGAGAGCAAGTGATAGCACAAAAAATATCCCTTTCCTTTGAGACTCAGTGCTATAAGATTTGGACATATGGTGCAACAGATTGCTGGATAAAGAAACTATTTAGTCGGGCTGCACGTTATTGACATTATCATTAAGCAGTCCTCCTGGATGATGATCAGCATATTTGCTGTTGAAAAAGGAATACAGTTTCAGGTCTGTTTTCTAGTTAGGTGTCACTGTTCTGTGATCCCAAAACAGACTGTGTATAGGGAAATTTCTTTCAGCCCGGCAATAAGTGAATGACATCGTCGTTCAGCAGCTGTCCTGGATGACAATCTGCATATTTGCTGTTAAAAAAAGTGGCCTGTGGTTTCTGGTCTGTTTGCTAGTACGGAGTGACTTTTTTGTGATCCCAGAAAAACAAACTAGATTAGTAAAGAAAGTGAGGAATACTTGTAGCACCTTAGAGACTAACCATTTTATTTCAGCATAAGCTTTCGTGGGCTATAGCTCACTTCATCGGATGCATAGAATGGAACAGAAGTAAAATGCATTTATACACACAGAAAGAAAGAAAAAGGAAAAAAAATTGTACATTAGCATACCAGTTCTAAGAGGGCTGTTAAATGTAGATGGTCCATTATCACTATCACTAAAAATATTTTCTCCTAGTGATAATGGACCATCTACATTTAACAGCCCTCTTAGAACTGGTATGCTAATGTACAATTTTTTTTTCTTTTCTTTTTTTTTCTGTGTGTATAAATGCATTTTACTTCTGTTCCATTCTATGCATCCGATGAAGTGAGCTATAGCCCACGAAAGCTTATGCTGAAATAAACTAGTTAGTCTCTAAGGTGCTACAAGTATTCCTCGCTTTCTTTATGGATACAGACTAACATGGCTGCTATTCTTGAAACTAGATTAGGAAAGCCTAAATGCTTCCTGCCATACTAACAGTATGTGGCCAATGCACTGCAGATATATTCTTCAGGAAGCCACGAACTAGACATGGGGTAGGCAACCTATGGCATGGCATGTGAATAAATGAAGACTCAGCCCATCACTTCCGAAAGGTTGCCCTGCACTAGACCATGCTTTAGCAATATATTATTTCCAAGATGCTAAGATATAGCTAATGTAGCTGTTGAGCATGTTCTTTTCCTCTTGTTAGTGCTTGAATTATGGCTAAAATACAATGTTAGGACCATCTATCAGATGGTAAATATCCAGCTATTAAGATCATTCACTGTACAGCTAACTCCAAAGAGTAACATTACAAATGAGTGCTGCTGGTGGTGGTAAATTCCTACATTTTTTTTACTAACTTAAAGTCAAACATGAATTTCCAAAAATATTATTCCAATCTCCAATGTTCCTTTATTAATGATTTTCCCCTGGTATATGGGGGAATCAATACTTATAAAATTCAAAAATACATATAAATACTATTTTATATATATGAAGAAAAGATACATATATCCTTGTCTAGAAGAAAAGGAATATCTGCAGGGATTTTAAAATGCTATAATGAACTGTCTGGGATGAATGTGCATTGCTGCCCTCTATTGGATAGAATCAGAGTGGCTCTGTGACATGCAATAAGATTTCTACTGCCGTTGTTCTAAAGGTTATTCTCCTTGTGCTCAAATGGCAGAAGCTTGTGCTATTGGAGACAGAGGATTTGGGTTGATCCCAACTGTTGTGGTGAAGTTCACGAAGCTGAAGTTGTGGGTGACCATAGACTTATTGCTTTGGTATCAGAAATGCAAGGTGGACAACTATGATTGAGGACAAGCTTTGCCTAACTAGAATGATATGTAATGCACTGCATGCAAAAGATGTACAGTACACTCTTAATTATCCGGGATGATCGGGAAAACCTTAATCCCAGTTAATAAAATCCCGGATAATCATGCGTCTACTGGGGGAGGGTCGCTGGCCGCCCTGGGGGTGGGAGGGGATGGTGGTGATCCCACCACCTGCCCCAGTCAGCTCCCCTGCTAGCCTGGGTGTAGGAAGCCCAGGCTGGCAGTGGGCTGAGACCCCGGCTGGCAGGAGCCTGGGGGGAAATCCCAAAGCGGCGGCAGGTTGAGTGGGGCAGGTGGCAGGAGCCTGGGGGGAAATCCCAAAGCGGCGGCGGGCTCAGCACCCAGCCTGCTGCCGCTTTGGGCTTTCCCCCCAGGCTCCTGCCAGCCGGGGTCTCAGCCCGTTGCCAGCCTGGGTTTCCTACACCCAGGCTGGAAGCAGGCTGAGACCCCAGCTCGTAAGGGGCCAGTGGGAGAAGCCCCAAAGCAGTGTCAGGCTAAGACTGAGCCCGCCGCCGCTTTGGGGCTTCCCCTACCAACCCGTTTAGACATCCCGGTTAATCCGCAGTCTGGTTAACCTGCGCCCGGATAATCGGGAGTCTACTGTATATGCGTAACTGTTCTTATAGGTCTGTAATGCCAACTGCCACCGATAATTCTCTTTTAGTGCAAGTGGTAAGTCCCAGTCCTTTTGGAGTTGGAGATTCTGCGTTCCACCACCATTCTTATTATGAAAGTCCTACTGTGAGCATGGTGCCATAAATTTGGGTGGTTGTAGATCTTAGTGATGGGTAAATGGACAGATGAAGCTGTAATGTAGTCCTCACTGAACAATCTGTTTACCAATGCTTCAGCCAGTCTGTGTGCCGCCACTGATAGCACATGCTCTGTTCCTCAATCTGCAAAGTAGAAATTCAGGTGGAACTAATATCTGTGGTTTCCAATTGGTTTCAATAAGAATTCCAAATCTCTGCCCCTTCCCTGTCACAAAAGATACTACAGGAACTGCCAGGAAAATGGAGGAAAGAGTGGAATCACCAGGAAATAAGAGCAACGGACAATTTTAAAAGTAGAGAAAGAAAAAACACAGAAGAAAAATCAAGAAGGAAAAAGAGAGAACAGACCAAAAGGGAGGAAAAAGGGACAGAAGAAAGGATATAGAGCAGCAAGTGGGCTAGAAAATGGCCTGCCAATCCTGTGCACTCCAAATGGGATGCCCATAAGCCTCCCCACCACAAAGAGTGAAACCGATTGGCTCAAGAGTTCCCCCACTGAACGTGGGACTCAATGAAGCTGTCCAGAGTCTGTCCTGGACAAACTGGAACATTCCTAGAAAATTAGAACGTACAGCATACTCACCATAGCCAATGATAATGCAACTTTGTGCATTAGCAGGCAGAGCATGTAGCAGGACCTCGCTCCGTGCCAGAGACTAAGCAATGAATGTGATTTCAAGGGTCTGATGAGCAAAAATTCCAAGGTCACTCATCAGCCTGAGTAGAATAAATGACAATAAGCTGCACTATAAATGGCAATTCAATGACCTGTTGTTACAATCCTGGGGTAGGTTCAGTGATGAATTTGCAAGTATTCCTCATTAAGGTTCCTATCCAGCACAGTGACACTCAATGAATCCTTTTCCATTACTGTACATTTGCAGCCACAGGGTGATTTGTGCTTAGTGATATCCAGAGGAGAAACATAGTCACCGGTCATGACCTAACATTCCACACTATGTAGTTGCTTGTTAAATAACAACGTAGGGGAAAGGTTTATATTAGGGCAGACATTTAGAACACGAGTTGTGAAATTTCCATAGAAAATAGAAAAGAATGTTAGAAACAGCTCTCTACATAAAATGTGGCAAATATGAAGGAGTGCAATCTGTTAGGAGAAGTTTGGAAGTAAAAGCAGGAGCACAAATTGACTTCCCTTTCCTGCTTCATTAGATTTCAAGTATATTTACACGATTAACCATTTCTACTATTAACTCCACAGGAAACCATGCAGAAAAGGAATATAGTGTTGTCAACCGTCAGTATTCAAAAATCATGAGATTTTTAAAACGTCTTTTTTCAATGAAAGCTAAGATTTTCATTGAATCATGACTTCGAAGCTGAGACTTAAACGGCAACAAAAACTCAAATATCATGAGACTCACAATAAAACCATGTCAGTTGGAAACACTGAATTGTTTTGCCCCTATGAAACTAAGGAGTTCTTATTTTCACATTAAACACCAAGGTCAGATCTTCCTCTCATTGCTGTGAATCAAGAGTAATTCCACCACAGTTTACACTATTGTTACTTCAGCATAAGGAGTGGGCCTCTGTGTTTCTGCTCACAAAATTATTATCCTGATTCTGTCCTCATTTACCAGTATTTACAAGGGCTCAACAGGTAGTGATCAATGGCTCTATGTCTAGTTGGCAGCCAGTATCAAGCAGAGTGCCCCAAGGGTTGGTCCTAGGGCAGTTTTGTTCAACATCTTCATTAATGATCTGGATGATGGGTTCAACTGCACCCTCAGCAAGTTTGCAATGACATTAAGATGTGGGGAGAGGTAGATACACCAGAGGTTAGGGATAGGGTCTAGAGTGACCTAGCCAAACTGGAGGATTGGGCTAAAAGAAATCTGATGAGGTTCAGCAAGGGCAAGTACAGAGACCTGCACTTAGGATGGAAGAATCCCATGTGCCGCTAAAGGCTGGGGACCAACTGGCTAAGCAGAAGTTCTGCAGAAAAGGACCTAGGGATTACAGTGGACAAGAAGCTGGGTACGAGTCAACAGTGTGCCCTTTTTGCCAAGAAGGCTAACGGCATATTGGGCTTCATTAGTAGGGGCATTGCCAGGAGATCGAGGGATGTGATTACTCCCCTATATTCAGCACTGGTGAGACCACATCTGGAGTACTGCGTCCAGTTTTGGGTCCCCCTCTACAGGAAGGATGTGGACAAATTGAGGAGAGTCCAGCAGAGGGCAACAAAAATGATTAGGGGGCTGGGGCACATGACTTATGAGGAGAGGCTGAGGGGACTGGATTTATATAGTCTGCAGAAGAGAAGAGTGAGGGGGGATTTGATAGCAGCCTTCAACTACCTAAAGGGGGGTTCCAAAGAGAATGGATCTTGGCTGTTCTCAGTGGTGGCAGATGACATAACAAGACGCAATGGTCTCAGGTTGCACTACGGGAGGTCTAGGTTGGTTTTAGGAAAAGCTATTTCACTAGGAAGGTGGTGAAGAACTGGAATGGTTTAACCTACGAAGGTGGTGGAATCTCCATCCTAGAGGTTTTTAAGGCTTGGCTTGATAAAGCCTTGGCTGAGATGATTTAGTTGGGGTTGGTCCTGCTTTGAACAGGGGGTTGGACTAGATGACCTCCTAAGGTCTCTTCCAATCCTAATCTTCTATGATTCTATGACACTGTAACTCCACTGAGTTCAATGGAATAATTCCTGATTTATTTCAGTGTAAATAAGAGGACAGTAAAGCTGATAAATGAGATAATGTGATGACTGATACTTTAACGTGTCAGTTACATGTTGCAAATTTCCACACTGCCTCTCAAGCCCACACAGTGATGTTATAGTCTTGTTCTTTTGGTTCCTAGGTTAATGACTTGAGTCTGTTATCTTTTGCCATTGAGTGTTTTGTCTCAGATGAGGCATCTGCTGTAGAAAAAACATGATGCTGATTAGGCTATATGGATTTCCCACTGCTATGTAGGTGACAGTGTATTCCGTGTCTGGACTGCTCACGTACATAAAACAAAAGTGTGGGTGTTTAATCCAGAAGATATACAAGAAGGAATGTATACTTGTTTTATGTTGGAAAACATGGAGAAGTTCAAGACAGGATCACAATTACAAATGAAAATAAAGGTTGAGAATAGAAGTATTCAATATATAGTATCAGTTTAAAAAGAAATGTAAATTGAGGAGTCAGAGGAACTGAAGTCAAAGAGGCTACTTAAAGTTAAGCATATGCTTAAATATTTTGCTGGATAGATGCCACAGTGCTACTCATCACATTGTATGATCAGGCTTTAAATCTGTATGTTTAATATCAATTTGCTGATGTACATAATCCTTGCTCATCTTCAATATAAACATGCAGTATGTGGCATTTTGGTCATCAAGTGAAAATGAATCAATTTTAAACTCATTGTTTAATTTTAATGTAAAAATATTGTAATCAGGCACAACTCAATTAGAAAGTAATTTAATGGCAGAGGTAAACTGTTTACATTGACAGGTTTGCGTGGCAGCCTGTAGCAGAACAATAGATCAATATCTTTATGAAGGCAGCACACAGTATTTAACCAATGCAGATATATTACACCGTGCTCCTTTTAATCAATCACCTAACTTAATTACCAGTGATAGGGATTGTAAATTAGTAAAAGAGATCCAGATAATTTGGGTTTCACATCTAAAGTTTTTGCTGTTCTAGCCTGTGGTTAGATGTTGACAGATGTTTGTCTGTGTGTATGTGTTCCCTTTGTGTGCCGCCCCAGCCCTGTGCAGACATCTGGCACAGCAGACCTCAAGTGAACCACCCAACGACTACAAGATCAGTTAAAGGACGAAGGCACCCAGACAGGTTTATTATCGATGAAGCATGGTACTAGTAGTATCCTACAGACTCCACCAGACCACTAATACATGTATGCCCATAACAATGGACCAGCTCAATGAACTGCGGGGCTTTCTGTTCTTCCCTAGGCCAGACAAAGATATTCCCTCTGAGGTACATCTTTATACCCCGATACAAACAAATTAGTACTGCCCCTCTGACATAGTAACTGCTCCTTGACATCGCCAGTTATCATCCATCATCTTGTACATGTTCAATCAGAACATCTCTATTACATACTGTCATCTTGACCTTATCTTTTAGGAGGTCCTAGTATCCTTGGGGGATGTTTTTGTACCATCCTTGATATCGGGATGTTCTGGTACCACTTGATATCAGGATGTGTTAGCGTGATCACTCTGTGACTAGCACTTCATAGGGATGTGTATTTCTGCAATATCAACCCTGTTCTTGCCAAATTCTGTAAGCAGGTCCTGCCTCATACCAGGCCTCTGATACAAGGGCTTATGTCTCAGGCTCTCTTTCTACTACAGCTGAAAAGTACTCATCATTTTGCTGAATACAAAGAAATACTTTTTTAAAAGTTTAAAGGCTATACATATGTACTTTGACCAACACTGTGGATCTGATTTTCAAAAGTCCATATACCTAATTCAAGCAAAAAAAAAGTATATATAGTTTTCTTGCTAACTCTCATGTTCACATCTATATATATAAAAGTTAAATGGTGTATGCATGTATGTTCCCTTACTACTTCCACACCGTTTCAGCTAGATACTTGAAATTTGGTACAGTTATAGGCTTTAGGGTCCTAATCAGGGTAAGAATAGGAATTTTTTAAAATCTCACCTCTTACACCCCCTAGGGGTGAAATTCTTTAAAGCTCATTAACATCAACTATACAGCTCAGATAACATCATCTGGGCAGCAGGTTAACACATGTTGTTGTCTGTGACATAGTTATGATGTAATAATACAGATAACCAGAGAGCTTAGTGTTGTGTAGCGCAAACCTAATTAAATACTGTTTTTTTCTTTAAAAGAATCCTATTCGTTATGCCGCGTAAAAAGCGAAAATGCTTAGAATCAGGTGTACTTCCAGACAAATATAAGAGCAGAGGATCTGGAGGCTGAATTAAAGATGGTAATTTAATTTGATAGTAATTTATGGAATGTACTGATATACAATAAAAACAAAATTTGTATTAATAAAAAACATTGTAGTCTTTTTACATCCCAGTTTCCAATTACAAATATCCCGAGCAACGCCGGGTATTTCTGCTAGTAGTTATATAAATACACTAGCATAAGTGCCCGGCGTTGCTCGGGTCAGTCGGAGGTGGGGGGGGGGGCAGACAGTTGACACCCCCTGACCAACCCCAACACCCACCCCTCACCCACCCTGACACCTTCCCACCCCCCCTGACCAACCCCAACACCCCCCCGGCTCACGTATCCCCCGACCAAACCCGAGAACCCCACCTGACCCCCCCCAAGCAAATCCAACACCCCCACCTCACCCCCCGACCGAACCCGACACCCCCACCTCACCCCCTGAGCAAACCCGACACCCCCACCTCACCCCCCGACCGAACAGTGTATTTAATAATCTGTGTGCTACACAGTGCACTGTGAGCCGGGGGGGTGTCGGGTTTGGTCGGGGGGGTGGGAAGGTGTCGGGGTGGGTGAGGGGTGAGGTGTGGGTGTTGGGGTTGGTCAGGGGGTGTTGCGGTTGGTGGGGGGGTGAGGTGGGGGTGTCGGGTTCGGTCGAGGGGTAAGTGAGCCAGGGGGTGTCAGGTTTGGTCTGGGGGGGTGGGAAGGTGTCGGGGTGGGTGAGGGGTGAGGTGTGGGTGTTGCGGTTGGTCAGGGGGTGTTGCGGTTGGTGGGGGGTTGAGGTGGGGGTGTCATGTTTGCTTGGGGGGATGAGGTAGGGGTGTCGGGTTCGGTCGGGGGTAAGTGAGCCGGGGGGTGTCGGGTTTGGTCTGGGGGGGTGGGAAGGTGTCGGGGTGGGTGAGGGGTGAGGTGTGGGTGTTGGGGTTGGTCAGGGGGTGTTGCGGTTGGTGGGGGGGTGAGGTGGGGGTGTCGGGTTCGGTCGAGGGGTAAGTGAGCCAGGGGGTGTCAGGTTTGGTCTGGGGGGGTGGGAAGGTGTCGGGGTGGGTGAGGGGTGAGGTGTGGGTGTTGGGGTTGGTCAGGGGGTGTTGCGGTTGGTGGGGGGGTGAGGTGGGGGTGTCGGGTTTGCTTGGGGGGGTGAGTGAGCTGGGGGGTGTTGGGTTTGGTCTGGGGGTGTTGCGATTGGTGGGGGGGTAAGGTGGGGGTGTTGGGTTCGGTCGAGGGGTAAGTGAGCCGGGGGGGTGTCGGGTTTGGTCTGGGGGGGTGGGAAGTTGTCGGGGTGGGTGAGGTGTGGGTGTTGGGATTGGTCAGGGGGTGTCGGGTTTGCTTGGGGGGTGAGGTGGGGGTGTCAGGTTCGGTTGGGGGGTAAGTGAGCCAGGGGGTGTCGGGTTTGGTCTGGGGGGGTGGGAAGGTGTTGGGGTGGGTGAGGGGTGAGGTGTGGGTGTTGCCGTTGGTGGGGGGGTGAGGTGGCGGTGTCGGGTTTGGTCGGGGTGTAAGTGAGCCGGGGGTGTGTGTCAGGTTTGGTCTGGGCACCCACCCCGACACCTTCCCCCCCCCAGACCAAACCCAATACCCACAGCTCACCCCTCACCCACTCCGACACCTTCCCACCCCCCCAGACCAACCCTGACACCCCCCGGCTCACTTACCCCCCGACCAAACCTGACACCCCCACCTGACCCCCCCAAGCAAACCCGACACCCCCACCTCACCCCCCGACCGAACCCAACACCCCCACCTCACTTACCGTCCCACCAAACCCAACTCAGATCCGTCGCAGGGGGGGAGGGGGCCCAGAGCCGAGGGATTCCGGGGACCTTCGCAGGTGGGGGGGGGGCACAGGGCTGATGGATTCTGGGGTTCCGTGGGGAGGTGGGAGGAGCAGAGAACTGAGGGATCTCCGGGGTTCCGTTGGGAGGGGGGAGGGGCAGTGAGCTGAGTGATCTCTGGGGTTCCGTTGGAGGAGGGAGGGGCAGTGAGCTGAGTGATCTCCGGGGTTCCGTTGGAGGAGGGAGGGGCAGTGAGCTGAGTGATCTCCGGGGTTCTGTTGGAGGAGGGAGGGGCAGTGAGCTGAGTGATCTCCGGGGTTCCGTTGGGAGGGGGGAGGGGCAGTGAGCTGAGTGATCTCCGGGGTTCCGTTGGGAGGGGGGAGGGGCAGTGAGCTGAGTGATCTCCGCGGTTCCGTTGGAGGAGGGAGGGGCAGTGAGCTGAGTGATCTCCGGGGTTCCGTTGGAGGAGGGAGGGGCAGTGAGCTGAGTGATCTTCGGGGTTCCGTTGGAGGAGGGAGGGGTGAGCTGAGCGAGTGAGGTGTCTGTTGGAGAGGGTATTATGACATCATCAGCACCTAACCGCCCAGCCGATGTGATTGGCCCTGAAAGACTTTCACCCCTGGGGGGCGTCAGAGGTGAGATCCGAAAATCTTTCGACCCTTACCAGCATCTAGACCCCAAGACCCCTAACTGTACCAAATTTCAAGTCTCTGGCTCAAACGGTGCGGGAGGACTTCGCAGTCATACGTACATACATACATACATACATACATACATACATACATACACCACTTGACTTTTATATATATAGATTACACATGCAAATTAGATGTCGGGGTCATGGCGTGATTCCAGGGAGGTCGTGAGCACCTGTTGCATTCAGCGGCATTTCGGCGGCCGCTCCGAATGCAGGAGTGTGTCCACCAAAAAGCCGCTGAGTGGAACTCTTCGGTGGCATTTCAGTGGACACAGAGAGAGACACTGTGTCCGCTGAAATGCCGCCAAAACCAGAAGTGTTCAGTTTGGCAGCATTTCGGTAGACATACCCCAGGGCCATCAGCGGTTGCAGCAGTGTGAAAAGGGGTCTTGAGCTCAATAAGTTTGAGAACCCCTGTTCTAGCACTAGCTTACACCAGTTCCTCAAAACTGTTCTAGCATTAGTTAAACTTAAAAAACAAAACAACCACCGATTTTGTAATGGTCAAGGAGAAATTTCAGATCCTCTTCCAGTTGTGTTTGGGTTAGATGGTACTATAAGCAATCACTTGCATAAACAAAGTGAGAAAGAAGGATGTGTTCTGTGTGGGGTGACATGATGCCCATTTATTTAAATTACAATTGTTCCCAAGGAAATCTGAAACCATGGAAACTTGTGTGATTTGGGTTGTGTTACAAACTTAAAACTTAGCCTACATTCATCAAAAGGCTCAGTAAAGTCTCACAACTTTTCCAGAACCTGAATCCACTTTTGAGAGAGACTGGGTCAATTTATGGCTTTGTATCAAAATCATTAGACTTTTTCTGTATGCATGTGGTGTAGACACCAAACCAAGTGAAATTGTATAGTTTTGGCAGAGTTTCATTTTGAGATTTTTGGGTTTATTTGAAGCTAACACCCACAGTGAAACTTAAGGAAAGGAGGAGCCATGATGCCCTGTTGAAGTGTGTAATGTGAACAGCCAGCTAGACTAGATTAGACAGAATGGGGGGTGGGGGGGAAGAAAAAATCATCTCGAGAAGTCTGGAGTGGGAGGAGATTATATTACACTGCAGTAGGAGTCTGCTAACAGTTTGTAACAATGCAATTTACAAGAAAAACATATGTGTATATCATAAAGGACAGTAGGTGCTAGAGCCTCTGCTGGTGCAAATGAACATAGTTCTGACTTCAATGGAGCTCTGATGATTTACATGAGCTATGGAGCTGGCCATAAAAGTGTGAATGCACTGCAGAATAGGAAAAAATACTCTGTGCCAATAAAAGCTAATCTCTGTGGTGGAAAGAACTGATACCACACAGCCACACATAAAGAATCACGTGGCAGTGTTATAACACCTTCATGATGGGGGTCTAAATTAGCTGTTGCCACTCAAAAAAGAGATCTTGGAGTCATTGTGGATAGTTCTCTGAAAACATCCACTCCATGTGCAGCGGTAGTAAAAAAAAGCGAACAGAATATTTGGAGTTATTAGGCAAGGGATAGATGTCATATTGCCTCCGTATAAATCCATCGTATCCTCACATCTTGAATATGATGTCAAGAATCAGAGAGGTAACCGTGTTATTCTGGAATAGCAGAGATAACAAAGTCCTGTGGCACCTTAAAGACTAACTATAAAGTTTTGAAGCATAAGCTTTCGTGGGCTAATACCCACTTCGTCAGATGCAAGCAGTGGAAGTGTCCAGAGGCAGGTATAGAAAAGTAGGCAAGAACCAGGTGGGAAGTAAAAAGGTTAGTCCAATTAGGCTGAACCAGCTTGTTATCTCCAATCAGGGAGGGTGGGTTATTCTTCTAGCATTTGAATGGGGGGTGTGAACATTGAGAGAGGAGAAACTATTTCTGTAATTAGCAAGCCATTGTAGGTCTTTGTTCAATCCGAGATTGTTTGTGTTGAATTTGCAAATTAATTGTAGCTCTGCAGTTTCCCTTTGCAGTCTGGACTTGAAGTTTTTTTGCTGCAGTATGGTGACTTTTAAATCTGTAATTGTGTGTCCAGGCAGGTTGAAGTGTTCTCCTACAGGTTTTTGTATATTGCCATTCCTAATATCTGTTTTGTGTGCATTTATCCTTTTTCGTAGGGACTGTCCAGTTTGGCCGATGTACATAGCAGAGGGACACTGGTGGCATATAATGGCATATATGACATTGGTTGATGTGCAGGTGAATGAACCAGTGATGGTATGGTTGATCTGGTTAGGTCCTGTGATGGTGTTGCTGGTGTAGATATGTGGGCAGAGTTGGCATCGAGGTTTGTTGCATGGATTGGTTCCTGAGTTGGAGTTATTGTGGTGCAGTGTGCTGTTGCTGGTGAGAATTTGTTTAAGGTTGGCAGGTTGTCTGTGTGCCAGGACTGGCCTTCCTCCCAAGGCCTGTGAAAGTGAGGGATTATTGTCCAGGATGGGTTGTAGGTCACTGATGATGCGTTGCAGAGGTTTTAACTGAGGACTGTAGGTGATGGCCAGTGGTGTTCTGTTGTTTTCTTTCTTGGGCTTGTCTTGCAGCAGCAGGCTTCTGGGTACACGTCTGGCTCTGTTGATCTGTGTCCTCATTTCCTTGTGTGGGTGTTGTAGTTTTGAGAAAGCTTGGTGAAGATCTCATAGGTGTTGGTCTCTGTCTGAGGGGTTGGAGCAAATCCGATTGTACCTCAGTGCTTGGCTGTAGACAATGGATCGTGTGGTATGTCCGGGATGGAAGCTGGTGGCATGAAGGTAGGCATTGCTGTCGGTAGGTTTTCGGTATAGGGTGGTGTCGATGTGGCCGTCATTAATTTGCACTGTGGTGTCTAGGAAGTGGACTTCCTGTGTGGACTGGTCCAGACTGAGGTGGATGTTGGGGTGGAAGCTGTTGAAGTCATGGTGGAATTCTTCCAGAGTTTCTTTCCCATGGGTCCAGATGATGAAGATGTCACCAATGTAGCGTAGATAGAGAAGGGGTGTGAGTGGGCGAGAGTTGAGGAAGCGTTGTTCCAGGTCAGCCATAAAGATGTTGGCATACTGTGGGGCCATGCGGGTGCCCATAGCAGTGCCGCTGGTCTGGAGGTATATATTGTCACCAAATTTGAAATAGTTGTGTGTGAGGATAAAGTCACAGAGCTCAGCAACCACCTGTGCTGTGGCATCATCAGGGATACTATTCCGGACAGCTTGTATTCCATCTTTGTGTGGGATGTTTGTGTAGAGAGCCTCTACATCCATGGTGGCTAGGATGGTGTTTTCTGGAAGGTCACCAATGCATTGTAGTTTCCTCAGGAAGTCAGTGGTGTCACGGAGATAGCTGGGAGTGCTGGTGGCATAGGGTCTGAGTAGAGAGTCTACATATCCAGACAGTCCTTCAGTGAGAGTGCCAATGCCCGAGATGATGGGGCGTCCAGGGTTTCCAGGTTTGTGGATCTTGGGTAGTAGATAGAATAACCCCGGTCGGGGCTCTAAGGGTATATTAATTTGTTCCTGTGTTAGTGCAGGGAGAGTCCTGAGTAGATGGTGTAGTTTCTTAGTATATTCCTCAGTGGGATCGGAGGGAAGTGGCCTGTAGAAATTGGTATTGGAGAGTTGTCTGGTAGCCTCCTTTTGGTAGTCTGACCTGTCCATGATGACAACAGCACCTCCTTTATCAGCCTCTTTGATAATGATGTCAGGGTTGTTTCTGAGGCTGTGGGTAGCATTGCGTTCTGCACGATTTAGGTTGTGAGGCAGGCGATGTTGTTTTTCCACAATTTCTGCCTGTGCACGTCGGCGGAAGCATTCTATGTATAGGTTCAGACTGTCATTTCGACCCTCAGGAGGAGTCCATGTGGAGTTCTTCTTCTTGTGCTGCTGGTGGGATGGTGTCTGTGTACCAGTGTGCTGTTCCATGTTGTCTTGAAAGAATTCCTTGAGTCGGAGACGGCGAAAGTAGGCTTCCATATCACTGCAGAATTGTATCATGTTTGTGGGGGTGGTGGGGCAGAATGAGAGTCCTCGAGATAGGACAGACTCTTCTGCCGGGCTGAGTGTGTAGCTGGATAGAGTGACGATATTGCTGGGTGAGTTAGGGGTACCACTGTTGTGGCCCCATGTGGGAGGTAGTATTTTAGATAGTTTGCAGTCCTTTTTCTTTTGTAGAGAGGTGAAGTGTGTGATGTAGATCTCCTGTCTTATTTTAGTAAAGTCTGTTTGTGTGGAAGGTTGGTTGTTTATGAAGGTCCCCAGGTTGGAAAGCTCTTTTTTGATGTTTTCCTTCAACACAAACAATCTCGGATTGAACAAAGACCTACAATGGCTTGCTAATTACAGAAATAGTTTCTCCTCTCTCCATGTTCACACCCCCCATTCAAATGCTAGAAGAATAACCCACCCTCCCTGATTCGAGATAACAAGCTGGTTCAGCCTAATTGGACTAACCTTTTTACCTCCCACCTGGTTCTTGCCTACTTTTCTATACCTGCCTCTGGACACTTCCACTGCTTGCATCCGACGAAGTGGGTATTAGCCCACGAAAGCTTATGCTTCAAAACTTTATAGTTAGTCTTTAAGGTGCCACAGGACTTTGTTACATCTTGAATATGGTGTGCAGATGTGATTGCCCCACCTCAAAAAAGATATATTGGAATCGGAAAAGGTTCAGAAAAGGGCAACAAAAATTATTAGGGTTAGGACCCTGCTTCAGTCTGAGGGGAGATTAATAAAACTGAGACTTTTCATCTTGGAAAAGAAACGACTAAGAGGGGATATGTTAGAGGTCTATACAATCATGAGTGTTATAGAGAAAGTAAATAAGGAAATATTATTTACTCCTTCTCATAACACAGGAACTAGGAGTCACCAAATGAAATTAATAGGCAGCCGGTTTAAAACAAACAAAAAGAAGTATTTTTTCACACAATCCAGTATCAACCTGTGGAACTCCTTGGCAGAGGATGTTGTGAAGGCCAACACTATAACAGGGTTCAAAAAGGAACTAGATAAGTTCATGGATGATCAGTTCATCAACAGCTATTAACCAGGGTGGCAGAGATGGTGTCCCTAGCCTCGGTTTTGCCAAAAGCTCGGAATAAGCGACAGGAAATGGATCACTTGATGATTACCTGTTCTCTTCATTCCCTCTGGGGCACCTGACATTGGCCATTGTTGGAAGAGAGGATACTAGGCTAGATAGGTCTGACCCAATATGACCATTTGTATGGCTATGTTTGTAAAGTGATATTAGTATAACTTTCTTTTTGTATTAAGAGCAGGGCAGCCCATATAATGCCAATTAAACATTTCTGATTGTGACATCCTGCTACTGTTGGGCATTGCAATAACAACAATAAGAAAAAAGTGCATAGGAATGATAAAGCAATTTGGTGTCCCAGCCAGGAAGGTCATAACAAGTATCACAGTCTGAAATGTGTCAGTTAAACGTGCAGTTTAACCTTTTCCATAAATAATCAGAATGAGCTATGGCCTTCAGTGAGCAAATACGGAGGGGAGCTGGATGTTAAAAATTAATTCTGAAACACAAAAGGTCTGTTTATACAAAAGACACAATTAAATAATGGAGTCATTTAATGATATGGTGCAATCGACTTTTCTAGTTATATATTTTTGTTTCCTTATGGTATGTATCTTATTTAGTAAGTCTTTAAATAACAGTCTTAAGAACCAATATCTTTGTCTCCTCCGGAAGTAGAAGTGGGGGCAACCCCAGCTAGCTGAGAGTACTGCATTCTACTTTTAATTATGGTGAGTGGGCCAGGATTGAATTTAGGACTCCATTCTTCCCTAGGTCCATAAGGGCTCTCCCCCTGGTGTCAAGGGAACATATGAATAAAGAACAAGAGTAGAATATGGCCTTTCTTTAGTAGCTAAACTTTCCATTATTTATCATTCAGTAGTTTCATTAGCATTCACTGATAAATAGGGTGACCATATATCCTGTTTTGGCCGTGACACTCCCCTTTTTTAAGCCCTGTCCTGGATGTCCTGACTTTGTTTGTCAAAAATGGGTATTTGTCCCATTTGCTCTTCCCATCTGCAAGTTGCTTTGATCAGTTGGCAACAGCAAATGGCACAAATGTCCTGTTTTTGCCCAGAAAAAGGGTTGTGCCCCCATAGGGTGAGTGCGGAGGAACATTTGAAGGGGGCCAGTGGTGACATGTGGTGCTGGGTGGCGCGGCTCAAGCTGTGAGCCCTGGGCAGTGCAGGCCTTGGCAGTTCAGGGCTTAGGCTGTCAGCTCCAAGCCCAGTCCTGGGCGGTGGGGGGCTTGGACAGTTATCCCAGGGCAACATGAGACTTGGGTGGACAACCACAGCCCCAGTTCTATGCAGCATGCGGTTTGGGCAGTCAAACCCAGTCCTAGCTGGTGTGGGGCTCAGGTGAGCACAATGCCAGGTGGCTTGGGGTAGCCTCATGGAAGGGGGGGGGGAACTAGAGCAAGTGTGATGCCAGGCACCTCAGGCCAGCCTTGTGCCCTGTCCTGATTTTACTTTGGGAAATATGGTCACCCTACTGAGAAAACATGCTCAACTTCAGCTCCCCTACTCTTTCTGCCCTTCGGTTTGGTTCCTTTCCCATCCTCCTTTCTCCTTGTATTCATTTTCCTGCAGCAGTTCCCACCCCCCACCCCCCATGGGATCTCCCCTTTCCTGTTCCATTTGCTAAAAAGGTTGACAATGAAATAGGAAGCTTTTCTTTCCAATCAAGAGGGCTAGGCACTTTTTTTCACTTTTAAATGGAAGCTCAGATTCTGCCCATTCTGTATGTATCCAAGGGATGCCGCATAAATATACCAAGTGGTCTGATATGGCCTGTGAGCCATATGTTTGACTCCCCTGACTTATACCATTGGAAGGAAGGAACACTCATATTCCCACCCTAAACTATGTAGAGACTTCTGTAACATTTAAATATATGTGTGATGATATCGTTCCATAGACAACTAGAATAAGGTCCTATTTTTAATGTTACTTTACATATCACAGTCTCCATTGATGCTGTTCTCTAGCTGCATGGAGTGGTACAATTTTTGTTTTTTTATAAACTAGCCATCAATGGCAACCTAATGGTCACATTTTGGATTGTGATGGAGAGGGATTCAGCCTGGTGTGCTGAAGTAGGGATTTCATTACCAGAATTCCCATATGACTAAACAATGTATGTCATTTCATGGATGATATGCACACCAGTATTCACCCACTTTCCTTGGAAAACTCCAAACAGCACTCTAAAACTTTGCACATAAGCTTGATCCCCACCAAAATGATTTGTTCAGGAGTTAATGATGATTCTTCTTTTGTTCACTGAGTGTAAGCCAGAACTTTGAAACCACCGATTTCCTATTTTGTTTGTTGAAGCTATGGGGTTTTTCTTATAAATAAATCAAGCACTGCAGTTATAACGTCCTATCGTGAATTATGGTTTTAGTAATATGCCACTGAGTTGTGCCCCTGCTTCGCGCAATGCATAGCCACTCAAAAAGGCAGGAAATAAAATACAGCTGTCACTACAACTTGTCTGCAATTGTTTATGAAATAATCTGTGGGAGCTGCTCTACTTGTTTAGCAGCAAGGTGTAGAGTCCAAGGACATTTCATCTACAGCGTTATGAATCTCCCTGATTTCTCTTGAAAGCTGAAGAGTTTGACTTTCTGAAAATTCCAAGGCGCAAAAGAAAATCACTTACAAAACAGAGAAAAGACAGTCCTGTGGTTAAGGCACTGAGCTAAGGGCTGGTCTACACTAAAACTTACATTGGCATAACTACATCTCTCAAGGTGTGAAAATTCCACATCCCTCAGAGGCAGAGCTATGCCGACATAACCCCCATTGTAGACAGTGTTAGGTTGATAGAAGAATTCCTCTGTCAACCTAGCTACTGCCTCTCAGGGAGGTAGATTAACTACAGCAATGGAAGAACCTCTCCCATCACTGCAATCTACACTGAAGCGCTACAGCAGTGCAGCTGTAGTGTAGTGCTTTAAATGTAGACATAGCCTAGGAAACTGGAGAGTAGCATTTCAGTTCTTAGCCCTACCACAGCTTTCTTGGTTCCCCATCTGGGTTTCTCCCACCCTTTGTCTTCCTTGTCTATTTAGGCTGCAAACTCTTCAGGGCAGGGATTGTCTCTGACTATGGGTAGTACCTTGCATAGTGTAGCCCTGATCTTGGTAGGGGCTGCTAGCTACTATTGTAAATTGATGAACAATAATATTGAATACGTTTTTACTGAACATGCTTTGCAGGTAGTGTTGTATGAAAGTACCTAAATATTTCACTTGTGTAAGGGAGGTACACTGTAATCTCAGGCCCCCTTTCAGGAAAGCACCCCTACTCAGCTCAGAATGTGACTAAGTGCTTTCCTGAATCAGACCTTAAAATTGACAAGGAACTGTTCACTGTGATTGATGGAGCAATTCAGTTGAATGAAAGTGAAATAATTGCACTAAGCAGATAGTATTCTGTCTCCATACATGAATGCGCACAGCTTTGTTATCTGCTTGCTGGATCAAAGACTCAGAGTGTTTGCATTGCGTACTGGTGAATATTTGTAAAGGTCTGGGTGAGACTGTCCTGAAATCTTTTTCTCTTCTTCCTGTGACCTCTCTTTCTGGGAGATCTCAGGCATTTCCATGTGTTCAGTTATTGCCTCTTGTGACGGTGCTGTTCCTGGTGGGATCCAACTGTGAGTGTCAGATCAGGACAGATTGCTTCCAAAGGGGCAACTACAGCCCAAAGCTGGGGTTTTTCCACACTAGGTAAACCAAATCAGCCAAACAGAAAAGACTTTGGTTTCGCCCCACTGACTAACCACAAGTCACACAAGCAATTCCCTTAGACACTCCAGGTTCCCAGTATCACCACCAGCAGCCACCTGTCCTGGGGACCAATGGTTATGAAAACCAATACCCCAAATAAAAGAAAATGGTTCTCCACAATTCCAAAGAATCAGGCCCCAGACCCAGGTCAATATACAAATCAGATCTTACCAGAAATCATGCTGTTGCCCATCTTTTAGCATCTAACATCTAAAGGGTTATTATACAAGGAAAAAGGTATAGGTGAGGGTTAGGAATGGTTAAAGGAAATCAATTACATGCAGTAATGGCAAATATCTTGGTTCAGGCTTGCAGCAAAGGTAGAATAACTGCAGGTTCAAATCACAGTCTCTGGAAGCATCCCCTGCAGAGATGGGTCAGCACCCTTTGGCCAGATTTCACCTGTGTAGCAAAGTTCCATCCAGAGCTGGAAACAAGGCAGGCTGAAGACTGGAGGTAGAAGACAAAATGGAGGACGTGTTTCCCAGGTTTTATAGACTTCCTCTTGTGGGCGAAGACCCTCCTCCTTCCTATGCTGAGTCCGGTTGCAAAATGGAGGTCCATAGCCACATGGTCCAATTACCAGACTCTCCACGATTTAGTTTCTGACCAGGCAGTTGACATTCCTAGAGAAGCTCGGGTGTGGACAGGCATTTACAAAGTCCATTGTGTAGTTGATGTCCCTTAACGGCCCATCAGCCAGGCCAGCCAAGTTAACAACAGCTTGTCTGAGATTTCACCCAGCAGCCAAGCATCAGTTTGAAGTACAGGCACCATATATCCAATATTCATAACTTTAGTTCCAAAAAAGATACACACATATCAATGGCATATTCATAATCAGCCCTCCATAACCTGGTCATAGACACCTGTTATGACCCCCTTCACATAAGATTTGGTGTCACTATAGGCCTTTGGTTGCACCAATGATCTATATGATCCCAAATAATTCCAGCAACATGACACCTCTATTCCTAAATCAAGCTCTCTGTGATGCTGAGAGTCCAGGTACCACCTCTTGCCAAGACTTTAGGCCTCAGTTGAGCACTGACAAATTCATTACTGGAAACCAGTCCAGGTCACTTGTGTGTTAGCATGGCTAAGATGGGTATTGGACTTATAACAATGTTTTTAGACTTTATGAAATGCTTGTACATTGCTAGATAGAATCATAGTACTGGAAGGGACCTCAAGAGGTCATCTAGTCCAGTCCTGGGCAATCAAGGCAGGACTAAGTATTATCTAGACCAGTGGACCCCAACCTTTTGATCGCCGCGGACCGGTCAACGCGGGTGAGTCAATGCTTGCGGCCCGGAGGGTGATTTTAATTTTTCACTCTGTGTGGCGGACCGTTGTATGTCCGCCGAAAACCCGCAGAATTCAATTGCTCACCGTAAATTTTTTTATTTCGGCACGGTGGGCTCCTGTATGTCCGCCGAAAAGCTGCCGGAAACGGCAGGGAAGCCGCCAGATGCGGAAGTGCTGACGGACCA
This sequence comes from Sternotherus odoratus, assembly GCA_032164245.1. Lineage (NCBI taxonomy): Eukaryota > Metazoa > Chordata > Testudines > Kinosternidae > Sternotherus > Sternotherus odoratus. Next base: position 118,995,158 of record JAVMKO010000002.1, read on the forward strand.
GAAGGGAAGGCGGCCGATGCGGAGTGGAAAGGCGGCCGATGCGGAGTGGGAAGCTGCCGGATGCGGAAGGGAACGCGGCCCGGAGGGGAATGCGGCCGCGGCCCGGTACCAAATGCTCCACGGACCGGTACCGGTCCGCGGACCGGGGGTTGGAGACCACTGATCTAGACCATCCCTGACGGATGTTTGTCCAACCTGCTCTTAAAAATCTCCAATGATGGAGATTCCACAACTTCCCTAGGCAACTTATTCCAGTGTTTAACCACCCTGACAGTTAGGAGGTTTTTTCTAATGGCTAACCTAAACCGCTCCTAATGCAATTTAAGCCTGTTGCTTCTTGTCCTATCCTCAGAGGTTAAGAAGAATAATTTTTCTCCCTCCTCCTTGTAACAACCTTTTATGTACTTGAAAACTGTTATCATGTCCCCTCTTAGTCTTCTCTTCTCCAGACTAAAGAACCCATTTTTTTCAATCTTCCCTCATAGTTCACGTTTTCTAGACCTTTCATCATTTTTGTTGCTCTTCTCTGGACTTTCTCCAATTTGTCCACATCTTTCCTGAAATGGGGCACCCAGAACTGAACACAATACTCCTAATCAGCGCTGAGTAAAACAGAAGAATTACTTCTCGTATCTTGCTTACAGTACTCCTGCTAACACATCCCAGAATATTTGCTTTTTTTGCAACAGCATTACACTGTTTACTCATATTTAGCTTGTGATCCACTCTGACCCCCAGATCCCTTTCCGTAGTACTTTTTCCTAAGCAGTCATTTCAGACTTGTATGTGTGCGACCGATTGTTCCTTCCTAAATGGAGTACTTTGCATTTGTCCTTACTGAATTTCATCCTATTTACTTCAGACCATTTCTCCAGTTTGTCCAGATCATTTTGAACTTTAATCCTATCCTCCAAAGCACCTGCAAACCCTCTCAGCTTGGTATTATCCACAAATTTTATAAGTGTACTCTCTATGCCATTATTTAAATCATTGATGAAGATATTAACAGAACAAGACCCAGAACTGATCTCTGTGGGACCCCACTTGTATAATTCTACTTATAATGTCTGTATCCCAACCTAAAGGCAATACTTAAATGTTTGTGCTATTTACCTAGTGCAAAATCCTAAATCCCTATGAAAGGAATTAGCTCTTTTCCATTAGTAAGGACTATCAAAACTAAATGGGGCACTGTGGGACGTCACAATACAGAGATTTTGCTAATTGCCCTGCATACCCATTAAATGGCTATGTGCAAAAGGTCTTATCTCATTAGCTTAAATTCTGGAAGAAGGAAATAAAGATAGCTGACAAGAACATTTTCGCCTCTCTTTTGTTGTTAAAACTCCCAGAGGGCCAGAGCTAAGAAACAGAAATTCCTAGGGTCAACCTGGGTTAGCCCTAAAAGACATTCAGTGCTGACCGATTACTACGACCCTGTCGTCTTTTGGAACCATAGACTGAATTCATTTGTGTAAATATGTGTTGACTTCTTTAACCTATAAATAACTCTCTCATTTCTTTTCCCTAGTTAATAAATCCTTGTTTACCATAGGATTGGGTACTGGCATTGTCTTTGGTGTAAGACCTAAGATACCAATTAACCTGGAGTGACTGGTTTCTCTAGACTAGGAGTAACCTGAATTTTTATGTGACTTTTGCTGTAAGTGACCATCTATCACATCATCCATCTTGCCTGAGTGGCAAGGTAGACCAGAATGTGCAAGGGGACTGTCTGTGACTTCATGGTAAGATTGATATAGTGCTTTGGGACTTCACACTTGTTCTTGGGTTGGTGTTATCTAATTATAGAACATACCACCAGTTCTGGGTCTCTGCCCTGCTTTTTGACAGTCTGTCTTGGGGTTGGCACTTATAGTCATGAGCCACTCCAGATAGTGGGATACTCTCTGTCCCTGAACTCTCACTTTCACTCAAGTATACCTCCCCACTTTTTATTTTTTATTGTCTGTGAGAGATTTCCTACTGCATGTCTTGCAGTTACCTCAAATTCAGTGGCCCACATTTATCCCATTTTCTTCCAAGTGTAAGCAGCATTTATTGTTGCTCTTTCAGTAAGAAAGCCCAAGGGCAAGTAATGATCTGTAGTCAATGGAAGTCTCCAAGCAAGGCAATAACCTAGGTTTTATTTGTGCTTTGTTTTGGGGGAAGCTCCAACATAGTGTGAAAATATTCCAGAACCATAGACCACTAACAATGTCACAAGGAGGGTATTAAGCCAGACTAGTTGGAAATAACTCATTTGTAAACAGTTTGTGAAAGTTTATAAAATGACACAAAACCCTATCATAACAAATGTTGAAGGGAAAAGGTATGAAACAAAGACAAAAAGACTGAATTAGTCCAAACGAAAAGGTCTACTGATATAACTCAAGAACTGTGTTACGATAATGCCTGGTAAACAAGAAAATATTGGTCAGAAATTAGTGAACCAAAACTGATATGTTGAGAACTATGCATAATTAGTGGACAAAATAATGAGGGGAAATAAACTAATTAGCACATTTTCTTTGCACACCAGGAATGTTCCCTTCTGTTATTAACAGGGACAGGGGTACTACTTGCTCACTGGTACACAAGGAGCCAACTCCAGTTTCTCTTTCTCCTGCCACTGCAAAGGTGGTACGGGGAAGGGCAGTCTACAAGAAAGACTGCCTGCTGTAATCAGAATGAGGACAATGGCATGTGTGACATATGGCTTTACACTTAGGGCTGGTCTCCACTAGGGGGGAAAATAACGTAGCTGAAATCGACGTCTCTACAGCCGACTTACCTCCCGTCCTCACGGCGGCGGCGGCAGCGGTCGGCGGCGCGGTCCCCCGTCAACTCCAGCTTGCGCCTCTTGAGGAGCTGGTATTCCAGAGTCAACAGGGGAGCCACTGGCGATCGATTTATCACGTCTTAACGAGATGCGATAAATCGATCGCCAAGAGATCGATCCCTGCCGACTCTAGTGAAGACAAGCCCTTAGTTTTGACTCTCTGAAGACTGCACTGGTTTGGAGAAGTCTTTAGGTGTTATTCTTTTTTCCTTGGTTTGTTTTGTGTTGATAAAGATTTAAAGATTTTCTCCAACTGACCAGACCTTACTGTCTGTACAAGGAGTCCTTGGATTTACGATGCCCGATTTATGTCAGACACCACTTATGATGTTTTTCAACTGACTGCCCGTTTTCCCCTATGCTTGTTTCACCCTTACAATGCTCAATTTGCATAAATGTCACTTGAAATCACTTCCTGGTTACATTATACTGGTATGGAACTGGAAGAGATCATTTCTGATCGGCTTTGAAGCAGGCAGATAGCTTGCTGTCGGATAGGGCAGCAGGGTAGCTTGTTGCTGCTTGTTTTTGATTGGCTCCTGGCCCCGGGCTCAGTCAAACAGAAAGCTTGAACAGTGATTGGCTGAGGCTTAGTATGTGTGCCATTCTCCCTGGCTTTCTGAGACTGTGTTGCTGGCACTCTGAGTCAGCATATGTGAGTTTATATATTTATTTGAATGCTGCTTACAAAATACAGTGTACAGTAAATACATTAATGTTGCAACATTTGTCACCTATAATTCATTTAGTACAAAAATCTGAGCTCTTGTGGTGAAAATTGTGTATCAAACCTTGGTTCGGGAACCAATCTCCCCTTTATACCATTGATTCCTTTGGAAAAAGCGGTTTCAACTTACAAGGTTTTGACTTACAACGCAATCCTGAGGAACAAATTGTGTTGTAAGTCCAAGGACTCCCTGTACAGTGTTCATTTTCTGCTGAGTTGTCCCACCAGCTCAAATAGCCTTTGGAAAAGGTACATAACTATTACATTCTCAGCATATCATCTGGTAGGCAGAAGGTGTGCAGTAAACCCCAAAAATGTGAGAGACATTCAAAAATGGGTCTTCATAAAAAATGAAATCTTAAACAGTTTTAATTTGCTAAGTTTTCCAAAACTGATAAAAAAAAATGTTGGTTAAATCTCCCTTTGGACCAGATTTAGCCAGCGTGGGCTGGCTGTTCTGTCAGTTGATATCATGGCCATGGTACTGCAGAGCTTTGTTCTGTTGATTGTGAAAGAGTTTCTAAGGGAATTCTTTCCACCTGTTGCAAAAACTGCTTTTACCTTTGGAGCTTTAATCCCAATATACTCACAAAGAACAGGCATTACTCAGTAAGTTTCTGGAAAATAAGATTTATTGCAAGCAATAGGAGTCAGAGGGGCTATTACCCAAACAACTGGCTCAGGCCATGCAAGGCTGAGGCCTTTCTTATACTCAGGTGTGAATAAGGGAGAGGGGCTTTCAATACACTTACACAGGTGATAGCACTTAATGGCTATCACATCCATTGTTCAGTATTAATCTATGCCATTTACATGTCTGGTAAACAGGAGGCCAGGATCCTTACGGATACTCAGACACTATGACGCCTTGCCCAGCTGTGGCAGGGTAAACATGAGTTTAAGATGCATGCAGGACAGGGGTCAGGAGTGCATACATAAGGGTGAGACTATGTTCTAAGGCTGTTTTTAAAATCATACTACACAACATTCATAATACAGTTGCTTCTAAATTGCGTTATTCCAACACACCTACAAAAAGTGTCCACACAGTTTTGCATTACACCGTAATTGTCCAGGGGGAAATTATTGGCGCTCTCTAGGATGCCTTTGTTGAGCATATTAAACAGCATTGCTAAGAGGGGGAAAAGATGTATTTTAAACAAAATATTTCCACAACACTGCATCTGAAGGGAATTAACTGATAAATGAGCAATAGATGGACTGATGAAGGCATATATCTAATGAGAAGAACAAACTCTAAATAGCTGGCTGTGATTTTTCCTCTGAGGTATCCTGGAAGCTAAAAATATCTGGAGAATCCAAAGATGCTGCACTAGGTGCCATACCACAGCAAAACAAGTTCCCAGATTTTCCCTTTCCCTTGCTTTTTGTTTATTCTCTTCCTCTGTGCCCCTTTATTCACTGACACTTGCCACACAGAAACGAATTGTCAGACTTGGAGACTTGCAGTCTTTTCCTCTTCCCCAAAGAGTCATGAATAGCAAAGGAGGTGATTGCCCGCAAAAAAGGGACATTGGCTACCATATGTCTTTTAATTATTTATATCTGGTAACTTTGCCTTTATGCAGGCATAAGATCACCTGTAACTTTAAGATAATTATTTATTTAATATGTATATTACAATAGTACTCACACACCCCAGTTCAGGAGTGGGGCCCCATTGTGTTATGCATCATGCTCATGCATAAAGTCTTGGTTCTTATGACAACATACAGTCAACCTGTGGAACCTCGTTGCGAGGGGATGTCATGAAGTCCAAGAATTAGATAAATTCATGGATTTAGATAGATCCATCAATGGCTATTAGACAAGATGGTCAGGGATGCAACCCCATGCTCCATATGTCTCTAAACCTCTGACTGCCACAGGCTGAAACTGGATGACGGGTTGGATTGCTCACTAATTGCTCACTTCTGGTCATTCCCTCTGAAGCATCAGTCAGAATACTAGGCTAGATAGAGCATTAGACTAACTCGTATGGACATTCTTATGTACGATATGGAAGACATGCAGTTACGTAGCATCACTCAGGGTTTTTTGGCCTGATCCTTTGATGTCAATGATACTGTGCTATTAATTCCAACCGGAGCAGGATCGAGCCCCAAACCACCCTACATTAAAAGAATGTTGTGCTTGCAAAATCAAGAATTCCAAACAGAATTAAGATGACCTGTGCAATCATAGAATTAATTAAAGATTGCAGCATAATGCACACACACAAGGGGGATGAATTAACACTGCACATAAAACCTTAAATCTGGTATTTCCTAACTTTTGTGCACTTGACTTTCCAAACTTAATGTTGGGTTTTTAATGTAAGTACTAATTTTTTAAAAAACCCTGAAAAAATAGAGATTGCATTACATGGAACTATACTTATTCCAGCCTGGACTATAAGCAGGACATCTACCACTTGGGCACACTACCCGCTAACAATAGTGGATAGATAGTGAAGCTGGCAATAGAAGGGAATGTGACCTGTGGGGTTCCACAGCTATTTGCTGGCAGTAGAGGAATGTAGAGACTTGTGACTCTGGGCTCAACTCCAGGTTCTGGAGGGGAGTATTCTCTAGCAGTTATAGGGCCTTCTGACCCTGTTTTTTTCCTGCCCAACAAGCCTCACTCCATCCTACTCTTTTTTCCAACTGCCTAGCTCCTGCCCCTTCCCCATCTGTGTCCTACAGAGTAAACCTTCCGGGAAGTGTAGAGATGCCAATTTTCCTGTACACTCTTCATGCAGATGTTGGGTTCCTGGGACACACTTCCTGCAGGGACAGAAACAAACCAGTCCATGTCTGGGTAGTCACAGCTGCAGCTACATGGAGCAGTAGGTTGTTTATTACCTCATTTCTGTTCCTAAAGAGGATTTATCTTGACACAGCTCTGCTCATCAGTAAGAGATTGCACTCTCTGTTCCTATCCTTCCTTGCTCCTAGCTGCACCTGTCCTCTCCCTGGCTTACTTCTCTTTCTTTCCCTCTGCCTCTAACACCCAGTTACTGACTCCCACTGCTCCCGCTTCCCTTATTTGAAGCTGTTGTCTTCATTCTCCCCTCTGGCTCCAGCAACCCACTCCTCACACCTTCCTCATTCCTCTGCATTTTAAGGTATTCTGCTTCCTCTTTTTCAATTTCCTCACTCCTGAGCACCTGCAGGGGGACCACTGAGAGCACAGGAGAGAGTCTAACTGCTCTCAGTTCTGAAGCCTGGAACCGAAGTGGCTGGAGGCTGAGCAGCAATTACAGGGGAAGTCCGGCTCAAATCCAGCATGATGCGTGCTTGTTTGCTCAACGCCTCAATGGGAATGGTGCATGTGCAGTCCAAGTAAGCACGTTGGAGCTGTGAGTGGATGGAACATGCTCAGGACCGACAAAATCTTTGGAGAATTCCGCAGCTAAACCCTAACAAGCCTCTGCTTTAGTATGTGTGAACAGAGATTTTTTCAAAGGTTCATAAGTAGGCCAAATTTGGACTGTTTTCCCTCAGAACAGCAATAGGCACAGCCCTGATACCAGGGATCCCTGCCAAATTTAAAATCCCTGGTCCAAAGCATGGGGGTGCTCACGCTGCTAAAAGAAATTGTACAATCAGTTCTTTACTATGGGTGAAGCAATGTATTTGATCTCAGAAAAAGCTGCAGCATTTTTGCTGAAACTGTCTGAGACAATCCAGTTTGACATTTATACCCAGCATGAAAAATATTCTGCCCAAATTAACACTGTTTGGCAAAGTTATAAGTAACCGAAACCAGGGTCTTATGGTGGGAAGTGTTCAGCAACTTTAATTATAGTGTTGCTATCTTTGTTGACTAAAATACACAAAAAACTTCCGTATGAAGTAAATAAGACGAGGAAGACTTTGTAGCACCTTAGAGACGAACCGGTTTATTTCAGCATAAGCTTTTGTGGGCTATAACCCACTTCATCAGATGCATCCGATGAAGTGGGCTATAGCCCACGAAAGCTTATGCTGAAATAAACCGGCAATAAACAGAAATTGGCAATAAACCGGTTAGTCTCTAAGGTGCTACAAAGTCTTCCTCGTCTTATTTACAGATACAGACTAACACGGCTGCTAATCTTAAACCTGTATGAAGCAGTTAGTATTGCTCCGCACACTACATCTCCCACAAAAGTGAGGAAAAGAAAAGTTAAGTCACTGAACAAGGCATAACCTCCACTCCTCTACTCCTAAACCTCATGTTACCATTACCACAGCTATCAGACACCATTCACTGCACACCACATTCTTAACTCTACCCCTATAGTCAGCCCTTCTATTATCCCTTTACCAATCTACAGCCTCTGAACACAGTGGTCCTTCCCAAGCCCTTCCCTTCTTCAGACCTCCTTCATTACACTTCGACCTCACAATGCGGTTCAATTATAGATGTTTGGTGTAGGAGTTTGGAAGGCTGGGAGGAGGTAATTTGGAAACTGGTGTGTTGGAAGACTGGCATCCCCAGGGGGCCAGAATTAAGGTGGTTGTGCATGGGATACAGTTTGGGTGGGCATGGGAAAGTATGTGCTTGTGGGCGGAGTACAGGGTAATGAAATAAGAGGGGATTAACACTTTGTATTTTGTGCCTGTATCAGTCTTGTTACATGTGCAGCAATTTTAATGGTATCACAACAAAGTGTTTTGTGAATTTATTTCCTGTGTGGTTAGGGGTTTTTTTGGTTTTGTTTGGGTATTAGATGTCACATCCAGATACAAATCCTCTTCGCCCCAAGACTCTGACAGTGACAGATTTGAGTTAATGAGCTGCCTATGGTGCATCACAAAGGAGCTCTCCCTGTGGTGAACCATGGGACAAGTTTTGTCATACCCAGGAGCTAGTTCTGTAAAAGGAGCTAAGAGTTTCATGTGTCAGGAATGAGAATGCCAGATACCTCCCCTCTGCATCCCTTATACATCTGAAGGTCTGGGAGAAGGGGGCAGGGAAAGGGAAGAAATTGGCAAGCAAACTTTCTACGCTAGCCATGCTTTGTATGCAGAGCAGTTATGATGAAAAGAATTTGAGGGCTGGTGGCTTAAGACAAAAGCTAACATAGCTACCCCACTGATACTCTGAGATCTTTAGGTATGAATGTTTCATAAATAAAACTTGTCATCAATGTAGCCATACTGCTAGTAAATTGTGACCACATTCTGACACCCTTACTGACTCTGAGCAGTATCTTACTCCAAGAGTTACTCCCATTGATTTCTAGGGCAGTGTTCATAGAATAAGGTAGAATGAATAAGGGTGTCCGAATCTAGTCCATAACTGTCGCCTAAATGCGGTAATGACTCAGCAAAACTGAGCGGGTAGCTCTGTACTGGTTATGAGCAGACAGTTATGTACAGGGGGGTTCATACGTTTGATAGAGTTCAAGGCCAGAAGCAATCACTGGATCACGTACTCTGACCTCCTGTATAAGCCAGGCGATTACATTTCACACAGATACCCCTTTATTGAGCCCAATGACTTTAGTTACACGAATACATTTCAGCTCCCCAGACAAAAACGTGCCACATGCAGAGAACAGGAGAGGCCAAGATGCCACCAGTGTCCAAGGTCCCTGAAATGGCAGGAAATTGATTAGGGGAGACATGCCCAGATGACCCCAGGAGATGATCGATGCCTCTGCTGGAGAGGAAGGCAAAAACAAAGAAACAAAAAACTGACCCAAAGTCCCTTCCAATCTGGCCCAAGGGAAGAGTCCTTCACAACCCCAAAGCTGCTAATTAGTTTGACACTGTGCATACCAGCAGAACTTTCTCCCAAGAGAAAGCTCAAGAAAGTGTCAATCCTGCAAGTTATAACACAGGGGACATCTGTGCCATGCGGAACCTGCCCACACATTGTAACTTGTGGGATCAGGAATTAAGCACTTAATTAGAGCCAGGGGGGTATTTACTCAGAAGGGAGGATTACTTTTTTGAAAGGAAGTTTCATATTGAAAGTACAAGAGTAGATAGGCCTACGAGACTGAATATGAACATCTCCCTTTGTAAAATTACATTTTCAAAGCCCTCTCACCTGAAGTCTTTGAACGTAATATTTTTTAAGGCTGTGGTGACTTGAGTCCATTTGTCACAATCATTTACAGCTGTGATGATTAGTGAGTTATACCAATCTCTGCAGATGGGAGAAAGGTTTAATTCTTTGAAGAAGAAACATGGAAAATATCCCTCTAAGCAGCAAGCCCAGCAAGCCACTAGATTCTCATTATAGGATTTTGCTATAGGGGGGAATGCTTTATCCTGCCAGCCACAGTAGCAGCAGTGGATACTAAAAACCTTTACATTCTATATCAAAGGCAGGGCAGCTGGGGGTAAAAAGGAAACAGACCATTTGAGTCATTTTGAAATATAATTAGTTTAAAACAAGAGCTCCCTAAATCAAGCTTTGTTTGCGATTTTCTCCAGATTATTAAAGTCACCATTTTTACATACAGTGCAAAAGGCAAGAATGTCTTTATATACTCCCAGGCATTGGCCAGAATATAGAAAGCAATCTTTTTGGCAGCAATGGCCCTAGTCAATTGCAAAACCTGCAACTGCCAAGAGCTACTCCAGCCAACTAACATATTTTATCCTTACAATGCAGACAGACTCGGTAGGGTGCCAATAACCTTGTCTCATCTTAAACAAGGGAATCAGAACAGCTGTGCTGACTGCTGGAGTCTGAAAGCTGTAAGTGCTGAAGATGAATCTTAAACCATTGATTCTGCCTCTTATCCTCTACAATGGGTGCTAGATTCACAAAGGGGACTTAGGCATTGCAATGTTGAGCCTTGCAGCACGTGCTGAGTGGGGAGCAACATAAGCTATCTGTAGGAAATGGCCTTAGCCCTGCCCCTCCAAGGGATTTAGGTGCCTAACTCTGGACTGGAGGGAGGTGACTTTCTTCACTTGGGATTCATAACCTAGAGCCCTCTCCTGGATTTAGGCACCTAAGCCAGGTCAGCCCTTTCTCAAGAACAGCTGAGAAGGAGGCAGTGCCCTAACCAGGGCAGGGAGAGTGGGGCAGCTGCCCAGGGTGCAAAGCCATAGGGGTGATGCGGTCCAGCAACGGCAGGTGGCTTGTGCCAGCCCCCTGAGGCGGGGGTCAGTGGGGCCAGCCTGCATGGCACCTCGATTGTCCAGTGGCCTCTTATCACTTTCAGTTGTTTAGCCACTTTTATTTGTCCTCTTAATATGTTTTTTAATTTGGGGATAAACATTTAGTTTGAGCCTCTACTATCATGTTATGAAAAAGTTTCCATGCAGATTGCAGATACTTCGCTTTTGTGACTCATCCTTTTAATTTCCATTTAACTAACTCACTTAGTTTTGTGTAGTCCCTCTTTCCGAAGTGAAATGCTACTGATGGACTTCTTTGGTGGTTTCCCCCCACACAAGAATGTTAAAATTTAATTTATATTATGGTCTCTATTATGAAGCACTTCAGCTATAACCTCTTGGACCAGATTCTGTGCTCTATTTAGAACTAATTCAACAACTGCCTCTCCCCTTGTGAGTTCCAGGACAAGCTGCTCCAAGAAGCAGTCATTTATGGTGCCAAGACACTTTATCTCTGCATCCTGTTCGGTGGTGACATGCACCCAGTCAATAAGGGGATTGTTGAAATCCCCCATTATTATTCAGTTTCCTATTTGTATAGCCTCTCTAATCTCACTGAGCATTTCATAATCCCATTACCATCATGGACACATGGTCAATAGTATGTTCCTACTGCTATATTATTACTAGCGAAAATACCCGGCGTTGCTCGGGTCAGTCGGAGATGGGGAAGGGGCAGAGAACTGAGCGAGTGCGGGGTCCGTTGGAGGGGGCAGAGAGCAAACCTGACACCCCCACCTCATCCCCCCGACCAAACCCGACACCCCCACCTCACTTACCCCTCGACCAACCCCGACTCACATTTTCACCCCCCACCCAAACCCAACACCCCCACATCACCCCCCTACCAACCCCAACCCCCCCTGACCAACCCCAACACCCACACCTCACCCCTCACCCACCCAGACACCTTCCCACCCCCCCAGACGGAACCCAACATCCCCGGCTCACTTACCCCCCGACCAAACCCGACACCCCCACCTCACCCCCCAACCAAACCCGACACCCCTACCTCACTTACCCTCCGACCAAACCCAACGCGGGTCCGTCGGAGGTGGGGAGGGGGCAGAGAGCTGAGGGGTTCTGGGGTCCGTCGGAGGTGGGGAGGGGGCAGAGAGCTGAGGGATTCCGGGGTCCGTTGGAGGGGGGAGGGGGCAGAGAGCTGAGGGATTCCGGGGTCCATCGGAGGTGGAGAGGGGGCAGAGAGCTGAGGGATTCCAGGGTCGGTCAGAGGTGGGGAGGGGGCAGAGAGCTGAGGGATTCCGGGGTTCCGTTGGAGGGGGGAGGGGGCAGAGAGCTGAGCGAGTGCGGTGTCTGTTGGAGGGGGTATTATGACATCATAACTATGTCACAGAGAACAGCAGCTGCCCAGCTGATGTTATTGGCCTTTAAAGAATTTCACCCCTGGGGGGCGTCAGAGGTGAGATTTGAAAAATTTTCGACTCTTACGGTCATTAGGACCCCAAGACCTCTAACTGTACCAAATTTCAAGTCTCTATCTCAAACGGTGTGGAAGGAGTAAGCATACACCCATACATACATACATACACGCATGCACGCATACACCATTTGACTTTTATATATATAGATTATTCAAGCATGGAATTTCTATCCATAGAGATTCTATGGTACAGTTTCATTCTTTTACGATTTTTACTATATTCGACTCTATGCTTTCTTTCACACATAGTGGCACTCTCCCACCAGACTGACCTACTTTGTCATTCCTATATATTTTGTATTGTGATTATCATCATTCCACCAAGTTTCTTTGATGCCTATAATATCAATATGAATATAAACAAATAACACAAGTATGTAGGGATAAAGTTAGAAAGGCCAAGGGTCAAAATCAGATCAAACTAGCTAGAGACATATAGGGTAACAAGAAAACATTCTACAAGAGGAAGCAAGAGGAAGACCAAGAACAGGGTAGGCTTGTTACTTGGGGGTGGAGGGAGGAATAATAACAGAAAATGTGGAAATGGCAAAGGTGCTTCGTGACACTTGTTTCAGTTTTCACCAGGAAGGTTGGTGGTGATCAAACATCTAACATAGGAATGTCAGTGAACATGAGGTAGGATTAGAGGCCAAAATAGGAAAAGAACAAGTTAAAAATTACTTAGACAAGTTAGATGTCTTCAAGTCACCAGGACCAGATGAAATGCATCCTAGAATACTCAAGGAGCTGACTGAGGAAATATCTTCGCAATTAGTGATTATCTTTGAAAAGTCATGGAAGATGGGAGAGATTCCAGAAGACTAGGAAAGGATAAATATTGTGCCAATCTATAAAAAGGAATATTAAAGACAACACGGGGCATTACAGACCAGTCTTCTTAATTATTTGCTCTGTAATCTTTCCAGGTACAGAAGTTAAGCTATCAATTTGCAAATATCTAGATTCTAGAAGATAAAAAGGTGAAAAGTAACAGGTAGCATGGATTTGTCAAGAACACATTGTGCCAAACCAACCTGATAGCTTTCTTTGACAGGGTAACAAACTATGTGGAGAGGGGGGAAGTGGTAGACATGGTATAACTTGATTTTAGTAAAGCTTTTGATACTTTATTGCATGACCTTCTCATAAACAAACTAGGGAAATGCAACCTAGATGGTGGGTGAAAAATTGGGTGGAAAACCATTCCAAAAGAGAATCAGAGAGGTAGCCGTGTTAGTCTGGAAAAGCAGAAGTAATAAAGAGTCCTGTGGCACCTTAAAGACTAACTAAAGTATTGAAGCATAAGCTTTCATGGGCTAATACCCACTTCGTCGGATGCAAGCAGTGGCTCATTCCACGAGAGTAGTTATCAGTGGTTTACAGTCATGCTGGAAGGGCATAACGAGTGGGGTTCCGCAGGGATCAGTTTTCGGTCTGGTTCTGTTCAATATCTTCATCAATGATTTAGATAATGGCATAGAAAGCAGCAAATAGTTCCGCATTGTCAGGACTGAGGTAGTTGTGTACATGCTCAGAGACAGAAATTTGGAAACCTAGGGACTTTGCCAGTAGAATATTAAGCACCTACATGATTAACTGAACAGTGGTTTTGTGAATGCCGGTGTCACCTAAATGTTGGATTTAAGTGACCTAAGTCCCTGTTGTGAATCTAGTCCTAGGAGTATCAAACTATTCAGACAAAAAGCTCATTTCGGATTTAAGAGTTTCTCACTATAAAGTCATACCTGCTGTTTGCTGGAGGAGCAATTCAGACTTTTCTTGTAAATTAATGTAGTTCATGTGGAAGCTACTGGAAACTCAAGATAGTTAATTGGCCCTATCACACATACAGAATTCTTCACCTCAAATTTTAAAGCATTAAATAGAGAAAGCTCACAATACCCTGGGAGTTAAGTATTGTTATTACTTTTCCATAGTAAAGAATTATAACGCATCCATGAACATTTTCCCTAGCAAATGGTTTAATACTTTCTTTAAGCAACAACAATAAAGGCTTTCCAAGAATGATAGAAATTGAAACAGCAGTCAACTAGCTTAGGATCCAAAATGCTTTGGCAGTCACTCTCAAGCTGCTCTTCTTGGAAGTCACATCTCTGTCTTCAGATTCATTCGTGTTTATTTATTTGCAGTAATGTATCTTGTGTCTAATCGTAGGCATGGCTAGTCTATAAAACCCAAGAAAATCAGTGTCCTCCAGTTTAGCCCTTGCGCATATACTATTAGTTAACTGTTACTTCTTCAGTTTCTAAATTAATTCCACTGTGGAAAGCACATATCCAAGATACTACTCCCACTTCGCAGTTGGGTAAACAGAGACTAATTTCTTTGTTTATTCCATACAGTCATATCTCAGGCCTGAGCAGGAAGGTCTATTTCTAGCAGAAAGAGAATTGTTTATTAGATTCCAAACCCATTCAGTCCTCAGCCCTTCAACTGAGAGTGCTAATAAAGGTTCCAAGTGTCAATTGTGATGTCAGTACCAGTGCATTAGGAATTGTACTGAAGTCACCATTTTATATTTTGTAGGCCAGAAAGCAGACATTGGACTGAAATTATTTCCATTCCTTACCAGCTACCTGTGAACCAGTTTCCTAATGATGAAAAGCTTCATATCTCACTACTTCTGAATCATTCCGTTCCCCCTACCTCTTTTATATTTCTTTTTAAATAAGTTTGAATTTTAAAATGATTACTTGAACCAATTATCAGTCATAATGGCTTCACTGTACTTTATTTTTCAATTACATGCTGAATTTAAAAATGGCCCTAAAAATCTAAACAAATGTACTATAATTAATCTTAAGAATTAATTATTAATTGGTTCAGATTCTCAGCTGGGATACACTGGTGCAGCTCCAGTGACTTGGATGGAGACATACCAGTTTACATCTGGTGTGGATCTGGCATACCGATTTCCAGTACCTCATCTTTGTAAGCAGACAAAGATTGAGGGTGCAAATAAACAAAGTCAGTTGCCGCAGACTAAAGTTCAGTGCCCAAAGGAAAAGATGATGTAGGCCTATTTTTCCATTTTCAAAAGGCATTAAAATTTTATTATATTTATTTCACTATCAGCAGTTTCCATTAAAAAACAATCAAGTAACTCAGAATCCCACCACAATACCAGCATTACCAACTGATTGAAGATCTAAGGGGGGAGACATTGTCAATCATGAAGCAGAAAAACAGAAGTCTCCAAATCACTGAAATACACTCCATCCAGTCAGTTTTCATCTGTTCTTTTCTAGATAAGAATGTTCAGAAAATGGCCATATGGTTAGGGTCCCCAGTGCAAATGTGGAGATATAACTATTCTGAAACTGCAAACAAATAAAAAAGGGTGGGGGCTGAGGGGAAATATGGCTGCAAAAGAAAATAATTCTCTCCTTGTCTTCAAAATGGAAGCTGAATGTAGCTTAAAGTGTTTGCCTTTGCATGCCAGGAGAAATCAAGCTATGCTATTGGCAGTCGATACTTGTCTTGAGATAAGGGCAGGCTGCATTTCTAAATATAAAGACAGAATTGTGCAGCTTTGACTTGAGGAGTATAGAACTGAGTAGAACCAAATACAGAAGACGGGATGGATTCAGAGGAAGCTGTCATTTCTCCCACAAACCAATTCTTGGAGTTTGTTGGAGACCCACATGCATCTTTGCCTGCTGAGATAGTCAGTAGGCTACTGCACCTTCTCATAGAAATGCTACTTGGAAAGGGGTGTCTGTCTCTCTGTCTAGGTATCTATCTATACCATGTTCATCTCCAAGGCAGACACTGACAGGGTAAAAATGCCTACCTAAATGCCTATTTAAAATGCCTAACCTGTATCACATGTAGATGAAAGGTGTCCTCCCTCTACTTCGAAATTGCAGAAAATTCTCAAAGATCTAGTTTAGAGAGTCCTTTGGGTAGATTTTCAGCTACAGAGGAATATACACAAATTATCCATTTCAACTGCACAGCTTATGAAAAGTGAATCCCTCTTCAGAAGTATGGGCATGGCTATGAGGATCAAAATGAAAAATCCAAGTTTTTCTAAGGATAGTTTTGTTATGAAGTGAAAATGCAAGTTGAGCTGGTTGAAAATGTTCAGATGAAATAGGATTTCATCAGAAAATGCCCGTTCTTCAAAGCCAAAATGTCCTATGAGAACAGTTCAGGTTTGTTTAATGAGAAATCCCAAATTTCAGCCAGCAAATCAAGTTCAGCAATATCAGATGGTAAAAACTTTTTTTTGAAAATTGTATGTAGTTGCCAATGCCAGCCTGCAAATTTCACATTTCATAAAACTGCTTCTGCTTTGTCCTTCTATGTAGCACATTCTTTATTGCTCTTGCCTGCAGCTCTGCTATTCATCAACACTTTTTTGGTGAACTTCTAAACAGAGGGAGATAAAATGAGACATTCTTCAACTCCAGCCATACTAGGACTGACAATCTCTGAATATAGTCTGGATGAAATCAGGGATAATATCTCAAAAAAGGTTGTCTCATAAATTATGCAGATGTTCGGTTTAAAGTATTCTGATAAATATGTCGTTTGCATGTTTACAAATTGGACCATAAAACAAAGACATTCAATGTAGTCTAAACATTATATTTAGAATAAAACCTAATCCTCTTAATTTGGAATAATATGTGGCACTGATCATGCAGCAATAATTATATTGATTTTGCACATAGTTTTTAAAGTATGTTTCACAACTGATGATCTTTTTAGTTGTCTGATCTTGTCTGATCTTGTTTAAATCACAGCCAGAGCCCCTCTGCTGTCTCCCCAGGGCTCCAACACCAGGGCTCTGGTAGCAGTTTAAAAGGCATGGGGCTCTAGCTGCTACTGGGAGCCGCAGGCCCTTTAAATTTCACCTGGGGAAGCTGATCTGCCCCAGTACAGTGCATTGGCTCTTGCCAGTACGCCATACCGGGGCACACTGGCTTACTTTCACCTCTGTAACTAGGTTTGACAAAAGCATGCTGTGTCTACACCAGGGGTTAGGTTGGCAGAGTTATGCCACTCAGAGATGTGGATTTTTCACAACCCTGAGCCCTGTAGCCATGTCAGCCTACATTTTAAGTGTAGACCAGGCCTCAGAGGTCTCCTAAATGAGCAATGTTCAACAGCCCCCTTAACTTACGATAGCTGACAGGATCCCAGTAAAAGTAAATATGAATTACTTTGACATGTAGGGCAGGCTTTTCTAAAGATGCCTGCAAGAACTCGTAGCATTAATGCAGCCTTTAGTATCCTGTTAGATCTTATATCTTGTATTTTTCCATTTAAAGAACCCACCCCCTTGAACATGGCTAGTTCATGTTAACACATGCTCCTATTGCTGTTTCCCTTGCCCTCCTCTCCTCCATGCCTTCCTACTGATTCTCATACCCACTGTTGCTTCCTGTCCTATGTTAGGTCCAATCCTGCAAACACCTAAGAATGTGCTTGAAGTTAACACATGCATAAATCTTTGCCTGAGTGGGGTCTTAGATTATACCCTCTAGGGCAGAGGCTGTTTTACTTACTACCGTGTGTATCACAATGGAGACTCAATCTTCACTTGAACTTCTGGATGCTATTGTGATACAAATTTTTATTAATAACTTCAGAAGGGGAAAAAATCTTGCTCTTTCCTACATGTCAAAAGTATGCATTTTCTTCAGTTAGCTAGCAGAGTGACCAGCATTAGTGACTGTCTGTTGCCATGGTGAACATGCAAAAAAGCTCTAGTGTTGGCTTGCTGTAAACAAGTTTTTATTCAGATCAGTTGGGCATAAGGAGTACATTTATATACACTTTGGGTGTTAACATTTATCTAAACAAAGGAACCATTACTGGCACTTCTTAAAATGGCTTTTGAAGAAAATCAAGGGAGAAGATACATAGCCTTCAGCAGACAGGAAAGATCAGTCAGAAGAAATGCAGTTTCATTTATCATTTCAAAACATGCAGAGAGATTTTTGTCTTCCCACTTCAAAATTGTGAAAGATTTGCTTTACTTAGCACTACACTTCTGTTCAAAACTAACCAGCTCGGAGCTATAGATCACAATGGTCATTTACCAATAGTGAAGGAATTTGAAATTAGAACACAGACCACTTGAAATTCCCCTCTATGCCTAAAAATCAGTAGAGCTGTGGAAAAATCAGTAGAGCTGCAGTTAAAGCAAGGAGAGGAAAGATGAGAAGAAGAAACAGACAAAGAGAAGAGTGACAGCAAGAAAGAGGAGAAAAAAGAGAAAAAATGAAAAGTGTAGGTTTTTATTTGTAAATTAAAATCTTGTAAAGTAAAAAATAATAAAGCCGGGAACTTCAATGTTAAGGGTTAGACTCTGAGCTATTTTCAGCACTGGCAGCTATGGGCACAACTTCACTAATTACAACAGAGTTGTGTCTTGTTTCATGGCTGAATCTGTCCCTCTGGCATTTGCTTGCCCATTATGCCTAGGTATCTGTGTGCCATAAAGAGAATGTTCTCACCACTCTGGGAGAGAACTCCCGACAGTGGGATAAGAAAAGAGCTGACTGGTTCTAGTGAATCTTTTCTCCGGTGCTTAACTCTCCTCAAGCATGGCATAGGAACCTAGGCTGAGGATTCTACTGAGGCACCTAAAAGCCAGGTGTTGCAACACCTCTAGTAATCTGTTAAATAGCATTAGAGCTCACCTGGGGGGAGAGACACTGCCACAGGGAAAGCACTACCTCATTCTGCTTTAGGGACGAAAAGTGACTTCTCCCATTATTTTTGAGTGCAGATTGCGTGCCCTTTACTCTGATACAACCCTTGTGGGGTGGAGCTCACCATACACACCTCCATGCACTGGCCAGTATATAAGGGAATTGGAGCTATGGCTATGCCTTTCTTCCTGGCCCATCCTTGTCTCCTTTGAAGCATGCAGGCCCTCAGGGAAGTGTGGAGGGAGCAGGGATTGCCATTCGGTCTGACTGTTATAGGGGACATGCAAAGAATGGACACCTCCACGTGCACTTCTCTCTTCTGTAGGACAAGGAGACTCATTCTGGCCCAGAATAAGCGAAAGAGTCAGATTCTCTGCTGGAGTAAACTAGTACAGCTCTATTTGAACTCCGTTGGGAATAGATTATACTAGATTAGAATTTGGCTTTAAATGTTTGGATCTCAGGAAATTTGGATTTGTTTGAACCCCTATGACTCAAGAAACATGGTCTTTGAAGGAAGCACTTATTGACACAATGCCAAATAGGTGCTGTAATGATAAGGGAGAATGGATTCTTCTGCATATACCAAGTTCTAAACCCCATCCCAAAACTGCTCATAAGAACCTCATAACTAACTATTTGGGGAATATCACGCTTCAGTCAAAGTGTTAAATGTCTTCTCCCAATCCTCAGCTGCAGTGAGAGAATGGATAGCTTTGGATTGCCGTTCAATGATGTTTTGAAAAGGACTAATGAACGTGGAACAACTTTTCAAAGAGGACTTTGCAAAGAAGATGTGCTGTATGAGCAGAAGGGAAGACAGAGAGCTGTGGAGAGTTTCCCGTGGCAGTTCTCAACCCTTGTGGAAGATTTATCAAGGGGCCACAGCTACAGATGTCAAAACAGAAACCCCAGAAAAGAATTCCTTTCAAAACAAAAAGTAAACTTTAATTTCTTATCTATAAACTTTATTTTGATCAGTAAAACCTATACATAGATAAAAAATATGAAGAATTAGACATGTGATATGGTGAACTGGTTAATTAACATTACTTAATTAACGTATATGTTACTCTGCAGCTATTCTGCAGCTAAAGTTCTCACATATGTATTACACTGGAGGTTTCCTTTACCAGCAATGGGAGTGTAAGATGTTTTGGACCAGCTGGGATCTTCTGATGAAGCGGTATGTCTCAGAATGATGAAGCGGTATGTCTCATTCTTCAGGGTGTAAACTGATATGTGCAAGGGTCAGGCTGGATTTTCCTCACAGATAGAGCATTTCACAATTGGCTAAAAGCATTGCAGGCTTTTTTCTGCCTTCCTCTAATAAAGCAGGTAGTGGCCACAGCCAGAGGCAGGATTTCAGACTTGAAGTGAAATATTTTTCATATCATGTATCAACTTCTGGGGTCCTATACAATAGAAACATGATGATGATGTAGGAGGGAGGAAAATGAATAAATACTTGAATCTAAGGGTTAGTGAGCTCAAATACTGGCTTCAAAGTGTGCTATCCAGCAGTTACACAAAACTTATATAGGTTCAAGAATAGCAGCCTTGTTAGTCTGTATCCGTAAAGAAACTGAGGAATACTTGTAGCACCTTAGAGACTAACTAGTTTATTTCAGTATAAGCTTTCGTGGGCTATAGCTCACTTCATTGGATGCATTCTGTTCCATTCTATGCATCCAATGAAGTGAGCTATAGCCCACGAAAGCTTATACTGAAATAAACTAGTTAGTCTCTAAGGTGCTACAAGTATTGCTCAAATACTTATATAGTGCATATGCATTTTCATACAACTTAAATGTCATTGATTACAAGTTTTGCTTCTTCGGCAAACTGGAGATACCTTACCTTCAAATCTTTCCATAAATGGGCCACCTATTAAAATTATTTTTGTATGTGATGTTTCAATGTGAGAATGGGAAAGTCACATGGAGTTTCTTTCTTGTCAGACTGAACAAGGAGATTCATCATCATAAGGTAAATAGTATTATCCTTAAACCTACTCTGATTTTCCCTATGCTTCACCGTAGAGCTTTAGTCAAGAAATTTCCCAGCCCCACCTGCCTGGCTTGTGAAAGCAGTTTTAAAGAAAGAGTACATATCACACCTAGTAATTAGATCTCTGCAGTAACAAAGAAAAACATTTCAGTCCTTGGTACTGTCCAGACTATAATCTAGATTGCCCAGTAGAGCCCTTATTCTAATTTTGATTCAAAGTTGCACTCCATATTTTTATAAAAATATGTTTATAAGTGTGGATATGATGTAACTGGAATATGCTTTATGCAAAAGGTCTCTTGTAAGGTATCATAACAAAGTTTATAATCTACTGAGTATGGTCATCCTCTTTGTATGAATGTATCATTCTTGTATCTGAAACTAGGAATATGAAATATAACTCTGAGATCCTATTATAATTATGCAAAGTGTGGGCCATTAATGGTGGTTTGGAATCTTGATGGCTCCCATTAACCAAGACAATGGGTTGTAAATAGATCTGTTACTTGTAAGACTTCATACAAGTGTGTGCCAGCAAGTGTGTAAAGAAGTTTCACAGGACATGTGATCATCTCACCTGAACTGGAATCCATCTTTAACCTGGTGCTTTAACCTGATATGAGTTTACCCTGTATAAGCTTTATACAGAGTAAAATGGGTTTATTTGGGGTTTGGATCCCACTGGGAGCTGGGTATCTGGGTGCTGGAGACAGGAGCACTTCTTAAGCTGTTTTTAGTTAAGTCTGCAGCTTTGGGGGCATGGTTCAGACCCCGTGTCTGTGTTGAAACAGGCTTGCATGTCTGGCTCAACAAGACAGGGTTCTGGAGGCCCAAACTGGCAGAGAAAACAGGCTCAGAGTCTCAACACATCAGGTGATAGTCCCAGGAGGGTTTCTGTGACTGAACTCATCATAGTAACCACCATGATTTAATTGCAAATCAAAACAAAAGATGAGAACATGATCATAACAGTCTCTCTGTTAGGTAACCATCAAAGAGAGTCAACTACTGTTGACAAGGCCTTCCTTACCTATACGCAAAGTACGCAGCTGCATAAGCACCAATTTGGGGAACCAAATTTCTTGGTGCCCTGCACAGCTGCGTGCTGCTCCAGCTCTTCCCCAGGGGCTCTGCCCCAGCCCCGCCTCTTCCCACTCCTGCTCCACCCCAGCCCGCCCCCACTCCCCTGAACTCTGCAGCAGGGAAGTGCAGCAACCTGGCCCCAGCCACGCGCCAGTGAGTGCTGGGGGGTGGTTCTCCCCTGCACCCCAAACCACCCCCAACCCCACTTACAGGCCTGGGGCTAGCCCTGCCGATCGTCCCCCGCAGAGGCCTCCCCTTCCCCCCCCCCCCCGGAGGCCTGGGCTAGCCCCCCTCCCCCGCAGAGGCTGGACTAGCCCCCTCCCCCGCTAGAGGCCTAGCCCCCACCCCATGGGGGGGCTGCATAGGGCCCCAGAATAGCTATGGACAGCCCTGACTGTTGATCGTAACACAAGACATTTTTTCAGATACATAGTTATCATCTCCTGACACTTAAGTATATAGACTAAAAATATTCAGAGACAGTGGACCCTAAAACAAACCTGAATTGTTCAAGTCAAATGTTTAAACAATTATAGTAAAGAATATTTTACATTTAATATTTTAAAACGTCTATTAAAATACAATAAAAAGAGAGATAATGGTAATGAAAGGGTGGATGCACCAAGTGACACAGTGTTCGCACCTTTGTCTTTAATATTACTACAGATGCCTGAGGAAAGAAATTTGCCTACATTAAAAAAAATCTACTCTAGTAACAGCTCTGATATTCATTACTTGAAGCATTTTGCATAAGTAGTCTTTCTTACAGTATTATGCAAAAGGAAATTCATTAATGTGAAATAAAAGGCACTGCTGCACAGGGAATCTGGTAATGCATTAGAGATGTGTGTGTATTAACTGGGAATGATGCTAATATGGCATAATAGGAAAACACTAATACAATGAGACTTTCAGATTACATTAGAAACATCCAATAATGTAAAGTATTGGTAAAATACACAGAACTCATTTTGATGTTAAAAATTACTGAATGATGCTCCTCTTTTTTTCTAAGGAGTCATTAAACATTCATGGGAACTGAGCCTTGGCAGGGAAAGTTTGAAGGAAATACAAAATCTATGAACATGATTACTGAAATGTTACTGAGAACAAAGATGAATCGCTCCTGCTACAACATTCACCTCTGCAAGCTCTATCAGATTTTATTTCCCAGCTCATCTTTTTGATGTGCCAGGACAACTTGAACCCTAATGTGGTGCTGACTGAATGCTAAATGAGCATCTAACACACCTGAACATGCACCAGACTGGATATAGAGTTCAGCCAGTTATGACTTAGGGGCCGATTTTGAAGACGTCTCCTTTTCATTCAGTGTTTACAAGTCTTAATTTTCAGACATAGGCTCTAGCTCAGTGGTTCTCAGACTGGGGGTCGTGACCCCCCTGGGGGTTGCGGGCTGATTCCAGGGGGGTCACGAGCTGCCGATGCCTTTGGCGGCATTACTGGGAAAGCTCCAAACATGCGAGTGAGTCCACCGAAAAACCGCCAAAGTGCAAGCTTCTGCTATCGGCGGCATTTTGGCGGATGCAGAGACGAACGCTGCGTGTCCGGCAAAATGCCGCTAAAACCAGAAGAGTTCAATTCGGTGGCATTTTGGTGTGAGAGGACACGACAGAGCAAAAAGGGGTCACCGAACCAACAAGTTTGAGGACCACTGAATTATACATGAACATGAACATGAATCTCTTCAGAGTTGTCTCCTTTCCTACTACCGATTTTGCAGTTCCTGTTTAGAAGGTGTAGGAGGCCTGGGTGGCCTCCCTCCGAGCCAGAAGGGAAAGAATCACTCCCTCCGCCTGAGTGGGCGGGGCCAGAGCAAGGTGGCTCCACCCCCAGGAAGGGGAGGGGTGGGACAGGAAGTACAAAGAGCGGGGCTCATAGCTCAGTCAGGGCAGCACAAGGGAGGGAGACAGATGCAGGCAGCAGGCTGCTGCCTCCACCCCTTGCTGCTGAGCCAGAGAAGGCCCTGGACCCAGGGAACCCTACTCTACAGGAAGGACTGGGGTTTCCCAACTTGCCTGCTGCAGAGTACTCCGAGGGACTGCCGGAACTCATCGGGGACCCATGCCTGCCAGAGGCCCAAGCTGAGGGAGAACTGCAGCTGCCAGGAGCCGAGTACCCTGGGGGACCGCTAGAGCCCAGCAGCTCCCCGTGGCCAACGGAGGTGGACGCTGAAGGGGATCCAGAGCTCCCTGCGGCAGACGACCCTGAGTCCTGCTGGTGCCCCCTCACCTGCGAGGTACACCCCCGGACTCTTGACGGCGCTCCCCTGCCTGAGGGGTCCGCCGTGGACTCTTGTCGGCGCTCCCCTGCCTGAGGGGCCCGCCGTGGACTCTTGACGGTGCTCCCCTGCCTGAGGGGCCCGCCGTGGACTCTTGTCGGCGCTCCCCTGCCTGAGGGGCCCGCCGTGGACGCTCACTGGCCCACCTCCCACTCTTAAATTCCCCTGTGCCGGGGAGGTGTGGCCAAGGCCTGGCAGTAAGGCCGTAGCTCCCCTCCAGCCCCCGGGGCTCGGGGGACCCACGGACCCACGTACAATAGGTAAGAGCCTCTGAGAGGTTTGGAACCTGTTCAGTCTGATCCACTTGGTGCCGGCTCAATTCTAGGCATAGAAATCACAATGTTAGGGTCGCAGAATTTGATTTCCTACCAAGGACTTTGTCCCTTAGATTCACTGCGGACATTGGGGTTTGTCCTTTTTGTTTTCCCTTTTCCTCCCTCCTTTCTCTTTTTCCTCTTGCTTCTTTTTTCCCTTTTTTTCTGCTTCCACCAAAGAGGTATGTGTGTGTCGGGGGAAGAGGGGTGTTCTCATTGTGGGAGGCCCTCACAAAGAGGTGGGGCTGGAATAGTGCTGCGAGAGTGACCCCCTCCAGTGGTGACCTGGGCCATCCTTTGGGACATCTGATTAGACCCCCTCAGCGCCCATCGGTCAGAGTCTCCATGCTGATTGGCCAAGCAGGGGTCTATTGACGGGAAGGACTCTGGTCCTTTTGTTCTCTTTTTACACCTTACACGTAAGTCATAACCAGTCAGGTATTTGATTAATATTGCTGCTTCTCTCCAAATATTGTCTCTGAACGATTGATGATTCTAATGCTCTAGTTTTTCTAAAATACTTGGTGAATAATGACTAGGAACAATTGTTGGTCTGTAGCTCTTTTGAGAGCACTTTATTCTGATCAGTCCGTGTATCCAAAAAGGCTGGCTGGGGGCAGGACATCAGTCTTTCAGGGGAGGGGTGGATGTGGCAGTGACATCACAAAGGCCTTTTGCAGGACCTCAGCCTATTGGTCAAAGGTGTTTAGGAGATTGTGATCTCACAGAGACCCTGACATCAGCCGGGGTCAGAACAGAGTTGCAGGGCAGGGGCAGCCTCAGAGACCCCCATGGCTTTGCTGCAGCAAGTCTCCATCTCAAGGTTTCTCCTGGAGGACTGAGTGAGAATTGGGATTCATGTACTTGAGCATGAGGAGGAACCTTTCTGGAGTTTTCTCCTTTCCTACTACTCATTTTGCTAGAAAACAAATATCCCTGTTTAGAAAGTAAGAGCCTCCAAGAAGTTTGGTCTGTTCAGTCTGATCCATCTGGTGCCGACTGAATTCTAGGCACGGAAACAATAGGTTAAGGTGGCCAGGGATGGAGCAAGGACCCCTCCCACTGTGTAGCCACCAATGGGAATGGAAGAATACAGGCACCAAAACCAGAAAGAGAAATCTGACAAAGAAACTGCCAAGGAACAGCCATCATAGGAAGACTGGGGGAATGGAGACAAAAGCTCCTTCTTCAATGGGCTGGGGTGGGTAGTGTCTTTGGCACTGGAGGTCACTAGAGAGGAAGACAAGTCCATCCTAGGAAAAATACCTTCTTGTGAGCTACTGAAAGAACTCAACCTTTTTAGCTTATCAGAAGGGAAGGTCAAGAGGTGACATTTTTGAAGTGTCTAAGTACTTTCATGGAGAGAAAATACTGGGTTTTAAAGGGCTCTTTAATCTTTCAGAGAAAGGCATAACAAGACCCAGTGTCTGGAAGGTGAAAACAGACAAAATCATATTAGAAATAAGGCACAAATATTTAACAGTGAGGATGATTCACCTTTGGAACAAACCACCAAAGGAAGTGGTGGAAGTGGTGCATTCTCCATCCTTTGATGTCTTCTAATGAAGACTACTTGCTTTTCTGATATATGCTTTGATCAAAATTTAGCTATTGTGATATATCGAGGGCTAGGATATGCAGGGGCTCAGATTAGATGCTCTAGTGGTCCCTTCTCACTTTAAAGTTTACTAATTTATGAAAAACTGAGTGTGGCATTGGGAGCAGCCTCTGATGCTTTACTGTGTAACTGGCTTGATCCCCTGGCTCAAAATGATGTAGTGTCCATCTTTAATAATGTAGTGCCCATCTTTAAAAAAGGGAAGAAGGGGAATCCAGGGAACTACAGGCCAGTCAGCCTCACCTCAGTGCCTGGAAAAATCATGGAGCAGGTCCTCAAGGAATCAATCCTGAAGCACTTTCTTAGAGGAAAGTGATCAGGAACAGTCAGCATGGATTCACCAAGGGCAAATCATGTCTCACTAACCTAATTGCCTTCTACGATGAGATAACTGGCTCTGTGGATGAGGGGAAAGCAGTGGATGTGTTGTTCCTTGACGTTAGCAAAGCTTTTGATACGGTCTCCCACAATATACTTGCCAGCAAGTTAAAGAAGTATGGGCTGGATGAATGGACCATAAGGTGGATAGAAAGCTGGCTGGATCGTCGGGCTCAATGGAGAGTGATCAATGGGTCCATGTCTAGTTGGCAGCCAGTATCAAGCGGCGCACCCCGAGGGTCAGTCCTGGGGCCAGTTTTATTCAATATCTTTATCAATGATCTGTACGATGGTGTGGACTGCACCCTCAGCAAGTTTTCAGATGACACTAAGCTGGGAGGAGTGGTAGATATGCTGGAGGGTAGAGATAGGATACAGAGGGACCTAGACAAATTAAAGGACTGGGCCAAAATAAATTTGATGAGGTTCAACAAGGACAAGTGCAGAGTCCTGCACTTAGGACGGAAGAATCCCATGCACTGCTACAGACTAGGGACCGGATGGCTAGGCAGCCGTTCTGCAGAAAAGGATCTAGGGATTACAGTGGATGAGAAGCTGGATATGAGTCAACAGTGTGCCCTTGTTGCCAAGAAGGCTAATGGCATTTTGGGCTGTATAAGTAGGGGCATTGCCAGCAGATCAAGGGACGTGATTGTTCCCCTCTATTCGACATTGGTGAGGCCTCATCTGGAGTCCTGTGTCCAGTTTTGGGCCCTACACTACAACAAGGATGTAGAAAAATTGGAAAGAGTCCAGAGAAGGGCAACAAAACAATTAGGGGCCTGGAGCGCATGACTTATGAGGAGAGGCTGAGAGAACTGGGATTGTTTAGTCTACAGAAGAGAAGACTGAGGGGAGATTTGATAGCTGCTTTCAACTACATGAAAGGGAGTTCTAAAGAGGATGGATCTAGACTCTTTTCAGTAGTACCAGATGACAGAACAAGGAGTAATGGTCTCAAGTTGCAGTTGGGAAGGTTTAGATTGGATATTAGGAAAAACTTTTTCACTAGGAGGGTGGTGAAGCACTGGAATGGGTTATCTAGGGAAGTGGTAGAATCATCTTCCTTAGAAGTTTTTAAGATCAGGCTTGACAAAGCCCTGGCTGGGATGATTTAGTTGGGGATTGGTACTGCTTTAGACAGGGGGTTGGACTAGATGACTTCCTGTGGTCCCTTCCAACCCTAATATTCTATGATTCTATGAACAGTCATATGAATGGTTGATCCAGGGGAAGCAACTCAAACATCCAAAGAGGCTGACAAGGGGCACGACATCAGCTTTACAGGGGAGGGGTGGAAGTGGCAGTGACATCACAAAGGCCTTTTTCAGGACCTCAGCCTATTGGGCAAAAGTGTTTGGGAGACGGTGACCTCACAGAGAGACCCTGACATCAGCCAGGGTCAGGACAGAGTTGCAGGGCAGGGGCAGCCTCAGAGATCCCTGTAGCTTTGCTGCAGCACGTCTCCTTCTCGAGGTCTCTCCTTGACGACTGAGTGAGAATTAGGATTCATATACATCAGTGGTTCTCTAACTGGGGGTCGCGACCCCCCTGGGGCTCACGGTCCGATTCCAGGTGGGTCGCGAGCTGCCGACACCTTCGGCGGCATTTCAGTGGAAGCTCCAAACATGCGAGTGAGTCCACCGAAAAACCGCCGAAGTGCAAGCTTCCACTATTGGTGGCATTTCGGCGGACACAGAGATGAACGCTGTGCGTCCACTGAAATGCCGCCAAAACCGGAAGAGTTCAGTTCGGTGGCTTTTTGGCGGACATATCCGGGGCACGGGAGGACATGGCAGAGCAAAAAGGGGTCACTGAACCAACAAGTTTGGGAACCACTGCTCTAGCTGCCTTTGTACACGTAAGCCACCATTACTGTAGTGTGTGAGCACCTCACAGTCTTTAAAATATTGATCCTTACAGCACCCCTGTGAGGTAAGAAAGCACTGTTATTCCCATTTTATAACTGGGGAACTGAGGCACAGAGAGATTAAGGTCCAGATTGTTATGTGCCTAACTTCCTCTTTAGGTGCCTAAGCCTAGAACTTAGATGCCACTGACATTCTCAAAACACCACTCAGCTGCTGCCTAAGTCCTTTGGAGCCTAAAGCCCCAAGGCATCTGTTGATTTTCCTGACTCCATTGTATCCCACACTACAGTCTCACAACACGTCAAAAATATTGCCCAGCCCACTGCACTAATGTATTCAAGTTAATATTGATAGTACATGTCCTGTTTATGTCAAAATGCAAAGCTCACTATTTCATCCTAGCTTGCCCGTAGTAATAGCAACATTTTGTTTAAAACACATTTTAAAAGTGCTGTCAACGGGGAACAGGGAGAAAGTGGAGGAATAGAGATATCTTTTTAAACTATAAATCTTATAAAATGTTCCGATGCCATGGTGATGAAAGTGGAATAAATGGCTAGACAGACAGTTATGATGTTTTTAAACATTAATTTTCTAGCTAGGTGTGATTTTACTCGTTTAATGGAAGAAGAGTGCTTAGATATTATTTGAGGAACTACAGAAAAAGACAGATTGGGTTAGACACATTATCTCTATAGCTATTTGTAGACAAATGCTACACACTAACTATCATATGCTAAGAAATGCTCCATGTACTTGCTTCATTTCTGAGGGCTCATTAACACCCAAGATACACAAGTAGAAGAAACAATCCTGACATAGGAACATAATATTGGCCATACTGGGTCAGACCAAGGTCCATCTAGCTCAGTATCCTGTCTTCCGACAGTGGTCAATGTCAGGTGTCAGAACAGGTAATCATCAAGTGATCCATCCCATCGCCCTTCCCAGCTTCTGGCAAACAGCGGCTAGGGAAACCATCCATGCCGATCCTGGCTAATAGTCATTGATGGACCTATCCTCCATGAATTTATCTAGTTCTTTTTTTAAACCTGTTGATAGTCTTGGCCTTCACAACATCCTCTGGCAAGGAGTTCCACGGGTTGACTGTGCGTTGTGTGAAAAAAATTCATCCTTTTGTCTGTCTTAAACCTGCTGCCTATTAATTTCATTGGGTGACCCTTAGTCCTTGTGTTATGAGAAAGAGTAAATAAACTTCCTTATTTACTTTCTTCACACCAAGCATGATTTTATAGATCTCTATCCCTTTAGTCATCTCTTTTCCAAGCTGAAAAGTCCCAGTCTTATTAATTTCTCCCCATATGGAAGGCGTTCCATACACCTAAACATTTTTGTTGCCCTTTTCTGAACCTTTTTCAAGTCCAATATATCTTTTTTGAGCTGGGCAACCACATCACCATGCAGTATTCAAGATGTGGGCATACTATGGATTTATATAGAGAAATATGATATTTTCTGTCTTATTATCTATCCCTTTCTTAATGATTCCTAACATTCTGTTTGATTTTTGACTGCCACTGCACACTGAGTGGATGTTTTCAGAGAACTATCCACAATGACTCCAAGATCTCATTCTTGAGTGATAACAGCTAATTTAGCCCCCATCATTTTATATGTATAGTTGGGATTATGTTTACCAACGAGCACTACTTTTCATTTATCATCTGCCATTTTGTTGACCAGTCACCCAGGTTTGAGAGATCCTTTTGTAGCTCTTTGCAGTTTGCCTGGGACTTAACTATCTTGAGTGGTTTTTGTATCATCTGCAAATTTTACCACCTCACTTTTTACCCCTTTTTCTAGATCATTTATGAATATGTTGAATAGGACTGGTGCAGTACAGACCACTTGGGGACACCACTATTTACCTCTCTCCATTCTGAAAACTGAACATTTATTCCTATCCTTTGTTTCCTAACTTTTAACCAGTTACCGATTCCAACTTATCCCATTTTTGCTTAGTTTTCTTAAGAGCTTTTGGTGAAGAACCTTGTCACAGGCTTTCTGAAAATCTAAATACACTATATCCCACTTGTCCGCATGCTTGTAGACCCCCATCAAAGAATTCTAGTAGATTGGTGAGGCATGATTTCCCTTTACAAAAACCATGTTGACTATTCCCCAACAAAGTATGTACATCAATGTGTCTGAAAAATTTGTTCTTTACTATGGTTTCACACAGTTTGTCCAGTACTTAAGTGAGGCTTACTGGCGTGTAATTGCTGGGGTCACCTCTGGAGTGACAATAGACCTCCTAAGCTAAATCCTTTATGATTCTTGGGTGTACATTATCTGGGGTTGTTTGAAAATGTTTAAGTTTAGCAGATGCTGCCTCACATCCTCCTTTTTTTTTTTTTTTTTTTTACAGATGATAGATTTTCTGTTCCATCCACAACATCATATGTGATGGATAAATCCTCCTGCTTCATTCCAAATACACAACAGAAATATCAAACATTTTTGCCTTTTCTATATCATTATTTACAGTTTTACCATCTGCATCTAACAACATACCTATCTATACCCAATGTAGAGGGTTTTTTTATTCTGAATCTTTTTTAAATGGCTTGTTGTCTTTAACCCTACTGGCCTTTGATATTTCATTGATTCTTGTGGCTACCTTTATCAGTCTTCTACATTTCTTAATTTGTAACTCATATTTATTGCCATTTACTTCTTCATGTTTCCGTCCTCTGTGTGTGAGAGACAGAGCACACTTTTTAACCAGAATGGTGCCTTGCCCAGCCCAGCATATCTTTTTTGTGTTTGTGGAATCATGGGCTTTTCAGACAGCCAATAAGATATCCTTGAACAATTCCCACTTTAAATTTATGTTCCCAATTATGGCAATAATTGCTTTAAGCATTAGCCAATTGACCCTTTTAAAATTCCAAATATTATTTACTAGCAAAAATACCCGGCGTTGCTCGGGGCATTTGTAATTGGAAACTGGGATGTAAAAAGACTACAATGTTTTTTATTAATACAAATGTTGTTTTTGTCTAATTAATTTCATTCTCTTGCATTTAGATGTGGTTTCTCCGAGATATTTTTGCTTTTTATGCGGCATAAGGAATAGGGTCCTTTTAAAGAAAAAAACAGTGTATTTAATTATGTTTGCGCTACACAACACTAAGCTCTGGTTATCTGTATTATTACATCATAACTATATCACAGACAACAGCATGTGTTAACCTGCTGCCCAGATGATGTTATCTGAGCTGTGTAGTTGATGTTAATGAGCTTTAAAGAATTTCACCCCTAGGGGGTGTAAGAGGTGAGATTTAAAAAATTTTCTATTCTTACCCTGATTGGGACCCTAAAGCCTATAACTGTACCAAATTTCAAGTATCTAGCTGAAACAGTGTGGAAGTAGTAAGGGAACATATATACACACATACATACACGCACACACCATTTGATTTTTATATATATAGACTAGCAAAAATACCCGGCGTTGCTCGGGTCCATTGGAGGTGGGGAGGGGGCAGAGAGCTGAGCGAGTGCAGGGTCCGTTGGAGGGGAGAGGGGGCAGAGAGCAAACCTGACACCCCCACCTCACCCCCCCGACCAAACCCGACACCCCCACCTCACTTACCCCTTGACCAACCCCGACTCACATTTTCACCCCCCCGCCCAAACCCAACACCCCCACGTCACCCCCCTACCAACACCCCCTGACCAACACCCACACCTCACCCCCCGTAGACCAAACCTGACACACCCACCTCACTTTCCCCCCCAACCAAACCCGACACCCCTACCTACCACCACAAACAAACCCGACACCCCCACCTCACTTACCCCTCAACCAACCCCGACTCACATTTTCACCCCCCCACCCAAACCCAACACCCCCATGTCACCCCCCTACCAACAGCCCCTGACCAACACCCACACCTCACCCCCCCAGAGACCAAACCTGACACACCCACCTCACTTTCCCCCCCAACCAAACCCGACACCCCTACCTACCACCACAAACAAACCCGACACCCCCACCTCACTTACCCCTCGACCAACCCCGACTCACATTTTCACCCCCCCACCCAAACTCAACACCCCCATGTCACCCCCCTACCAATACCCCCTGACCAACACCCACACCTCACCCCCTGTAGACCAAACCTGACACCCCCACCTCACTTACCCCTTGACCAACCCCGACCCCCCTCTTCACCCTCCCAAACAAACCCAACACCCCCACTTTACCCCCCCACCAAACCCAACACTCCCTGACCAACCCCAACACCCACACCTCACCCCTCACCCACCCCGACACCTTCCCACCCCCACCCCAGACCAAGCCCAACACCCCCGGCTCACTTACCCCCCGACCAAACCCGACACCCCCACCTCACCCGCCAACCAAACCCGACACCCCTACCTCACTTACCCTCCGACCAAACCCGACACCCCTACCTCACTTACCCTCCGACCAAACCCAACTCGGGTCCGTTGGAGGTGGGGAGGGGGCAGAGAGCTGAGCGAGTGCGGGGTCCGTTGGAGGGGGGAGGGGGAAGAGAGCTTAGCGAGTGCGGGGTCCGTTGGAGGGGGAGGGGGCAGAGAGCTGAGCGAGTGCAGGGTCCATTGCAGGGGGGTATTATGACATCATAACTATGTCACAGAGAACAGCAGCTGCCCAGCTGATGTGATTGGCCTTTAAATAATTTCACCCCTGGGGGGCGTCAGAGTT